>JAUNZM010000456.1:22500-622500 GCA_033459285.1 Clamator glandarius | reverse complement strand
TATCTCGTGTAACAATTGCTTCAGTTGTCCTGAAGCTCTTCCTTCCTGTTACTTTAATCCTTCTTTCTTTCACATATTTTTCAGGGTCAGCTACCATCTTGTGTTGTGTCTCCACACCAGCTCAAACAATTTGCCTTCTCTGTTTGTATAAAGAATAAAGGATCAATTTTAAATACTGACTATCATGCGTACAGGTTGCCAGTATCTTTGGACGTGTACAGTGGAGCCCCAAGCAGTAACCAAAACAGCCTAGTGGGCAACAAGCTATGCTACTACCGCAAAGATGGATAGTTGCTGAAAAATGTTTCATTTTTGGATTTCTAAATTCTCATTGCAAATACTAGATGTAAGAAAACTGTTATGCTCTGTTGTAACTGAAAGAAGTGGTCTGCTAAAAGATCAATACCCACGGACTTTGCTCCATATCTCATAAGCGCAAACTAGGAAAGAAGATATTTGCTTACCATGTTTGAGGAACCTTCCCTTAAGTCCTAAATTGGTTGATAACCTAGGCACTACTGAAATACAAATATTCAACAGCAAATAGTACCCAATGAATGCTCTAGCATTTATGTGGAGATTGACTCAGGGGGAGATGATACCACTGCCCCATGTTTACAAATCTCATGCTTTCAGGCCACAGCTCCTTTAACTGGGAGAGAGAAGAGAACCTTCCAATTCTAAATGAAAAAAGAGCTTTGGTTTTCAAAGATTTGTCTCATTTCCAAATATATTACCTAGAGTAAACAAATCATAATAGTTATCTTCCTCTGTAAAAATGTTCCTCATGATAGCCCTAGACTAACACAGCTAGCACGATGCAACTAATTCTGCCAAATGCGTACAAATATTTATGTATTTTTATTAGAATTTGACTTGTAGTCTCGCAGCATTATTTTCCTCTATAAAATCACAGAATAACCAGGTTGGAAGAGACCCACCGGATCGTCGAGTCCAACCATTCCCACCAATCCCTAAACCTAAAACTTCCTAAGTTCTCTAAACTCTTTATTTTCTAAGAGACTAACCCAAGCCAAAGCTCAAATTCATCAAAACTTAGACTTTTTCCCTTTGCACCTGTATCAATCAGCCAGCATAAAGTTCCACACTGCTGTGACTGTATCATTGCCAATAGCTGCAGCAGCCAGCTAGTCTCTAACTTGTCCACGTTTATTGAGAGGCAGGGTCAACCTCATTCAATAGCCAAATCCTTTGGTTACACTTCCTTGCATTGCTTTTTCTTTTTATAGTTGTCTGGTTTTCTTTTGCAGCTATGCAGTCACAGGAAACAGGACCTCAAAAGGTCACCTAGTCCATCCCTTTGTCCCAAAGTAAGATTAATTTACACCTCAAATACTGCGTTCAGTTTTGGACACCTCGAATCTTGTGTTCAGTTTTGGGCCCCTCACTGCAAGAAAGACATTGAGGGGCTGTCTGTGTCCAGAGAAGGGAATGGAGCTGGGGAAGGAGCTGCACAAAAAGTCTTACAAGGAGCAGCTGAGGGAACTGGGGTTATTTATCCTGGAGAAAAGGAGGCTGAGGGGAGACCTTATCACTTTCTACAACTGCCTGAAAGGAGGTTGTAGAGAGGTGGGTGTTGGTCTCTTCTCCCCAGTGACAGGAGATAGGACGAGAGGGAATGGCCGCAAGATGCGGCAGGTAAGGTTCAGATTGGACATCAGGAAAAACTTCTTCACCAAAAGGGCTGTCAGGTACTGGCAGATACTGCCCAGGGAGGTGGTGGAGTCCCCGTCCCTGGAGGGGTTTAAAAGGTGGGTAGATGAATTGTTTAGGGATCTGGTTTATTGGTGGACAGGTACAGTTGGGCTTGATGATCTCAAATGTCTTCTCCAACCAAGCAATTCCATGATTCTGTGAAATACATCAGACTGTATTACCTCATTACTAGAAGTATTTTTTCTTATTTTTACAATAATATCTTTTTTTTTCTCTCTATCACTTATCCATATAACTGATTAACCACAGTTTTCCCTAGGGTGCAAGAAACAAACAGTGTCACTCATTCCAAGAATGAATAACTACTATAGCTTGTAATGACAAGACTGACATATTCCTACACTTTCATTTCAAGAATATTTTTAGCAAAATCATATATTCAGGACTTTTATAATTAACTAACACTTCTGCTGAATTTTCAGCTTGCCACAGAGATCCATACCCATACATTACCAAAATCAAAGATGATTACCACTGAAATTATCTGGAATGATGAAAGTACACTGAATCTCCAATATGCGTTACACTGTACATCAAAAAGATTTCCTGTCTCCTGTCACTTAGACAAAGAGACCAACACTCACCCCTCTACAACCTCCTTTGTAGAGAGTGACAAGGTCTCCCCACAGCCTCCTCCTCTGTAGGCTAAAGAACCCCAGTTCCTCCGACTCTCCTCATAAGACTTGTTTTCCAGCTCATCCACCAGCTCCATTCCCTTCTCTGAACTCACCCTAGGACCTCAATGTCTTCCTTGCAGTGAGGAGCCCAAAACTGGACCCAGTAGTCGAGGTTCAGCCTCACTAGTGCTGAGCCCAGGGGCAGAATCCCTTCTCTGCTCCTGCTGGCCACGCTGTTTCTGATTCAAGCCAAGATGCCATTGGCCTTCTGGGCCATCTGGGCCACTCATAGTCTGTCGGCATCATGTTCTTGACTCACAGTAAAAGAGCATTCTCGTACCTATAGGATGTCTAATCTGCATGTATTGTTCTTGCCAATAGCCCAAATCAGAAAACTGCATACCTTGTGCTAGATGCTATTTAAAAACAAACAAACAAACAAACAAGAAAAAGTTGGCCCTTGTAGATCATAGAATCATAGAATGCTGAGGTTGGATAAGATCTTTGAGATTATCAACTCCAACTGTACCTGTCCACTACTAAATCATACCCCCAAGCAGTTCATCTACCTGTCCTTCACACACCTCCAGGGATGGGGACTCCCCACCTCCCTGGGCAGCCTCTGTCAGTGCCTAAGAACCCTTTCAGTGAAGAAGTTTTTCCTGATGTCCAATCTGAACCTGCCCTGGTGCAGCGTGAGGCCATTCCCTCTCGTCCTATCACCTGTCACTGGGGAGAAGAGACCAGCACCCACCTCTCTACAACCTCCTTTCAGGCAGTTGGAGTCAGTGATAAGACCTCCCCTCAGCCTCATCTTCTTCAGGCTAAACAACTCCAGCTCCCTCAGCTGCTCCTCATAAGAGTTTTTTGTCGGGCAGAGAGACTTCAGACACAGCTTCAAGTGATTCCACATCTCACTATGACCTATGAATCCATCTTTATCTCTTCTTGACATTGCTGAGAACAATCGCATTTTAGCTATGAGTGCAAAACAGATGCCACTGCACGTGTGATATCATGTGTGATGTGAAAACACACCAAAACCTTAAAGGTGAGGGAAGATTCTATAAACTGCTAAATCACATCAAACCTAAGAGTATTTTGAAGTTAGAAATGTGCTTGGAGGCCTGTTATAAAATGTTACTCAATTTGTTCTTGCAGGAATACCTAGAATGCTTCGAAAGAGCCAGGAAAATCACTGGACACATTGAGCTTACACCAACGCTACAAAAAGAAGACTTTGCTCCTTCATGTCCTGTGTCCAGAGTGGGGATTCTGTCTCTCTAAAGTGAAAGTAACCTACCTGTGACCAATGTGCAGCAGAGGAAAGTAGGAATTTATTTTTCCCTTTTTTTTTTACTCCTGTTTTTTTCCTATTTTTGTGTAAGTGTCATCTCTGATCCACAAGTCCAAGAGTGCTTCGTGTCCACACCTACCAGCAGAAATGCAAACAAGAGGCAGAGCAACATCATGTTTTGGTTTGGAAACAAAAAATTACTACCTTTCCTTATTCCACAATGCAAAGTACTCTGATCTGTCCTACATAAGGGTGTTTTTTCTAAGTGCTGAATGTGTACAGCTTCCTTTTTTGTCCAATTCCTCTTTCCACATTTTTTACTTTAGTTTCTATAAAAGAAATTAAAATGCAAAGGACCGATTTGGCCAGACGTGGTATCTCCCCACTGGTGCCAAACTGATTCTGACTGTATCTTTTCTAACTTACGATGGAAAAGTGTTTCTATGATTAAAAATAGATTTCCCAAATGATTTTTCAGAACAGAAAAAGCAGGTAAACGGGTTTTTTAAACGTATTTTTCAGTGACACTGGCCTTCAGCTTGAATTCTCCCCCCAACCTTTTGACCCATGCAGATGTTTTGGATTCCCTTTCACCACCTGATCCAACAGGAGAGCCAGCTCTTGGCTCAAGGGATGTTTCTATTCCCAGTGACATGTGGAGATGCCAGAAATGAAATTACCTGTGTATGGCAATATAGGATGAAGTCAGTATAGCTATAGCAGCATACTCATTCATCATCTAAACAAAGTTTAGAGAATCTGATTTAAATGCGCTACCACAACACTTTCATGTTGATGTGTAGACTGAACTTTGGACTTCTGTTATGTCTCTATCCTGATTTGAACCATTTTGAACCATTTGAACCATTAAGAAGAGGATTGGACTGGACCTCCAGGTATCCTTTCCAATCTGATTTTCATACAGTCTTGTAAACCATGTACAATATCATCTCTGTATCAAAATAAGCACCTGGATAAGCTGTTAACTACAAGGACTAGCTGTCACAAAATATTGTTTTATTTTTGTCATCTAATCAAGTAAAACACTGTTACTTCTACACTTCTGTAATTCTTAGATCAGTATACACAGTTTTAACATTTCATTATGGGATATTAAGTACAAATGTTTTATGTCACTTCATCATAACATGCTATCTCAGGCGCTTAATAATCAACTTGCTCTCAAAAAAAAAAAAAAGCCTACTTGCAAAAGACAACAGGAGGTGAACATGAATTACGCTTCATGCAACTGCCTGGATCACTTCTCTTGATAAGTTTATCAGTCTCATAAAATGTCATACCTCAGAATCATCAGTTTTTAAAGAAAATAAAAAAAAAAACATTACAACTGAGGATCTTCTCAACCACCTTGCTATTCCAGAACAAAGTGAGTGATTAAACCCAGATCAAGTATATTTTCACACCTTGCATCCATCCTTGACTGTTTTGATGGAGACACGCTCTTCTTGGGTTACTGACATATAAGCAGATGACATAAAAAAGAGAAAACTCATGGAGTGGAATGAGAACAGACTCACACTCCTCTGCTCAATTTGCCAGGCAAAGGCTAGTAAAGACTCATCTAACACCTTTCCTCCTGTCATTTGTTTTAGGATTATTTCTCAGGTGGAACCATCAAACTGAAACCCCTTCAAGCACTCGCACCTGTCACAGATCTAAAAAGCAACACCATACTCTTTATCACCATCAAACGCAACCTGTTTTTGCTTTCCCTCTCCACTTTCTTTTCGTTGCTCACCCACACTAATGGTTTTGGGGGAAAAAAAGCCTCTAAAATTAGCAAGTAGACTGGGTTACAAACCCAGTGGTAGCATTTGCAGATGTGCTCTCGTGCCACACTGTCAATTTGGCAGATTTATTTTCTATTAGGAAAGATGCACTGACTGTTCCTGTGATCAAAGGAGGGCAAAAAGGCCAAAAGGATCAGGATAACAGTGTACTGGAGAGCAGTGTGCAGCTCATTTGTATGCAAAGCTATCTATAATTCGCAAAAGCATTTCACAAGACAAAAGAAGTCGCACAGCGTTACACAAGCAATGAGGTGTATCCAAATCTATTTTCTATCTCTCTGCTGTACAGTGACAAACTAGGAATCTCTAGAAGTGTAAATGAACCTCAAGTGATTACAGTTATTTTGCTGAAAATGATTTTTTGACCACGCAGGCCCAAATGCAGATGTTGAGAAGATCATCTTCCTCTCATGTGTCTTAACTAGAGACATGAGACTTTGAGCACTGCCTGCTGAGCACTTGGGAATCCAAGACACTTAGGCAGAGTCTAGGGATGCACAGATCTCAGTCCCACTGAATGCAGTAAACTTGTAGGATACGGCACCACATAAACCTTCCCATCTTCAGCACCAGAAAAATATTGATGTATGAAGTTAACTTCTTCGTCTTCGTTAATTTAAAATGAGAAGTTTGGCAAATCAAACAGTAGCTAAGTCATAGGAGTTCAACTGGATCATTTGATTTAACCAAAAGTATTTTGGATTTAATTGGAGTTTATTTTGTAACGTAAGTTAAGGATGTACTAAAAAAAAAAAGCCATTTCAAATAGAAAATCAAACTATTTCAGTCTGGAAGGAGAAATATCGTGATTTGGTTCCCACTAATTCCCTACTTATATATTTTTTAATAACAAGAACTCAGAAGGTTTTCCAGTATTTGTGAATAACACATTTCATTTTGTCTCAAAACTTCATTTTAAGTAGAGAACTTGATCTCTGACTCCAATGCGCAGGCCCCAAGTCTGTAAATTTTTAAGTTTAACCTGTAAGCAGCAGAAAAATAGACCTATGAAGTTGAATATGAGCACCCAGGTGAGGATGTCACACAAGAATCACGGTTTTGTTCTGCTCCATTCTGTCTATAAACAGGCATCATTGTTTCTAAAGTACAAGATTACTCTCAAAATTCCTGGTAGACACCTCCGATTATTAGTGTATAATGTAGATGGTTCTCAAGATTTGCAGCAACGCATTCAAACTTATCTATTGTCTTGTAAGATGCATGCAAGAGCTTATGCACTTAAAATAGTTTTGTGTTCTTTATTTGCATGCAGTTGGGTTTTGGTTTTGTTTTTTTTTAATTATGTGGGTAAAATACCTGTGCACAGTTAAGAGAACAAAAAAGCTTTGAGGAAGATGAAGGAAAATAGGCAACAGCTGACTGTATTTAAAAGATTATTTTCTGGAAGCAGTCAGGATCTTACCACAAATGAATACGGATGTATCAGTTACACACTATTTAGTAAAGAGAAAGGTTGATTAACCAAATATCCTATGCCTTTCAGTTTGATACTCCTACCTGTAAACAGGTGCAGCAACCTCCCTCTGGAGAGGACAGTAAAACACCTCTTTGCTTATGTCATGGCTGTGATACCTCTTGGGGAAGGTTGTTTATAAGCTTACCACAACCAAGGTAATGGTTGATCAAGAAATGACTCACAGCAGTAACGAGCCAAACTCAAATTTAGCATTCAGACCTTTGGGCAAAATGATCAAGCAATCAAGAATTCAATTGATAAGGCGTGAGTTAATAATTATATTTTAAATTGAATTGCTTGGAAAGCTGTACTGGAAAAGTAAGTTAACAGCTGAAAAACCTAGAAACTAATACAAAAAGCATTCTTCCCCTGAAGAAATTCTCGATTACTTCAGTGGAACAGGATTAGGCCACTGGCTCTGTAAACGCAGCCATGCAAATGCATTGTCTCCTTGTACTAATATAGCTGTCTGGCAACTTCTTTTTGCTGTTACCATGGCTCTAACATTTTGATGGTTCAGCAGAAAAATAAACAGTTAAATGTACGTGTGAATGTTAATTGAGAAGTATTTCATCACGTTAGGGTTACAGTTCACAATGAGGCCAAAATTTCTTCTTCAAAAATGTTAAGCTATGATCTGAAATCTGCAATTCTCATACATGAAAAGTCATAGTAACTATCAATGATAAATATGTCAGGAAAGCTACTGATATGGTTTTCTTGGTTTCAAGTCCTAGTTGGTTTGGGGTTTTGGCCCCTCAATTGGTAAAAACAAGGGACAGGTGGAATCTCCTGACTTACTTGCTTCCTTACACAAAAATACTACAGATGAGTAGTACTGATGAGTCTCTTTCAAGTAATCAAAGCCCAGTTTACAAAAGAAACCTTTCCCAGTAACAACTGTGCCACTGAAGAGCTCCTGTGGATACAGTTTGTCTAGGACTCATGCTACCTTGAACCATTGAATATATAAGATTGGAAAGGATCCAGAAGGATCACTGAGTCCAACCCCCTGCTCCTCACAGGACTGCTTACAACTAAATCATACAACTAAAGGCATCATCTAGACCCTCCTTAAATGCTATAGAGGCACTTATGAAGGCCAATACAAATACAGTGTTCTCCATAAATGAATCTACTAGTCAGAAACATTCTGGAATTCAGGATATTTAATGCAATTTGCAGATCTTTTTGGGGAAATACTTGGCAATGCACTGTGGGACCCCAGAATTCTGCCTGAGGAATTTTAAGAGATTAGGCTCAGCTTCCTCCAATTTCCATTTTCTTTATGGGGATTTTGGGAGCCTCTCATTCTTCCTTCATTCCCCCATTTTCATGCTTCCAGTTTTCCATACTTAAGTCTCCAACATTAGAAACATATAAGGAACAAATCAGTGAAGTTCTTATGTCTCTTTCCTAGGGTTTATAGATCCTGTTTTCCCCACATGTGCAGAGCTTCATTTTTATCAGCAGCAAGACAGAAAACTGAAGCAAAGTCAATGATGGAGGCACAAAATAAAACTTGTCATGAAGTACAAATATCCCTCAATTGGTTAAACACAGTAAATCTCAAGATATTTAGCCCTTGGAATAATCATAGTACAAATCTAACATGGTCAGTAGCAGAAGAAAACCTTTAGACACAGGAGATTGTAATTCCAGGTCCTGTAACAGGGTGTGTGCTGAGTTTGTATCAACGTTTTAATGAAAATGCCTTGAAATCAAAAGCATCCATACTCTGAGAAACCAGTGGCATTCTGGCTCTGAGAACCTGCAACTGCTGCTGCCAGTGATTAGCAACTTGATGTTGGACAAACCTACAGTGAAGGTGATTATTTTATAAGTCTAAGAACTGCAACTCCTGCCAACTATAGGAAAGCAAGAAAGTTAGTAATTAAGGTGTCCTATTTCTGTTTCTTTAAATTTCCAAGTGCGTAAACACAAGTGACTTGAGTAGTCACATGAAGTGATGATGGCTAATTTCTGAGCAAGTATGGCATCTACATAAAGCTCACCTTTTTGCAATACAGTAATGCAAAGAGAGTTTCCTAGACCACAACATTTATAAAGATACAGTTACTTTATTAACTGCTAGAGGCACAAACCTGCTTTGTATTTTCTTTCTTAGTTCCCAAAGTGATTTACCAGGCATTGGGAAACAAAGACATAGGAACTGTTCAGTGGCTTCTGATGTATGTTTGGTAAATCTAAAATGCCTCTAAAAACAAAAATGAAGATGTTTCCAGTGACATTAGAAACACTGGTAATTCTGAACACAAAAGAGCAATTATGGAAGTCAATCTGAATACAATTTCTGGAAGGCTCAGAAGCATATTCTGGTACGTGTTATTGGCAGCACTGCTTTGAATCTGCTTGTTCTGCTCTTTGAGTAAGCTACACTTATGACTGCTAGAAAATTGAATTTCAAGTTAACCACATTTTACTGATTTTGGCAAGAAGTGAAGGTATAGGGAAAGGGTGTTCATATCAGTTTTTTTTTTTTAAAAACAGAACAAATACATCACACTTTTCACAAAATAAAAATTTATTAACCGTAACAAACAACATATAAAATGACAAATAAGAAGTACAGGGTGCATGAGTCATTAACATATGTGCACTCTTGTCATATGCCCTTATTTTCCACTGGAGTTGGCTGGAATTAACACCGTGGCAATCTGTGCTGGCTCTTGTGCAGGTAGGAAGTAAAGAAAGAAGGTATTTGCAATGAGACCTGCTCTGCAGAGCTGTCTATGAAGCACAGTGGCTGCTGCAGTGAAATTACTGGGTGTTTTGTTCCATGCTGCTTTGCAGTGGCTGCATTTGCTAAATTCAGAATGCTCCATCTTCAAGGTAAACTATTCAAGTGTACCTTTTCTCCAGGCTGTTGTGTCACAGAGGCCAAACAGACCTAGGAAAAGGTCTACCTTTTTCTTTCCTTTCTTCGAATCATCATCTGCTCCTTCTCAGCCAAGGTCACTGATATGCAACAACAACAACAACAACAACGAAAAACATTGTTAGACTGGAAAGGTCATAGATAAAAATCTCTATCCTTTTCTCATATATATTTCTCCTCATAAAATATGAACTGGGTCAGCCTCCTGGTGGGCAGTTCAGAAAGTCCATCAATGATGGATACGTTATCATCTTTTGAAGAGCTGGCATGCAGGGTATGGACTATCACATCTACCACCAGTAAAAACACGGTAGTAACTATGACTGAACAGGCAATGATCTGTTCACAAAGTGCAGAGATCCCTGAGAAGGTTCTTCAGAGCAGATGGAGTTCACCCAGGCATGTTACAAGCCTTTCTGCAACTTCTCCAGAAGTGATAGAGGTGAGGAAATAACACACTGTAAAAGGAGAAGTAAACCAGGCCTTCCTAGGCACCCACTCTCAAAGCTGAAAGAATACAAGCTGAAAAATGATGACAGTGTCCTAAGAGGAGATGCTCATGCAAAGATCAACCTGAAAATCAACACAAAGGAACGAATAGCTACTATTGTTTAATCTGTGAGCAGGTTCCCTGAACTAACAACAAAATGTCTCTATTTTCTTCCTTGAATAAAAAAAAATAGTTTATTGAATCTCGTTTCCTCTCTGCAAGTGATTGCATGCATGAAGATTCATGCTACGTGTCTACAACTTCTTCACAGAACACAGTTTTAGCAACCAGGACTGCTTGCAAACTGTCTGATTTTTCCCATCTGTTTTAAAGTCATGCAAAGGTTTCTGTTTCAGTATCATAGGTCAGCATACAAAGAGCTGATGTTTAGACACAGAAATTCTACATGTCTACATACATTTATGTACATTTAGTGCACATTTATGAATACTGGGTGTGGTCTATTCTAGCTCTTTTTTCCCCACTTTTGATTGACTGTGCATAGAGGAGCATTGTTAAATTAAACTGGCTACTTGAAAGGCATTTTCTTTGTTTCCTCTCCCCTTGTAATTAAGACACTGTTCTAAGAAAGGGATGAAAACTGAAGAGACAGGGGTGAGTGCTTAGGGCTGTGAAAAAAAGTTTAAAAAAAAAGAAAAACTAAAAAAGAGTAGTCAAAGTAGTAAAAGCAAATAAACCTACCTGAGCGTCTGTTGTTTTTCCAGCTGGTGTTGAGGTTCATGAAGTACTCCAGACTTTATTCCAAGAACATCTCCCACCTCCTCTGTGCACCCTTTTTCAACAAGCTGGTTGCCTACATCCATTTCTGAGTTCTTTTTCTTCTCATTTTTTTGAAGTCAAATGTCCAATGGTTATGGAGTTCCAATTTTCTTTAGCATCAAATTCTGCGTACTGGTCCATAAGACCTCCGGTTTTCCACTGGTAGCTTTCCTTTAACTGAATGTTTGATTCTTTTTCCCTGCCACGACATCGTCACTCATTCCTCTCATCACAACCTCTCCATCTTTTACTTGCAATGTCCAAAAATCGCTTTAGTTCCTGTGAGAACGCTGCAGCCTGGCCCATGCCTACTGTCCCTGAGGACTGACCTTCCCAGAGTATGGAGGTCCAGGAACTCCACACAGAGAGGAAGCCCTTAAGCTCAGGTAGATCCAAATACACGTGATATTTTGAAAGGTTGAAAAGGGTAAGAAAAATAGGGTGTTTTTTTCATCACTGGAAGTGATGAAATCTGGAGTTTGGTGAAAGCTGGAGCTTGAGATTGGGAGCAGAATGGTAACAGCCAAAGGGTCAGAGGATTATGAGGTTCTGAATGAAATTAGAATATCTGTCTCTTAGTAAATAAGTAACATAGCACTTGTGCAGGCATCTTAAAATTGCTGGAACAGACAACTTTTTCTGTATGAGAAGATAGTTTAACTTGACCTGCATAAACTCCTTGCAAGGTCCAGTTTGGACTTCGTGCACGTGCTGAAAAAATGCAACCATTATTTTGTAGTATTAACTCCAAGTCCAAGAAGTTTGGGCTTGGGGTTTTTTTAAATAATTCAAACTATGCTGCATAACCAAGACACTGCAGAAATGCCACGCTGAATTCGTAACAACTTGTCTGAGACAAGAGCACTACAAAGATGCACAGAAAATAAAAAGCCTTGCACTCAATCTTACATTTTTCTATGACATAACAGTTTTATCTCTCCCTAACTAGGCGCATTCCCAAAAAACCAATCCTGAATATTTATTCATGGGACATGACAGCCTGGATGTATGCAAAGCTGTTATAAGCATAGTTTCATATTTAAACATGGTCCTTTTCCTCTTCAGATAACAGAGGAATTGCTTGTATCTCTGAAAATGTGACTATAACAAATCACCAGTGCTTATTTAGAAGCTGGACTGGCAGAAGCTACTCAGAAATTTAAAAAAAAAAAAAAAGAGATTGGGTTTAACAATTAAATCTGGAGAGGGAGATAAAACATAAAGGGAAGAGCCACTGACTCACAGTATCACAAGGAGTCTGGGGAACCCCTTTCAAGGGTATTCCTTATGCAATAGAATACCCTGCTGCAGCACTGGAAGGAATGCCAGAGCATCTACTCTAGAAGAGAGACCAAGTAGTTCCTACAGTTCATCTTCATAAGAAACTTTGAATATCTTCTTTCTGCATTTTGGCTACGTTCAGGAAGTGACAAAGATGGACTAGGTTAAATGCTGTAACATGGTACTTATTCACACCACATTAGGCAGAAGAACACTAAAATTGGGCATAAAATTTTATTCCCTTGGTAATATCCTCCAGTATTGGCCAGAGACAGAAGGAGAAAAGGGAATTTCCCTTAGGAAAAAAAAAAAAAAAGCGAGCTAATGATATGTAATATAAATATCGTGGCATTGCATCTTTCAAGTAAGTAGCAACATTTCTATAGGGAGTTGGGGGGGGGGGGGAGGTGAAACATAATATATATAATATCACCAGAGAGACTGGAAAAATTAGCCATTCAGGGAGCACTTTAAGGGCTCTTTCAAATGGTTACTATATTCCCCTTTACATTCTGTCTGTAAGCATTCTTATCAATTACACAAACATGAGAAAGTGAGATGTTTTCTTCTCATTTTACTGGGGCGGCATGAGAAATGTGGTTGGCCTTTCAGTCTATAAGAAGATATTACAGGCCTGGTCCAAAGCTCATTCCTGTCTTCCCTTCGGGGTCTGGAGCAGGCTCATGCAAAGTAGGAACAGAACAGCAGCCTCCCTAAAAACCACCATAAAAACATTTTGCTGTATAAATTGCTGCTTTGCACTGATTCCAGTCACCACTGCACCCAGGGATGGGCAGCACTTGCTGGATTCAGACTGCAACAGCTGAAGTTATGCCAAGTGAACAACATACACCCGTAGCACACCGTGCCCTTTTTAAGCAAGTTCCTGATTAAAAACTGCCACCCCAACATAAGGTATGAGAGACGCAGATTTTTAATATTCCACAGAATAATCGACCCTGGTGCTGGTTCGGTTGAAAATCTGTGATCCTACAGATGTTTACGAGTTTGCCTGGTGTAGAGCTATAATCAATTTGGTGATGATAGACTCTCAAGATAAAAAAAAAAAAAAAATTATCCTGAAGGAAACTGGTTTCTGAAATCTATTGCCCAGATGCATTAGGCTGATGGGAATTCCAGCAAAATAAAGGGTCTACTGGCAGACGCAACATTGATTTCTTAATGTTTACAACCTACCAGACCTGATTTGATGGATCTCTGTGGGGTGCCCTGCAGCCTTGGTTATTTCCACAACCCAGTTGGCTAGTTCCGTTACTTGGTGACAGTGTTCCACATCTGCAGCCTCAGTGCAAACATACTGAACTAGTATATACAGCACAAATCTCATCCGAGATCAGATTTTAAATCCGATCTGATAATGATGTTTACTGTTTTCTCTGACTAAAAGTATGATCCCTTTTAAGGGATCAAAAATCCTATTGTGGTTTTTGTCTGTCTGACTCCACATCCTTCCCCTCCACCCCCAACACAAGAAGTTCCCTTTTCATTTTAGTTTCATTACATTTTGCTGTTTTTTCCTCTATGGCAGCGGTTCTAACCAAAGCAAAATACCGTGAAGGATTCTAAAGAGATAATCTTTGTCAACAGCCTACAAAAGCTTTGATTTGCTCTCCTTGTGACTTTTTAATCTAGGATATGTGGAGAAGATGATGCTATTTGGTCTGCACCCATTTTCATTCTAGAAATCTGGCTGCCCTTCTGTTTAAAACATCACTGATAATCTCGTTAGGGTTCCTCATCATTCCTATTATGGGAAACAAAAGGTCAGCAAGTAATCTACAGTCACAAAGTTTTCTTCTACTCTACTATCAAGAACTTCACATCTTTACTGAAAGTTGATAAACATGATGCAAACATTTATCAAGTTCAGGCAAACTGATATTAAATTCAGTATTTCTATAAGGATATTCAGCGTTGTATACACACTTAATATCAAAGCACTTTTCCCCCACTGAATCCCTCAACAGAACAATGACTGTGCTCAAAGTTGATCAAGGAATATCTCCTAACACAGAGAACTTTGTTTTATAGAAGTGTTTGTGCAGCGCACTTATAAAGAAATGCACATGCAGATTTCCTATGGAAATGTTGATGGATGGGAATTATATTTTCATTTTTCTGAAGTCCACATAGAAGCCTGACTGGTGTATAAGAGTTTTCAAAACAGCACAGTTTTTTACATTCAAATGGCAAAGTTTCTATGCCTGGTTAATAAATTGCAGCACATATTGGATGCTCATATGCGTATGTGAATACTCCTTTGCAGATCTTACTCATTTCCTCAACATAAAAATGAAACAAAGTAGAAAAGAACAGGGGGAAAAAAAAAAAAATAAGAGACCCTCAAAAATGGTCCTCAACAAATCCGGAGAAATAATACATGTTTGAATACACTGAAGTAGCTCCTTTTCTTTCTTAATTGTCTTTGTCTCCAAATACCCAGTTGCTCAATTCTATAATATGTAAGGTACAAGACAGTAGAGTAAAACAAAGTCATACAATGAACCAAGAACCACGACTGTAAAACTGATGCCCTTTTTGAAAACGTTCTCATGTAGCTGAGTATTTCGATCTAAAACAAAGAAACCACTGCAACTGTTTAGTATTAACTATTGCCCTTGTTGGTTAAAACATTGAGGGGTGGGAGGAAGAACATCCACTCTCCAGAAAGTTCAGGATGTAAAACACACACAAATTTGAATCTAGTCATACATTAGTTTAAAATGTAGTAAATTCTGCATTTGCTCATGGTTATAATTTACTCTTCTCTTTGTTTCACTTGGTAAGTCAATGTAGTTTGGTTTTTTTTAAAAAATGCAAGAATTACTTTTTTCCTCAGTGAAAAATTCTGGTTTATTGCATCACCCTGTATTTCTAATGCCAGCAGTGTTATGTTGCCATCTCAATTGTACTTAAATGTGTCATATTGCAAACAAGCATAAACAGATCTATTCACCAGACTACACCACCAAGTTTAACCTTATCATTCCAAACTTGAAGAACCTTGATAAATCACCAGGAGTGCCTGCTAACTGCCTGCAAAGGGTTAACAGTTTGTTCCAATATTTTATTTTTTTTTTTTTATGCAGAGAGACATGACGAAGACTTGTATTTGTGTGGTAATTTTGGAAAATAAACTATCAGGTAAAACTGAAATGTAAATTTAAAACAAAAAGGAGAGAAAGAAAAACTAAATGTCATTCGGAACTATGTTTGTGTTCTCCAAAACAACATAAATAAAGGTAACAAACTCCCCACGCCTCCCAAATTAAAGCAAATTCTTCGTTAAACTTCTACAATGGTCACAAGAACTATGGAAAGACAATTAAAGGATAAGTATTTCTACTTAACCTCAACCTTAACTGCAGTTTCAAAATTAGGTCAGTTAAAAAGAAAATCCCCATTTTTTAAGGAGATAAAGAATCCTTAAAATTGGATAAAAATATTCCTAAATGACTACACGAATCAAATGCAAAGGTACCTAAATGTTCAAGCCCCCCATATATTATAACAGAATTATATAAGAAATGCCTATCAATGGATGCTCTGTTCAAGAAGTGGGATTCCAGTCTGACTCAGTGTCATTATCTGGCAAAAAAAAAAAAAAAAAAAAAAGGTACTGCAAAGATATCTTGTTTATTTTCTTCCTTCATAATCTCCTTTTGATAAAGAAGCATTTACAAGGACACATATATAACAGAGATATCTGCAGCTGAAAGAATTCCCAGCAATTTGTCAATCAGTAACTTCAGATTTTAGCAACACTGGTGAGTTTGTTTTAAATAAGCATTTTTCTCTTTTCGGCCAAGAAAACGCACACCACACCAATCAAAACTAATCACATCTGGGCTTCCAGTGAAACAGCAGCTGTTAATTTTACAGGTCTGCCCACATTGTTCTAGTAAATAGGGAGAGAAATCTGACATTTCCTGCAGTCTAAAACAACAAGCAGTGAGGGCTCTATCCTGCTTTCCCTGGAAGCAATGTCAAACTCCCCATTGACTTCAGGGAGAGCAGGATCGGGCCCTGAGCTGCTCAGCCTCCCCCAGCCCCAAGCACAGGAGGACGTGTTGAGGAGCTGGGGTGGGAGGAGAAGTACCAAACCCTACCCAACCCCAGCTATCCTTTTGTTAAACTGCCCAAAGAGTTGAACTTTCCATCACTTTATGAACAACCGCAGAGTGCAAACAACAGCAGTGATAGAAGGACAGATTGACATACGAATCTATGATTTACCTTGAAGGGAACAGCAAAGGGGAAGCCATAGGGTTGCAAAACAAAGTAGTCCAAAGGGATGATCTCTGCACGCAGTCCAGAGGCCACGGTGTGTCAAGCAGTCGTCTCAGCACCAGCCACCCTGCCTTCTTCAATTTACGAGATTCACCACCCAGAGCACCGACAAACCTGCTCCACGACAACAAAACTCTCCTAATGCTTTTGAACGCCCACCATTTGTTCTCCATTCATCCAATCAACTTCCCACCGCACATCTTCTCCTGCGACTGAGCCTCAGCGGCAGGATCCCTTCTCATCCCTATGCTAATTATTTTGCCACATGGACAAAAAGTAATAACGCTTTCAGACAGGAAACCAACCAGGCCCGAAGTCGAAGGCAGAAAGCACTAAGTTGCCACCACTGAACGCGGAGAAGATGGGCATGCGTGAAGCTCTCTGGCTGATGCATCAGCTGTAACCTCCATTTAGGAGCAGCGGAGGCGGCGGGGCTGGAGGAAACCTAGGCAGCGCAGCATGCATCCAGCCCAACCTCCCCTAGGGACCACATCACTGCAGCAGATTGCTGACTTACCCCGCCTCAGCCTGCATCCTTCAGGCAGAGCCACGCACGTCCATCCTCCCAGCCCCACCGCACGATGCTGGTACCGGTACCCAAGCCACCGCGCACGCCCAGGCTCCCCGGCAGCGTGGGGAGATGCTGCGTTCCACCAAAAAAGAGGGGGAAAAGCAGAAACGCTGCAGCCAACAAGGATGGGGGACCGCTAAAAATACACTCTCTGCCTCTGCTGCTACCGTAAAATGGTGTCTGCGTTACGGAACAACCTCTTCCACCACCACCCCCCCCGCCCCAGATGATAAAAACTCAATAATTGGTCCTCTGAATGTATCTTTAAAAGACATTTATCATAGAATGATACTCCTCCCTCCCCCAGCAAAAAGAAAAAAACCTCAATAATTAGTCCTCTGAATGTATCTGTAAAAGAGACTTATTATAGAATCATATTTCCTCACACACACAAAGAAAAAAACTCAATAATTAGTCCCATGAATGTATCTTTAAAAGGGAATTATCATGGAATCATAGAATTGTTTGGGTTGGACGGGACCTTAAAGCCCATCCAGTCCCAACCCCAGAAAAAACATCATTGTTTTGCTGCCGGGGTACTCCTCCGGGGTTTCTGGAGTTAACTCAGCCAGATTGCTGAAGCCTCCTTTATTTTACCTGCTCACACCACCCTCTCCCCTTGGAAAACAAAAGGAATGAACTATTTCCAGAGGAAAAAGATTAGCCAGATTGCTTAAGCTTCCTTTATTTCACCTGCTCACACCACCCTCTCCCCTTAGAAACAAAAGAAGTGAACGATTTCCAGAGGAAAGGATTAGCAAGATTGCTGAAGCCTGGTTTATTTCACCTGCTTACACCGTCCTTTCCCCACAGAAACAAAAGGAATGAAATGTTTCCAAAGGAAAATACTAGCAAGATTGCTGAAGCTTCATTTATTTTACCTGCTCACACCACCCTCTCACCTTGGAAACAAAAGGAATGAACTATTTCGGGGGGGGGGGGGTCAGCTAGATTCCTGAAGACTCGTTTATTTTATCCGCTTAGAAACAGGAAAACGGAGGAAAAAAAATAAGATTAGCAGCCTTTCCACCCCTAGCAACTCAACTTTGGTGCATCAGCAGCCCCAACATAAACAAGGGCTCGCAGGCAGGGAAGGGCGGATCTGCATGGGGGCCTTCCAAAGCGGTTTTGAGGTGGTTTTTTGGGGGTTGTGGCTGAGCCGGGGGCCTGGCAGGGGCCGGGCAGGGGCTCGGAGCCCTGAGACGCCGGGGGAAGCTTGGCCAGCGGGGAGTCGCTGCCTTTAAACCCGTCCCCGAAATGTCATGTCGGTGGCAGCGTGACAGGCTGTGATCTTTAGGCGGAGGCGGAGCTCCCCCCTCCTTCCCCCCTTCTCCTCCTCCTCCTCCTCCTCCTCCTCTTTCTCCTTCTCCCTCTCCCTCTCCCTCCCCCCCTCCTCGCTCGCCCCCGCGGGGCTCAGCCTGGCCCCGGGCAGGAGCAGCTCCCAGCCCTGCCATTCCCGAGGGAGGAAGCCTTTCCAACGGGAAGGAGCCTGCCTGGTACACACAGACACTCACTGAGCGGGTTGGGTTGGAAGGGGCCTCAAAAACCCATCCAGATCCACCCCTCCTGCCGTGGGCAGGGACACCTCCCACTGGATCAGGTGCCCGGGGCCCATCCAGCCTGGCCTTGAGCCCCTCCAGGGATGGGGCAACCCGGGCCAGGGCCTCCCCACCCTCATCATGAATTTCTTCCTAATGTTTAATCTAAATCTCCCCCATGCCAATTTCCACCTTTCCAATCCTTTCTAAAAAGCCCTTCCCCAGCTTTCTTGCAGCCCCTTTCGGGTACTGGATGGTCACTATAAAATCTCCTCACAGCCTTCTCTTCTCCAGGCTGAACAAGGCCAACTCTCCCAGCCTGTCCTCGCGGCGGAGGTGCTACAGCCCTCGGATCATCCCCGCAGCCTCTTCTGGACCCGTTCCAGGAGCTCCGTACCCTTCTAACGCTGGGGATTCCACACACAGCCTATACACCTTCCCTGCACACACACGCGCTCCTGCCAGCTCCGTTGCCCTCCTTATTGCCATTGTGCTGCTGCAGCCCCCTCCTCCTCCCTGTATCCCCCTCTCCCCGCATCCTTCCCTCCCCGCATCCCTCCCTGCTTCATCTCACCCTATGCGGTGATTCTCAGACCAGGCAGACCCTACCGGCCATGGCTGAGGTGGGGGAAGGCTGACACAAAAGTCACAAGGAACACCCTCCGATCCAGCCCTTGGGTGCGATAATCCCTCCCGAGCCCACTGCTTGGCGTGTGGAGACCAGACATGTCGGTCACCGTAGAGGGTACCGCTCTTTTCCCATCTAGCATTCACACTGCGGGCTGAAGCAAAAGCCAGTCTCCGCGTAGCAGCCCTTCGCATCCTAAGCCATCAACGCAGCAGCTCCGCAGCCGCACTCCAAGGGCAGGAAAGAGGCTTTTGGGGCGGAAAATTTGTCACAGGGATTCAGAGGAGTGCCAGTCTGATGAGGAAGGGGCTTAAAAATAGCAGAACCCTCATGACTTCTGTGCTTTTGGTAGAAAACGCAGTGTTTCCCCCAGAAAACAAAACAAAACAAAACAAAACAAAACAAAACAAAAATAAAAAAGGACTTACATGCCTCTTCCCCCGCCCTCCCATCTCCACCTTGCTTGTGGTTGGATTTTTTGGGGTTTTTTTTTAATTTCTTTTTTTTTTCCCCTTAATTTTTCTCTGTCATCTCTGATTATATCTCCCTGCACTCGCAGGGCTCCCCGGAGGCCGAGGCACAGAGCCCTTGGGAACGGGGCCGCAGGTGCGGGAGGGAGCACGGCGGGGTTGGCGGGAGGCGGGGAGAAAAGCCTCCTGGAAGCAGGGAAGGAGAGCCGCTACCATGTTTGTGTCGTAGCGAGGGCCATGTCAGTCTGGGTTTTTTCATAGAATCATCATAGAATGGTTTGGGTTGGAAGGGGTTTTCCACCCGAATCAACGTTGCCTGAGAAGCACGTGCGCACCTGGTGATGAAAGGAACCCTTTGCAAGTGTATACGGATCCCTACACCTCAAAAGAGGAATTTCATTGCTTTCTAGCGTAAGACCTACATGCAGAATCTTTGGATGACTGTATTCGCGTTTCAAAAATCAAGGCTTGTCTTTAACCGCTGCTAAAGCTGACCTCCTTATCTTAGATCCTGGCTAGCCTTAGTAAGAAAGTGAAGGCAATTAGGTGGTACATCCATTGTGGGAGGTGTTTTCGAGCTTTTTGAAGGCAATTTCTTCACTGAAAGGGTTATTGGGCATTGCCAGAGGCTGCTCACGGAGATGGTGGAGCTCCTGTCCCTGGAGGTGTTTATAAGATGGGTAGATGAGGTGCTCAGGTGTCTGTTTAGTGATGGACAGGTATGGTTGGACTAGAAGAACTCAAAGGTCTTTTCAACCTCCCAATTCTATGATTCTATGATTTAGCTGAAAAAAAAAAAAAAAAAAAATTCATCATCCTGTCCAGCCTTCAGGATGACATAAAAAAAATGGCCCGGTGCTTCTCCCACTGAAGACAAAAACAATACTTAACCAGGGCAGAATGGATAAAAGTCCTATATTGGTGGGAGCTGGGGGTGGGGAACTGCATAAATTAGAAATATTTACAAAAAGACCAGTGTGAAAAAGAAATTTGGGAGACTGGTGATTCATTGGCCTAATTATCCTCCATGAGACGTTAGGGCATGGGTTTAATGTTGTGGGATGGATTCTCCCTCCCCCAGCTTGTGTCTCGCCAACGTGCATTATCCATGGGGAAAAGGAGATGCAGGTCATGTTTAAGCAGCGTTAATGAGAATGCAGTATTTTTCCTGAAGGTTACGTTAGCCAGGTTAGCAAATTTCAGGTAAAGTATGCTTGAAAACCTTCCATTTCTTTCACTTTCTTGCTGGTAGTAGTTTCTAACAAGACTTGAAACATTAGACAAACACAGAAAGCAGAATTCAAGCATCAGACGAACCCACTCCTGTCAATAAGGGAGTACAATTTCAGCCTGACAGGAGTATTACAAGAATATACCCGCTAACGAGCAGCCTTAATTGGCCTGCATATTGTGGCTGTCACTGTTAAAACCTGTTCCTATACAGTCCTATTTTATACATCCTTTAAAAGTATAGTTCTCTAAAGCAGTTAAGGAGACAATACCTTACTCACTGGGCTTTTGATTTTGGGTGGGAAAGAACTTGGAAGAAAAGGAAATTAAAAGAGAATAGGAAACCCTATTAAGAATATGGCATCAGTGACTGAAAAACTACATGAAAGTCAAACTGTAGTAAAAGAAGCAACAGACTCTTTCAGTTTCAGTGGGTTTTGTCAGTTTTGAATGTAAGTTATTATTTATCCATAGATTGCAATGGCTACATAGGTTTCACTGACATATACTATACACAAATCTTTTAAAATTTAGTGTGTTTTATAATAGATCCCACCTTTTCCTCAGCTAGACACTTAAAAGTATTTTTAATTCAGTGATATGTGGGAGTTCACTGCTGGCAAGTCCTGGCAAATCCTTCACACAATAGAGTTTAATGTGTGGCTTCAGTTCACAGTACAGGGTCGTGTTCATAAAGAATACAAATGAAAGTGAAGACATTAAAAAAAACCAAAACAACTAAACTTACTGCGCATGTGCAATTGAGTGTTATTAAATGATAACAATGTAACTTCCAGATCATAAAAGTCAAAATGCCAAACAGGGCAGATCAGATCAGATCCTAATAGTATACAAAGTGCCTTACTTTAAAGAAGTTATTCCTAGTCTGATTTAAAACCGTCTAGCCTGCAAACTCAAATATAAAATATTGCTGCAACTGAAGACGGTAAAAGTCGTTTATATGTATAATGATACCTTCAAAAGATCTTGCAGATCAAGTTTCAGTCAATAAAATGCTTCCTATTGTCAAACTCTGGAAAATGTTGCGCAGGGAAGACTCTGGGCACAGTAGTGCTTGTGAGGGCAAACATAATTTTGAGGTGGTGAGCCACATGCACTGCTTATTTGCACGAAAAGAAGATAAATGAAAGATAAAAAAACAAGATAAATGAAAACAAAAAGTCTAGCTGAGTATGACAACACTTGTAATATCCCTCACGTTATCCGAGTTAAATTGCCTGGCTGCAAGGAAAAACACTGCTCAAACTACACTGCCCCGTGGATGCCTCCGAGAGAAACAAAGTGCACGTGAAGGCAGCTTTCGAAAAGCAGGAAGAGGGATCGAAAAGCAGAGATTTGATGGTTGACCACAGGCATCCCCGCATCGCCTCGACTGGGGGGCAGAGGAGCCTCTCCTGGTTTTCCCTCCAGGAGCAGAGCCCTTGGGGTGCTGGTGGGAGGGAGTGGACAGCTCCCGGTGCTGAAAGCAGAGCGCTGCCCCGCAGAACAATGGCAGCCAGCTCCAAATCCTGCTATAATCACGTTAATGAGATTAATCAGCGAATTAGCAGCAGTCAAATGTCAGGGTGGCAAGGAGGAATCCAACCAAGCTCGGTAATTAACTTTTTTTTTTTTTTTTGGGGGGGGTGGGTAGGGGAAGGGAACTGACTGTGTTATCCCGAAGTTTTTTTTTTTTTTGCCAGCCTTTGGAAGATGCTGACAATTCAAGCGGAGGGTGAGGGGAGGAAAGGATAAGACGGAGACCTCAACCTCTTCATGCTATAAGACAGGCTGCTAATACACGGAAGCCTATTGCTTTCAGCTGAAGTCCATTGAGGAAACTAACACCGTTCCAAACAACCCACCCCAACTGCCAGAGCTGCACTGCACTGAGCTCTGAGAGTGAAACTAGTTCACTGATCTAACTTCCACTGCAAAGTCCAATAGGCATTATAAAAACAGCTGATGCCAAACTAGTATTAGATATTATTCCTTTTTTTAAATTCTAGAAAAAATAAACTACTCTTTCTGAAACCAGAGGGGCAGGAGAAAAGAGTACCCTTTAAACAATTCAGTGAGAGATTATCATATTGATAGGAATGGTTGGACTTGATGATCCGGTGGGTCTCTTCCAACCAGGTTATTCTATGATTCTATGATTCTATGATCATGGCAAACTAATGCTAGATCTGTTACAGTGTTTTCTAAAACGCACACATACAAAAAGAGGAATTTTAATTGAGTAATTTAGTTTAAGTTACTTAATGCAGACAAGTCAGAGATCTGGTCTCTGACCTCAATAAAAGTGAAACTTCTCTCCACCTGAAATTCAGCACCACCACCATTTCTGCATTGCATGTACGAAATACCAAAAGAGATTCCCCTTGGATTATAAATAAAAACCTAGCATATTTATTTGCAAGAGAGTACTGCATCTCTCCTTTTCTGTCCTTAAAAGGACTATCATCAACCGTGCCAGGCGTTTATCGTGTTGGCACTGCACTTTTATGCACACACTACTTCTGCAGAAAACAAATGCGTTAAAAAATCTTCTCTTTGCCTAGATAAGACTGTGCATGTTGTTCAGTAGTCAGAAGAAAATAGCATGCTTCTGTTCTGTTGAGTTTAATCACTGTTAATGATAAATAAAAGAAGCAAACCTATGTAATGTCTCTGCCATAAGAAACTAAATATTTTCTTTTTTTTTTTTTTTTGGCTAATACAAGTCATTTCCTTTACACTTTTACATTACTTTTTTAAACTAAATTCTTAAGGTTGCACTAAATTTGAACTAAATGTACATGGACAACAGTCGTACTTATCTGAACTATTTTAAAAGTGGAGTATAGACTATGACAATTTCAGAAGGTTAACTGAATTAACCATCCCTTATCTACAAAGCTTTTTCTCTTTAAAGAAAAAATCTTATAAAAACAAAATGTCTAGATGGTGTTCTTTCAAAATACTGCTCTTATATGAGTGTTTCCCCTTCAAGTAAAAAATCCACTGCTTTCAAACATTGTTTTAGTGTAAAAACATTGTATATATTATAATCTTTTATTTAATTGTACTCGGCTATCAGGAGACTTAAGCATTCCTATCTGTGAAGTTTTTGTCTCGCCTTCTCTGTACCGAACAAGTACCTTCCAACATGCAGCAAGTTTATATAAACAACAACATGCTTAATGCATGCAACATTATGCGTTCATATAGTAAACACACACTTTAGGATTTCTTATCAGCTATTCCCCAGCCCAGTATAATTTTGGCTGCACAGCAGTATTGCCAGAAGAACTTGAGAAGAGCAAACAATGGACATTAAAGTACGAGCTACAGAACGACTGCAAAAATCACAATAATCTTTCTAGTTAGCTACAAGAATCAATCCCCGTGCACAAAACACAGCCCACACCTGCCCCCTTAACCATTTACAAGTTAAACATAAGCAAGACATTTCAGCATGGTTAAGAAACACTGGCTACAACTACAACTTTGAAAGGATGAGGAGTAAGAAGCATACCACAGAGACCCAGAAAAGGCTGCTTTTTTCTTCATTGAACATTGAAAAGATACCCCATGTTCCAGGGAATTCAAAAAATAAAGGTATTAAAATACACCCACCAACACAGAGTAAAAAAATCAGGGGGGCTTCAAGAAGACTGCAGGGAAAAAGCTCTCACTCTCTTTAGTGTGCAGAAGCTTAGGGGGAAAAAAAATGTCGCCCTGGCAGGAATGACAAATGCAGTAGGATAGGCTAGCAGGCCTGAGGGATCTGTTTTACTTCCACATACATCCTCTAATGCACGCACTCCCACTCATCCTCTCGAGATGCCTTTTTTTTTTTCCCCTCCACTTTTTTTTTTTTTTCACCAGCTCCAAATCCCCGGCATATGACCTTCTGTTAAATAGATAAAAAAAAATTTGCTTATCAGTCATGCAAATGAGGCTGAATTCATTTTCCACAACAGATGGCCTCATAGATAATGATGATGGAAGAGAGAAAATTGAATGTCTCTCACAAGGTGGTCATGGCAACCGAGAGCAGAATAATATCAATAATAAGCTCACTGCATAATAAGGTTGTCAATCCCACAAATCAAAGTCTCCAGCTAAATCAGGTATCCCACCCCCAGCTAGTTATCAGGTAAATAGAGAAATAGAGAGCGTCCTTTTTCTTTTTAAACGAGGAGCTGTGAAAAGAAATGGGAGCTCCAGCGATTCCCGGGTACAAGGGGAAGGAAGGAGCAGGAGATGTTTTTTTTCTCTGCTAATTGTGTTTTATTTAATGATTTGGGGAGGGGGGGTGTTGTGTTTTTCCTCTTTCTTTTTCTTTTTTTTTTTAATTATTTCCACAGAGGTTTTATTTGTAGGAGGGGGGTCCCAATTTGGTTTTTAATAGCAAGGCTGGTGTTTTCAGCTCAATCTGCTGCCGAAGCCTTGCCTCCCCTCCCTGTGTCTGATGTGGAGTGCAGCATTGATGCAATAGCAGCTCGCCTCAGGCTTCCACCTTGGCTCCCAGGGGGCCATCCCGCAAAATGAATCAGCAGCCATCCTGAGCAGACTGATTAAAATGAAAATGGCAAGGCACATGTCTGGGCGGAACTAGAGCTGAGCTGCGCTGCCTGTCTGGCAAGCATGCTCAATATAGCTTTTGCTAATAATGGCTTACTGCCTTTCCGTTTTTTAAAGGTATTACCGTCGCCCCTTCCCCCACCCCTAAAGAGATAACGGTGCTGGGGGGTTCCCCCCCCTTCCTTGTATAATGCTCACAGCTAGAGATTGCCAGCCTGACAGGCAGCGATTGTGAAAAGGCTCACTTGCTTTGCAGGGATTTTCTTCGCAGATGTGCTGAAATGCCAAGACAACATATTAACATGCAGCTATAAATTATTCCCAGATATTAGCTGGGAAAGAAACCTCAGAGGAAGGGGAAAGCTCAGTCACTACCCGAAGCATCGTTTTTTCCCCCCTGTTTTTACACCTCAGCTTGCAATGGCACCTTGTGCATTATGCATTACAAGAAAATGACTGCCAGTAAATGCAGAGCAACTTCCAGGAGCTCTTTGTGCACTGTCTGACAGATCCCGAGCCGTATTTCTAACCCAGCCACCACCTTCCCCAAGAAGATAACTGGGTGCATAAAGAGCCATTTAAATCATGCATTTCCTATGGTCCTTGGATGAAAAAGCAACGTTTTGTGGAGACCTTCTCTGTGCAAAAACAGCATCAAGGAAACATTGATCTATGCATGCATGGGATCTGAAACCCAGCACTGAGAAAACATCAGTCCATGCATGCACAGGATCTGAAACCCCGGCAGGCTGTTGTTTTGTGAGGTGTGGGGATTGTTCTGCCTGGAGATACTTGTGGGTTCCTTCAGGCAAAGAGCACAGTGGCACCTCTGGAAACCGGCGTGTATGTGCTGTACATGTGCACATACAGCCCCATGGTGCCTTCGGTTCATTCCTCTTTTTAAGCCGCTGGGGTCATTTCGCATCCCCACCCTCCCATCCCCTGCATCCCCCCTGCCTTTTTTCACCCCCCTTCGCCCTGCACTCTCGCCCTGATACTGCAGTGTGAACCAGAAATCAATAAGGCTGCTCTAATGGAGGTTCCAGCTGCAGTTGGCTGTGCAGACACACACACACACAGACACTGACGTCTGCGCTGCTTTCTCAGCCGATTGGGCACCACATCGGATGTTCTGTGGAGCAAAGAATAGGAATCATTTACAGTCTGCTAAAAAAAAAAAAAAAAAAAGGGAAAAGAAAGAGTACCTTGCATTTCCCCGTCTCCAGGAGCGCCAGGCTGGGTGGCTGCAGCCACCGCGGGGTGCTGGATGACACCCCGAGATTAACCACAGAGGCACAGGGCTCTGCAATCCATGTGGGATGGTTTTTTTTTTTGTAAGGCTACCAATTCATATCGCGAAAGATAAGAATGCGAATGCTGGAAAATAGACACGAAAAATAAAAAAATCAAAGCCGTTTCACTGATAGACTAATGGAGCTGTTGTGCCTTTTGATGTGTTTGCAAGTATTTCTGAGCTCTGAAGAGTATTTTAATGAAAGCTTTATTTTTAAAGGCTTTGTTAGAAATAATGCACTGAACATTTAATATTTCAATGTAAGTTGCCTGCTTGCTTCCCCTTCCTTCAACAGAAAAATATTTAATTGGTTAAAGATTAGCTCCAAGATTAATTTTCTGCAGTCTTTAAGTGTTTTTTTTAAATACATATTTATGTGTAAAGCCTCTCCTTGTTGCTAAAACATGTTTGGGTTTTTCCCCTTGTAAACAATGAAACACAGGCTCTTTCGGTTACCTGATGTTGTGGCGTTTTATCTCTGAAAAAAAGGAACAGCTTTGTTGGTGATAGTATAAAAAATTCTAATTCTCTGCTCCTAGGATAAGGTTTTCCTGGGATCTGCAGCACTGCAGAACACCTCCCCCACCTCCCTGTCAATGTATTTCAGCCTCAGTGTATTGACAGCAACTGCCCCAGCCTGAGTCTGGCTCCAGTGAAGCATTTATATTCCTTCCACTCAGCCCTGTGGATCTTTGCAGGGCTCAGGATGCCAAGGCAGGACCCGCTCTGGAGAAATAAAGTCTGGGAAAATGAATGAATCATAAAGCCATATTGCACGACAGAGTCACAGCCCAGTCTGTGTTCTACAGTTCATTCTTATGCAAGCTTTTTTTTTAAAAAAAAAAGTGATCTAAGCCTTAAAAATGATGGTTTGTGGCAGGGTACGAGGTAATGAGCTGTAGGAAACCTTAGAATAAAAGGGGCCAGGAAGCACAGAAGTCCACCTCGCCCCAACATTAGCAATTATAACACCGCAGTACCCCCTCCCCAAATATTTATCTAATCTCTACTTTAATTATTTATACTACTTGCTTTTTTTCTGCTGTCCTTGGCAGTTTGGAGCACAAATTAACTGTTCTCTCTTTCTCTTTGTGGAGGCTCTCTACCCAGCATCTTTTTTTTTTTCCCTTTCCTCCTGCCCAGTCGTTGAGTTTTAACCTCTTTTCTTCTGGACAGAAAGCTCAGACTCTGCAAGTACTGTAATTGCTGTTCATTTAAGTTGTCTGAGCTTTCAAGAGCATATTCCCCAGCCTAGCATCAGACTCATTATCAGACCAGTAAACATAGCATCATAGATAAAAGTTAAAGCATACAGTGCAACTGTTGTCCTGGAATATGAAATTAGAGTCTGAACTCCAACCTATAAGCTAGAATATGTTTCTTTTATATTTTTTGTTAGGCAACAAGCCCATTTCCGTATCACGGAGCTATTATGGTGCTACTTCTTGCCTCATGCTGTATTTATAAATATCAGTAAAAATGAACAGTGGCGATTGCCCAGGGATAGAAAGCACTTATAGTGCCACTAATCCTTGCATTCCTTAATCTCCCCTATCTTTTCCTTACACTGGCATTTAACATGCCTAGAAACACCAGCCCAGGGCACTGTGAAAGCCACTAAGCATTTACTCAGTATATTTGCATTGGGTAACTACTTTTTCAATCTCAAATTGAGCAACCTGCTGGTAACTAGTGGCTGGCTCCTCTGAAATCTCCAGTTTGGAAGGAGACTGGGCACCATGGGCAGGTTGGCCAAGTTTTTTTGCAATGATTGACCAGAAAAACTCATGTTAACCAAGTGTTTAGCAGATACTGGACACCCCAGTAGCTCGGTCCCTACCTTCCATGACAGTATCTGAAAAACAGTCCTTCCCAGTCCATGAAAGTCTTGCCAAATTACCTATAATCTCTGAAATTTTCTAAAATAAGAGACTTCTGTTAAAGCAGCAGGTTAATATTGATTACACAATATTCAGGAAGAGGGTGTAAAGATCACAGAATCACAGAATCACAGAATGACCAGGTTGGAAGAGACCCACTGGATCGTTGAGTCCAACCATTCCCACCATTCCCTAAATCATGCTCCTAAGCACCTCATCTATCCTAACCTTAAACACCTCCAGGGACGGTGACTCAACCACCTCCCTGGGCAGACCGTTCCAATCCCTAACCACCCTCTCTGTGAAGAATTTCTTCCTAATCTCAAGCCTAAATCTCCCCTGGCGGAGCTTGAGGCCATTCCCTCTCGTCCTGTCCCCTGTCACTTGGGAGAAGAGGCCAGCACCCTCCTCTCCACAACCTCCTTTCAGGCAGTTGTAGAGAGTAGTAAGGTCTCCCCTCAGCCTCCTCTTCTCCAGGCTGAACAACCCCAGCTCTCTCATCCGCTCCTCGTATGATTTGTTCTCCAGCCCCTTCACCAGCTTTGTTGCTCTTCTCTGGACTCGCTCCAGAGCCTCAACATCCTTCTTGTGGTGAGGGGCCCAGAACTGAACACAGGACTCGAGGTGCGGTCTCACCAGTGCCGAGTACAGGGGGAGAAGAACCTCCCTGGACCTGCTGGTCACGCCGTTCCTGATACAAGCCAGGATGCCATTGGCCTTTTTGGCCACCTGGGCCACTGCTGGCTCATGTTCAGTCGGTTGTCAACCAACACTCCCAGATCCTTCTCCTCCTGGCAGCTTTCCAGCCAGGTTTCTCCTAGTTTGTACCTCTGCTTAGGGTTGTTGTGCCCCAAGTGCAGGACCCGGCATTTGGCCTTGTTAAACCTCCTGCCGTTGGTCTCAGCCCAGCAGTCCAGCCTGTTCAGATCCCTTTGGAGCCTCCCGACCCTCCAGCAGATCCACACTTCCTCCCAGCTTGGTGTCATCTGCAAACTTGCTAAGGGAGGACTCAATGCCTTCATTCAGGTCATTGATAAAGACATTGAACAGGACTGGACCCAGGACTGAGCCCTGGGGAACCCCACTTGTCACTGGCCTCCAGCTGGATTTAACTCCATTTCCCACCACCCTCTGGGCCCAGTCATTCAACCAGTTTTTCACCCAGGAGAGTGTGCGCCCGTCCAGGCCAGAGGTGACAGTTTCCGAAGCAGAATGCTGGGAGAAACTATGTCAAAGGCTTTACTGAGGTCCAGGAAAACCACATCCACAGCCTTTCCCTCGTCCAAGAGTTTAGTCACTTGGTCATAGAAGGTGATCAGATTAGTTTGGCAAGACCTGCCTTTCATGAACCCGTGTTGACTGGGCCTGATCACCCGATTCTCTTGCAAGTGCTTCATGATCACACTCAAGATCACCCGCTCCATGACTTTCCCCAGTACCGAGGTCAGGCTGACAGGCCTGTAGTTCCCCGGATCCTCCCTGAGGCCCTTCTTATAGATGGGCACGACATCAACCTCCAGTCCAGTGGAACCTCCCCAGTCATCCAGGACTGCTGGAAGATGATGGAAAGGGGTTTGGCCAGCACATCCGCCAGTTCCCTCAAAACTCTTGGGTGGACTCCATCTGGCCCCATAGACTTGTGGGCATAGCCCACATCGCTTTGATGAGGCTCAGAAAAGCATCTTGCAAATATTGCTCCAGCACAACACAGGGACACGGTAGAAAGTACAACTTAATAAGACTCGGCAGTGGTGAGACCGCTCCTTGAATCCTGTGTTCAGTTCTGGGCCCCTCACCACAAGAAGGATGTTGAGGCTCTGGAGCGAGTGCAGAGAAGAGCAACGAAGCTGGTGAAGGGGCTGGAGAACAGGCCTGATGAGGAGCGGCTGAGAGAGCTGGGGGTGTTCAGCCTGGAGAAGAGGAGGCTGAGGGGAGACCTCATTGCTCTCTACAACTACCTGAAAGGAGGTTGTGGAGAGGAGGGAGCTGGGCTCTTCTCCCAAGTGACAGGGGACAGGACGAGAGGGAATGGCCTCAGGCTCCACCAGGGGAGGTTCAGGCTGGACATTAGGAAAAAAATTTTCACGGAAAGGGTCATTGGTCACTGGCAGAGGCTGCCCAGGGAGGGGGTTGATTCACCTTCCCTGGAGGGGTTTAAGGGACGGGTGGATGAGGTGCTGAGGGACATGGGTTAGTGATTGATGGGAATGGTTGGACTCGATGATCTGGTGGGTCTCTTCCAATCCGGTGATTCTATGATTCTATGATTCTTAGAATAACTGGGTTTCGCTCAGACAACTCAGACAAAACATGATACACATAAGTCTCAGAGGAAAAAGATTTATTTTATTTCAAGCAGACTTTGTCTCAGTCATAAAGTTATACACAAAATATTGTTCATGCTGTACCCAAACTTTTATGCACAAGTAATTTATGCACACGTGAGCACGTATGTTCTTTAGGATCTGTAAAGTGGTGGTGCACTACTTGTTCTTGCAGTTATGAGGTTTTTTACACTCTAACTGCCCTACGTGTGCTCCCTATGAACCACTGAGCAAAAACCATATGAGAGTGCATCCATATGTGCAGAAGTCCTCTAAAATAGCAAAGAACTGCTTTTTGTTAGGCCCCAGAACCTCTTTTCCTCAAATACACCATCCAAAAAGACAACAGCCATTACAAATGGGGAAAGAAATCACAGGGAGCAAACATCCAGTCCCAGATGAAATGTTGGTGGCTCCACTTAGCCTGAGCATCCTCCATTTGGAGCCATACGTATGAGGGAACCGTTTCACTGCCTACAGTGATACGAACACTTAGCATTCTTCTGGAGAGAAAGTACCTAAAATAGCAGGTATCTTAAGGATGACAGCTTCAGAATATTCGCACTGCAGATTTCATGTGAATATGTAAGCAGTTCTTCTGATATTTAGCAGAGAATTCTGTCTAAATATTATTTTCATCAGAGTTGCTGGCCTGAGGTGGTCTAAAGTAATGACGATGTCCTCAAAGTGTTTCCATGCAGGCACGGAGAGTTGCAAGCAATTTTTTCCCCTGTTTCTGGCTGGCAGAATGCAGACTGTGTCTGGTCTGCGAGCTAGTCAGACACAGTCTAGATAATAAAAGGGCTGCCAGCTAGAAGAATTGGTTGAGCTAGGTCATGAGTATGTGCAGTCAGGATAAATATAGTTCTAATACCATTAGATATGAAAACTGCAATATACTCATACATTTGACTCAGCCAAATAAAAAAAACAACCCCACCTTATTATGGAAATTTTATAAAAACTGCAGAAAAGGGTTCTGAGCAGTAGTATGTGCATTGATGTTTTCCCATTGACTTCGGGAAGGAGGAGGAGGTCCACAGTGAACAAAGTGGAGTGTTCAGCAAAAAAAAGCCCCAAAAACTAAAATAATCAAAACAATTTAGGAAAGAATAGACTAGACTAGACTAGACTAGACTACACTAGACTAGACTACACTAGACTAGAATAGAGAAATAGAAATTGAGGGAACAGCTTATGGGAGAAGATTGCAAACTCAACTCAGAAAGCAAATACAGACTGAAAGAAGAACAGTTGCCTTAAGGATGATGGAAGATGCAAAACTGCAGAAAGGGAAAGTCAGAAGTATCCAAAAGGGATACCTCAGACACACATATGAGAAGGTAGGATAAGTTAAAGTTGTCATAGTGGAATTTGGGAATAGAGGAAAGACAGGGAGTCATTGAATATTGTGATAATGTTCTTAGGAGAATAATGCAAGGAAGTAAAAGTCATTTAAAATTAGACCAAACAAAGCACTGGAAATTATACTATAGGGAACCAACATGAAATGACAAGGGAGGGGTTTAAACAATGTAATATGTCTTTTCGGCTTCTAATTTTCATGATTCCCAGTTATTATTAGCTGCTATCCCTCTTTAAAAGATAGTCCCCATTGTAAATACTACTGACTAAGTAAGAGCCTATAAAGGGAATTGGATATCTCAAATGGGGGGAAAAAATGAGATAAACAAAACCTCTTAGAGAATGTTCAGAATTTTTCCACCATAAAAGTGAAAAACTATAAGAAAATAAACATACATAAACTCTAAAATGTTTCCTGATTATTTTACAAGATTAACAAGCTGAAGTCTTTCTTAGTTCTTGCAAAGACCACAGTCCAAGTCTGAATTTATTGTTCTCTATAACTACCTGAAAGGAGGTTGTGGAGAGGAGGGAGCTGGGCTCTTCTCCCAAGTGATAGGGGACAGGACGAGAGGGAATGGCCTCAAGCTCCACCAGGGGAGGTTCAGGCTTGATATCAGGAAAAAATATTTCACAGAAAGTGTCACTGGCACTGGCAGAGGCTGCCCAGGGAGGTGGTTGAGTCACCTTCCCTGGGGTTATTTAAAAGACGGGTGGATGAGGTGCTGAGGGGCATGGTTTAGTCATTGATAGGAATGGTTGGACTCGATGATCCAATGGGTCCTTTCCAACCTAGTGATTCTATGATTCCATGAAATACAGGAGAGACCATTTCACGGACATGTACAAAACATGTTACGTGCTTCTCAGACCCACATGGTTTGCTTTCCCTGGTGATGACACGACTTTGCTGAAGCAGGATGTAAGCTCCTATTGCTATTGATACTTCAAGAAAGGAGCAGTTCTACACTGATGAGAAGTCCTGCTGCCTACTCCCATATATATTTTAATTTTTTGCCCTACTGTAGGAGTTCAGAGCTTAATCAAAGACTTGATAGGCACTGTAAAACTACAGGCAAAAAAATATTCTTTGAAGTTCTAAACCTCTTGAAGCTGACCAGTTAAATAAAGGATAGCTTAAAAAAAGGTTGTGACAGAACTTATAGACTCAACATTGAGATCAGAACATATTTCATCGCTTCTACTATACTTCCCACGGTTGTTTATAACATGCTTTTTCTGTCACACAACTTAAGAGAGCAGACCTCCTGCAATAAATGTGTCTTCAACAGGAATGTGAAGAACTTAAGGGAGTAGTAGACTAGAATTGGATGAGGCATAAAACAGGTATCGTAGCAAATGGAATGGTAGAAAGCAGGAAAAAGCCAATGAATTGTTGTTTCAGTGGCATCTAAAAGCAGGATTCACTTCAAGGTTCAGACATATACATGTAGTTTGTCAAAGTCAATTATAATGAGTGGAGATCTAGTAATGATGGTCAACATTGCTTGAAGGAAATCAAGTTTGTCAGGAAGGATGTCTCTACTTCAAAGAGCTCCCCAGGCTCCATCACATATGCTTCTCCAATCTCATTTTTCTGTAGGAGGAACTAAGATGCCAAGTATGTGTTTAGGACACCTAAAGGAGAAAGATTCAGCCACAGAGCCAGAAAACTACATGTAGATTTGTCAGTCTCACCACAAACATATTTCTTTGTGAATGGATTCACTTTTCTACACAAAGGCATTTACTGCAATCTGATGAACCCCAGCTTCCAGCTGCTGCTTCAGAGGGCACAGATTTCCCTGCAGGTCTTCCTGGAAACTTCTGCCACCCCTGTGCAATTATCTAACAAAGATACCATTTTGAGACTGGATTTGGGCACAGCCCCTAACACAACCCCTAATAACAAAGTGCTCTTGTAGCCCTTAATAAAGATTAAGAAAAATAAAAGCTGACAAGGACTGCTATGCCTTGCATTTTGCTTTGGCTTTGTTTCTTTTTCTCATATCTGAAATATCGATGTTTTTCTGCTTACAGTAGAAAATTCCCATATCACCAGGAATATTTTAATTTAAAAACCTACTTAGTACATACACTAGCTTTCTTTCTCATTTACTGCATAGTCACTAGACTTAGATAAGTCTCAAAATTATTAAATATTGAAAAAAATATTCAGAGGAAAGATATTCTATAAAGTTTAGTCAGGACACAATATAACTCCATTACATTTATAATTGTAAGAACTATTTGATCCAGTACAGTCAACACTTTGATACAGGATTAGGCAAACATAAACCTTCTTTTCCTATCGTATGTGTTTAGTACAAAAGGACTGTACCTGGGATTGCGTGGTAAAATATAGTCACTGTGTATTTCACAGTGCCCATTTGCTTCTTTTAGACCTGGTGTCTGATAATTTCATTGGGAATCTTCCTTTTCAGATATTGCACAGACAATCATTACTAAGACCATTCTCCACACCCTTCATGCTTTCATAGATCATCGTTCATATTTCTCCCCTTCCAGTATTAACTTTACGCCAGGCGCGGAAGGTATTGCCCACCTCTGAACCTCACTGTTGAGTCTTTTTCCAATTTACTTTCTCTTTTTTTGACATAAGATCACCAAATATGCATGCAAAAGTCAAGATACATATATGGTACGTGCACACATACATATAAAAATATACATATACATATTGCACAGACATTCATATAGTGGCAGAATATTTTCCATTGTGTTGAATTCGTTTATGTGACATTTAGATGTTTTAGGAGGGCAATTCTGGGCACAGCACTGCACACAGGCACACAAAAGGTCACGCCTTATTTGTGATGAGATTCAATCCCATTTAGGTTGCGCAAGATAAAAACTGCCTGAACCATCCCATTAGCCATCGTCTCATTCTACTAAAATTCCATCATCTTTAGACGTTGACTGTTTGGTAAGAAAATTTCCCTATTTTAACAACAGCGTTTGGATCATGCATAGAATTGTCAGATTAGAGGAGCTAAATACCTTATTCCAAGTGAAATTGTAGCGGTCTTCAGAAACTAGTTAGGGTGGACTGATCTGGTCTAGATGGCACGAGCCATACAGATTTAAGACACTTGCTATCTTCCCTCCTTATCCTCCCAACATGCAACTGCAACTGTATTTTTTAAAAAGAAGCTTCATGAGGAAGAAGTGGTGCTCATCCTTACATAGCAACTTATTAACAACAATATTTGCTTAGGCACTAAGAGGGCTAAGAGTGCCTGTCTTAAGATTTCAATGTCAGAGAGCAAGACTCTAAATCTCAGGCCCCCAAACAGGTGCTGGTGAGTTTTAGGAACCACTGAGAATAGGTGGTATTTAAAACAGGCAGTTTACCTCACTGGTAACTGGGAACCAATAGCTCTTTATACTCAGATTTTATGAAACCATGGTGGAAATTCCAAGCCGAACTATGAGAATGGATGCATTCTGGGACACCTGAAGCTGATTCTAAACCTAGTAGCAATCAGAAGCAAAAAATAACTTTATTATCATCCGTTGCTATTACTAAGTTTGCTTATGCACACATACTAGGAAAGATGAAATCGTATCTTGGCAAGTCCACAAGAAGAAACATTATGAAGAAGCTGAAATAGAGAGTAGGCACAGAGGGACCATCAGTGACAATATGTCACTTGGTCCACCTTCTAATTTGCAGCTTTACCTGTCCTGTTCCCACCTCCACCTCCTGCTCCTTCCTTTGGTATCAGTTTGTCAGCCATCACACTGAACCCAGACAGCAGGCTGACTATCATCTCAGGTTTTTAATTAATTGCTTCCCAAGATGTAAACAGGCTCCTCTCTCCTTCTTCCTTTCCCTCTCCTTCTCCTCCTCTCTCTCTCTTTTTCCCCTCTTCCCCTCTTTAAATGAAAATGAATCCAAGGACTCAACGCAATGATGTAGGTGATAGAAGAAGTTTGGCAGAGAAGGATTTGGGGTCTTGGAAAACAGCAGGTTGACGATGAATCAGCAGCATGGCCTTGAGGCAGTGAGAGCTGTCAGTATACTGGGCTGTACTGGATTGAATGTATGGATGATGGAAATGATTATTGCCTTCTAATTGGGATATCTGAAACTATAGCAGGAGTAGTTCAATTCTGGGGTACCCGCTGCAAGAAACACATCAAGAAACTGGAGCAAGTCCAGAGGAGGACCGCTGACTTAGGGAGCTGGAATGCATAACAAACAAGTGAAGGCTGAAAGAGTTGATGCTCAGCCAGGAGGAAAGAATGCTGAAGGGGGATACAGCTGCTATCTTCGACAGTTTTGTAGGTGGTTATGTAGAAGACAGGATCAGACTCTTCTCAGAGGTGTAAAAATAGAGAATAAATGGTTCTGAGTGGTAACAAGGGAAGTTCCTGTTGACCCAAGGGAAAACATTCTTCATCATAGGATCAGTCAACCCTAGAACAATTTCCCAAAAAAGGTTGTGGAATTTCCAGTGTTGGATATATTCAGAACTTGATTGCATGTTGCTCTAACCCCAAAGCTAGGCCAGCTTTAAGCAGGGAGTGGAAGCAGATAACATCCAGAGACCCTTCCCAACCTAAATTGTTCAGTGATTCTAATCACATATTTAAAATTCAAGTACAAGGGCATTTTCAAAGTTAAGGTTCCATTTCCAGTTCAAAAGTCTTCATGTTAAGCTTCAGAAAGATGTACAACCAGTTCTAACTAAAATGTGCTTGCTATATTACAGGGTAGTAGTAAGAAAGTATGTGATATGAAAAAGAAAAACACAACCCAGCAGGTTGTGTGATCACAAACTAAGCATATAAATTACAGTCAGAAAAAAGAAGACGTGGGTATGCATCTTGACCAAGATTTTATATATGTACACAATATATAGCACATATCCAAACTCATGTTTTTATTCAGGATAACTTAAATGATAACTTGTTAGTAAAAAATCTGTATTAGTACAAGAATATATTGCTTACAGTTTATAAATGATGACATCATTAAACTCAATGAAAAGTAATTTTCATAGTCCACACTCATAGGCAATATAGACCTGAAAAGCAAAGTGTTGTCTGATGTAAATCGGGGATAAAGTCTGTAAACTTTGAAGAAGATAAGATCTTCAGCATCCAAAGTGAAAGAGAAGCTTCAGGGAAGTAAGAAGACAAAAGCGAAGTAAACAGATATAATTTCTGAAGAGACGAACATTCCAATACAAGCATGCAATTCAAATGCAAAAGCTCTTAGGTAAAAGTGAAAAATACTTTCAAACCTTTTCTGTGGTTGCAATAGCAGCATTTCAAAAACAGGAGCAAACCACAGTGGTTACCACATTCGTGTATTCTTAATTCCAGTGGTCGAGCTCCCTCTTTTAAGCCACCCTCACTATGATAGAGCTGTTCATTCTTCACTACCTTACAAAAACAAGGACCAGAAGAGGGAAGAAAATAACTGTTTTCTCCAGACATTGGGTTTAGCCAGATCAACACAACACAACACACTAATATAATTTAATCCCAAACACGACAGTGGTTATGGCAAGGACCTCTGTTTACTCCTAGAACAGAACAGAAGCAAAATGCAGGTGGGAGTGATCCACCTCCCTAAATATTCATACACTAATTCTTGAATTAATTTAGTATTTCACATTGGCAAAATTATATTATGGAAGAAATCCAACTCTGGTATTACTCTTCCTTACAAACAGAAAGCCTCAGTTCCTGAAGAACAGTTGTTTTTCTCTCCTCTAAACACAATTCACAATTACTTTTAAAACTGTTACAGAAAAAGACTAAAGAATTTCTACTGAGACACCTGTAGGTGACCATTCTTGTGGTAAATCTGCAGTGGCAGAGGATCAGACTGGTTGCTGGTGTTTGAATGTTATCCTCATATGCTATGGAAAATATAAATAATAATTGAGCAGACACTGACAGCACCATAAGAATTGGTGCTCTGGTGGTACATCAGCACATATCAAATCAAAACTTTCAGCAGATAAAAAAAAATAGCCTTGACTTTACAGAATTGAAGTTAACCACGTTGATAAACATTTATATAGAATCATAGAATCATAGAATCACCAGGTTGGAAGAGACCCACTGGATCATCGAGTCCAACCATTCCTATCAAACACTAAACCATGCAAGTAAGGGCCTGAGAATAGTAGAATAAGTAGTAGAATAAGTAGGGCCTGAAAATTTTTGTTGTTAATCAGAACTGGGTACCTCATACCTGGGGACTTTGAAGAGCATAAATAATTCACGCATACAACTCATACAGAAAAGAATAAAATTGTCCTGTCAATAAAGAGGAGGCTCTGTCAAGGAACTCAGTGAGGCCACACCTGTTACAGAATTTCTGAGACCGTGGAAAACCAAGGATTTTTAAGTGCACCATACACAAAACCCCCTAAAGTTGTCTTGTGTTGCACTTATTTGACATCACCTTCCCAAAGTTCAAAGCCCTGATTTGATTCATCATGATTTTCAATGCAAAATAGTAGCAAAAAAAATCTACCTACTAATGGGAGAATAGTCAGACCACCTCAAATAATACTGATACTTTAAAACATTATCAAGTGCATTGTTCAGGCAGAAGTGATTTTGGAACACAAACTATATTTTTATTTAGAAAAATCAAAATAAGCCAGAGGCTTGTGTAAGAAAAGAAGTTTCTCCAATTTAATGAAGAGGACTTAAAGATTTAAGAAACATTCTACTTTTAATTATTCTTAATTATGGTTTAATTCATTAAGAAAAACACTCAAACTTATAAAGTTAAATTAATTAAACTTAAAATTAGTGCAGATTTTAGTTAGAGAAGGCACATTATTAAAGAGCAGGTAGATTAAGAGAAGAAGCTTTTGATCAAAACTGATCATGCTACCATAAGCAAATGAGTTACCAGCCATCAGAGGTATTACAGTAATTTGCCATGTGCTCTCTTCCAACTGTATCTAATTAGCATTTTATTTCGATATTCACAGTAAGTTATTATGACTTAGCTTAAGTGAATACATTTTACACTGCAACAGCAAACTAAAAATACACACAGAGTAGATTATAGCTCAGCTGAGGTCCTGACAATTTTCAGCATGTTTAATGTTAGCATGAGCCTAGTATGTCTTTCTTCCCTAGCATGTCCTCTTTTTCGTCTCCCTTAGAGAGAATTTCAGACGTAGATTCATAGAATCATGGAATCTCTAGGTTGGAAAAGACCTTTGAGATCATCAAGCCCAACCGTACCTGTCCGCTGCTGAATCACATCCCTAAGCACGTCACATACCCATCTTCTAAACCCCTCCAGGGATGGGGACTCCTCCACCTCCCTGGGCAGCCTCTGCCAGTGCCTGAGAACGCTTTCAGTGAAGAAATTTTTCCTAATGTGCAATCTGAACCTGCCCTGGTGCAGCTTGAGGCCATTCCCTCTCATCTTGTCCCGTCATTTAGGCAAAGACACCAACACCCTCCTCTCCACAACCTCCTTTCAGGTAGTTGGAGGAGCAATGAGGTCTCCCCTCAGCCTCTTCTTCTTCAGGCTAAACAACCCCAGTTCCCTCAGCTGCTCCTTGTAATACCTGGGAAGAGAAAAATGAGAAGGAGAAAGAGGAGAAAAATCACAGAGGGGCCATACGACCAGGATTTCCAGACACCCAGGATAAGCAGGATATGCACATGCCTTGTGGTGTCGGTCTGTGCAATTTCTAACCATCTGCATAGTGTGGGGATGCTCGATCAGATGTGTGCATATGTAGCAAGTTCAGTGTATGGCACATGGCCCACATTTCCCTCTGACATTCCCTGGACGCGTGCCCATCCTTTAATTCTGTGTAACTCAAACGACTCCTTCCATTCTCCTTCCTAGCGGCACACAGGCAGTTAAGAACACCTCTATACAGAAAGTCCTATAATGTAAAAAACACGCTAAGAGAAGGGCAGCAGCTAAACACTTTTTAAACTTCGTCAAGAAGTCTCTCAACGATGTTAGCCGCAAATTATTTATTGCAAACAGGAGCAACCTACTATTCACATACAATGCTGCAACCAGCTGAGAACAAACACCGTGCACTTCATCACCATGAGCATTCACATAACACGATGCAGGCGCTTGGTATTATGTCACTAATGTGACTCTTTCTGTAGTCCCTTGAGTGGCTCTGGCTTTGCAGAGTACATCCAGCTAAATAGCACTTGTGTGGCCCCAGGACATGTGCCATCTGGCCTCCTGCAGCCACTGCTCAATTGAATATAATGGAGTCACGCTAAATGACAGAGCCCTCAGCGTGGTAGGTAGAGGGGGCAGGCACAAGTGCACAGAATTAATCAAGCAAGTCAACTCTAAGTTCTACAAATTCTGTCAAGCAAATATCTGTAATATATTCTGTCACTGAGACTGTCAAAACCAGCTAAATCCTCAGCTCAGGTGAATATAAGTCAGATATTCTAAGTTACACCAGTTATGGCGATATGTACTAACAAGATTTTACCTTATTTTACCATGGGTTTTTTTTATTAATTTGATGCCACGAAAAGGCTTAGAAGCCACGCTTGCTGCTTTGTACTCTCCTCCGTTCCCTGAGCAGCTTTTTTCTGTGCGTTAGAAAGTCTCTGTATTTCTGCCCACGAGTAAAAGCTGCTCCTGTCCTGTTCTTTCCTGGACTGTCAGTGCAGTGCTAACTTTGTCAACAGTTCTGGGAGAAAGATTTGTTGCTTAACATGTACCCTAAGGCTGTGCAAATGATCTGTAGCAAGTTGTTGTCATTTCTTCTTCTACGTCTTCTGCTTCTGAAATATTTTCACTATTTACAGTTTTCAACAATCACTTTATTTATGTATCTCATATAATTATTATTATGTCAAGTATTTGTTGTGGCTCTACAGTTCTATCTTAAATATAAAGACGGTCTTTAAGGTCCCTTCAATCCAAATCAAAAACCACATTCACTTGATGAGGAATTTGCTGTACCAGAAGAACATTAAAGTGTTTTCTGCAAAGGTGAAGCAACTCCATTCATTTCACAATGCAGTGTTCCCCACTTTAAAGAAATAATGAAGAAATGTTTGCACCATTTTTCAGGTGGTGTAAGGGAACCACGAAGGTGAGAACACAAAAAATGTAGTTTCAGGAACTGGGCAAACAGCTGGAAAAAAAAATCAGGACATTTTAAGATGGCAAATTTTCGAATGAAAGACAAAAAAAATTTTCTAGCATCCAGGTTTGAACTAGTTATGAACTGAAAAATGAACAGATCAGGTTATAATCTGGTCTCTGGGACTAATTTTTTATGCTTATGAGTAAGGAGTTTATTTCCAAGCTCTGCTTTCTTATTGACTGTCTGCAAACTGGAATATAAAAATTCTTTACTAGTGTCATTCACACAGTTTAATTAACAAGTATTAATAGTGGCAGAGGTGCTAATAAAAGTGCTTTCTTTTTGTAGTCACAGCTGCTCTCAATCTACCACTGGATTGGCATTGTAAAAGGAAAACCGTGCTACAGCTCTTTCTTGAATTTCAGAGTACACAGAGACAAATTAACATCCAAGCTGGATTTCTGCACTCCCTACATCTTCCAAAACCCTCAAGGAGATGAGGAATCCGTTATCACTGGCTCAGAATAGATACGACGTGTTTTCTCTGCAGCTGGTAAAATCTGCCACCACATCAGAAGTTTGCATCGCGACGCAGATGGACAAAAGCAGAACAAACACCATTTTGAGTTTCCTGTTGAAGTAAGCAAAGTAGGATGTGTTTGTACAACGACAAATAAGGCCAAGCAAACATATGAATGTCTTGTGTGATGTCCTTATGGTTAAATCCTCTTCCTTTCAGTGCATAAAAAAATATCAGTTACTATTAATGCACCTGCCTCATATAAAACAGACTCAGGAGGCGTATTCCCTCTGAGACAGGTACCCAGCATGTGGCACTCAGCTAGGTTAAAAGAAAAATATGCATATGGATGTTGCCAAGCACAAGGAGAAAGGAAAACGGATGAAAGTTGATCTGATACAAAAGAGAAGTGTGAAATGAAAGGGCGTACAACACATGGATAGGGGACAGATGCACAAGTCGACTAAATAGAAAAGAGTTCTGTGCGTTACAATGGAAAGTAAGCAAAAATTAACACTCCCCTACACACAAAGAGTAGAAAGACTATCTTCTTAGAGAGGAATGACAATTACCAATGCTTTATAGGACATTATTTTTCTTAAACAAAACTAGAATATTAAAAAAAAGAGCTCTTTTGTGAATGAACTGAAAAATACATAAAAGAGCTGAACTCCGAGGGAACTCGAACAGAAGATGCACTAACAAGTTAGAACCGAAACTCTCTGATGTTCCTTATCACTTCATCTTTAGCAGAGTCCATCTGTACAGGAGCTCTCATTTCTGTACTAAGGAAGGGTTGTACAACGATTAGTAGTGATCATATAAGCAGAAACCCCACAATGAATCAGGATGACGATTCAGCATTTTCTCAGCTCACTTGAAGGAATAGGAAGGAATTATCAAAAGCACAGGAGAGATTAGAATACTTTTACATTGTATTTAACTGCTTTTTTCTTTTCCAGTTACACTGCTTTTATTAACTGCAGGCAGGATTCTATACATCGCAGTGTATCGTTCAGAACCCTAAGCTCTCTGAAGGAAAACTAAAAGCCTGTGGTTTAATATGAAACTCAAATTGTTCTTGAAGGCCTATCATGCCCCATCTTCATATAATTTGATTAGAATCTATGAAGAAATGGATCATTTTTTATTTCACTGTCCTGCCCTAAGTCTGTGTATTTATAGGAGTCCACAAAAAAAAGCAAGAAAATAAAATATTTGCTAAAGCTATCATAGAAATTTACAGAGTTAATTGAGCTTCTTTGTTCATCTTTTAAATGCACATATTCTATAAATGGACTGATATGTCCTCATATTAAAGGAATATTCTCTACTTGCAGTTCTTCCCAATGCAGTGGCAGATTCATACCTGTTTCAAGTCAAATATAATTCAGATCAAAAACGTACAGTTCAAAAAATGCAACTACGATAAACTTTGAAGCAAACACCTACCAGTGTTTCTTCTGTTTGAGTATAAAAGCTAATTCTACCTGTAGTTAGACTGATTAAAAAACATAAAATCAAGCACATATTTGCTAGCTCTCTCCATTTTTGGAGAACTAAAAAGGTTCTTTTTATAATAAAAATAATTGCTGCTGGTTTCTTGAAAATCCTTTTTACACAAAAAAAAAATTCTGTAAAACAATGCAGGAAAAATAAATACAGCTCTTTCAATTAAGCTGACATTGTCCTTTTGAGGATAAGGTGTCAGGAAGGGTCTTCTATCTAAATGCTTCAGTCTTTTTTCATGGTTTAAACAGAGCCTGTGTTTCTTTTTTACCTTCAGGGTATGCTACATATCTTGTCTCTAGGTGATCATGTAGGTAGAAACACGCAAGCCAAGCTCATGGATATTGGTTACACACAGCTATTAATTTCAGCAGTGGTCTATTTACAGAATAAAAGATGAATTCTCCATTGGTTTCTGTAAAGCCATACTCCAAGCCAACCCCACAGCACTTTGAAAACAGGTAAATCGATGAGGAACTACTCAGCAGATGAAAGTCCCTTCATATTCTAGTACGGAGTCAACCCACCTATGAGTTATCCCACTTTATCTCATTGTTATACTCATTTTTGAGGTTCTTTTGCAAGTAATAGCTTTGCGTGTGTGTGTGTATATATATATATATATAAAAGAAAAAAAAAGCATAGGAAAAGTTACAGAAGTTTATTACATTTAGGGAACCAGTTTAAATTGGGTTTGAGTTCTTATAATCCCTACAAAGTAAATTCATTAGCTTCAAGGGATAAAAAAAAAAAGACCCCAGCGCCAAGTGGAATAAAACTTATCCAGTATAGAATGAGCCATGAGGAAATCAGACGTAACCAGTCTGGAAATCTGCCTGCTTTTAAAAAGTAGTCATAGAATCATAGAATCATAGAATAATTTGAGTTGGAGGAGACCTTAAAGAACCATTTCCAACCCGCCTGCCACTGGCAGGGACACCTCCCACTGGACCGGGTGTCCAAGCCCCATCCAACCTGGTCTTGAACCCCTCCAGGGATGGGGCAGCCACAGCTTCCCTGGGCAACCTGGGCTATTGCTCACCACCCACATAATAATGAATTTCCTTCTTATGTCTAGTCTAAACCTCCAATTGGTTGCCATTTCTCCTCACCCCATCACTCCAAGCCTTTGTAAACAGTCCCTCCCCAGCTTTCTTGCAGCCCCTTTCAGGTACTGGGAGGTCGCTATAAGATCTCCTCACAGCCTTCTCTTCTCCAGGCTGAACAACCCCAACTCTCTCAACCTGTCCTCAGATGGGAGGTGCTCCAGGGCTCTGATCATCTTTGTAGCCTCCTCCGGACTCGTTCCAACAGCTCCATATACTTCTTATGCTGAGAATTCTGCAACTGGACACAGGACTCCAGGTGAGGTCTCACAAGAGAGGAATCCCATCCCTTGACCTGCTGGCCACATTTCTTTTGATTCAGCCCAGGACATGGTTGGCTTTCTGGGCTGTGAATGCACATTGCCAGCTCATGTTGAGCTATCAGCACCCCAAGTCCTTCTCCTCAGGGCTGCTCTCAATCACATCATTCACCATCCTGAACTGGTTGCCCCCATCCAGGTATAGGACCTCACATTTGGCCTTGTTGAACCTGATGAGATTCACACAACTCTACTTCTCCAGCCTTTCCATGTCCCTCTGGATCACATCCCATCCTTCTGGCGTGGTAAAACACAGCATATCCTACACTGACTAAAAGAAGATGAGGAAAGAGATTTCTACTGGGAAGACTGTTTCTTCAACCATGTAATGATCACGTAAACGAATATTTAAAGTAAATGTCTTATACAGAAAACCAGTTCGTAACTCCATGAATCTGAACTATAAAATAATGTGAATAGGATTTTCATTTCTGGTTTTATGGAAGGGGAAAGTATTATTGGGAGAGAAGTCAGGCACAGGAAAGTCAAGAAGCACAGGAAGCAGGAAGGGATCTAACTGTTCTTCTCCTAAGAGAGCTATTACAGAACTAAATGTTCAATTAATTAGTCATGTTATATGTAGAAAAATATAATAGGCATAAAGAATACAGACTTAAAATATGTGTATTGTTTGGATTGTTGTTACAGAAAAGCTACTCTGAGATCAATGTTCAGTTTTCTTGGGTTCTACTAAGCAGCTCTTCATAAAGAATCAAACTCCTCTTTGGCTACACAGGTAGTAGCTTGTATACGGTCAGTTCTGAGAAACTGAATTTATACTGGATAGTCCTCTATGAAAGACAAAAAGAAAAAGAAACAATAAAGTACACAAAGCCCAGCAAAAATGAAGAGGAAGGAAAAGACCACTACCCATCTACTTCCCTTGTTTTTTCAAACCCAGTTTTGACCTCACCTTCTTTTCTCCAATCCTACACACACATTTAACTCCTGATGGCTTTTCCCTCTTTCACCCAGTGTTTTAGATCATACGGTATTCACTTCACAGCAGAAACTGCTATTCTCATTTTTTCCTGCATTTTCTAGGTGCTGGCATTTTTCAGTTTTCCTTTTCCTGTTAATGCCCAGGTCTTTCTTTAAACTCACCAAGATCTACTACACACAAACCTTCAACTACTAAAGACCTTTCTGCTCCCCTGAATGAAGGCTGTATCAGTATTTCATTCACAAGAATCAGCCGACTTTGAGGAACTGACTATATGCAGAGTCCCTTTACACTTTTAAAAGTCTATCCCCATTTCTTTTTTAAGAAAACTAGAAACTCAATATAGAAGTGCAACATTTTTCACTTACAGAGTTTATAACAAAAAAATTTGAAGACAGCAGCGAAATTTGAAGACAGCAGCCAAGTCAAGAGATTTGCAGGGGACAGGGAGAAAAGGCAAGGCAAGTGGGAAATGCATTATAAAACATGATGTCCTTTTTTTACAGCAGTTTGCTGCAGAAACTTCTTTTTCTCCTTCTTGGAGATCATTTTTCTAGGCAGGATCCAGAAATCTGTTAGTTTTGTCTCATCTTTTTCTGTTATTTTCCTTCTTCCTTCTTTAAGATGACTGAAATGCTCATTTGTGGATAGGAATGGAAGCGAAGGGCAAGTGGGAAGTGTATTTCAAAGAGAGAAAATCTCATTTTGGGCAAATATAGACAGTAGAGAGTACAATCTGAATGAGGAAACAAAAATAAAGAACAGCATTAGAGAAGCAGCAGCACTGTCTTTGGAGATTAGGAAGAAGTGAACAAAACACGTGGAAGATTCTCATGTGATATCCAGTGAATACAATATAAATAACTAAAATTACACCACAGTACAATTTGCACCTTGGCCAGAATAAATAATGTTAATGAACAGTGTTTTGTGGTTGATAACTGTAACTTTGTCATGGTTTAACCCCAGCTGGCAGCAAAGCACCATGCAGCCACTTGCTCAGCTCCCCATCAACTAGAGGTACGGAGAACAAAAAGTATAACTTATAAAACTCATGAGTTGAAATAAAGGCAGTTTAACAGGACAACAAAAAGGAGAGGTGATGATGATGATGATGATGATATTCAGATATAGAAACCAGGTGATGCAGAATACAATTGCTCACTACTCGATGACTGATGGCCAGCCCAGCCCCAAGCAGCAATCACTGGCCCTTGCCCAGCTCTCCCAGTTTATACATGGAGCATGACATTATCCTTTTGGCTAGTTTGGGTCAGTTGTCCTTGCTGTGCCCCCTCTTAGCTTCCTGTGCATTCTCCCTCTTTACAGAAGCTGTAAAGGCCTTCACTGCTTAGCAACAACTAAAAACATCAGTGTTTTTATCATTTTTAACATTGCTTTCATCCTCCATGCAAAACATACCGCTACACTTGCTGCCAGAAAGAAAATTAATTCTACCCCAGCCAAAACCACGATGCACGAGGAATATCACTGGCTGAAGCACACTCTCACATCGCGGCCTGATGACGCTTCCTCAGTTCCTATCTAAGCCTCTCTCATCTTAACTCCACTGTTTGTGTCACTTAGAATTATCGAATCGTAGAATCATAGAATAGTTTGGGTTGGAAGGGACCATAAAGATCATCTAGTTCCACCCCCTCTGCCATGGGCAGGCAGATCCCACTCAATCATGGTGCCCAGGGCCCCATCCAACCTGGCCTTGAAACTTGTTCCTAAGTTCTAAATCCTTTCATACTATATAATTTATGAATTCCACAGAGAAAGCAAGAAGTTACATCAAGACATCATTTAGGTTGGTGATATACAGCGTAGTTTCAGAAGTCAAACTGCAGACAGAGGAGAAAAAAATAATTTTAAACTTATTTAATTGTATTTACTTATTTGCATGGGTAAATAACCCTGTGACGAGCACAACATTCTACTGTCAGTAATGAAACGTGAAGTTGGAAGGACTTTCATGCTGGCTATCAAGTAAGATATGTAATTTAATACTTAGGCGCGTCTACAGACAAAGGAAAAGACAAAGTGGGGCTGTGGAAGAAGACACGTGCTTTCATTTGGCTGCTCGCAGCATCCTGAACAGAGTGTGTGTGTTCCTTTCAAAGAAAGCAACTGGGTAGCTAAGAAAAATGCAGTTGCTTACTTTGTCCTGGAACACGGAACCCTCTGGAGTGAATGGGGAATGCCTCCTTCCCCAGGAATACTCTACAAATAAGCTTCTGTCATAGCCGGGGCAAAGACCACTATGTCCACGGCAAAGAGGAATAAGAAATCAGGAGCAAGATGCATGAAAGCAAACGACCTTCAAAGATGATGAAAAGAAAGAGATTCTTCCCAGGGATCAGACAGGATCATCTATAATTTGCTGCAACCCAGGGAGCCTCTAAAAGTTGCTGAGACCAGACCAAGACTGAAAATAAGACCTGTGACGGCTCAGTTGGTGAGAGGAAGATGTGCGGTGTTCTGGTTCACCCAGCTGATGCAATTCTCTCTGCTTTACTTACCTTGTTCTAAAAATAGGTTTTAATCAGAATAAGAAGTAGGTTTTAAAGACCTCTGTGTGCATACCCACTTTAAGGGTGAGGCCAGGCAGAACAATACCAGAACAACTCAAGAGTTCCATCAGAAAGAGAAAACACCCTGGGTGCTCAACATTTACATTGCTAGGGAAGTTATTAGCCTCGAGCTGTTAGTAAGGGCGTGATATTTCGTGATGAGATGTGAAAAGTGTGCAGTTTATCCCACTATCTCACATCTTAACCAAGTGGAAGGAATAATGTTACAGAAAAAAAAAAACAACTTAAATAAACTTGTTTGTGATTTTTTTACCTTCACAGAGAACTTCCCTATTTAGCATGCTGCCAAAGCAAGAGGCAGACAAGACTTTTGAAATGAGGTTGTCACAAGGTTAGATCTCTTGTGAATCAATATGGCTAGAAATTAGACATTTTGGGTTTTTAGCTTCCACATGCAAAACACCATGTAAAAACATTCATAAGAACTAAGTAAGCTTGATAGTTTAAAACTATAAAATATGGATCTATTAATGTAGCAGGGGTACCCACATTACATGATGTGGTGGGTTGACCCACTGGCTGCATGGTAAGTGCTGCTTTGTCGCTCCCCTTCTCAGCAAGATAGAGGTCAGAAAATATAACGAAATTCTCGTGGGTCGAGATAAAGACAGGGAGAGATCAGTCACCAGTTACCGTCATAGGCAAAACAGATTCAACTTGGGGATAACCAGAAATAAAACCAAATCTTTAAACTTTTCCCCCTCATCCCTCCCTTCTTCCCAGGATCAACCTTACTCTTGAATTCTCTACCTCCTCCCCTGTCAGCCATATGGGAGGATGGGAAATGGGAGTTGCCGTCTGTTCATCACACATCACCTCTGCTGCTCATTCCTCCACAGGGGAAGGATTCCTCTCACTCTTCCCCTGTTCCAGCGTGGTGTCCCTCCCATGGGAGACAGTCCTCCACAAACTTCTCCAGTGTGAGTCCTTCCCACGGGCCATGGTTCTTTATGAGATGCTGCAGTATGAGTCCCTTCCATGGGTTGCTATCCTTCAGGAAAAGTCTGCTCCAGCATGGATCACACCTCAGGGTCACAAATCCTGCCAGCAAATCTGCTCCAGAGTGGGCTTCCCACAGGGCAACGGGGTCACCCCTTGGGTATATGCACCTGCTTCGGCATGTGCTCCGCCAAGGGCTGCAGGGGGACAGCCTGCCTCACCATGGTCTTCATCACAGGCTGCAGGGAAATCTCTGCTCTAGAACTTGGAGCAGCCCCTCCTTCTCCTTCTTCCCTTAGGGTCTGCAGACCTGTTTCTCTCACATGTTGCCACTCCTCTCTGTGGCAGCAGTTGCTGTTGTGCAGGTTTTTATCCCCTTCTTAACTATGTTACCCCAGAGGTGCTACCACCATCAGTAACTTTCTCAGCCTTGGCCAGCAGCAGGTCCATCTTGGAGCCAGCTGACATGTTCTATCAGACATGGAGAAAGCTTCTAGCAGCTTCATATTGAAGCCACCCCTGTAACCACCCCTGTAGCCTTCTGCCACTACCAAAACCTTGCCACACAAGCCCAGTACACATGGATGTATCATTAAAAAACGGCATATGTCAGTGTTGCATAATAGATCGGCTTCGTGCTTCAGTATTTCTTTTCTTCTCCATGCTTCATAATATTATCTAATAGGTGAAGAACTTACAGAATCATAGAATCCCTAGGTTGGAAAAGACCTTCGACATCATCAAGTCCAACCACACCTATCAACTACTAAATCTTTTCCCTAAGCACCTCATTTTCCTGTCTTTTAACACTTTCAGGGATGGGGACTCCACTACCTCCCTGGGCAGCCTCTGCCAGTGCTTGAGAACCCTTTCTGTGAAGTTTTTCCTAATGTCCAGTCTGAAGTCAATCTCCAAACAATTCAGACTCAATTCAGAGTCAATCCCCAAAACAGTTTTACCAGAATGCATAATGTGCTCTTTGCATGGCTGCAGCTGTTTCACCATCTCCAAGGAGAACAGAAAATACACGTGTACTTCCAAAAAGGAGATATAGTAAACCAGCATTACTCACTGTTTTGGTGGTATATTTAGATTTAAAATACTTTTTATCCTCAGACCACAACTTTTCTTTTTTTAAAGGCAGTTTTCACTTGAAAAAAAAAAAATATCCGCCAAAGAGCAAACCATTCTACAGGACTTGGCCAGCAGGACTTGTCTACAGCAATGTACCCTTGTGGCAAAGGAGGCTAATGGCATCCTGAGCTGCACTGGGACGAATGTAGCCAGCAGGTGAGGCACATAATCTTTCCCCTCTACTCAACACTGGTGAAGCCACCCATGGAGCGCTGGATCCAATTCTGGGCTCCTCAGTGCAAGGGAGACATGAACATACTGAAGAGAGTCCATTGAAGGGCCACAGTGATGAAGAGAGTCACTCCTATTAGGAAAACGTGAGAGATCTGTCAGGATTCCTTGAGCCTTTGACCAACCTGAACCTCACTAGCAGAATGTGCTTCTTTTCAGTAAGGGTACGCAAGAGAGAAAGCCATCATGGAATACATGACTATGGAATAAATAACTATTACAAAGTAATACAATACTTGTTTTCTTAGAGCTGCATGTTTCACAAATAAAGCTGTATTTTCCTGGACGAGGTGCTGAGGGACAAGGCTTAGTGATTTGATAGGAATGGTTGGACTCGATGATCCGGTGGGTCTCTTCCAACCTGGTAATTCTATGATTTCACAATAAAAATGACATCTACTCAAAATCGTTACATTTTTACAAATACATTTTGCAAATGCAGGCAAAATTCACATTTTCTACAAGAATGTGAACTTAATCAAATTTAAACATCTTAAAAGGAGTTTAAAATTGTGCAGCTTTTTAGTGGCATTTAGCTTCCTTCTGATTTGCTCTGAAAAAACATATATTGCAGTCATGCAATAATATGAGGCACCGTTGCAGCAGATTACGTGGTAGAAAAGGAGGAACAATAAAGCCTCAAGGCAGATCCTCTAAGGTGGAGCCTTCCTCATGTTCTAAACAATGTCCTTCAGGCTCACCCGAGCAGGCAGCTTCAGCTGTGTGTGATGTTCTGTCCTTGAGTGGGAGCAACTGTGGCATAAAATGCAGCACTTGGCAGCATCTTGCTAGACTTACTCGTATGGACGAGAATCTGAGGCATTTGTTTTTTTTAAATTAAAATGCATATCAAGTCTGTGTTTGAGATCAGTGGGGTTTTCTTAGTTATACACTAATTTTTCTAAGGAAATTGAATGTCTTGCTATGGAAACAGGTTTAGCTGCATTTTAAATTTTGTATAGAATCTCTCATTTCACAAGATAAGCTTATTGGTGGTTGTATTTTGTTTTTTTTTTCTTTGAAGTCATGTAAGAAATTATTCCAATTATTCCAAATCAAGGAGTGAAATTTCTTTTTTTTTTTTTTAAAAGACAACTTTTAACTTCAGGAGAGACAATCTCTACATATGAGTTCCACTGCAGTAAAAGGCAAGAAGCATTTAAAAAGTATACTTAATTTCTGCTGGTATAGTTAGCCTGTGTGGTTATGTTAACTAGAACCCATTTTGCCAGCTTTGATCACATTGAAAACATTACAATACCTGCTATTTTACTTTAAAAGCTAAGTCCTTCAGACAATGAGAAGTCTCGTGTTTAAATTTAAAGAAAACCTTTTTCCATTGAAAAAATTTGAAAAGATTCTTTTTTATGACCTAGTTGAGCATCATGATCTCTAGCAGCAGTTCTATATACAGTTCACTGCATCCAAAAGGGCACTTCAAAGCCTTTCCAAAACTCCCACTAGTCTATGCTTCATCCTTTACTTACTCCCTGCCCCGCAACTCGTAACTGTTAAGGAAAATAACAGCAATGTCAGCTTACTAGAAGGTTAAGTTAGGAACTTTAGGAAATATAAGAAAGTTAAGTATAGAAAATGCTTAAATCAATGCCTGATTTTTTTATTATCTTGAAAACTCTTATGGTTTCTGAGTACTTAAGCAATAAAAGCTGTGATGGTAATCATCGCTTCTTCTAGTACATTCATATAGGTGTGCAGAGGAAATAAAGAAGTGGGGGTTTTCCACTTATTTAATAGTCCCCTCATCAAATAATCATTTCCAGATAGAATGGAAAAGATTTTCATAGATTCTCCCTGTCTTCATAACATGAACCCATTCTTGCTGCAGCCTTATTGTGTATACCTTGTACTGACCCATGAGCCCCAATACATCAAAGCATCCCTTTCATCTGACCATATATATATCCTATTGCCTCCTCCCTTGTGTCACAAGCAACCCGAGGTTCTTCACTGTACATCATTCGAATGTTGCCTTCACAGCCTAGAAAAGTCTTTCTTCGATCCATAGAGCACTGAATATTCAGAGGGATCCATTGGTAGCTGCTCACACCTTAGATTTCATTTTCCTGTGTAAAAGCCGGATTCAAAGCTTTGTGAAGTTCATGACAATCTTGTTTCTAGCAGGCACAGGATCAGTTTAGCTTTTAATTTAACTCACCAACCATCCTGATGTCCAGGTCACAGATTCAATTTAGTTCTGACTTCCACTTTCCCCAGTTAATCCTTTCATTTGTGAATCCTTCCAGCAGTCAGGTGTTAGGCATTCCTGTTTTCAGATTTACCTCAGAGGACTCATACCTCTTCAGTCACGTGGTACACATTTATACCAGACTTCAGTGATTTCACCTATTTAACTTCTACTCTCTTGTTGAATTTAGGTACCTTGTTATTTTCAGGTATGTTTAGCTGTGAGTCATTAAGTTGGGATACTGCACTGAAGTGCAAGTTTTTAATTTGCAATAGTTGGTTATTAATTTAGTCATGGGGGAAAAAAAACAAACAAGAACACCCTTAGTGGCATTTTCCTTGCAGCTCCACATCATAACTTTTTACTGAGTTGTATCCAACTTAATACCACATAGATATTTTAAAACACTGGGAGACATGGACTGTTGTGTATTCTAAGGATGGAAAAGGAGGGATACAAAAATGATAAGGAGCTAAAATGATTTTGGATGAATGAATCAAAACCCTAAAAGGACACTCACAGAGTGCAGCTTGGAATAAGAGCCCTTCTTGTGTCATTTACATCATGAATAGAGCAAAAGGGATGGGGAGAGAGATATGGCTTAGGTCATGTATTTTACATTGCTTGAGGGGCTGTTACCTCTCTTTTTGACTCCACTTTTCCCTTTGGTTTGCATGTGGTAAGGAACATTCAGTGTCATATTTCCTTTTACCTTTGTATGTAGAAAGGGCTAATGAGAAATTGATTCTTTGATTTTAAGTAAGCAAAGAAATATACAAAAATATTTTTATTAGTCTCAGACTTTGAATGTATATATATTATTATTAAGCACACTTAGAAACCCCTGTGATTTCCTTACTTTTATTACACTATGCTAGCAGTGACTGAGAAAGTACACGTGTGTATGTCTGATACTCTGCGGCTCCTGTGGCTGCAAGACGCCTAGATAAAGACTACAAACAAATCACTCTCAGCCATCTCATTTTGTCTGTCTTTGAATATTCATACGATTGGAGGTTTACTGGGATTTACTTACCCAGTATGCAAATCGAATACCAAATTCAAGTAATAGAGAGTCAGAATCATTTAAGTGTGTGGGTCTACTCACATATAACTCTTCATCTTAATTGTTAAACGTGTCCTTAGCTCTGGCTAGTTTTTTTTTCCACTACCACTACAAACCTTTGTAAACAGTCCCTCCCCAGTTTTATTGTAGGTGCCCCTTCAGGTACTGATAGGTCCTCTTCAGTGAATCATGGTCAACTCTGGTAAAACGAACAATATTAATCAATATTGTGAGTGAGACAAGAAAGAATCAGAGGACTGATTGTATCTTGCAGCTCAAACAGAGGGTTATGATATCTAGGCAGGATGTATAAGACCAAAGCACTCATAAAAGGGAAAGTGATAGTTTTTATATACTCTCAAATCAGCCCAATCAGTGTTTTATACAGTCTGTTTAGTCAGTAACTGGTCATACTGTCATTCATTGGTATAATTTTTCATTACAAAAGAATGGGTCATGGTCATATCAGCCAAGTGGAGAAAGTATTTTCATTTTTTTAAGGTAGGAAGCAGTAGCTTATTATTAGGAAGCAAGTTGTTCTGTGAGAAAGGCTGTTGGACTCTTAAAATGACTTTTAAATTCCCCTTTTGGCCCTGACACTCATCTTTGAATCGCCTTGGTTATGTGAGCAGACGTAAAGATGTCCTGATTAGAAGGGGGAAAGTACTGAACAAAAGCAATTACCTGCTGTAAAATACTGAGGAAGACCTGTCAGCCTGCAACTGTGGGACTGGGAACCACAAACACTCTCTAAAAGTGCAGCTGGCCTCGTTCAAGTGCAGTCGTGATACCTAGAAACCAGAGGCAAACTGAGATACCATGGATAAGGGGAAAACCAAAGGACTGTAATGGTAATTTATAATCTGAGAAGGTGTAAAACCACCTGGAAAAACAGAGTTGGTCTGAGAGAACAGAAAATAGTATTATCTATTAGCTGTTACTGGTAAAAAATCAAAGTTAACATTTATAGGTTGCTCAGAGTAGGATGTCCTACACCCTTTCAATGTTATAAAAAGGACTTCATTTTTATTCAAAATAAAACTCTCACTCTCTAAGAACTTCCCTGTTGAATCCCATGGGAACTTTCTGTGAGCTCTTGGACTGTCACTGGGGACAACTGGTGGACTTCAGACTCTGTGACATGGATCATTTCTGAATGGACACTCTGTTTGTTATCTAATTACATATGCACTGTGTCCTCTGCTCTTCTGGGGGTTCCTCCCTGGCTTTATTTCCCTGCCTTCCTTTTTGGATTATGTGGCCCCTTCTAATAGCAGTCCAATTCACTTCATATCAATAGTTTATATATTCACAGAAGAAATCCATCCTCAGTATATAGAATCATAGAATCATAGAATTATAGAATAGTTTGGGTTGGAAGGGATCTTGAAGCCCATCCAGTCCCACCCGCTGCCATGGGCAGGGACACCTCCCACTGGATCAGGTGCCCAAGCCCCATCCAACCTGGCCTTGAACCCCTCCAGGGATGGGGCAGCCACAGCTTCTCTGGGAAACCTGGGTTCCTTGGTTCCTTCTTGTCTCCAGGCAAGCCGAATTCTCTCAGCCTGTCCCCGTATAGGAGGTGCTCCATCCCTCTGATCATCCTTGTAGCCTCCTCTGGATCTGTTCCAACAGCTCCATCTCCTTCTTCTGTTGAGGATTCCAGAACTGGACACAATGCTGCAGATGAGGTGTCACAAGAGAGGAACAGAGGGGCAGAATCACCTCCCTTGAGCTGCTGGCCAAGCTGTTAGATAGTTGTTATATCTGCTTCATTAAGGACAAGTTGCAGTAACCCGCAATAGTTTGTTAACTATGTGGTTGTTGCTGTTACGGGTTGTTCTGCAATACTGGGTGATGCTATTATAGATCGATAACATACTATTGATTGATACTATATAATTGATTGCTGATAGCAATTTGTAATAACTTGGCACATATTCATATTCACTTTATTAATTATACTTTGACTTGGTGGGGGTGATTTTTTGTAGTATTCTGTAATAAAGTAGCTAAATTCAGAAAATGAAGTGTATTATGGAAAGCTATGAAGCCACGACTGCACTCTCAAAGGCCAGGTTATCCTTTAGGTTGTGACACTTAGGAAAATCACTTCAACTCCTATTCTCCTTAATTTTTTTCTATAAAAGCATTGGGGGTTAAACTGTGTAGACTTCTAACCTACTCTCTTAGTCTTCCTTTCCCTCCATGTGAAACACTTCAATCTACTTTTTCTGTCTTTCCTAAACAGGTCTATGAGCAATGGGAATTTTGTACATCAAGTCACATAGAAATGTTAAAAAAAATTAATCTGCAACTTCTTCCTTATGAAATACAGAATAGGCATTTTTGCTAAACTCTTTTTCTTCTGGCAAGACTTTCAAAAAGTGATAGATTTGTCTTGCTGTACCATGGAAAGGAAAGGAAAATTTTTATTAAGCTCCCTGTCCAGAAAAGAAAGAGGAAGACAGAGTCTCAGTCCAAGACCTTATATTTTACGTAGTTTCCTGTGCCTTTACAGAGGAGAAAGACAATATTTCACCTGCAAAGACTTCAGGCATCTCTCTCATGAAATAGAAACATGTGTATAAGCATTTTTATAGCTACCATAAGTATGTTAATCACATAGAATGACTTACTACGTATAATATTTTCATTTCCCAAGAGAGAAAATAGAGAAACAAATACAACATCCCTACTAAAAATTGATGAAACAAAGAGTAATATTTACCTTAAAGAAGAAAATATTCCTGAGGAAAGTAACAGTGGAATAGAAAAAGTTTACACAAAGAGGCTTAAACATGTGAGTAACATGTTAAAATTTTCCCCACTCCCAGCCCATTCAGTACCGAGAAAAAAGAATCTAAGCAGTCAGAATAAGAAAAAATATCCTAATGTAAATAATTAATGTATAAATGGTCAATTAAATCTAAGTTCAGTGGGTGCTTTTGTTATGTTGTAAGAGTAAATATATGTGAAATTCTGTGAACAGAACTTCTCTTTGGTCTTCAAAGAAATTAAAACAATTTCAAGAGAAAAGATGTGTTGTAGAAGATAATAGTAACACTTACATTTTAATTCCAACAGCTTTTTTATGGTCAAATAATTTCTTCTGCCTTTTCAGTTCTAATAATCATGGTTTCTTTCAGAAGAAATAAAATTGTGCTAATGATTTATCACAATAACAGTACTCAAAGGTCATATATATTTTATGCATTAAGAGGAGGTGTGGTGATTTTGTTAATATCTTGCATCTTCGTTAAGTGTTGAAAATAAGTCATTTTATTGTTTAGAAATCTCTTTACTACACAGTTTCTTGTAAGGTTACTTCTTGTATTGATAGGTTTAATAAAAATAATGGAGCTGGTAATGTTTGCCTCCTCATTTGTCTCAAATTTCAGGAACCGTGTGGCCCAGAAGATGGTGCGCGACATGGAGAGATGTTTCCACTCAGGTTCTATTATGGACTTGCTGCAGTAGGTTTCCCTGTTGCTGTTTCCCATCCTTCTGTTGTTCAAGATTTCAAGAGCATGTGGTTTAACATCTGTTGCATAATTAGAATCATACAGTCGTGGAATTATAAAATAGTTTGGGTTGGAAGTGACCTCAAAGCCCATCTAGTTCCACCCCTGCCATGGGCAGGGACACCTCCCACTGGATCAGGGGCTCCAAGCCCCATCCAACCTGGCCTTGAACCCCTCCAGGGATGGGGCAGCCACAGCTTCCTTGGGCAACATGGGCCAGGGCCTCACCACCCTCATGGTGAGGAAGTTTCTCTTTATGTCTAGTCTAAATCTGCCCTTCTCCAATTAATTACCACTACGCCTAGTTATATCACTACATGCTTTTCTAAAAAGTCCTCCCCCAGCTTTCTTGTAGCCCCCTTCAGGTGTTGTTATGGTGATGTAGAAGACATGCATGTGAGTGTAGGGTGGTTTAACCTCTCACACACAGATGGACAACAGTGGAATTTATGAACATGATTTTTTTTCTTTCACTATACATAGAATCATAGAATGATCAGGTTGGAAAAGACCCATCAGATCATCTAGTCCAACCACTCCCATCAATCACTAACCCATGTTCCTCAGCACCTCGTCCACTTGTCCCTTAAACCCCTCCAGGGACGGTGACTCAACCCTCTCCCTGGGCAGCCTGTTTCACTGCCCAATGACCCTTTCTGTGAAAATTTTTTTCCTAATGTTCAGCCTAAACCTCCCCTGGCAGAGCTTGTGGCCATTCCCTCTCGTCCTGTCCCCTGTCACTTGGGAGAAGAGCCCAGCTCCCTCCTCTCCACAATCTCCCTTCAGGTAGTTGTAGAGAGCAGTGAGGTCTCCCCTCAGCCTCCTCTTCTCCAGGCTGAACACCCCCAGCTCTCTCAGCCGCTGCTCATAAGGCCTGTTCTCCAGCCTCATGAAATGACTCAACCATGAAATCGGGATTGCAAGAATATTTTCACTCTGGAAAGAACTTTAAGAGGCCAAGTTAGCTTGCTTAAAAATGTACATGGAGCAGGGATATTGACCCCTGTCTTCAGTCCAGAGATGATGTCCTCATCGGGGTCACTCTTTTTCACTTACAAAAGAGCATCTGGAACGTCCTTCACAACCAGGCAGTCTACAGTAAACTCTCTTCTGCTATGAATCCTGCCAGAAAACCCTAGATAGGTATTAGAGAGAAGATGTAGTTGAGATAAACTCTCTTTTTCTAGCCCAAACCATCTCAAATCTGACTACCCTATCTGTCTATATCTAAATCTACAACCTTTCTGTTCCATGTTTGCATCATACCCAGTTCCACTCGACCCTCATCTGTGACTAGAATTCTTTTGCATCATCCCAATACAAATGAGTTTTAGAGCAACTGCACTCACAAGACAAAGTGAAATAAAAATAAACAAATACGTCCAAGGAAATAACACAATAATGCTGCGTACATGGTCTCACAATTGGACGAGAACGTTTTTCCTTGCTGTATAAGTAAGTGCACCACACAATTTTTACAGTTATATTGCTTAATAAGTGTTTCCAGTCTTTCTAGGGCTGCTTCAGAAACTGTCCTTAGCTACAACTAAACTACCAATATTTAATATAATAACGTTAATTGATGCAGTAAAAATGGTGATTAAACAACTCACCCTTGTGTGCTTGCTTGGCAAAGTAAACATTGGTACAGAGCACTGCATATTTTTTTTGGCAGCACTGCATTGCCAACCAGGTTTGTGGCAAATCAAACAAGAAGATGGGTACTATTTTCACCTCATTGTAATGATACAAAAGCTGGCATTGACCCATAACGTGGCACAGGGTATTTATGTCTTTCTGTGTCAGGTACTTGGCACTGAATAACACTATTGGGAGTTGAGTGTCCCAGCTCTTCACACAGCAGAGAAAACAATATTACTTGAAACTAGTAAGAAGGTAAAAAAACCTGGAACAGGGAAAGGTAAAGGGTAGGAGAAGGATGTCTAATGTTTTGCTGTGTCTTTCAACTCTGAAGTCATGTAAAGCCTGTAATTTAATCAACCACTTATCCAACAAGTGTGCTTAAGAGTTGAACCTAAGCTGATCAATACACACGGTATTTTTGTGCTATGGATGAGAACTTCAACTTTGATGTAGCAGTTGAATTTGGTTCTCGCTTCCTCTCTCTCTCCTCCTTTTGTTATCACTAGCTAAATTTAGATTCTGGGTTTCACTTGCGGAAAAAAAAAAAAGGAAGAAGCAATGACCCATTCTAAAAAATCCACCTAGAAATAACTAAAGTTACTGTGAGATAGAATTGCCCTCCAGTAATCTGAGAGCAACAAAACAGCTCTAGGGCCTTCACTGTACGTATGCTTCTCAGCAGTGGAAATATCCAGTTTGCATAAAACCTTTTTATAAATAAACAAATCATTACAACAGTTCACAAGACTCCTATCTACTGGTTTATGTTTAGTGAAGTGTCCTTTTTATATTTTGTAAGTGGAATTCAAATACAAAACTAAGTATTTGGTGAATCAATACCAGTGGCATAGTAGCTATTAGTCTCTCCAGTTATATCCAACAGAAACTTATCTGCCTTATTATTTTATGCACACTCTCATCTCTTCAAACTTTTGTTCCTAAATGAAGTTAATATTAACCAGTAAAAATGATGTAATTTCATTTGTATGAAGTTGTATTACACTTTAAAAATCCTGCCTTCAAATTTCAATAGCAAAAACACTGACTGGAAAACTATCAAGTATCTTCCAAGAATTAATTTTTACGTAACTTTCAGTGGAAGTGGAGCATGCGAGGAGTCCATATATTTAAATTTGTAAAAGGAATTTATATTTGATAGGAATGGTTGGACTAGATGATCCAGTGGGTCTTTTGTAACCTAGTGATTCTATGAAAAGAGAGAATCGGTTAGAATACCACCAAACCATTAAAACCAGTCTGAATTGACAGACTCCTCAAGCTGCTTAATAAAAAAGCCTAGAGATGTGGCACCAAGCACATTCTCAGCTATTTTCTTTTTCTTAGGGGGTCTTTTTGGCCTAAAAGAAGAGTTTCTATTTGTATCAGCCATTAACCACAACATGCACTAGAATTTCATGCACAACGAAATTTTCTTAAAAATTGGTTTGCTCTGCAGACATCACTGAAATTTAAATCTAGAATCAGTGGACTTCATATGTACATCTGATGCTAAATGAGTTCTGTAACAAGGACATGTCTCAAAAATAAATCACATAAGATAAAAAGTAAATTAAGACATCGCCTTTAACAGAGGCTGTGTTATTGCATTAGGGTTTTTTTTTTGTTTGGTTGGTTTTTGTCTGAGATTTCCTCTTGCAGTTCTCTTTTAGCTGAATGCAGCCAGGGTATCTCATCCCATGTCTTTAATGACTTCTAGCTCACAAATTGCACATAATTCCTAATTGGTGAAAAGCTTCCATTACTTCTAGATAAATAGCGTACAAGCTAACACGAATGAAAGTATTTGTGAAATATCGCTCATGATTAAGTGTTTACTGTGTGTCTGGGAGCCTCTGCAATGTGGCAGTGGTGAGCATCCCAGGGTAGGCTCTTAAGCTCTGACTGCAGTGAAACTTGTTTAACTCTTAGGTCTTCCTTCAGATCTTGTGTTGGATGAGGGGCAATCATCACAAATGAAAACAACACAATAATAACTCTTCACACTTACCTTTTGTCAATGGTTATGACCTCCAGCAGTTCCAGATCCCAGGGATTCCTTTGCCTGACCACTGGATCCCAGACTAGGGACACAAGGTTCTCTGTCCCAAGTTGATGGACATGGATGATTCTTTCTGATTTGGAGGTTCAGCCAATGATGAAACTGAGTTTGCATCCTGGAGGCACAGACGGACACGGAAAGGAAAGAGTCACAGCTGGCTACAGAGACTGTCACAGACCAGGCACTGCCTTCAACACCACCCACATGTGACACTAGCAGGACTGCAGCCAAATCCCCTTTCTCCTCAGCTGATAAGTTCTGATGTTTAATAATGAAAGCAGATACGTCCCCACTCTCTAGATTTGCAAGTAGATACCGATTTGCAGATGGCTTGTGTATCAGCACAACCCCTCTGACTGTCTGATGCCCCTGCCTGTATCTCAGGCCTTTTTATGTTCTGTGCAGGTCTTCTACTCTTGGGCTAGTCCAAATCAGTCCTTATAGACAAACAAATGTATAGTCCCATAGTCCCCCTTCAGGTGTCCCAAGCTCTCAGATTCCTCTTGTTTCCCTGTTCTGACCACTTACAAAGTCCAGGTGGACCTGAACTTCCAGCACTCCAAAGCCATGCATGGAGCTTTTCAGTGCACTACCTACTGTTCACTGGAGACTTTTGGTCTTTGGCATTGTCTCCTTTATTCATTCTTAACCAAGCTGGAGCCCCTCCACTCTGACCCTGTGAGACCCCACCTGGAGCAGTGTCCAGTTCTAGAATCCCCAATATAAGAAGGAGATGGAGCTATTGGAACGAGTCCAGAGGAGGCTACAAAGATGATAAGAGGGTGGAGCATCTCCCATACAAGGACAGGCTGAGAGAGTTGGGGTTGTTCAGCCTGGAGAAGGCTCCAGGGAGACCTTATACAGACCTTCCCGTACCTGAAGGAGCTACAAGAAAGCTGAGGAGGGACTGTTCACAAATGCTTAGACTGACAGGACAAAGGGGAATGGCTTTAAAATGGAGAGGGGGAAGATTTAGATTAGCTGTTAGGAAGAAATTATTCATAATGAGAGCAAGTTACCCAGGGAAGCTGTGGCTGCCCCATCCCTGGAGGGGTTCAAGGCCAGGTTGGATGGGGCTTGGAGCAGCCTGGTCCAGTGGGAGATGTCTCTGCCCATAACAGGGGGCTTGGAAACAAATGATTTTTGAGTTCTCTTCCATCTAAAACCATTCAATGACTCTATGATTCTTTGTTTGGTTTTGTTTGTCACTTCCCTCTCTACTTATTATCCCCTTTCATACAGAAAAGACGCTTTGCTGAATTTCCTTGGTGAAGCAGCTTTGCAGAATTTCCTTGGTGAAGCACACAATCTCACCTTCCACATACCCTTACACCTCTGACCACTCAATCAAGAGCAGAAAAATTGAATTTGAAAGAAATTGTGACAAGTTACAACTGGTGAAGTGCCACAGCAGGGGACATTTTCAGTAACACTAGTGTATCTTTGTAGTTATAGCTTTGTCTTCTTCACCACAAGTTAAAATGCTGTTGAAACCTTGGTGGTTAGCAAGCAATTCTCTTCTATGTAAGCAGCTTCAGGGTAAATATTCTTTTGCTTGATAAATAATTATTTAATAGGGTGCGTCCCGCACTTCTGCATCACTTAAACCAAATGAAAAAATCCTAGTTTTCTTAGGGAAAAAAAAAAAATAGGAGGGGCAAACTTTCCTAAACATCCCTTGTTTCATTTTAAAAAAAAGCACCTTATAACAGTCACATCAGTGATGCAAAATTTTGAGAAAAGAAAATGTACTTTTTTGAAAAATGTAGTTATAATCAGACAAAATGGGAGGGAGAAGTTGGTTGTTTTGCCCTTCCTTAACATGCAGCAGCTGGGAAGCTGCATGATTAGATATGTTCATCAAGCAAAGCAGGTGTTTTTTTTCCAAGTGCCTATTCTTTATCTTGTCATAGTCTTACCATTGGATGTTTCTGTAGCTCACTTCAAGATTTTGTACCTGTTTATTTAAATAATGAGAAAATAATAAAGATACTTCAGCTGCCGTGGTCACAGGAGGAGCCAGGTGATCAGAAGGAACGTGGTCTTAAAACTCAGATAGACACACAGGCCACAAGAATACATGGAAACTTGAGCAGCCTTTTGTATTACCAAAGCCAGCTTGCACCTCAGCTGCACTGTTCCCTCTCAGAAAGGATGATTTGGATAACACAGGTCTCTGAGAGACCAGGAATTTGCCCTCTCAGGACCAGCAGAAGAGATGAAACAGAACAAGAATGGGACTTCTGTACACTTCTCACCTTTGGAAGTGCCAGGAGAACTTGGACTGAGAAGCCAAACAGCCCAGAGTTAGTTCTACTGTATTATTGTAGGGACAATGAGTAAACTCAGGATTATTTGAAACTACAGATGTGCTAATAACAAACAAAATGAGTGGTGTATGATAGGCTTGAAGCCTGCTTTATCTTTCTTAGACCAAATCTGTACATCTAAATGTCTACATATATGTTCCATGTTCAGGTTTGATTTTTTTTTTTTTTTTTTTTTTTGGCACCAGTCTGAAAATATAGATTCTGAATAATAAAACTGTTATTTCAATATAGAAAAACTCTCCTTCCTTCCTTCATTCCTACCTTCCTTCCTTCCTTGTTTTCATGCTCAAACCTTCAAAGAAAGCTCTAGATGTCAAATGCATGGATTGTCTATAATGTGGGAAAAACATCCATCTCCTGAAAGTTCCTTTCTGTTCTAGTGCTCGTTCTGAGATGGAATTGGAAAGAGCTGCTTGTGCTAGGGCAGTAGCCTTTCCTCAGGATACAGCATTCTGTTTGTAGGACTCAAATGTGTTCTCAGGTCTAAAAAATATTTGTATTGGATATTACTTTCTGAAATATTCAGTTTATAATTTTATCACTGGCCCCAGCAGGTAGTCACTTTGTTCATGAACTACTTGACCACTGAACATGATTTCCCATGTAAAAGCACAATATTGCATTTTTATGCGTGGTTCTGTTATAATCAGTGTATAAATGGAAAACCATTTGAAGTTGCTCGCATTTAAAGGACGGATACAGGTTCTGGTCAACACATTCTTCATGCACTACACCGTGTACAGAAATGTGTTTAGCAATCCACAAAAGGCAATAGTTAATGTAACCACTCAGTCAAGATAAGAAATATGGAAGCTAAAATAAGCAACTTGAATCACTGTAGCAGCGAGAAGAGGCTTGCAGCTCCATGACACACAATGGAAAAGTAGATATAAGAGAGCTGCTGCCTCTTTTTTTCAACCTGTTGCAATATGGCAAACAAGCTTAGTGAACGGCATTTCTCTTGCCCTGAGATTGACTTTTCCAGTCATAGAAATATTTATAGTGTTAAAGGTGAGACAGTTACAGATATAGAATCAGGAACAATCAAATGAAGAAAGAGAGGACATTGTTGCTACAAATGTAGAGAAAACTGTATATAGCCAAAAGCAATCTTCCTGGCATGTGCTCAGGTGTTCTACTGAGAAGGAAGATTCTGCTGTGTATGTTGTTGTCCTCTCTCGCTGAATGAAGCTTTAGCTGCTGATGTCCAGAGGAGTCCACAAAGATGATCAGCAGAATAGAGCACCTCTGCTATGGGAACAGGCTGGAAGATTCGGGGTTGTTCATCCTGGAGAAAAAGCTCCAAGAAGATCTTAGAGCAGCCTTCCAGTACCTGAAAGGGCTACAGGAAAGATGGGGAGGGACTTTTTTATAAAGGCATGAAGCGATAGCGAAAGAAAAAAACCCGTGTTAATGAATTGTGCTCGCTTCGGCAGCACATATACTAAAATTGGAACGATACAGAGGAGATTAGCATGGACCCTGCACAAGGATGACACGCAAATTCGTGAAGCGTTCCATATTTTTTGAAGGATGTTGAGGCTCTGGAGCGAGTCCAGAGAAGAGCAACGAAGCTGGTGAAGGGGCTGGAGAACAGGCCTGATGAGGAGCGGCTGAGAGAGCTGGGGGTGTTTAGCCTGGAGAAGAGGAGGCTGAGGGGAGACCTCATTGCTCTCTATAACTACCTGAAAGGAGGTTGTGGAGAGGAGGGTGCTGGGCTCTTCTGCCAAGTGACAGGGGACAGGACGAAAGGGAATGGCCTCAAGCTCTGCCAGGGGAGATTTAGGCTTGAGATAAGGAAAAAATTCTTCATGTAAAGGGTCGTTAGGCATTGGAACAGTCTGCCCAGGGAGGTGGTTGACTCGCCTTCCCTGGAGGTGTTTAAGGTGAGGGTGGATGAGGTACTTAGGGGCAGGGTTTAGGGATTGATGGGAATGGTTGGACTCGACGATCCAGTGGGTCTCTTCCAACCTGGTTATTCTGTGATTCTGTGATTCTGTGAATTGCAGAGTCAGCCATCTCTGCGTAAGATGTTGAGCCACCCTGTAATCACATAAGCGACAACTATATCACCACAACACCACCTGAAGGGGCTACAAGAAAGCTGAGGGTGGGAGCTTTTAACGATAGGATGAGGATGAGGAGCAGTGGGTATAAGATGAAGAGGGGCAGATTTAGACTAGACATAAGGAGTAAATTCTTCACGATGAGGGTTGTGAGGCTGCTCAGCCCAGGGAAGCTGTGGCTGCCCCATCCCTGGAGGGGTTCAAGGCCAGGTTGGAGGGGCCTTGGGCACCTGATCCAGGGGGAGGGTCCCTGCTCATGACAGGGCGAGTGGAACTGGGTGATCTTAAAGGTCCCTTCCAACCCAAACGTTTGGTCTTGATGATCTCACAGATCTTTTCCAACTGGGGATTCTGTGATTCTATGAATACAAATATTGGGAAGAGTCACCACCAAATTGCCCTTAACTACACTAAATCAGTGTAACTTAGTGCTAAACATTTTCATGTATTTCTGTTTATTGTTACATTTATTTACAGAATATCTTTTGGACAGTTAGTCTTTCATGTGATGGCATTCCTACCCAAGATGATTTGAATTCAGATTACAAGAATTAATAAGAGAATATCACTATCATGGTCTCGTTCAATTTGATTTTTCTGCTACCTAGCCACCATCTTCTGAATTACTTCATAGGATCTTAAATAGTGACTTGGTAGAGCACTTTGTGAAAATTAAGTTCATGATGAGAATCCCTCCATAACAGAGTAATACATGAGGTATATATAATGGAACATCTTCGATATGCAGGGTATATATGTTACATTGACTGTTACTGATTTGACAATTCTGTTGAAAAGCTGCAGCCAGAGGCCAGATACGCCAGAGAAGAGGGAAAGAATCTCAGCTGGTGTAAATAGTGACAGCTTTATTGCCCATAATAGAGCCATGACAATTTATTCCAGTGGAGCAACTGACCGTAAGAACTTGAGCCCCTGAATTATTCTGATCTCAGGAGCTTCAAGTCTCCGTGAAAGGAAAATATTATTATTCCTCAATGATAGTGTCAGATGGATTCAATTTGCTCCAATCAGGCTAAGAGAGATGTTACAGCCTCTTTGAAATTAAGGTCATGGGCAGAAAGATTCTGTTGAAAAGACCTCAGGAACAAGATTAGGGTAGAAATAAATTATATTATTTGTACTTGCTTATCAATGACAGATATTTCCTGCAAACAAGCAAGTGCAGGTTTGTGATGTCGTTACTTTATTTAGAGTTTTTTGGGAATGAGGATTTTCTGGGATGAATTGTTCTTAACCTTTCATCCCCCATATTTTACCTGTTGGTTTGGTTTGGTTTGTGTTTTTTTTAACACGCATAGTCCATTATTTTGCTGGGAAACTAGTATTGCAATATGACAGTTGTGTCACTTTTTATTTGACTGCAGAGCAATAACACGTTTGCTTCTCTGATTTCTCTGGTATTTTCACTCTTTTCTATGACTTGATGAATTATTTAGCCAGGTCCCTTCTTTGCTAAAAAAAAAAATTATTGTATTGATTCTTGATGTTTTGTTATTGGTTAATCCAAATAGTCCTTCTTATCTTTTTATCAACAACTATAGTTGCAAAAATCTACCTTGCTCTTGATGGTACTTCCATTTATTATTGCTCTTTACAATGGTTTTCTGTGGGCTGTGTCTTGCAGGAGCCTCAACACGTGAGTTGGACAGCACAGTGCAAGGAATAACGATGTTGGAGAATGCTAAGAAAAGAAGATCAAGACAGTATAACACAAACATTGTGTTTTTAGAAAGCTTAAATCAGCAAAGACCTTCGTCGAATCAAAATGCATTCTTATCTGAACCATTCTAAGCCTCTACACACAATACTTCTCAGCTCTGCATTTCTCACTAAAAGCAAGTGATTTATCATTATATTGTAGAATAATGTAATGGTTTGGGTTAGAAAGGACATTAAAGATCATTTAGTTCCACTTTCTCTGCCATGGATAGGGTCACCTCCCACTGGACCAGGCTACTCAAAGCTTCATCCAATCCAGCTTTTAACCCCTCCAGGGATGGGGCAGCCACAGCTTCCCTGGGCAGCGTGGACCACGGCCTCACCACCCTCACGGGAAAACATTTCTTCCAAATATCTCATCTAAATCTCCCCCTCTTCAGCTTAAAACTATTACTCGTTGTCCTATTCCTGCACTCCCTGACAGAATCCTTCCTCGTCTTTCCTGTAGGCAGCCTTTAAGTGCTGGAAGGTCACTATAAGGTCTGTCTAGAGCATTTTCTTCCCCAGGCTACAAAAAACACAACTCCCTCGGCCTGTCCTCATACGGGAGGTGCTTCAGCCCTCGGATCATCTTTGTGGCCTTCCTCTGGACTCAATACAACAGTTCCATTCCCTTCCTGTGCTGAGGACTCCAGAACTGAACATAACACTAAGGTCTCATGAGAGCAAAGTAGAGGGGGAGAATCCCTTCCCTTGACCTGCTGGTCACACTTATTTTGATGAAGCCAATGAGGCAGTCGACTTTCTGGGCCTCAAGTGCACATTGACGACTCATGTTGAGCTTCTCAGCAACCAGCACCACCAAGTCACTCTCTTTGAGGCTACTTTCAATCCATTCTCTGCCCACCCTGTAACTGTGCTTGGGATTGTCCTAATGCAGGTGCAGGACCTTGCACAGATGCCACCCTGCAGCCTCTGCTCTGAGCATCTTGCCGTGTAAACCCTAAACAGCACTTCTCTTTTTTACAGTGTTTTTCACTATGTAAATAAATGCTAGAGATTGAAAAGATCTTTACTTTCTACTATATTGCTGGATCATGATTGCTTAGTAAATGATCCTTACGAGGAGCGGCTGAGAGAGCTGGGGGTGTTTAGCCTGGAGAAGAGGAGGCTGAGGGGAGACCTCATTGCTCTCTACAACTATCTGAGGGGAGGTTGTAGAGAGAAGGGAGCTGGGCTCTTCTCCCAAGGGACAGGGGACAGGACGAGAGGGAATGGCCTCAAGCTCCACCGGGGGAGGTTTAGGCGGAACATTAGGAAAAAAAAATTCACAGAAAGGGTCATTGGGCAGTGGCAGAGGCTGCCCAGGGAGGGGATTGAGTCACCATCCCTGGAGGGGTTTAAGGGACAGGTGGATGATGTGCTGAGGGGCATGGTTTAGTGTTTGATAGGAATGGTTGGACTCGATGATCTGGTGGGTCTTTTCCAATCTGGCGATTCTATGATTCTATTCTAAATATTTTGGAACTTTTTTTCTCTTTTGTTTTCTTTTCTTCTTCCTTAGTGTTTTTTAGCCTCCCATTCTTATGCGAAGGAATGTGTTCTGTGGAACCTCTAAAAGTTTTTGTGGACAAATCACACCCACTTTATACACCAGGCAAAGCACACCATGGAACTATTTTATCACTTTAGGTGTCTTAGCAGACTCTCCAGGTCACTCCCTGCTTTGCCCACATCTTATAGTCTCAGTAACATTATCAGTAAAACGGATCATGCCCATCACAAAAACAATTTCATGAAACAAGAAATGTCTAGAAAAGGAAGTTTCTTCTGAACTACCAGAACAAGTGTTTTTGGGATACCATGGAGCATGCATAGATCTTTTAAATGCCTTCATACAGAAGATAAAAGAACAATGAGCTGCACTCTGAAGTAGTTTTGTGTCTGATTCACTGCAGACCTGGCTCCTAAAGTGCTACCCTTAATGACATGCAGTGACAAGATACTGTATTCAACACTGAACTTTGCTTCAGAGATGCTTCTGAACGTCATACTACTGTTTTGAGCATGCAGATTTCCCTCTGAACATGTGGTAGGCCAGACTGGCTTTCCAGTGCTTCAGTTTACTAGAATTTTACACCATGTTAGGACAGGTTCCTAAGCCCTCTTTTCAGCCAGGACAATGATAATCATGAGTGGCTAATCAGTATAGATGACGGAGACATAAACCTAGCATGAAGCAGCCAGTTGAGATTGAATGATATGGTAGCTACGGGGTTAATCAAAGTCAGCTTTCATCTTGATAGTAAACTCCACTCATTCCTGTTGACATTGATTTCAAAAATGTGGTAATTAACATAGCTCCCTTTTTTTTTTTGCTGTAACCTACTTTTCTAGTGAAAACACTTCCAAAGAGAAGCTGGGAAGCTGTGACAAAGAGTTCTTAGGGAATTGGCCACTGGATTAAAATTCACCTTTATGTAAATAAGCCAGATCCTGGGAGAACTACATTTTGTATCTGAGCATTTTACTTTTTTTACCAGAGCTTTGTCAAAAGTCTAGTTTATTTAGATGGCAAGGAGCTTTCTGTTTTGACTGACTTAGCTGAGAATACTTATATCTGTGACAGGTATGTTGCTGTGAGACAGAAGAGAAACTGTCAGCCAAATGTGTAGTCAGGATGAGAAAGAGTAGCTGGATTCTGTTTTGTTCACTATGATGGGCTTAAGGGGGCAAAATCCTTCATGTCCAAGCCCTGCCTCCTCCCTACATCTGACACGTGTGCCATTTTACTGAACAGATAACAGAAAATATGCTTCTTCTGGCACCATTTGTTGCGCCATGGGCACAGTGCTCTTTTGAGGGTAAGAGAAATGACTGCGTGGACGTGTGCTGTTAGGCAAATGACTTTCAATCAAAGTCAAGAAGATGTATCTGTTCTGGGAGCATTTCATGAACTACTTCTATTTGGAGTCAGGGTTGTGAACAGATACCACTGGAATGTTATACAACGTTGTGTTTATGCAATATTACACCTGGCCCAACCAATTCTTTTAGTGTGGCATCTATGTTTGTCTCCAGCCCACATAAGCACAGCCTCTAGTCTCACCACAGGGACTTTGGACACCACACAAACCTGAATTTGGCCTTTTCTCAGCGTAGACCATCCCTACTATAAGAAAAATGAATCTGCACTGTACATATCCATGTGTCTGGGATCAGATATGAAAGTTTATCTGAACTATGTTTTTCATGTAGCTCAAAAGTGCTTCACAAACAGTGTTCGTACACCATTTCACAGTCTCATAGAATCATGGAATAATTTGGGTTGGAAAGGACCTTAAAGATCACCCAGTTCCACCCCATCCATGGGCAGGGACACCTCCCACTGGATCAGGCTGTCAAAGCCTCATCCAACCTGGCCTTGAACCCCTCCAGGGATGGGGCAGCCACAGCTTCCCTGGGAAACCTGGGCCAGGGTCTCCCCACCCTCACTGTGAAGAAATTATTCCTTATGTCTAGTCTAAATCTTTCCTTCTCCAGTTTATACCCATTGCCCTTTTTCCTATCACCACAAGCCTTTGTAAACAGTCCCTCCCCAGCTTTTTTATAGCCCCTTCAGGTACTGGCAGGTCTCAATAAACTCTTCTCAGAAGCTTCTCTTCTCCGGGCTGAACAACCCCAACTCTCTCCATCTGTCCTCATATGGAAGGTGCTCCAGCCCTCCGATCATCTTTTTAGCCTCCTCTGGACCTATTCCAGCAGCATCTGACCTGTAAGATTCAGACTGGGATTGTTTTATTGTTTGCTTGGATTTCTTTAAAAATCTTTGATAATACAAAGTGAAGAAGTGATACAAACTTAAATAAGAAGAATAAAAATAGCATGAAAAGTTTTAGTAAATTCATATATAAAAAATCAAAATAAAAAAAATCCATTATGCATTTATATAATAACATCCACAATGCTTCCCACTGTGTTTATTCAGTTGGCTCCTTTTAGTAATTATTTGGCTGTTTCTAGCAAGGACCCATGAGAAGGAGGAAAAAAGCTCCCCTTAGGTCATTATTTTTCAGATTAGTAAAGTCCCAGCATTCCTTGGTGTCATTGCCAGCATTTTTATTAAGTCAACCCATTACTTTCACCATTAAAACACTTCTTAGTGGATATGGGTAATAGAGACTGACTTAGCAGGGATGACTGAATGGATGGAAGGAATTCAAAGGGAGCTTGAATAACCACTACACAGATAGCATTTACACGTACGTGCTTTAGAAGTCTGACTGAAATCTTACATCCAGGTGAATAATAAATAAAAGCATTTGTTCTTTTTGTGGTTGCTGCTGTCTCTGTTTTATTATTTTCATGCTGGACAGCTAAAAAGTAGAAAGTGTGGCAGCAGGACATCATTGTGATAAGAGAACATCTGAAGTTTTACAGCTTTAGGTAGGTATCCACGAGTATCTTCCTTGTCCAATTAAAGGTTCACCCTTCTGGTATCTGCTCAAATTTGGATGAAAGTTTCATGCAAACAGGCTGTCTCTCAGGATCTCTGTAGAGTATTTTGTGCTCTCACTCAAGGCTGAATAGGCACAGAGAGAACTGAAGTGGAATAAAAACAAGGGGGAGTGTAAAAATAGCTATATAAACTCAATACCTGAAATGGAAATTATTTAATGATAAAAATAATAAACAGCATTGAAGTGCCTTCTTTTCTGCCCTTTGTCCTCCAGAAATCCTTGGAACTCCTTTTGTGTTCATCCCTTGTCTCACTCTTCTTTTGCTTTCCAGTGCTCCATAAAGTATGTTTCCTTTGACCTTTATTTGTGAAGCTAGGCCAATATTTTTAATCAGGTGTTTACAGTCAGGCGCCTAAATCTATATTAAGTATCTAAATCAGGCTTGCGTTTTAAATGAGCCAAGCATCGAGTCAATAATGGTTGTGGCCTCTCTTACTCAGACTGAAAAACAGCTGAGCTCTTTTTGCTCCAGTACCTGAAGGGGCTAAAGAGAGCAGGGATGGGACTTTTTACAAAAGCATGGAGGATAGGATGAGAGGAGATGGCTTTAAACTGGAAAGGGAAAGATTTAGACTAGACATAAGAAGGAATTTCTTCACAATGAGAGTCATGAGTCCCAGGCCCAGGTTGCCCAGGGAAGCTGCTCCATCCCTGGAGGGGTTCAAGGCCAGGTTGGACGGGGCTTGGGCACCTGATCCAGTGGGAGGTGTCCCTGCCCATGGCAGGGGTGGAACTGGATGGGCTTTAAGGTCCCTTCCAGCCCAAACTATTGCATGATTCTACGATTCTATGATTTCTATGATTCTTTAGGTGCCCTGTACCCTACCCACAAGCTAGAAAACGTTCACAGGCTTTTTGCTGTGATTCTTACTTGCACTGTGCAGTGTGCTCTTTAGGTAAAATAAACACTACAAGAGAGATTTTGATGTTCTGTTGTGCATTCAGAGAAGGGGAATGGATCTAGTGAAGGGGCTGGACAACAAAGGTTATGAGGAGTGGCTGAGGGAACTGGGGTTGTTTATCCTGGAGAAGAGGAGGCTGAGGAGAGACCTTATCCCTGCCTACAACTGCCTGAAAGGAGGTTGAAGTGAGGTGGCTGTTGATCTCTTCTCCCAAGCGACAGGCAATAGGATGAGAGGGAAAGGCCTAAAGTTGTGCCAAGTGAAGTTCATATTGGACATCTGAAGAACTTCTTCACTGAAAGTGTTATTGGGCACTGCAGGAGCTGCCCAGGGAGGTGGTTGAGTTACCATCCCTGGAGATGTTTAAAAGACAGGTAGACGAGGTGCTTAGGGATATGGTTTAGTAGTGGACAGATACAGTTGGACTTGATGATCTCAAAGGTCTTCTCCAACCAAGCAATTCTATGATTCTATGAAGATACTGCTGTCATGCTGTACCTTTAGCATACGAGGACTGGAGCATTCACAGCTGGCCCAAATGTTAGAAGATAATTGTGCATTTCACAGATTCATGGAATCACTAGGCTGGAAAAGACCTCCAGGATCATATAGTCCAACCATTCCTGTCAACCACTAAACCATGTCCCTCAGCACCTCGTCCACCCATCCCTTAAACACCTCCAGGGAAGGTGACTCAACCCCCTCCCTGGGCAGCCTCTGCCACTGCCCTTTCTGTGATTTTTGTTTTTCTGATGTCCAGCCTGAACCTCCCCTGGTGGAGCTTGAGGCCATTCCCTCTCGTCCTGTCCCCTGTCACTTGGGAGAAGAGCCCAGCTCCCTTCTCTCTACAAACTCCTTTTAGGTAGTTGTAGAGAGCAATGAGGTCTCCTCTCAGCCTCCTCTTCTCCAGGCGAAACAACCCCAGCTCCATCAGCCGCTCTTCATAAGACTTGTTCTCCAGCCCCTTCATCAGCCTTGTTGCTCCTCTAAGACATGTGCATTTCAAGACATTTGCTCATTTTGTGGTTATTCTTGCTGCCACGGAACTACTTGAAACCTTATAATTTTGTTGTGCTCATTGTATGATAAAAACCTACCTATACCAAAAGAAAAAAAACATGTTCTTTTCCTTTATGCTAGGGAAATGGATATTAGTGTATAGGTATTCTGCTTCTGCTGAGAATGTTGGTTCATCTCTTGGATGTGATCCTCAGACCTGTCTCCCAGCTGTCAGTTAGTGATTCGGGCAGAGCTTGCAGGGTTGGATGAGTTGGCTACAGGGATGTCTGGAGGAGCTGGGAAGCAACCAGATGACTGACAGCGACTCAGGCTAGACGCAGCGTGGAGGGGGTAGGTACAGAAAATGAGCTAATCCTATAGAGGGAGTTAAAGGCGGTTTTGAGGGAGGTGGAAAGCATCTGAGGGATTTGCTTCAGAGAGAATTTAAGGTTACTGCTGCACCTCTCTGCCACTCAAGGAGCCTGAGAGCTAGGCAGCACGGCAGTCTTATCAGTTATGCCAGAGCAATGAAGCTGATATGGTTCTACTAGTGTAAAAACCTATGTAAACAACGTTATTCCTAAATTAATACTTCTCTTTTTTTTTTTTCAATTTAGCTTAAATATTGCGTAAAGCTGAACTGGGGTTTGTGAGGATTTATTTTGTTTGTTTGTTTGTTTTCAAAAGGAAAAAAGAAACATTTGTGCCCATATCATAAACTACACAGGAATTTAATTTTCTATAACAAAAGCTATTTAATTCAGCTCTTGCAGTGTCTTGGTGTACATGTGCATGTGCACAGGTCTGAGTGTACTAATTTTCCTTGCAATAAGGTTAATATTATCTAGAAATGGAGACCTGCTGGAGATAAACAGCGGTAAAACCAGTTGCAGATGATCTTTGCTAAAAGCGAGAGCTACACTCTCTGTTTATACCAAAAGACAGCTCGGACAGCTAATATATCATGCAAATGGTGGACCAGAATCATTTAGACATAAATACTGTGTGGGCTGTAAGGAAGGAGTGAATCTTTCTGCATTCAGCTCTGCATTTGTGTGTGTGTGTGAGCGCGTCTCGCTCTCCCTCCACCCGCTCCTCTGCCTCTCCCAGACAGGCAAACAGAGCAGCTTCTTCCTTTGTGTTGCCAGTCAGGTCCTCCCTCTGCAGTCTTACCCAGGAAGAAGATTTATAATAGCTGCATGCGATGCCAGTGTCTCAAAGAGACAGCATCACGCCATGTGGAGGATTTTAATACGGGGTTTATCTTTGCTCCATTGAATTGGAAAGGTACATTTTATTTTTTTTAAATCTTAATTATTTTAAACACTTAATTCCTGTGACGTTTATCTCGTGCTAAACTCTGACCCCCAAATACTAGCATCTTTAAACCACAAGCTGTTGTCACAGTGCTGTAATGGCTGTGATGTCTTAATTGAAAACACGGGGAAGAAAGGAATTCAAAAGTATAATTAGGGAATGTTTCAATGTGAAGCTGTGAGTGCTGTTCTATAAGAAGGGCATCTGATATTTCTGACATGCTGTATCAGAGATTCAAGCTAGAAAATGAAAATACAGCACACATGCAATGCAACTGTACCATATGTTAAGAAATGTGCACCTTATAAACAGCAGGCTAATTAGCTAGAGAAAACAGTGATGACTGAACGATGATGCTAGAAATAAAAAGGATAATGAAATCTCAAGGCAGACTTGTGTAGGAGATCCACCTGGCAGCAACTTGCCAGGTTTATCAAATTAAATGAAATCAAAGGGAAAATTGTAGGTGGGAAATAATGTACTTAACAGCACTCCTTCTCTTTGTTTTAAGCTCTCAGTTCCCTGCTTCTTACCTCCCTGACTAGTAGCATGTATTAAAATTAACAATGGGTGAAGCATCAAAGAAACCCAAAAGCTTAGAAACTTTCCCTAGGCCTGTGCAAAACCTCAATAATAATATAACAAAGGACAGTTTCTTGGGATCTCTCTCTTCCCATTCAGTAGCAGGAATAGAAAAGTAAAATTCACTTTCTTTTGGCATTTCACCTCTGAGCTTCCCTGTTTCCTTAAAATGAATGCACAAAGCCGACTTCTTTGATTTCCAGAAATCCCTAAAAGGGCTGACCCATGTCAGTGTCTGGGGTCGATATCAGTAACAATTTCCCTCTGCAGAGGAAGCTGCAATTTGAAAATATAAAGCCTTCATGACAAGTATGGAGCTGTTGGAACGGGTCCAGAGGAGGCTACAAAGATGATCCGAGGGCTGGAGCACCTCCCATACAAGGACAGGCTGGGAGAGTTGGGGTTGTTCAGCCTGGGGAAAAGAAGGCTCCGAGGAGACCTTATAGCGACCTTCCAGTACCTGAAGGGGCTACAAGAAAGCTGGGGAGAGACTGTTTACAAAGGCTTGGAGTGATAGGACAGGGGCAATGGGGATAAACTGGAGAAGGGCAGATTTAGACTGGACATAAGGAGGAATTGCTTCACAGTGAGGCCCTGGAACAGATTTCCCAGAGAAGCCGTGGCTGCCCCATCCCTGGAGGGGTTCAAGGCCAGGTGGGATGGGGCTTGGGCACCTGATCCAGTGGGAGGTGTCCCTGCCCATGGCAGGAGTGGAACTGGATGAGCTTTAAGGTCCCTTCCAATCCAAATTATTCTATGATTCTATGATTCTAAGCTGGTAATAGAAGCAGTTGCACTAAGAAGTAAAACATCAGACAGGTGGCTAGGGCAGAGGAGCCTGTATCTAATCTTTCTGGCTCAAATACATGCACTAAATGACAACTAGTTTTTTCCTTCTTCTATCTTGTTTTCCCTCATCCCATCTAAACATGTTGCTTGTAATTTGCCCCAGAACCTCTTTTTTCATGGGCCAATGAACTCTAGAAGAGTGTTCACTGTATTCACTCCGGTTGGTTTTCAGCAGTGGGAGGTCCAAGACGTGCTTACTCTTCTAGTTGGACAACCATAACCAAGAAGATTTACTTCCACTCTTCACTCGAGCCTGAATTACTTTATCTGGTTTTCCTCCAATATTAGTATACTCACCAAGAACCACTCCTCTTGCATCATTCTTGAGCTTTCATTACATCCAGTATTTTTAGCACAATGGTTTTTTTTTTGCTGCTCCTGCTTACCAGAGCTTTCATCCTCCAACTTCTATAGCTGATCCGTTGGTCATTTGAGTTGATGGAGCCTGCAAATGGGCTGACATAAAAGATTCCCATCTCAGCAGCATGTTAAGTTGATAACTGACAGCTATTTAATTTGTAAAACTAACTATGTTGGTTCTAATGTGCTAAGAATACCACATTTACCCAGATTGAAGGAACATCAGCAAAAGTTCCACAGCACTGGGAAACTCAGTCTGCTCTATTGCTACTGTAATATTGGTTTTTTGGTGTTTAAAGAAGCTTAGAGCCGATCAACAGACAGGTTTCCAAAAGAATGAGCCTACAGAAATTGTTTGTAGCTTTGTGCTCTGCTTTTAGGTATATGACGTATATTTCTGCACTGCTAATGAAAGCTGCAGTATCCGAACAATTGGTACAAAGTCCTTTCTGCAAATTCCCTTGTCCAACAGACACATCTATGCACAACATTTACATGTGAAGTGAAACCTCCATGTTTCTTAAGTCACACATCATTACAGTTACATGTCATATTTGATCTAGAAAATGGTATCTGTAGATCTATTTTTCTTGATTTCTGGTCCATCGAGGCTTAAACTGCCTGCAAACGTCACAGCTTTGGGGGACAAGATTCTGCCTCACTGAAATCTATGCAGAAAAAGTGATTGTACACAGCAGCTTACTTGAGAAGAACCAAACATTGCAAACAATGAGATGGGGCAGAGGCTAAACAAAAGGCTTCAGTGTGCATGTAGCTGTGCAAGTACAGAGACCCTGTGCCTGTGTGTGCATTCGCATTAAGCATTATAGTTATAATGTTATGTAAACACAGAATCATAGAATCACCAGGTTGGAAGAGACCCATCAGATCATCGAGTCCAACCATTCCCATCAAACACTAAACCATGTCTCTCAGCACCTCATCCACCCATCCCTTAAACCCCTCCAGGGAAGGTGAAACAACCCCCTCCCTGGGCAGCCTCTGCCAGTGCCCAATGACCCTTTCCATGAAAAATTTTTTTCCTAATGTCCAGCCTGAACCTCCCCTGGTGGAGCTTGAGGCCATTCCCTCTCATCCTGTCCCCTGTCACTTGGGACAAGAGCCCAGCTCCCTCCTCTCCACAACCTCCTTTCAGGTAGTTGTAGAGAGCAATGAGGTCTCCCCTCAGCCTCCTCTTCTCCAGGCTAAACACCCCCAGCTCTCTCAGCCGCTCCTCATCAGGCCTGTTCTCCAGCCCCTTCACCAGCTTCGTTGCTCTTCTCTGGACTCGCTCCAGAGCCTCAACATCCTTCTTGTGGTGAGGGGCCCAGAACTGAACACAGGATTCAAGGTGCGGTCTCACCAGTGCCACGTACAGAGGGAGAAGAACCTCCCTGGACCTGCTGGTCACGCTGTTTCTGATCCAAACCAAGATGCCACTGGCCTTCTTGGCCACCTGGGCCACTGCTGGCTCATGTTCAACCAACACCCCCAGGTCCTTCTCCTCCTGGCAGCTTTCCAGCCAGGCTTCTCCTAGTCTGTAGCTGCTCAGGGTTGTTGTGCCCCAAGTGCAGGACCCGGCATTTGGCCGTGTTAAACCTCATCCCATTGGACTCAGCCCAGCAGTCCAGCCTGTTCTGATCCCAGCACTGGTTTTCTGCTTTGCCTGACTGCTAACAGACTTCAGTTTGCTCAGTTTGACTGGTGCTAAGTAGAACCCTGCGAGACAACTCCCAAGCGTGGAAATAGCCAGAAACCTTTGCCATTACCCAGCATCACTCCTGATGGTTTCTCCAAAGCCATCTCTGAAGGTTTTGCAGCCTGACAACGCGCACTGCCACACGCTACTCCATGCTGCGCATTCTCTCCATTTCATACTAGAAACAGCCTTGTGCTAAAAAGCTGCAATATGACCCTTATATTATTTCAGACACTTTGTCCCCTTGAGGGGACATTCAAGGCCAAGTGTTATATAGTACGTCTGCAGCCACTCTTTGCCATTTAGCCTCAGGGCCAGAGAATGGCCCTTAGCCCTATTTTATGTAGTGACATATATAGCCAGCAAGACCTTCTGAGTGAAAATTAGGGAACACTGAATGAGTGCAGTGTTGAACCAGGAGAAAGAAGGAAAACTGAGACAAATGGCATGTGTCTCATGTATTTGTCAGCAAGGTTTTTAAAAAAAAAAGGCACAGACCACACGAGAGACAAATGTTTGTTTCCCTTTGTACCTTAGAGCACCAAAATATCTCAGTGGACTCAACCGAGTTTTTCTACAGACTTGTCACACCACAACAAAATGCTTACTCTCCAGAGAAATCACAAACAGGCAGCTAATGCTCAGTTGAATAGGTGAATATTCATGTTGATGAACAGAAGAGTAGTCACAGAGCCAGAACAATGAACTTGCGCTGTAGTTTGTGTTGTTGAATGAAACTATACAAGTTCTTTCTTTCCCTATCAGAGATGAAGCTTGCATTCAAAAAGGGAAAGAAAGCAAACAAGCAAAGAAAACAAACAAGCAAAGAAAACACTCTGCATTAGAATTCTTCATACAAGAATCTGTGATTCAGGTATTATATTTAAATACGTCTGGCTATAAGGACATAGGTGATGCCAGTAGCCCACATTATATAGGATAGGGATATTTTTAGCCAGGTTTAGTCTCAAACAGAGGATGCGAACAGCATTTTACACCAACAATAGAAACACTATGGATACATGTAGTTCTTGAAATTCTGCATAAAATAAAATCTCTACTGAACCGAGATTTTTGGAAGGTTGAAATTAGATGTTCTGGTTGGAGTTAGATGATCTTCAAGGTCTCTCCCAACTCAAACCATTCTACCATTCTTAGATACATGTGACAAGGAAGGCTACAGTCATTGCCAATATGGTTTGTAAAAGAAATAAAGTTGACTAATAGGAAGCTAGCAGCCCACCAAGCTAAAATGTCAAGAATGGAAGCCCAGCAATGATTTAGCTAATTCCATTCAACAACATTGTGCTAGTGATGACTGATGTAGACACACTGTTAAAAAAATGTTAGATGATGGCCAGAAGACAGAATATGTATGTCATGGACATTAATATGTTCTTGAGGATAATCCGTTCTGTGATTAGACTGCAGGCTAAATATCCCTATTAGTTAACAAGCAGTGGTGTATTAAACAAGCAATCAGCAATCATCTGAGATTTTTGCAAGATTTAATAACAAAAAGTAAACCCTCTCCTCTGAAGGATTCATGAGAAATAAAATGTTCTAAAAAATTCTAAGCAATTTTTGAAAGTATATTTGAAAGTATATCTGTCGAAAAGCAGATTATTCGCTATTGTTTACCATATTGAAAAAAAAACCAAACTCACAGTTGCAGAAAACTTTATATCCAAGGGAAATATAGTGTCCTAGAAACTTACCCACAGCACTTTTGGCAAGCAGTAAAACATGTGATAAAGAAAGAGAAAAGCCAATGAGCATTCTTTAAAATACACCAAGGAGGTGCTGTAGTGACTTCATTCTAAAATAGTCTTCAAAAAGGCAGTGAAAAGATCTTTATACTTTATTATTAAAATGAATACATAACAGATACTGAAATGTGCCACCTTAGTGTACCAGCTTGTGAGAAGGTCATCCAGCCAGTAAGAAGGGGATTACAGGCCTAAACCTTAGACTAACTGTCATAAGCTCCTGACTTAGCCAGGGGAAACTCAGATATTTAACAGATTTGCAGTAAAATTAATTGAGAAAGTAGTATAGAGGCTGTTGGTGTAAGGTAGGGTGTAAAAAGGGGAAATGAATATGTGCTCTTGTTTCATTTTCTTTTGGGTTCTGTGATTAGTGTATCGTACACATAGCCATGTATTTAGCTGTGGTGACAAATGTTTCCTAACAGAGGAGTATTTCATAGTTAACACAGCCTCTATCCCAAAAGGTAAGGATTATTAAGAAAGACACATTGGCTAAAGAATTCATCTTCCCTAATATTGCAGGAAAAAGGGAACTGCAAGAATGTGTTCGTGATCCTGGATCTTCCAAGGGCAGACTGGCTACCTAATCAATGGAATGACTAATCAATAAAGGTAAACACTTAACTCAGACTCTTGTTTTCTGGATCACGCTGTTGTTATGTTATACAAGCTCTCTCTGCCTTTAGAGCTGGTCAGTAATGTTGTCTCTTTTGAAGCCAAAAGGTTCTCAGTTGATAATTAAAGGTGAGGTATAACAATAGACTTCAAACACATGAAAATCTGACACAAAGAGGAAAGGAGCAATTTATTTTCGGTATCATCAGTAGATTAGGCTGATAAGAAATGGACGTAAATTACAGCAACATTAGGCATTAGGAAACGAATTCCAGTGCTAAAGGTAGAGAGACCCTGGAAAATAAAGGCATGGGAGATTGTAAAGTCTCCCTCACTGCAGATTTTTTAGTACAAACATCCCTCAGGTATGATACAAGCATAGTTGAGTTTGCATTAGAGCCGGGAAATGGAAAAAATGGCCTCTTGAGGTCCCATCCAGGCCTGTGATTCTGTTATTCAAAGTCTGATTCAAAGAGTAGCAGTCTTTAATGTGTTTCAAAAGGAATTACATCTCATTCAGATGTTTATGAAATCTTGAAATCAAACATGAGACTCAATAAAACCCAAAACCTGGATTGACTGCACTAAATTAATCTCCCAAGTAATTCTTTGACCTCTATATTTCTTCTTTTGGCTTATTCTTGCCATTGTGCTCAAGAAAACTTCAACATGATAACAAAGTCATGGATAGGTGGCAGCAACTCAAACTCATCCAGCTGTGTTCATGCTTCACCTGCCTTTTCTAAAGCAGTTTCATCCAATATTTTACCATTCACTAAGCCAATTGACTACTCTCTAGACACAAGTATGTGGCAAACTTAGGGCTAATTAAATTTTTAATCATACAGAAAGTCTGTGTACAAATGAAATTTCCCTATTTATGGTATCACTGGGGTTTTTTGTACAACTGTTGGCCCAGTCTCCGAAAAGCGAGTGTACTCGACACGCAGCATATTGTATCTGAAAGCTGGAATTCGAACAGATTGTGTCAAGCCATGAAATACTAGGGGACTGGACTTTTCCTAAAAAAAGATTCACTACTACTTTCTTCCTGGCCTCAAGGAAGACATAATCCCTTTCCTCCTGTTTCCAATTCTCAGTAAGTAAAATTCAGCTATAGCAGCTGTGATTGACTTCTCTGCTGAAGTCAGCAGCAGGGAGGCAAGCTTCTTCCTCACCATTAGATAACACTGCAATCAATAGGAGTCGTCTGCCCTCTCAACAATAGGGAGGCTCTTCTAAGAAAAAAAATTAACCATCCATATCAAATTGAAAGGAAACGAATAAGTTCTTTCCAGGTCAGTTAAGCACAGTCAGTTCTTCACCTTATACCAGACCATAGAGAAACCCCTCTCAATCTGTCCTTGCTGCCCTGTAGATAACCTCCTGTTGTTCTAATGCAGATTTATTCCATTTTATTTTTTAGCATATTTCACTGAAAGAGATTGCCACCAAAGGAGGAGTAATAAGACAACTCTTTTAAAAGATGAAAGAGAAAAGAATTTTCAAGTTGTTAATCATGAAAAATAATCACCTAGACTTAAAGCATTATGAAATAGATCCAGTCATATTGAAATCAGATGTTTAATATAATGCTTCATGCTATAGAACTTCCAGAACTCACATATTATTGATCCTGTTTTGATGAGCAGCGGAATAACTCAGAGAGACCTCCATTAATAGCAGTGAACTTGCACCTCCGTTACGATGAGTTTATACCAGAAGAAAATCAGGACATTCACAATAAAGACCAACAATTCCTTACACAAAGAATGGCAATAACGATGACAGCCTGCAAATGTCTAAGTATGAACTCAGCAGTACGAATGCGAGCACTCGGACTAACTTCAATTAAACTATTCAGAGACTTCAAGATTCAGAGGATTGTATTAACTCAAATCTAAATCAGCAAAGTAGGCTAAGACAAAGTGAAATTTCACATTCAAAGAAAATATTTTAAAGAAACAGATTAGGTGAGACCAGCCAGCAAACACCATATTTTCCAGTTCTGCTATCTGAAGTAAGAAAAATACTTTACTGAAATGCTGTGGAGAAAATAGCAATTTAGAGAATAAGAAAAAATGACATCTCCAAAAGAAAAGAGAAGAACAACATTTTAGAAGAGAAAGAATCTTCACTGAAAAGGACAAAATACTTCTTTCCCACAAGGTGTCCACCATTCAATGTATAAGGACTTCCAGGCTCAGTTTGGCATTCCACAAGTCTTTTCAGTTAATTAACTGGGATTGGACTCAGACCAAAATTATTTTTTTTTATTTTTAAAATAGTTTGTCCATTTTTTCTAGTCTCTAGTATATTCCCTCTTTCATCCCTCTTCCTCAAACTCCTCTCTTAGATGTGTCTAAAGATCAGTTTGTCCCATCTTAAGTCTTCCCTTTTCCTACAGAGGGAGTCTAGATAAGTAGCTTAACTGAGGTACCTATGCTACTACTAAAGGACAGATTTATCTGAAAGTCTTTCTATAGAGAGTCTTCTGAGATTCTAAATCTATGGAATCACAGAATCACAGAATGGTTGAAGTTGGAAAGGACCTTAAAGCCCATCCAGTTCCAACTCCCCTGCCATGGACAGGGACACCTCCCACTGGATCAGGTGCCCAAGCCCCATCCAACCTCGCCTATAGCATGTAATTGATTTACAGGTAGCTAATAAATATGCTAAACTTCTAGGGTAAAAACAAAGTTAAATTTCCATCAGTTACAGTCCTCTGGACTCAAATTTCTGACTGCCTCATTGCCAGGAGGTTTAATCATTGTGCTGATACACCTTTGCAAAGGCAAGTGTGCAAAGTAGGCATGCTCCAGTAACTGATCACGAAGGAAATTATGAACTTAAATTAGTTCTACAGTACTTTAATGGATTAAATATATTAGAAAACAGGAAAATGTCATCTCTTCCAGCTAATGCTATAGTAGTGATTCTCATGATATAAAGCCCTTCCTTGCTGAAAGACTTGCCATACCATGTATTCAGCAATATTTTTATTTCCTTTTACAAACAACTGAAAAGACAAAGCAGTGTGATTTTACATTTCCCTGTGTTAAAAGTGTGTAAAAATCTCTTCTTTACTTGTGAGAAACCACAAACAACTCTATATGTTGCCCTCTTTCATGCTTTTTATTTTGCTCTGTACAAAATCACCACTGGAATCCAGTGACAGACCTTCACTAACTGTGCTTAATGTTTTCCTACAGAAAAAATAAATTAAGAAAGTGTTCTAAAAGAAGATAAAAAAATGTTATCATTCCATCACTCTCAATTTATTACACGTTCTCATCATCTTTACAAAGTTAGTCTATCCAGTTTGGCATCTTTGTGATGAGACAGAATACATAAGGAAAAATTAGTTTTAAAACGTATGTTTACATATTCTATTCGCAGTGATAACCTTATTGACAGATGCTTTTCACCGCTCGTTCTGTTGTACAGTATAGCTTGTACTCCCTTCCTCTTTGTTGCTGGAGGTTACGTGGGGGAATAGGTAACTGTAGAAAAGCCCGTGGTGTTTTTTACCACCATTCATCTCTAAGTCAGCTCAAAACGCAGGACTTCTGTGCAATATCTGTGAAGCTCTTTGTGACTGTGCTTTTTGTTTCCTAGAACGAGAACAGAAATATTCAATGAATTCAAAAGGTGGCAAATTCATACTGATAAAATGGAACGTTCTCTCATTCTGTCTGTAACAGGGCTTTAACTTTTATCAATGTCACAGAAAGCTGTTGAAGGTTATACTCAAGCAACTTTTAGAGGGTAGTTAGATGTTTATGTGCCCGGCAGGAAAAAAAAAATCCAATATAGGTATATTTTACTAACAATAATAGGATTTTTGGAAGGGAGATCAAAATTCACATTTCAGGCCTTAAGCAAATCACAGATTTAAGAAATAGAGATGAGCCATTTACTGAAGCATTTTTCCCATGATTTTCTTCTCACATCTGTGTGCAAAGAAATACACACCTTTAAAGTGGAGAAGAAGTATAAATGTTACTTTTGCCAATTTGTGTGTAAAATAAGGAATAGAGTAACAATATTTTCTCCTTTTTTCATTTGTTTAATGGTTAGGCTGCTATAGATTGTCCCTAATCATTTATTTATCTACCAAAATTAACAAATAACTGCAGCAATTACTTAGGTAAAGGTATCAGTGTATTCCTCTAGCTTCATAAGTGGTTATGAATTGAAGATGGGATGAAATGTTTGACTTTTCTTAAATTGCTGTAAAAAAGAGCCTACAAGACAGCGATACCACAACCCCTGATCCCCCAATGACAGAGAGGGCAATGGAACAACGCAACTGCTGACTGATGGGGGAGACACTTGAATAATGATGTTACTAGTTGCCAAGATGTCTCTCTCTTTGTTAAATAAATTCTGTCGGCAGATAACTCACCTGATCTCCCTCCAAACTGGAGGCATCGCACCAAATTTTCTCCTTAGATGAAGCAGAGAGAAAAAAAGAGAGCTTCAAGTGTATTTATGGACATTGTCATGAGCCATAGTAATGACGTAAAGATCAAAATATTTCCTTCATGCTGCCCTTAGTTTCTCTCTGCAAGAAGGTTTTCATGAGTCATAGAATAACCAGGTTGGAAGAGACCCATTGGATCATCGAGTCCAACTATTAACTATTTGGTTTCTGGGTTTTAGACATTTCTTATACTCTACTGAAAGCCACATTGGCAATTTCTATTTTCCTAATTCTTTCATTTCAAGAGGAGTTATAATGACTTAGGCCTGAATCAGCTTACCCATGGTTTGAAGACCACCTAGGTTACGTTCTCTTGACGAGTTACACAACTTCCAAAATAAGTTTAACACGTAATCTGAATCATGTATTTCTTTAGAACTTTTCTTGGTCCGTGGGGACGTTGAAGGGAATTACTTTCATGAGGAGTGCCTAGGGCTGTGATTGCAGTTACACAGCTCATGTTCCTTAAAAGGATTCTCATGAAGGTATCAAAGTACCACTTTTCCTGGTAGAACTACTAGACCCTAATGGACCTGATAAGTCACCCCTAGGGTCTTTAAGCCAAAGACACATCAGTTAAAATCATAGGTTTAAATGGTGGTTCTATGTTTTACTTAAATATTTTTTAACTTGGATTGACAGAATTCCAAAATCTGTGTAAGACGTGTCCATACTCTTTGAAAAGAAATAAATTGATATTTTTCATGCATATATACAATTTAATGCATATATAATGAATGAAAGTTATGTATATGCTATGTAAGTACTATATAGAATATATTCATTTACAGAATATATTCAATTATATAGAAAACAGAAAGTATAGATACATGTATATATGTATGTTTTTAAATATGCATGTGATTTTTCTGGAGAGAGTCCGGAGAAGAGCAACGAAGCTGGTGAAGGGGCTGGAGAACAGGCCTGATGAGGAGCGACTGAGAGAGCTGGGGGTGTTTAGCCTGGAGAAGAGGAGGCTGAGGGGAGACCTCATTGCTCTCTACAACTACCTGAAAGGAGGTTGTGGAGAGGAGGGAGCTGGGCTCTTCTCCCAGGTGACAGGGGACAGGACAAGAGGGAATGGCCTCAGGCTCCACCAGGGGAGGTTCAGGCTGAACATCAGAAAAAGAATTTTCACTGGCAGAGGCTGCCCAGGGAGGTGGTGGAGTCACCTTCGCTGGAGATGTTTAAAAGACAGGTGGATGAGGTGCTGAGGGGCATGGTTGCATGGTTGATAGGAATGGTTGGACCCGATGATCCTGGGGGTCTTTTCCAACCTAATGATTCTGTGATTCTGTACGCAGACTCCAACAAAATAAGAAAGCTTTCAATCGAGGTGGGATAATCAGGTAAATCTCAGAATAGTCTAAATGATTATATTTTTATTAATAAGCACAGACATGTGTGTATAATTTAATAAATCTTATATATTATCAGCTATTATATATTATATGCATTAAATATACTATATTTAATATTAACCTGTTTTATATTTTTTAAATGTATTATATAAAATATAGTCAGGATAAGAGTTTGGTGGGACAAATAGGAAGCTAATCTGTAGCCATAGAGCTGCAATACCATCTACAGCATTTCTGTAAGTATTCTCCAAACAATGAACCAAGCTTAGTTGCGTAAGCATGAAAATCCTTCGGTAGTACATAATCAATCGGTAGTACATACTTGGTTAGATGATAAAAGCCTAGTTGCAAGAAGATCTTCCACGTGGCTACTTGATCTATAGTCTTTACCAGTTCTATAGAACTTTACCAGTTCTCCCCAACTCTCTGTTTTTCTTCTTTAATTTTTCTAAGCCTATATAATGTCAATGTTCTCTCTTTTTCTCTCCCCACATCCTTATCCTTTGTAAAATTGCCTCCAAGTCCTTTCATTCCTCTAATTTCTTTCTTTGATAATTAGCTGGTTTTCTTTGGTATCTGTGCAAAAAAAAAAATGCCTAAACTTGATCTTCAGTTGAATGCTTTGTCACTGGCCTTTCTTGCCTTTGCTTTATAAGTTTCATCCAAAATGCTGGTCTAGTAATCATCTGCATTATGGACAGCCTCTATTACGATCTATTCATTAACCTCTCATTATCTTCATTATCCCCATTCCTGACTTCCAAACTCTGCATAACTCCACTCTCATTATTGGCAATTTTCTCTGCAGTTTCTCAACTCTGTCCTTGTCTCCTCTAAGTCATGTGCCCTTCAGTTTCTTCTTTCCTTTCTGCTTTTAGGCTTCAAATTTTGGAGAATCTTTGGATGCCTGAGTCAATGATGAACACACAAGGTAAGAGTGAAAGTGCTTGCAATCAAAGAAACTTCTCTGCTTTTTGCAGTCATAGAAACCTTTCAAAATTTTAGAGTGAAATTTCAAAGCTTGTCCTCACATTCCCTTTTTATTTTCTGCCCAGTTAAAGTACTCAGCATTTTTGGTTCCTAAAATTCTCAATGTGTTATCATTTAAGTGGATTCAAAATGGAGGGGAAAGATTTAGACTAGACATTAGGAAGAATTTCTTCACTCTGAGGGTGAGGAGGCCCTGGCCCAGGTTGCCCAGGGAAGCTGTGGCTGCCCCATCCCTGGAGGGGTTCAAGGCCAGGCTGGATGGGGCTTTGAGCTCCCTGATCCAGTGGGAGGTGTCCCTGCCCATGGCAGGGGTGGAACTGGATGATCTCTAAGGTCCTTTGTAACCCAAACCATAAGCTAAATGTAAAGTAAAGTAAGATTCCATATTTTACTAAGGGTCAAATGAAAAAATTAATAACAGAAATTAGATTAGAATAGAGAGGAATACCATAAACCCAGATTATCTACTTGGGTAGACAATCCCAGGTTAATATTTCCTATCAGCTGCTCACGTCAAACTAAATACATTCTTTTCTGCTCTAAGGTAGCAAGTTATGAAAATATTGCTCATGTTCCATTGAGATACAGTGATATTATACTCAGAGAAGCAGGGAGCATTCTTGTGTTCAAGACTAAAAATATTTTCCTTTCAAGATGCTGCCATGGAACACAATCAGAAACAGAACTCTAACTCCAGCAATAGAAAAGAGAGTACTTTCTTACAGTCAAAAGGGCTTTTTTTTTTCCTTCACTGCAACTGCAGCTGAGATAGGTGAACCAATAACTGGCCTTCAGATATATTAAATTATGTTTCATTGATGGCAAGATCCAGTTTCCAGCTAATATTCCATTTAGTAGATGGCTTAAAGTGCACCTTAATCTGCATCGTGCCCCAAGTTTGACATTATTTGTGTAGGGCATCGCAGGTTGATAATATTTTTTTTCTGCTGACAAGCACAGTTCTCTTCTCCATTAAAGCTTATGGATATTTATAACTCAAAGTGTTCTTGTAGTAGCGGGTAATATAGAACACTTCTCTCCAGTCTACTATATGACAGCTTCTACTTACTGAGGTCTTACTGATGAGAACATCCATAGCTCTTAAAGTTACTAGATAATTATGCCAAGGTGATCCTGATCCCTTAACTGAAAGAAGCAAAGACAGAAAAAACTAGTTTCTTACCCAAATTCTTGTGTCAGATTCTTGCTAGCATTAATAGATATCACCTTACTTGGATAAATAACAAATTGGCTCTGACTTCTGCTTCACTTTTTCCTGTTTCTTCAAAATAAGTGCACACTTTCAACATCTTAGTCAATTATACTACCCACATTAGGACAAATCAAAGTACATTTCCTTTATGCTTAAGAGAGTGGAAACAATACAAAACCCTAATGGATTAAGGAGAGAAAAATTACAATGTGAATTCGGGAATCATAGAGAAAAGCTTTGGATTATTTGATCCAGCCTCCTACTCAAACTAGAACTATTCCAAACACTAAGTCAGATTGGATTTATCATGTCCTGAAAACCCCCAGGGAATGGAGACCCCACACCCCCTCCATGTAACCTGAGTGCTGAACTACCATTCTCCAGCATCCCAGTGCTAAAAAAGTTATTCATAACTCCCTAAATGATCCTCCCAACCTGCACCTTGTGGCTGTTGCCTGACAGCAAGTCCAGGTACCTCAGCTTCTGCTCACAAAATATATGCTGTAGGCTGCTGATCACCTGGATTGCCCTCTGCCACATCCTCCCCAGTAGCTCCACGTCACCCTTGAAGAGAGAGACCAAAAGCTGGATACATTAGCTCAGATGTGGCCTCACACCGCAGAACTGAATAGTAAATTCCTTTGATCTTTTAGTGAAAATTCTTCTAATTTAGCCCGGTATGGAACTTGCTTTGTCTGTGATGAAAGCACATTGGAGCCTCAGATACAGCTCGATGTCTTATATTCCCTGATGGCACTCAGACAGCTCATAGCTGTATTAAGATATTCCGTGCTGGACACAGAACTTTGAACTTCCTTATGGAAGAAAGCTGTGTGGACTTTCTTTTGGCCTAGTCCTCCAGCGTCTTAATATCTCTTCGAATTGAAGCTCATCATGTCAGCCATATACTTTGACTTAATATCTTCCACAGATTTACAGAGAATTCTTGTGTGATCATTGGGGTTGATGGCAAAGATAAACAAGCAGTTGTGGAGCCGCTATCATCCCACTGGATCTTCTGCTCATTAACAGCTTCCACTGGACATTCCACCAGAGACTAGGAGCCTCTGAGTACAGAAATCTTAGAATCATAGAATGAGTTGTGTTGGAAGGGATCTTAAAGATCATCCAGTTCTAACCCCCCTGCCATGGGCAGGGACACCTCCCACTGAATCAGGGAGCTCAAGCCCCATCCAACCTGGCCTTGAACCCCTCCAGGGATGGGGCAGCCACAGCTTCCCTAGGAAACCTGGGCCAGGGCCTCACCACTCTCATGGTGAAAAAATTCTTCCAAGTATCTAATCTAAATGTCCCTCTTCAGCTTAAATGTCTTACCCACCCCACGCTATCACTAGACTCTGTGACAGAATCTCTCCCTCCCTTTCTTTTCCAGGGATGGAACTTCTACCACTTCTCTGGGCAGTCTGTTCCAGTGCCTCACTGCTCTCACCATGAAGAATTTCTTCCTTATGTCTAGACTAAATCTTCCCCCTTCCAATATAAATCTATTCTCTTTTATCCTAGCACTCCATGCTCTTGGAAGTCCCTCCCCAGCTTTCCTGGAGCCCCTTTGAGTACTGGAAGGCCTCTATAAGGTCTCCTCAGAACCTTCTCTTCTCCAGGCAGAACAACCCATACTCTCTCAACCTGTCCTCATAGCAGAGGTTCTCCAACCCTAAGATCATCTCCATGACTTCCTTATACTTCTTACGCTGAGGATTCCAGTACTGGACACAGGACTCCAGGTGAGGTCTCGTGAAAGCTGAGTAGAGGGGCAGAATCCCCTCCCTCGCCCTGCCGGCAGCGCTGCTTTAGATGCAGCCCAGGACACCGTTGGCCTTCTGGGCTGTAGGTGAGCATTGCCGGCTCACGTCGAGCTTCTCATCCCCCAGCACCCCAAGTCCTTCTCTGCAGGGCTGCTCTCAATCACACCATCCCCCAGTCTGTATTGAAAGTGCCCATATTAAGCCTACCTAGAAATGCATTCGTACAATCCATCCTTCTTCAGCTTACAGGCTAAAGTGCTCCGAGAGACTGCCAAAGCCTCAGCAAAGTGAAGGTATATTACATCCACTGCCATCATTACATCCACATTGCTCGTCATTTCTTCACTGAGGCTATTGAGTTAATAAGGGTGATCAGTCCTCAGTAAACCTTTGTTACTTGCTTGTCTTTCAGTGTTGTGATGGTTTAACCCCAGCAGCAACTAAGCCCTGCGCAGCGACTCACTCATTCCCTAGACATGTGTGTAAGCACTGCTCAGTGATAATCAAACGTAGCCTTCTGTCAGCTACTATGAAGAAAATCAACTCTATCCCAGCCCAAACCAGCACAGATCATAGAATCATAGAATAACCAGGTTGGAAGAGACCCACTGGGTCATCGAGTCCAACCATTCCTATCAAACACTAAACCATGCCCCTCAGCACCTTGTCCACCCGTGCCTTAAACCCCTGCAGGGAAGGTGACTCAACCCCCTCCCTGGGCAGCCTCTGCCTGTGCCCAATGACCCTTTCTGTGAAAAATTTATTCCTAATGTTCAGCCTAAACCTCCCCTGGTGGAGCCTGAGGACATTCCCTCTTGAGGATGTTTAGAAAAATCCACTTTGACTCTATTTCCAGGGACTGAGATGAGTCTAAGTAACTTGTGGATGATCCTTCCTACCATTTATAAAGCATGATACTTTCCGTCTTCCATTTGTAAGACACTTTTCCAAATTGCCCCAATTTTTGACCACAAATAAGTAGCAGCCTCACGATCACCTCAGCTATGTGCTTCAGCACTTTCAGATTGATCTTATCCAGGCCCAGGTATCTGAATACATTGGGTTCCTTCAAGTAGATCTTAACCTTTGACAATTCCACTCTTGACTACCTTTCTCTTTCCCAAGCTCGACTGGCTTGTGCGGCGATCTGGTTTCAGGCTTTTCCTATAGAGACTGAAGTAGGGAGGTGGGGAAGGCATCAAGTGACTTCAGCATTATCTGTGTCATCCGTCACTGCACTGTCTCCTCTGTTTTGCCAACAATCACACATTTTTTTTTATGAAGTTTTTGCTATGAGCAAGCTGACAACCTCTTCTCGTTTACTCCTCCTGTCATTACGCAATTTTAACCCCAGCTGGGGTTTCTTCTTTTCCTCCAAGTGATTCATGTTTCTCTCTCATGTCCATCCTTGTTTGCAATAGTCTAGTTTAGCAAGCATCAATTTGATAATTATTAAAAATCAATGATTTCGTATGTTATTGTATTACTATTTACACTGCATGGTTCTTTACATCCTGTGTTTCATCAGTTTGTGCTCTGGTGTCAAGTGTCATAAAGTAGTAGTGGATTAACTTAAACATATATGTATTTATAGAGACAGACTGATAGGTGAAAGCTCACTTGCTAAAGCTCACCCAGTGAATTATAGAATCCCTAGGTAGGAAAAAACCTTTGAGATCATCAAATCCAACAATACCCGTCCCCTACTAAATCATATCCCTGAGCACCTCATCTATCCATCTTTTAAACACCTTCAGGGACAGGGACTCCACCACCTCCCTGGGCAGCCTCTGCCAGTACTTGAGAACCCATTCAATGAAGAAGTTTTTCCTGTTGTCCAATATTAACCTGCCCTGGCACAGCTTGAAACCATTCCCAGTGTTCTACACCAAGTCTGTGGGCTGCCAGCAAACCAAATTCTTCCAGGCATAATGTTCACCTTCCTTCTCATGAGGAAGAAACTTATTTTTAATACTCTAGGTAGTTATATTCCAATCAAAATATATGAATCATGTCCTCTAAAGTCCTTATCCACACAAGAATATTTAATGTTCGATGTTGTGTGATAGTCTAAATGCTATCACTTATTTTTCACATCCAGCTTAGAGTTATGAAACACTATTCAGGATCAGTTCTCTTCATCCTTGTTCCTGCATCTCTCTGGCCGAGCAACTTCTATAGAGACTTTCAAGATTTTTCCGGAACCCTTACCTAAAAAGTAGCATCCAAAGGAGATACTTCCCCTAAAGATCCCTTCACCCTGTAAATGTTACAACCACAGTTTCACTCCATGTGCATTATTGATTTTAAATTTTCTTATTAGACCACATCAGTTGGAATTTATCAGTGAAACATTGGTTTAAATGTTCCATTTTCTTACATTTCAGAAAAATACATTTTCCATTTTAAAGCAACATATGTCTAGAAGTAAATCTATCCCTGTTTTAAAGTTAAAATGGAAAGAAAATGCTTCAGTTGCTCTGGGCTTTTTTTTAATTTATTTGGCTCTTACAGATAGTATTTGTGACAAACTAGAAAGAGTTTTTTTGTCCCTTCCCTCCAGTTAAGGAACAAATTTAGGAATTTGAAATTAGGAATGAAGAATTGTGTAGATTAAAAAAAATAATAATACACCTTTCATTCTGACTTTATTTTACAGAAAATATTTGGGTTTTTTTTTTTTTTTTTTTCTAATTTTACTTCTATGCTCCTGTGATGGGACCAGGGTTGATGAATGTACGTTAATTACTGGTGCATGTCTCAGCAAAACTGAATAAAAATCAATGTTAATGTGTCTTCACCTAAACTTTTAGCATTGCTCTTTCCAGAAGATCAAATTCAAATTGCTTCAGCCAGCAGCCTCTGCACAAACAGGTTAATTTATGATTCAAATGTGTGACTTCACACAAAAAGAAGTATAAGAAGTTCAGCAGCAGACTAGCTGTAAATTTATACTAGTGAGGAAGATGCTCATTTCAGCCTTTCTTATAAGAAAAACAAAGAAGGCAAAAGATTGAATAATATTCTTCCATCACTGTTTGTCAGTAGAAAATGCAGGATCACTGAGGGGAGGATCACCCAAATCACCAACTCATGTGCTTTCTTTTACTCTAATTTTACAGGAAGAAAATCAAAGTGTAAGAGTTAATAAATTTGTTCAGTAGAACTCAGTAAGAATGGTGATGGGCTGCAACAGCAATGAAACATTATAGGAGAAAAAACAGAGCACATTAACCCTGATTTTTCTCATATCACAAAAAATTTACAGAAAGCACCATTTCTTATCTTTGTCCATGGAGCCCCAAGCTTTTAAAGATCAGCTGCAGCTAAATATCTGAGCTCTGAATTCAAATTAGATTCCATTAAAATCTTAACATTCCAGGTATTAAGGACTTGGCAAGGTGGAAGGAAAAGCAATTTAAAAGAGGGTTATACTTTGGAGAAGAGAACTCTAAGGTGTCGACCAGAAGCAGTCAAATACTGAGATCAGGATGAAACTGCAATGTAGGAATCTTTTGAGGAGAGTAGATTTATTATTATTACAATTTTTCATATATTACCAAAGGTACAGAGAAAATGAGGTCACAAGAGACAAGAGGCACAGAACTGCAATTCCTTTTATGTCAAAATCACTCTCAAAGGCTTTCCTAAACAAGAGTGGAAGATGAGGTGCTTATTCTTTGAGTATTGCTTTAGGATCCCAAGCAGGAAAAGGCAAGCGGAACGTAACTGAGGAAGACGTGTAACCTCTCCTAGAACATATTGCTGCTGTTCCTGGGCATTTCACAATGTGACCGCAAAGTCTTCCTCTAATTCAGCCAAAGTTAAACAACTTCAGACTCCATATCTTCCAAAAGAGATTCCTAAGGAGGGATACAGTGAACGTCTGTAAGATCATGTTTGCCCTCTCCATGTAACTAATGATATAATCATTGGCTAGTACTCCTATCAGGGACTAGGAGTAGACAATAAAATAACAGCCAGAGCTTGTCAGAACCATCAGAATCAGAGAATCATGGAATCATTGAATCGTTTGAGTTGGAACTTAAAGATTATAGAATTCCAACCCCACTGCCACAAGCGGGGACACGTCCCACTAGATCATGCTGCATCCCTAAGTGGTTTATTCTTAGAAAGTGGGAAAATGTTCGTGGAACTACACTTGCTGATCCCTAAGCTTCCATTAGCAGTCAATGTCAGAAACTGTTCAAGATGCATCTTTGCTTTCAACCAGAACTGATGTTTCATAGAATCATAGAAAAGTTAGTGTTGGAAGGGACCTTAAAGGTCATTCAGTTCCAACCCCCCTGCAATAAGCAGGGACACCTCCTCTTATGGTAACTGACTTTTTTTTTGTGCTTTTATCCTGTCTTTTGTCTACTTTTCTTTAGGGGAGAATTTCTCAAAGGAAGGATGAGAACACTGGTCTCCATCTCAGTGACTGCCAGTCACACTGTCTTCTGCACCTTTGGACTTTCTTCCCTTCATTTTTTATTGGTGAACAATTGTTATTAGATCGAAGTTTTTATGGTTGACGCTTATGTAATTTAAAATTAACCATTCATTGTTGAAATTGTTTTTTTCCTAAGTAAACATGACATCCAAGATAGCAAAATTAGAACTACATTTTGTCTAACAGCAATATGGCCATACAGCTTATTATTATAATTATTGCGCTTTTATTGACTCTTTCATGTTTGAAGATGAGTCTATAATTTGCTGGAAGTGTGAATGATTACAAAATCCACCACAGAACAATTTCTGTACAGAGACCAACATACTCATACTAAACTGCAAGAAACGCTTCTGTTTATTCTTTCTAATTGATAGAAGTTGAAATAAACTATTGTAAAAATGCTTTTGGATAAACTTTTGAGAATTTAATCACATCTTCTTTAAAAAACTTCTGGCCTAGGAGGAAGAGATGTCATTGTCAAATACAACAATTTTAGAACTGCTGAAATAGTTTTATTTCAAAATTATTTAATTACACCAGACTTTAATTGAAAATATGTGATCTTTTCAGATTTCAGTGAAGCTTAGTGTCCCAAGTTATTCATGTGTTCTCAAGAATTCTCTTCACAGAATCACAGAATCACAGAATAACCATGTTGGAAGAGACCCACTGGATCGTCGAGTCCAATCATTCCCACCAATCCCTAAATCATGCTCCTAAGCACCTCATCCACCCTCACATTAAACACCTCCAGGGACGGTGACTCAACCACCTCCCTGGGCAGACCGTTCCATTGCCTAACCACCCTCTCTGTGAAGAATTTTTTCCTAATCTCAAGCCTGAATCTCCCCTGGCGGAGCTTGAGGCCATTCCCTCTCGTCCTGTCCCCTGTCACTTGGGAGAAGAGGCCAGCTCCCTCCTCTCCACAACCTCCCTTCAGGTAGTTGTAGAGAGTAATAAGGTCTCCCCTCAGCCTCCTCTTCTCCAGGCTGAACACCCCCAGCTCTCCCAGTCACTCCTCATAAGGCTTGTTCTCCAGCCCCTTCACCAGCTTTGTTGCTCTTCTCTGGACTCGCTCCAGAGCCTCAACATCCCTCTTGTGGTGAGGGGCCCAGAACTGAACACAGGACTCGAGGTGCGGTCTCACCAGTGCCGAGTACAGGGGGAGAAGAACCTCCCTGGACCTGCTGGTCACGCCATTCCTGATACAAGCCAAGATGCCACTGGCCTTCTTGGCCACCTGGGCCACTGCTGGCTCATGTTCAGTTGCTGTCAACCAACACCCCCAGGTCGTTCTCCTCCTGGCAGCTTTCCAGCCAGGCTTCTCCTAGTTTGTACCTCTGCTCAGGGTTGTTGTGCCCCAAGTGCAGGACCCGGCATTTGGCCTTGTTAAACCTCATGCCGTTGGTCTCAGCCCATGGATCCAGCCTGTTCAGATCCCTTTGGAGCCTACCGACCCTCCAGCAGATCCACACTTCCACTCAGCTTAGTGTCATCTGCAAACTTGCTAAGGGAGCACTCGATGCCTTCATCCAGGTTGTTGATAAAGACATTAAACAGGGCTGGACCCAGGACTGAGCCCTGGGGAACTGTTACAGCTACAGTCAACACTACAGGGGGAAGTTCATTCATTTTGAATATTGGTGCAAGAAAACCTCTTTAGAACATACACAATCTGCTGAATTGTAAGTTTTTGCACCTCATAAAACTTCATCTGGCAAATTAAGAAGCTTTTGAAGTGAAACCAGCAAAAGGAAGTCTTGGGGGCGTCAACATAGTTATCTTCTCTGTTATACAATACAGAGGCTCTATGATTTTTAAAAACATCGGTGTCCCAATTTACCTCTAAATAATGCTTATTCAGTGTCTAGCAGTTTTCAAAACACTGCAAAAGGCATCAAAACCCTTAGGAAAAAATAAAGAGAGGGAATTGATTTGACCAGCCTCTGTGTTTTTTCACAGACTATTGCATGTATCTTCTAAATTTGGTGGAGTAGTCAAGCCCCTAAACGACACCAGCTTTCTGAATTATCCTGTAGTTGTAAACAAAATCTTAATTTTGACTCAGTGATATCGCAATGCTGTCAAGCTCAGGATGTGGGACTCTTTGTTTTGTGAAGGCAGGGGTTGGGACTTTATGATTCCTTGTGAAGCAGTAATATATGCGATGTGCTTAATTAAAAGGGTAAAATATAGCAGCATGGGCCAGGGCCTCACCACTCTCATCGTGAAGCATGTGTCTGGATGGATACACGTACATCCATATACACATGGAAAGAGTCATATAACACACAGTCATACAAATAACAATGAGTGCTGTCGGTAAAAAAAATTGGAAAGTCTCAACTTGAAAGCTCAATATAAGTCAAAAAGGACTATTAGAAATTTTGAAAAGATGATAGAGGTTTTTTTTAATCTGAAACTGTCAGTTTTATGCTAAAATCTAGTTTCAGGTTTCTCTAACAAATCTGCCATTGACAGTTTTGCTTTTTTTTGTGAGAACTCTGAGAATTTCTGACATTTTTTGCCACCAATTTTTTTCAGTTTCTTTTGAGATTGTTGAGACACTAATAGCTATGGTCTGGTTTTAGGATTACTTAGAGACATCTTCTGTTCTTCTTTAGAATAAAAAAGGCAAAGGATAGGCACTCTTCTATGAGGAATTCAAATCCCAGTTTCTCTTTCTGAAGACACTGTTGTCTTTTGAGATCACTTTTTAAAACAATGGCACCCTGAGGCAATGGGCCAGAAGCAATCGTGTCTGCAATTAGTGTCACATTCAATCCAGACCAGGAGTATAATGTGTTTTGTTTGTACAGAAACCTTATTGGCTATGTAATTCAATTTCATGTTGATGTTTTAAGAATTCCCAAGTCGTATACCCTGAGAAGGTCTGTGTGCTCATTAAAGAATTGGTCTTACGGTATCTTAAGGAGTTTGAACAGAAATAGAATGTCCATTTAAAGACATCTGCCAGACAAATTTAGCCTTTTTTTTTTTAATTTTAAAAAAACGTGGTGATGAAATAAAAGGATGGCATTTCAGCAGAGTAAAGCACTGGCTCAAGAGACATTAGAATATGAAGATAGCAGTGCAAGGGCAGGGCAGATTAGCTCCTATTATTGATAGATTACTGGATCTGCTGGGAAAGCAGAACCGTGTTTCACCAGGATCACGTTCTGTGGACACCTGTGAAGAAACTGGTCTTCCCTACGTAGGTTTTAGTGTGATGTTCTGGATGAAACCGTACTAAGCAGTAACTATCAAGTGCAGAAACAGGAAATTATGGACTTCTAGGATGAAATTCTGGCCCTAGATAAGATAGAATAGAGATCACTTCAGTGGAAACTACATTAACTCACATGCTTCAAATACAGAAGAGTCTTTTAAAATGATTTAGGCTGACCCGGGTTGTGGTGAAAGTGCATTTCCAGTATAAAGTCCAAAATATCTACACGTGCTTCAATGACAGGCTTTGCAGCCTGCTGATGTTTTTGTTAAGCAGTGGCTAATTACTTCCATTTTTAATGATTACCACTAGTGATGGCATTTGCCTTAATGGACTTTCAACGTCTGATTTAGCTATCACGTCTGAAGCTCTCTGTTGATCTGTCTCCTCTTCTGGTGAATGTCCTGCCTTCCCATGTTCTTCTGCCTGTCTCCATTCTCCAATGCTTCGGTGACCTGAGGTGAGGAGCAAACTCTCCCTCTCTTCCCTCTTCTCCCTGACTCAAGGTGCAACACCCGAAGTCATACTTGGCAAGCAAAGCTAAAAAGAGTGGATGTTTAGATTTGCACCTTACTTTGCTTTCAGTTCACAGCGTCAAGCTTTCTTGCCCTTACACTTGTGCTTTTGGTTGTGGCTTTCAGAACCAAGAGCCAACAGATAAATGATGCCCCTGATATGACACCTCCTGGGAGGATGTTAACAGCACAGCAATTAAGTACTGAGAACCAAAAAATTATCAGCAGAGAGATAGAGGACAACTTTTAAAACCATTTCCTAGATGTATCTGAGTCCTTTAGACGATCCTGTACTCACAAAGCAAAGTCAAACAGGTGAAGTTAAACATTTTCAAGGATGGATTAATTAACCTGTTTCATTATTTTGAATGGAAATAGATTAATAAGTACTCAACAGCGTAGTTTGTACTCAGCTGAAATACATTAACCAGAAGTCTCCAGGAACAATCATCTTCAACATAGCTGCAAACCACAAAATATGACCCTTGGTAGAACCAAGATTTTAAACTGGTAATCCTGCCCCTCGGATCTTTATTTTATTGTAGGCCACTCTTGTATGGCATCCTTTACAATCAAGTACAGTTTGACCAGTATGAATGTATTTTTGGGCCATAGACAAAGCAGACTTCCAGAACTGATTGGGGACAACAGGGACAACCACACTTTTTTTTTTTTTTCTCAATCAATTTACAGTCGGCAACTCAGGCATAACTGGAACAGGTTGTCCATGAAAGTTGTGGCTGCCCCATCCCTGGAGGGGTTCAAGGCCAGGTTGGATGGGGCTTGGAGGCCCTGATCCAGTGGGAGGTGTCCTGCCCATGGCAGGGGGTGGAACTGGATGATATTTAAGGTCCCTTCCAATCCAATCTGTTGTATGATTCTAGGATAACTGTTTTCTGAAAGCACATTGAAATACCACCTGTTTGATAAAGAAACTTCTCATATTGCCTTGCAAAAAGTAATTATGTCATTTCACCACCTTATGGAAGTTAGGAAAATCTTCAGAAGAGCTGAAGTCATCTACATGGACTTCTGCAAAGCATTTGATACTGTCTGATATGACATCCTTGTCTGTCAATTGGAGAGAAATGGATTTGATGTATGGACCACTCAGTGGATATGGAAGTGGCTGGATGGTCTCTCACAAAACATTGTTGTGGAATCCTCAGCGTCCAAGTGGAGACGAGTGACGAGTGACATTCCACGGGTCTTGATACTGGGAATTGCTGTTGAATATCTTTGTCAGAGACATCAACAGTGGGATTGAGGACACCCTCAGCAAGTTTGCAGACAACACCAAATTGTGTGGCTAACACACCGGAGGGAAGTGATGCCATCCAGAAAGACCTGGACATGCTTGAGACATGGGCCTATGCTAACCTCCTAAGGTCCAAGAACACCAAGTGCAAGGTCCTGCACCTGGGTCAGAGCAATCCCAAGCACAAATACAGGCTGGACAGAGAATGGATTCAGATCAGCCCTGAGGAGAAGGATCTGGGCTGTAAATTGATGAGAAGCTAAACATGACTTGGCAATGTGCACTTGCAACGCAGAAAGCAAGGGTATACAGTGATAGGACAAGGGATAATGTCTTTAAGTTGAACGAGGCTAGACTTAGACCAGATATAAAGAAGAACTTTTTTTACAATGAGGGTGGTGAAATACAGGAACAAGTTGCCCAGAGACGTGGTTAAAGCTCCATCCTTGGAAACAGTTGAGGTCAGGTTCAGTGGGGCTCTAATTAAACTATTCACCTGCTCTAATTGAAGGTGTCAGTGTTCTTTGCAGGGTGGTTGGACTAGATGACCTTTAAAAGTCCCTTCCAACCCAAATCAGTCTATGATCCTATGAAACAAAAATATTCGTGTAGAGTAACCACCATCACAAAGGACTATCAGCAATGAAGTACTCAGCCTCCAAGAAAAAATACCATATATTTCACATATTTTCTGCTTGTAAGGATCTCATAAAGAGCAACTAAACTATAAAACTGACCACAAAATTACACCAAAATAACCAAATGATGACAATTATAAAATAAATTGTTGGTGTCCATATATATGAAACAATACTTATGTATTTTGTGTTTTAGTACTCTGAATTGAGGCTTTTTTTTGACCATATAATTTTCCTATTAAAATGGATTTGGTGTGTGCTGCAAGACAAGAGATGTCTACACTTGAAAACTGGTGTTATAATGAACATTTTGCTCAGTTACTACCAACACGGGTAAGACCACCATTAAAAGAAAAATAGACTTCAGAAATTATGTGGGAGACGTCACGTAGACCATAGACATGACTTTTTCCAGGTGGTAGCAGCAGATTACATTTTGGAAGTTGACTAGGAGGAAAATGCAGAGGGAAGAAGCAGGGAGAAGTAAAATAAACTTGTTGGAAACAGGGCAAATTATATACAAAACATAAATAGTAATGGCTTTACTACTTATGCAGAACTAGGACTGGAGAAACTCATCTGACAGGCTGTGAAAAATATTCATTTTAATAGAGGAAATTGCAAATAACAAGTTTTAAATTATTTAAAGAAAAAAAGGGAGAGGCGAATGCTGAAAATAGCATTACTGATTATAATTTTTTGCTTTACCTATTTAGAAATATTTTGTGTTGTGGGTTTGTTACTTTTCGTATTTTTGTTGATGGTGTCTTCTTTCTAAGTCCTTAAACTAGATTTTAACTTTCTCTAAAACCAGGAACGAAAATGAAATAGGAGCGCTCCTGTTCAACAAGTAATGTAACAATTCATTATTTATTATTGAGGGTGCTGTGTGTTGCCCCATGTGTGAAAACTAGTTCTAACCCAAATGCAATGTGAAACTAGCTGTGTTTGTTTGTTATTTATTATTTTCCATTGCTAGGAAAACGTGGTCACTGTGAGAAACCCCCTGGCCCTCACTGATCATAGAATCCCTAGGTTGGAAAACATCTTTGAGATCATCAAGTCAAACTGTACCTATCCACTACTAAATCATACAATCTTACCCCCAAGCACTACATCAGACAAGATTTAGACAAGACATTAGGAAGAAATTCTTCATGATGAGGGTGGTGAGGGACTGGTCCAGGTTGTCCATCTTCTGTTGTTTACACAGTGTTAAGATTTGCTCTCATACATGTTCATCTTGGCTTCAAGCATTAGTTTCTTCTTGTTCCTGTTTACACGTATTTGTCCAACCTAGATGGACCAAAAAATTACTATGAGTGATGCAGTCCTGAAAAGAAGGAGTTTTCAATGTTGGTTTACTGTTGGATCAAGCTTTATACAGTGGCCTGGGGAGCCCCAGGCTAAGATTTCATCCAAGCCAAGTGCCTGTTCTACCTTCAGTGAGACTTCTCACAAGTAGTTACACCATCCCTGTGGACATCCTTTGGTCATATCTTCTGAGTGATGTGCACTGCATCCTGTGCTGGAATCTTCCTGAGGTTCATCAGCACCACACCATGGATCTCTACATACATTTTGTCAGTGTGCCATAAAGGCCTTTTGTAGGCTGTGCTGAGACGCATCTTAAAGACAATGGGTTGCTGTTTGTGCTCTTTGCTGAATAAATTCACTAAAGCAATGCATGATCCACAATGAATCACGGTATCATAGAATCATAGAATAATCAGGTTGGAAGAGACCCACCAGATCATCAAGTCCAACCACCGTTCCTATCAATCACTAACCCATCCCACGTAGCACCTCGTCCACCTGTCCCTTAAACCCCTCCAGGGAAGGTGACTCATCCCCCTCCCTGGGCAGCCTCTGCCAGTGCCCAATGACCCTTTCTGTGAAAATTTTTTTCCTAATGTCCAGCCTAAACCACCCCTGGGGGAGCTTGAGGCCATTTAATCACTCAGTAGATGCTGCTTGCATTTCAGTAACTGCATAGGCCATTTTCTTGCTAGACTTTCTCAATGAGTGAATAGGTTTTCCTTATTCTGTGACAATCATAGATTAAGTACTTTTCTCAGTAGAATTAATGCTGCTTGTTGAGATACAAGTGACACTTCTCTTTTGTGTGTGGTCGTCCAAACATCTCACTATGAAGAGGTGGGAATGCCCTGGGTGTTTATGCCCAGACCACCATCTAAACTGTCATCTTCAGGATCCTAATGAAGTTTATTGGCAAGGTGGCTAGAGTGGAAACATTTCAACTCATCTGTCTAAATTAGTCTCACAATGTCCAGAAGGAAAACTATCTGCCTTACTGTTCTCAGGATTATTCAGTAACTGAGATAACTCAGCAACAGAGTCAGAAAAGAGCTGCGTCACAAAGGAGAGCAGCACATTAATCGAATTGACAGTGAGAGATAACTCTCTTAGATAGCAGTTCTATGTTTACTCTTACTACAAGTGATACACATGATTTTAGGTACAGCTTGCATCTTTGTCTAAGTAGTCAGCTGTTCATGGCCTAGTTGTCCCATGTTACTCTACCACATAGAATGGTTGGACTCGATGATCTGGTGGGTCTCTTCCAACCTGGTGATTCTATGATTCTAAAGGAGCCAAAACGTACTCTTCCAAAGTCCAGAGTAGTGAGTTTGCTGTACACCCTCCTTGCTGCCCTAAGCATCTTGAATTCCACCATGGTCACTGCTGGCCAAGGTTGCCTTGAGTTTCATTTTCCCCACCAGCCCTTCTGTGTCCTGCATAGCACCTCTCCTCACTGGCTCTTCTATTGCTTGGAGAAGGAAGCTATCATCAACCAGGAATGTACTGAATTGCTTATGCCCTACTGTGTTGTCCCTCCACTGACATCGGGGTTGTTGAAGTCCCCCATGAAGATCAGGGCTTGTGAACAGGAGTCTGTGCCCATCTATCTATAGAGGGCCTCATCCACTCACTTTTCCTGATCTGATGGCCTATATCAGACCCTCACAATATTGTCACCTCTCTTTAATCCTGACCCATAAACTCTTGGCTGGCTGCTCATACATGCCCAGGTAGAGATCCATGCACTCCAGTTGGTCATTGACATAGAGAGTGACACTCCCTCCTCATCTTGCCTGTCTCAGTTTCAGATTTCACAGTCGTGTTCGTATCTCCAGCCACAAAAAGGCACTTCTGTGGTAAATAAGTCATAAAATCATAGAATCTCTAGGTTAGAAAAGACCTTTGAGATCATCAAGCCCAACTGTACTTGTCCACTACTAAATCATATCCCTAAGTGGCTCAGTGCAAAGGGCTGTAGAAGAACCAGTCACCGTTTGGCTTTGTCTTAATATGATGGGTTGATATTTGGAATGACTTACTGAAGTGTGAGGAGGGATTCCAGAAGCATCAACAAGACGTGTTTCTGCTCACATCCATCTGATCCAGTCAAATCCCATTTCCTCCGCAACCTGAAACATATCTTGAGATTTTCCTGTCCGTGAGGGAAATAAAGACTTCGTCTCTTACACACAAGAGTCTCAAAAAGTAAAGGAATCTCAGGTTGTTATCTGCCACTCTCTCGGAGGAGGTCTGTTAGATAGGAAGCTCTTTGTTTCTAGCAGCATCTTACAGAAATGAAAACCAACAGCCTGTCGATTTTGTGTAGCTGACTTTCCATGGGCTTCATCTCATCTCCAGCTCTCTTCATATAACTCAGCAATGAGCATATCCTCATCCCGCCGAGAATATGAGTTGTTATAGCTCACAGGCACATAACTATGACTCTCTAAATTGAGTAGTTTACTCTCCAGGCCATCAACTCGGCTGGCCAAGCAGATGGCTGTTGCACTTTCTTCTCTGAGATGTAGAGCTGTCTCCCACAGCACGAAGGGAACATGCTGCTCTCTGCTCGAACCTCCTAAACCTTGCTAAGTCGAATATGTTCTATTTGTTCAAGGAGACAGAGAGCTCATCCTCTGGCTATCGAAGGATCCTTCATCCTGTTGAGTCTATACAATTTCAGTGTCCTCGTAGACCCTGCAGCAGAGTGATTTGTCTGAGAAGCAGTTCTCCTGTTTTCACTAAAAAAAAAAAAAACCAAAAAAACCCCAAACACCAAATCCCATCAAATATTAAAAAAAAAAAATAGCAACAATTTTTTGAATTTGGCAAAATTATAAGCAACTGATCCCAGTTTTTAAACCATTCAAAAATAACAGTTACTCTTAGTTCCCTGGAATATCACAGAATCATGGAATGTTTTGGGTTGGAAGGGGCCTCAGACCTCATCCAGTTCCAACCTCCTGTCCTGGGCAGGGACACCTCCCACTGGATCAGGTGCCCAAGCCCCATCCAACCTGGCCCTGAACCCCTCCAGGGATGGGGCAGCCACAGCTTCCCTGGGCAACCTGAGCCAGTGACTCCTCACACTCATTGTGAAGAATTTCTTCCTAATGTCTAGTCTAAATCTACTGCTTTCCAATTTAAAGCCATTCCCCCTCATCCTATCACTCCATGCCCTTGTAAAAAGTCCCTCACCATTTTTTTTCACACTGTACAACACAGATTTTCTCTCTGCCCCAAGTGTAGTATACTGTGAATCTTCACTGCTTTTTAATCTGTTTGAGTTGTTTGGGGTTATTTTCCCCGAGTTCTTTTAAAATGTTTCTTTGGTGATCTTCTAAATTTTAATTTCACTGGAAGATACATACATATGTATATATATACACACATTTAATCTTACCTAGTAATAATCTTATCCTTAATTTAGTTCAAATGCAGTTTTATTTACCATAGTTAATGGAAGGTGGATTGTGTAAAGACTCTGCAAAGTGATCTGAACATGCTGGATCGATGGGCTGAAGTCAACAGATGAGGTTCAAGTGTTGAGACCTGCCTTTGGGACACAGCAATCCTGTGCAGGTCCAGGCCTGGGGAGAGCAGCTGGAAAGTGCCTGGCAGAGAAGGACCTGGGGTTGCTGGTTGACAGTAGCTGAACATGAGCCAGCAGTGGCTCAGGTGGCCAGGAAGGCCAATGGCATCTTGGCTTGGATCAGAGCCAGGGTGGCCAGCAGGAGCAGGGAAGGGATTCTGCCCTTGGACTCCACACTGGTGGGGCTGCGTCTTGAATCCTGGGTTCAGTCTTGGGGTCCTCACTGCAAGACATTGAGAGGCTTGATCATGTCCAGAGAAGGGGAGAAGAACTGGTGAAGGAACTGGAGAGCAAGGGTTATGAGGAGAGGCTGAGGGAACTGGGGTTGTTTAGCCTCGAGAAGAAGAGGCTGAGGGGAGATCTTATCACTGTCTACAACTGCCTGAAAGGAGGTTGTAGCGAGGTGGCTGTTGGTCTCCTCTCCCAAGTAACAGGTGAAAAGATGAGAGGGAACGGCCTCAAGTTGTGCCAGAGCAGGCTCAGATTGGACATTAGGAAAAATTTCTTCACTGAAAAGGTTCTCAAGCAGAGGCTGCCCAGGGAGGTGGTGGAGTCCCCATCCCCGGAGGGGTTTAAAAGGTGATTAGATGAAGTGCTTAGGGATATGATTTAGTAGTGGACAGGTACGGCTGGGCTTGATGAACTCAAAGGTCTTTTCCAACCTAAGGATTCTATTATTCCATGATTCTAAGAGGTGTACTTCTCACACTTGGCAAAGCACCCAGCTTCCCACTGTAATTTATGCACACAAAGAGTGGGGTGAACTCAGAATGACTTAATATATCTGTGAGTAAACCCATGGTTAGGCTGCTAAAGAAAAGTGATTTGTGGCTTCTAAGGGCTAAATTGTAATCACCTAAGCTTGTACATTATCATAAGTCATAACATACATCTTATTTCTCAGAAAATGTCAGTATACATACACAGTGTTTAGAAAATGCATAGCACGAGGCCACCTGAATATCTTATATTTTACAATTTGACTATGGTTCAAACTAGACAAAAATAAGTCAGGACTTTATATGTACTAATTTCAGTTTGCAAAATCATAATTCACATGTTTCTGTAAACTGTATTAATCATGTCTTTTTTTTTTTCCCCAGGCAGCTTATGCACAAATATCTAAATGACATTGTTTCTGTCAGAGAATTCAAGAAAAATTCTGTAGGATCAGCCCCACTATAAGTTGATCATATCTGCATTTTTACTGTATGTGTTGCAGACATTTTGTTGAGCTAGGTTACATCTCTGAACAACCTGCAAAGGCAGCTCAGTGCAACTAACAAAATGACCATGTAGAATCAAAACAAAAAATTTCTGTTGTTCAAAGTGCATATAGGTTAAAAATTAAAATCTGTCTCTTTTATGAGTAATTCCAATTAGACATAGAAAAAGATGCTGATGATTTCAAGAATTTAACAGCATATACCAGCTTGAGGTGGAGTTTTTTCAGGTCAAAGCTCATTTCTGGAGTGTTAACTACTCTATGCTATTTTTTTTCCACTACCTTTTTATTTATTAAAAGATTCTGGATACATATTAATTTTACTTGTTTCCTGTGTTCTATTTGCTAACAGACAAAAAAAACTGCTAGAGCTTTGTGAAGTGAATTGAGGCATAACACAGTTTAGCTGCAGATTTGTAAAACAAAGAAGCCAAACACTACTTCATATAATTCCTTTCCGGCTACGGTTTCTGAAAGTCTCCGCAGTGCCCTTTCAGCAACTTCACGTTCAAAAAGCTATTTCTCTTCCTTGAGCGATCAGGGAATACCACTGCCACAAAGTTTTGCTCGGTGCGCGCAAGGCTGCTTTCTGCAGTGATGTCAACAAATAAGTGCCGTTCTTCAAATGCTGACCTTTAAAAAGAGCATTATTAGAACTAACACATTATCTTACAGAGATTGTGGAGCAAGCAGGACTGAGGCTTCACTTTAGCAGGCGAGATACCACCGCGCTGCACCCAAAGCTTCCAAACTTTGTGAAAGTGCCAATTTTCCACATTTAAAAACCATTCCTTGCTAGCCTTGTTTGCCATGCCTGGGTAGGCGGATCTGCACTAAGGAGCAGGTTTTATCCCATTCCCAGATGAGCTGAGTAGCACAGCTGGTTGAAGACAGTTAATTGCTCTTCATGATGATTAGAATGTTGTTAAGGTTTTCTCAGAGGGAGAGAAAAGAACATGCATGTGGTTTGAAAGGTCATGGTGGAAACAAGATACAACAGGCACAAGATAGTGTTATATTGACAAGTGTTTATCATAAGAAAACACGCTCGGCATTAAAACCTGCTAGCTCTACTAGTTGATTACAAGGTAATACAGTTTCATTAAATAACACTATGAGTACCCTTTGTAAAATCACGATTTTTTTTTCCTCTTCTGCAGAAGTTTGCTATTTCTGTGGTTTAAAAGCAATACAAATCTTCTAGAAAGGTTTCAGAAACGCAGCTAGTCTGCCATCCTTATTAATTTGCTTCTGAAAGTGAATGTAGTATATTTTCTAAACGATTTTATCTATATAAATATATAGAATCCACATGCCCGTTATATTTCATTTTCATTTTATCACTCACAGTCATTAGTAAATCTCACACTACTGATGGATTAGACTTTATAAAAAGGACACGTTCTGTTTGAACTAACCTTGAGAGCCTGCATTTGATGCCCTCTTCAATATCCAGACACAGAGGTCTGTCCAATGCAAGAACTGGAAAATGACACTCATGTGAGTTGATGGATACGTGCAGATCAGTTGAATTCCTCTTCAACAAGCAAGTAATGGAATAGAGAAGGATGAATTTGATAGTGTAATCCCTTATAGAGTAAAGGGGTAGCTTCTGTAAATAGTCAGGGGCTCTTTATCCCATCTGACCATCTTACACTTAAACAATGGCTGGTTGGTCTGTTCCTGCCAGATGTCAGCCAGGAAAGTGGCCAAGTGCAAGGTCCTGCACTTGGGTTGGAGTAACCCGGGGTATCAGCAAGCGCTGGAGGCTGAAGGGTTTGAGACCAGCCCTGCTGAGAAGGATTTGGGAATACTAGTGGATGAGAAGGTGGGCATGAGCCAAAACCATGTGCTTTCATCCCAGGAGGCCAACTGTAACCTGGGCTGCATCAAAAGAAGTGTGACCAGCAGGTCAAAGGAAGGGATTCTGCCTTTCTGTTCTGCTCTGGTGAGACCTCATCTCACCAGCTCTGGAGCCCTCAGCACAGGGGAGACATGGACCTGTTGCAGCAGGTCTAGAGGAGGCCCACATAAATGATCTGAGGGATGGAACATCCTCCTATGAAGAAAGGCTAAGAATTGGTGTTCAGCCTGGAGAAGAGAAGGCTCTGGGGGGAGCTTGTTGTGGCCTTTCAGTACATAAAGGAGGCCTACAAGAAAGATGGGGACAAAAAATTTTGCAAGGGGTAATGGCTTTAATCCAAAAAATTGTAGGTTTAGACTAGATATAAGGAAGACATTTTTTTTTTTACATTGATGGTGCTGAAAACACTAGAAGAGTTTGCCCAGAGATGTGGTAGAAGCCCCATCTCTGGAAACATCTATTGTCAGATTGGACGGGGGGTCTGAGCAACCTGGTCTAGGGGAAGTTGTCCCTGCTCATTTCAGGGTGGTTGGACTAGATAAACTTTAGAAGTCCGTCCCTACACAAAGCATTCCATGACTCAATGTCCATAGTAGATCACATCTGCTTTTTCGCCAAGATACCATGGAATCCATCAAAATAATGCACACTGTTTTGTTCTTTCACTCTGGCTGGCCAATAACTTCAGGGGAACATGAAAAGGAAATTCAAGGTCATGCTTTCAAGGGTGCTTGCTCAGTCATGCCTGTTTTAATTGCTGTTGATTCCCTTTGTTTCCATAGAAGTATTTACTGAACAGCTTTATCTACTTTGTCCTGAAGCTTTCCCTCGCTCTGGTCAGGTTTCCTCACGCAGCATTAACATTTTGAAGTTTTGCCATTCCTGTATTCCACAAAAGTTGTTCAGAAATAACTTTGAAGAATCCATACGTAACATTGGAACAGGTTACCAAGGGAGGTTGTGGTTGCCCCATCCCTGGAGGAGTTCAAGGCCAGGTTGGATGGGGCTTGGAGCCCCTGATCCAGTGGGAGGTGTCCCTGCCCATGGCAGAGGGGTTGGAACTAGATGATCTTTAAGGTCCCTTCCAACCCAAACTATTCTATGATTCTATGATATGCAATAATGTCAGCTTGAAAGAAACACCTTTGTATACTATTTCCAACCTTCTCTTGCTTTGCTCTCTCCTGACTAGCACTTCAATAAAAAATTATCTGTTTTCTGTGACTGCTTCTGCTGTTTAACAATTCTGAAAAATCAGGCCACTTTTACTTAGCTACGTCGCTCAAAAGATGAAAATTAGTAAGTGTTGGTGCATGACCTTTAGGTTACCTTGATGGGAGAGGTGAATATATGAAAAATTGAGAAATATTATCCTTCTGGGTCTTGCCTGAGGCTTTCTGTTGTGTGCTGAATGGGATTTTTTTTTTAAGGATTTCTACAAATTTTTATTTTTTGCTGTGTGAAAAAAAGAACCACTGGAAAACTACTGATGATATATCACATAAAAAAATCTTACTGATAATAATTCAAAGTGGGATAGAGTTCAAAATGCAGGCATTTGCATTGAAAGTAAAAATAATGCCAAATAGCCTCTTTTCTATAAATTATTAATTATGTTTGTTTAGCTGTTATACTGAAAAATTGAGGTTAAGAAAGGAATAACTGGCTCCATGTAAACTGATCTAAAAATATGGGAACAATTCTTTTGGTCATAAAAACAAAGAAGAAATAATTTGCTATAAGAAATAAGTTCCACAGGCTCAAAAAAAAAAAAAAAAAGGACAAGTGAAAATTCAGGAGAGAATTCATGGAAGTTCTGATGGATAACCTTCAGGTTCATATGTCTTCCTTGTCTTGTCTTAATCTGACTCAGAGCCGGTACCGCGTGGAGTTTTTCCAGCTGATATTTCAGAAAATCAAAATTCAGTCTACTTTGGGATGTGTTTGTCTCCCTCACCTTTTCTCCCCACTGCTATATCAAACTCGTACAACTCAGCCATCAAGCCACAAGGGCTTTTCTATGAAGAAATGATGCTATTAGTTCTAAAAACACTGAGTTCAACAGGTCGAATTCATCCCTAGGGTGACTCTGGCTTCAGCGAGAATGCCGCAGGGAAGCGTTTGGCTCAGCGTGTCTCCTGTGTTTACTAATCACGGGAGCAGCCGCGGCCCTTCCCATTTGAGAAGTGCTGTGCAGAACTTTCATTACGGAATAACAAAGCCCAGCTCACTCAACTTTGAGTTTAGTTATGGCTTCATTAAAATTTTGCAAAGTTTCTGACTGAGCATGATTTTTTATAGTTGATGCTTTATGGATTCAGCTGAGTTTCAGTGTGCATTTTAATCCAAGACTCAGAGTGAAATACAAAGAAATGCAAATAGCAAACAAATTTCGATATAAATGCCAACAAGACAAATGCTTGGAATTTTTTCTGTTTTAATGTTGCTAACACTGACCTCATCCCACAAACCAGTGATTTTTAACCAGATTCTGCCATGCTTCCTCACTGCATGGAGAAGAGAAGGTAGCTTGTCTAACAGAAAATGGCTAGGTTAGGGATTTAGGTTCTTACATAATTAAAAAGTAAAACATTTTGGTGAATACTAAGTGCACTTAAGCTAGGAATTAACTCTTGATGTGATGTGCCAAATCCTGAGCACCTTTAGAGATACCTCCCTTCTGCCCAGTAACTGTGTTTGCAGAGCACTGGAGCTGCAGGCCAGAGGACACCGTGTAGTCCTGGTCCCCACATAGAATCATAGAATGGTTTGAGTTGGGAGGGACCTTAAAGCCCATCCAGTTCCACCCCTCTGCCATGGGCAGGGACACCTCCCACTGGATCAGGTGCCCAAGCCCCATCCAACCTGGCCTTGAACCCCTCCGGGGATGGGGCAGCCACAGCTTCCCTGGGCAACATGTTCCCATGCCTCACCACCCTCATTGTGAAGAAATTCCTTCACATATTTAGTCTAAATCTTCCCCTCTCCAATTTATAGCCATTCCTCCTCATCCTATCACTCTATGCCTCTGTAAAAAGTCCTTCCCCAGCTTTCTTGTAGGCCCTTCAGGTACTGGAGGTTACGTATACCATAGTCACATCCAGACTGGAGATCGACCAGGATGGGCAGAGTCTGCCCACACACCTGTGTTGCTTTGGGATTCTTGGGCAGCCACAGGAGCAGAAGAACTGTGCCCATACTGAGGCTCCTCAACTCAAGAAGCTTAAGCCCTGAGATCAATAATGAAGGGCATCTGGGTACCCAGTATTATGTTGTGTGGACACTCCGTCCTGTGTACAGCACTACTCAAAGAGCACGAGGAGGACAGGAGACAGCACTTTGACACAGATCCTGCACATTTTGGTTGACAGCCGACTGAACATGAGCCAGCAGTGGCCCAGGTGGCCAAGAAGGCCAAGGGCATCTTGGCTTGGATCAGAAACGGCGTGACCAGCAGGTCCAGGGCGGTTCTTCTCCCTCTGTACTCGACACTGGGGAGACCGCACCTCGAATCCTGTGTTCAGTTCTGGGCCCCTCACCACAAGAAGGATGTTGAGGCTCTGGAGCGAGTCCAGAGAAGAGCAACGAAGCTGGTGAAGGGGCTGGAAAACAGGCCTGATGAGGAGCGGCTGAGAGAGCTGGGGGTGTTTAGCCTGGAGAAGAGGAGGCTGAGGGGAGACCTCATTGCTCTCTACACCTACCTGAAGGGAGGTTGTGGAGAGGAGGGAGCTGGTCTTTTCTCCCAAGTGACAGGGGACAGGACGAGAGAGAATGGCCTCAAGCTCCGCCAGGGGAGGTTCAAGCTGGACACCAGGAAAAAATTTTTCACAGAAAGGTTCATTGGGCACTGGCAGAGGCTGCCCAGGGAGGTGGTTGATTCACCTTCCTTGGAGGGGTTTAAGGGATGGGTGGACGAGGTGCTGAGGGACATGGGTTAGTGATTGATAGGAATGGTTGGACTCAATGACCCAGTGGGTCTCTTCCAGTCTGGTTATTCTATAATTCTATGATCTGCAGTGGTTTAACCCCAGCTGGCAACTAAGCACCACCCAGCCACTTTCTCCCTCCCTGTGTGATGGGGGAGAGAACTGGACGAGAAAAAGTGAAGAAACTTGTGGGTTGAGATAAAGACAGTTGAACAGATAAAGCAAAAGCTGTGTGCAGAAGCAAAGCAAAATGAGGAATTCACTCACTGCTTCCCACTGGCAGGCAGGTGATCAGCCATATTTAGGAAAGCAGGACTCCAACATTTTACTCAGTTACGCAGGATGACAAATACCTTTACTCTGAATATCCCTCCAGTCCTTCTTCTTCCCCCAGCTTTTATTGCCAACATCATATGGTAGGGGAGATCCCTTTGATCAGTCAGGGTCAGCTGTCCCTGCTGTGTCCCCTCCCATCTTCCTGTGCTCCGTAGCCTGAGAAGCAGAAAAGGCCTTGACTCTATGTAAGCCCTGCTCAACATTAACTAAAACATTCCTTTATTATCTACATTGTTCTCAGGACAAATCCACAACGTGGCCTTATGCTACCTACCATGAAGAAAATTAAATCCGTTCCAGCCAAAACCTGCAAAAGGACACTGTCTTCCCTCTGAAAGTAATTTTAAATTCTCAGAGAGAGTATTTGACTCGGCTAAAGGGATTTAAAGAATTCACCGATTTTTGGTAAATCAGTATAAGATATAACTCAGAAATACATACGTGTGTGTGTTTACACACAGAATTATGTGCCTCTGTGTGTGCATACATACTCGTCTCAAAAAAAATCCTTTAAAAATGAAATATATACAAAAAAATTATTTTGTATTTTTATCAGATCTCTTTATTACTTCTGAGGCTTTGCCTGAAGACATTTTAGCCTTATCTGAAATTCCAGGAACATCTTTAAAAGTTTAATAATATACAAGAACAAAACTCGCTACTACTGCAGGACTACACACATGAATTTTCTAACCTACTGATCCTGGTTAAAACTAAAAAGTCACCTCAACATGGCATCAAGGACATTGCATAGAAATGAGACACTCGTATTGCTTGAAATTGTTGTAGCAGCCTGGAAGTATCCTGTATCTTTAGGATGGTTCCTTATTTCAGTGTCAGTTTACTGCTCCCCAGGGATCCTGCATCAGACCTTTCCTTTTGTGCTGGCAACTCTATATCTCTGCAAGTCCTCAGGGAAGGAATCAATAGGAGGTTGCAGACAATGTTTGCTACAGGGGAGAACACCTTGTGGGACTTCGTTAGTGCGGCACTCGCTCTTCTGTTTTAAAGGAATAAGCATGGAGTGGATTTCAGCTGGTCTAGCGCACATTCGGTTGTGTTTGTATCTGCCGTGGCTTTATTCTTCAAAGGCAAAAACAAAGCTAAATTCGAGCCAAACGTTGTACCTCATGCATTCACTTTTCTCCACCCTAAAGCCAAATCGGAGGCCTTGGGAGGTCTGTATCAGCAAACCTTACATGCTGTGCATGCCCTTGGCAGGGATACGTAACTCTGGAGGGGACGGACTCAACCAAAGCAGAAATGGCTTAAACGTTTGCTTGAAAGAAAATTTAGAGTTAACCACAGCAGCAGAATATTTGAGAACACTTTATTTAGTTGTTGCCTAGCAAAAGGCTGTACTACATGAGAAAAGGTGGGTAATCAATAGTGCAGTGGCTACATCATACTTCATGGCCACGAAGCCAAATCTGACACTCACCAGCGTAAAAATCCATCAGATATTTGGCAGGGAACACTTATCCAAAATTGGAAATGATAGTAAACAGCCAGCAGTTTCATTTCTCCCTTTGTGTGTTATGAAGAGGACAGCAGGCATTAGGAATTGCTTGTAGTTGAAGAGCTGGAACAGCACGACTGGCACAGAGAAGTGCCAGAGCCTCCACAGGGTCCGAGGGATGTCACTGGCCCCTCATTGTGTGTGGAAGACATTCAGATGCTTTCACAGTTGCACACAGCCTAAACTGTTCAGCTAGACAACTTGTATATTTGCTAAAGGTTTCGAGCAAGTCGTTGCTGCTGTTCATCTATCCAGCATGAGGGCATATTTAACAGGAATGTATTTCATTTCTGCTGCAGGTATGAATCCAGCAAAACCATCGTGATGACAGCAAGGTGTCAGGATGTTCTTTTGTAATCATCAAGAGCTACACTTAGTCCTTTTTGTACTGAAATAACCCAAGCTGCACCGACTGTGCTAACAGAATAGTGTCTCAGACAGTGGCACCGTCACTGCTGAAGGCACAGTCACTCAGAATCTTTAATATATGTGGGATTTTTTCATAACTGAAGAAAGCAAACATACCAAATGGCCAGTTACTACATCTCCGCTGAGATTTTATGCAGGAATATGGTTGTATAAACACAACACATGCAGGAAAGTCGCTTGCTAAAATCACCAGGGATTCCCAAACTCTCTTTTCAAAGCAGCCTCCGGCAGCCCCAGCTTTGCCACCTCTCTGCTGGAACTGCAACACAGGCAACAGCTCCTGCCTCATGTCCTACCTCATAGTCCTCCCTTGAGGGGAATGAAGACATTCTGTAGGCTGAGCCCACTCATCTCCTCCCATTCTCCTTCATGCCGGAGAATCGAGAGCCTGCTCGGACTCAGAGACAGTCCCATACTCCTCTCTCAGAAAAATGTGATTTCTTAGGGAGTCAAGAATAATGCATGGGCCACACCAAGTTTACTGGTATAAACATACATTAATGCAAACAAAATTCTTAGGTTTTCTCCCAGCCAGGCTGGAAGAAATAGTCAAAGGCTCAATGTCCAAATGGAGACCAGTGGCAATTGCGTGTTCCACAGGAGTTGATATTGGGACAAGTGTTGTTGGATATCTTTGTGAACACGAACAGTGGGATTGAGGGCACCCTCAGCAAGTCTGCAGACATCACAGGCTGGAGATATGGGCCTGTGTGAACCTCATGAGGCTTCAATAATGCCAAGTGCAAGGTCCTGCACTAGGTCAGGGCAATCCCAAGCCCAGTTACAGGCTGGGCAGAGAATGGAATGAAAGCAGCCCTGAAGAGAAAGACTTAGGGGTGATGGTGGATGAGGAGCTCAACGTGAGCCAGAAATGTGCACTTGCAGCCCAGAAAGCCAATCGTATCAAAAAAAGGTGTGACCAGCCAGATGAAGGAGATGAATCTGACACACTACGCTGGAGTTCTGGAGTTCTTCAGCACAGGAAGGACATGGACCTGCTGGAATGAGTCCAGAGGAGAGACACAAAAGTGATCAGAGAGCTGGAGCACCTCAGCTATGAGGACAAACAGAGAGTCAGGGTTGTTCAGCCTGGAGAAGAGAAATCAGTGGTGTAACCTTATTTGGTAGGCAGCCTTCCAGTATTTGAAGGGGGATCTACGAAAAAGCTGAGGAGGTTCTTTTTGCAAGGGTGTATATTGATAGGACAAGGGGTAATGTCTTTAAGCTGAAAGAGGGTGGATTTAGATTAGATATAAAAAAGATTTTTTTTTTACTAATAATGGTGGTGAAACACTGGCGCAGGTTGCCCAGAGAGGTGGTAGAAACTCCATCCCTGGAGGTGTTCAAGACCTGGTTGAGGCTACAAGAAGTCTGATCTAACAGAAGGTGTCCCCGCCCATGGCAGTGGGGTTGAATCTAGATGATCTTTAATGCCCTTTCCAACCCAAACCATTCTATGATTTTATGATTCACTGAAGAAAGCTTCATAAATGTTTATTTCCATCCAAACAAAGCCACCATTCAAAGCTGATATTTTAAACCAATTTATAGAACCTCTGTTTTTTGGCTAATTTTCAACTCTTTCAATAATTGTTCTCATTTTAAGTAGAATACTGTGATTAAAGTATTCCTTGACTCAGTAAAAATCTGATGTATATGCTATAATCAATGGTACTATTGGCAGGGCATATCTCCAGAATCGTTGCCAACAAACAACATGATATGAATCCTTGACAAAGAACAGTGTAGATTGTACACAGGTAACTCCAGAAACACAACATCCTTCAAACACTTACTCAGAAGCCAAAGTCACAACATATTACAGCTCCAGCACTGGAAGTTCCCTCTACAAATTCAACTCAAAAATGAATTTGAAGTGTAATGTAAACACAGTTTTCTGGTTAAAATGCTTAACATGTATGAAGTCAGAGAAAAGACCATAGGGAGGTAATTAAGAGAGTTTCTAACCAGATATTTCTTACTTGTTATGCAGTAGATGTGACAGGTAGTTTCAGTGAAAATGGACTGGTTGGAGAATAAAAAATATTTGAATTGCTGTGCCATCCATGAAAAGGAAATTGTTCTACTTCAGCCAGAATTTTGAGCAGACAGCAATCTGCAAAAGAGAACCAAAACTGCAGTTTCATGTGCATCTTTGTACAGCTTAAGAATGTGTGACTTAAAGCACAAATAATGTAAAAGCTTTTCTAAAAGCATGTCTCAGGGTGATGACAGAAGTGGAGAGATGTGAGCAAACACTGAAACAGGCTGGACACAGCATTAATTCTCCCTTAGATGCCAAATTTCAGAGATCTTCCTAAAGTAAAACTTCTATCTAAATTATTTAGAACCACTTGCTGGTGAAGTTTTTCCTAGATTTATATAGATGAGCAACGAGATTCCACATTTGCTTATGTCCAGTTCAAGTGAGAAATGGAGAAATGAACCATATGTCTGAGCACATAAAGAATTGTATAAAGATGCCTAGTGGTACAACTGTCACAATCGTCTGCAGCATCCTGGAGAGCAGTTACATTTTACTGCATCCTACCTTGCACCTAAATAATGTAGGTCAGGTTGTCTCCTGTTCAAAGAAATGATCAGAAAATGACTGACTGGTGTTTTATCACATTTTATTTCCTCTTTATTTAGAGGGACTGTCATTACAGAAATGAAAATAGCAATATAAGCCTTCCATAAAAATAAACATAAACATGAAAATGAAAAACATCAGTGGAAGGAAAAGAAAGCCTTGTTAACTGCAATGTGAACTTTCTCTAAATGCATCCCGTTCCTGTCCAAACTCTGCAAAAACAATCAGTATCCTTATGGTAATACAAGAGTAGTATATATTTATCGTGTACTAGAAAATCAGGTGGTAAAATAGATCTGTTCGTTTGAACCGAACATTATAAATTGTGCCGGGCTCCAGTAGGACACAGTTGTACATATATACCTGACACATAGGTGGATCAGATTTACCTTTTATTAAATAACTGTTCATCATTAGATATTACAGAATTTCTCATAGCATGAAAATGCAAGAGCGCTTCACGGCTGCGTGAATACTTAGTCACATTCAAGAAGTGTACAGAAGGTAAAGTAACAACAGAAAAGCTCTAAGTAATTCTTCACCTTGAGGATGGGGAGGCATTGGAAGAGGCTGCCTCTGGGTGACCCATCCCTGGAGGGGTTCAAGGCCAGGTTGGATGGGGCTTTGAGCAACCTGATCCAGTGGGAGGTGTCCCTGCCAATGGCAGGGGGTTGGAACTAGGTGGGCTTTAAGGTCCCTTCCAATTCAAACCATTCTATGATAATTTTCCTGATTTCTTTATTTATATGGTACAAGGGCTTTTATAGAAACTTTAGGTAAAAGAAAGCAAGGTTGTTTTGTTGTTTTTTTCCTCTTTTATTTGTAGAGGTGTCTTTTAAAGGAATATACAAGGAATTATTCCTGTTTATAGCAGTTTACAATTTCTCCCAGCACCCCAGGAACAGTCAGATAAGACACTGACTAAAAGAAGCATGTATTGTTAGGAAGCTGCCCAGGGAGGTGGTTGAGTTCCCATCCCTGGAAGGATTTAAAAGATGGGTAGATGAAGTGCTCAGGGATATGATTTAGTAGTGAACAGGTGCGGTTGGGCTTGATGATCTCAAAGGTCTTTTCAAACCTAGGGATTCTATGAATATCGCTGGAGGTGTGGCTGTGTTATAAAGACTATAAAGTCCAACAGGGTCAAAATATCTACTCACCAGCAAGGAATGGGAGCAACTTCACCCAAGATGTTTTCCACCCTGTGCTGCAAACCTTGGGGGAACCTAATGGAAGTGAAATCACTGATTCTTGTCCCCTAGAACATACAGTAGTATATGACCAAGCTTTAAACAGACCACTTAATTTTCTGGAGTCCACAAGACTGACTCATGTGTTTTTTCTGTGGGTTGTGAATGAAGCAGAAAGATTTCTTACTCTTGCTGACAGACTTACTGTTGAGATTCATAGCATCATTCTGAGCTCCTTCTTGCTTTTCTACAGCGACAGAGTCACAGCAAGAGGCACAGAGGAAAGCCCTCATCTCCTCTACCTGTGTTACAGACTGCTGTGGTTAGAGCCGGGACATGGCTTTTAGTTATTTCAGTTCAATGACATTGAGTTCCAAAGTAGTTTTCCACCTCCTGGGTAGATGTTCCAGCCACTGAACTGCAATATAAAAAACAGGCATTGTGCTCTTCACTTATCTAAAAATAAAGCTTGCTGAGGGCACTGTGGAATTTTGGTCCTCAAAGGCAAAGCTCCTGTAAAAATAGCATGGTGTAACTGGTTTGATGTACACGATGACACCATGTGCCTACAATAGGCAGCCAAACCCCAACACTGCAGCAGTGTCTGGAGGATGTCGCAATGTCTGTCTTAGAATAACAGAATCACAGAATGGCTTGGGTTGGAAGGGACTTTAAAGCCCATCCAGTTCCTCCTTCCACTGGATCAGGCTGCTCAAGGCCCCATCCAACCTGGCCTTGAGCACCTCCAGGGATGGGGCAGCCACAGCTTCCCTGGACAACCTGTGCCAGCATCTCACCACCCTCATTGTGAAGAATTTCCTCCTAACGTCTAATCTAAATCTTCCCTCTTCTAATTTAAAGCCATTTCCCTTTGTCCTATAACTCCAGGCCTTTGGAAGAAGTCTCTCCCCAGTTTTCATGTAGCTCCCTTCAGATACTTGAAGGTCACTATGAAGTCTCCCCAGAGCCTTCTCTTCTCCATGCTGAACAATCCCAACTCTCTCAGCCTATTCTCTTAGAGGCAGTGCTCCAGCCCTCAGACCATCTTTGTGGTCTCCTCTGGAGCTGTTCCAACATTTCCACATCCTTTCTATGTTGAGCATTCCAAACCCGGACACAATACTCCATGTGGGATCTCATGACAGCAGAGTAGAGGAGCAGAATCCCCTCCCTTGTCCTGCTGACCACAGCTCCTTTCATGCAGCCTAAGATACAGTTGGCATCTCGAAGCACTGTAAATCCTTGACTGTACATAGGGATCTGCCCCACAGTCACACTTGACACAGTTACCCAGAGTGATGTGGCCTGGAGAAGAGTGACAGCTTGGCAGTAAGCAAGAAACACAAATGGCTAATCAAGGAAGCACGGAGATTCTCTGTTCCCCAGCCCCATGACATTTTGAGTTTCATACTCGGTGCTCTAAACCATGAAGCAGAACAACAAAAATCACTCCATGCCAGTCGTGTGCACCACCTTCTTAGACAAATAAAATTCCATTATTGTTAATGTAGGCTTGCATGCTAATGATTGGGCTTGTGGGATTTATGCTAGCGCTGCAGCCTATAATATTTTGATGAAGATTTACTTGCTGCTTCTACAGCTATACCGTATGTTCTGCTAACGCAAGCTTCCATGTGGAGCTGTTAAATACATATCTATGTCCCACACAGAGAGTGGGTCAGTAAACATGTTTCAAAAACTTGTTTCTTTGCCTTAAGGCCAGGTCAGTGAGTGACTTTCTCACACTTCAGTTCCAAAGAGACCACGTGGTGCAGCTCCTGCTTCAGATCAAATCTGAAGCAGAGGGGCATCAGGCTAACCTGCTCTGTGAATAGAAAATACTCCTATTCACTATAATTATTCCTGGTCAGAAAACATCTCTTGCACTTTTCCATTTTTTACTTGCCTTTCCTTACTGCATAAAGGGTTCGTTTTCCCTCTGCAGCAGCCTATATTGCTCAAAAACCTATATTTGCTACAGGGCATTAGGAAATATATTCCCAGATAGCTAAGAATTCATTTTTGTTTGCTTGGAATAAAAGCACAGGAACAAATGCAGCTAGATTAAAATTAAAAGCATTACTACAAAGCCAAAAGCACATACAGTGTTTTTTCTTAAGTAGAAGGTATAACTTTAGTAGAAGGCCTGATGGGATTGCTTTAGGCAATAGCCTCGACCAGCTTGACTCCTTGGAACTTTCATCTTAATAGGGCTGCTGTCCTCATATGTAATACTTAGGTGGTGAAGCTTGGTTTTCAGTGCTGCTAACTCTTGGTAGAAAGGAATAAGATTTAAAATCATACCTAGTAATATCACAGTATGATCGGTTTCCTTCAGAAACTGTACTTATAGGAAAAATATATAAATGTAGAAAATATTGGATTTGTCCAGTTCATTGTCTCAAATAACATTAATAAGACTGTTCTAGTCTCTCACACAAAACTGGGAGTGATCTAGTATCATTCCATTCTGAATTAGAGAAGATAAATATCTGCTACTACATCTATGAAGCAGCCTGCAGGCTGCAGGAACCTGGAGATCAAGAGCTGGATCTACACACAGTGGGAAATGTTCAAGTTCATGAGATGGATTTCTTTCCAGGCTAAAGATTTCAGTGGCTTGATCTTTAAAAAGTGAATGACTCAGGTTAAACCCTAGCAAGCATGCACCTTTGGCCTAATGACGTGTAATGTGAAGGAGATTCCTTATCTCCTTCACTTTTAGCTCTTAGGCAACACTGCGTGAGACTCCCCACTGCAGCCCTTGTGGTGCAAAAACATCCGTGTGAACAGAGCCTCTTGGTCTGCATGTCAGGCGACAAAGTTTTAAAATTTAGCAGAATATCTGCTACTCCAGGACAGAAGTTGCAGTCTCGGTATCTACATCATGCCCTTTCTCTTCTTTACTGCAGGGATATAACGCCACAAAGCTTGGCAAATATTCTCATCCAAAAGGCAGGATCATTCATGATATTTTGTACAAAATAAGGCCAACCATGTCCTGGGCTGCATTTAAAGAAGCGTGGCCAGCAGGTCAATGGAGGTGATTCTGCCTCTCTATTCCTCTCTTCTGAGACCTCATCTGGAGTATTGTGTCCAGTTCTGGAATCCTCAACAGAAGAAGGAGATGGAGCTGTTGGAACAGGTCTAGAGGAGGCTACAAGGATGATCAGAAGGCTGGAGCATCTCCCATCCAAGGACAGGCTGGGACAGTTGGGGTTGTTCAGCCTGGAGAAGAGGAAGTTCCTAGGAGATCCTATAGCGATCTTCCAGCACCTGAAGGGGCTACAAGAAATATGGGGAGAGATTTCTTATAAAGCCATGTGGTCATAGAACTGGGGGCAATGGGTATAAACTGGAGAGGGGCAGATTTAGACTAGGTATAAGGAAGAATTTCTTCACGATGAGAGAAGTGAGGCATGGGAAGAGGTTTTCTAGGGATGTTGTGGATACCCCATCCCTGGAGGTGTTCAAGGCCAGGTTGGATGGAGCTTGGGCAGCCTGATCCAGTGGGAGGTGTCCCTGTTTGTGGCAGGGGGGCTGGAACTGGATGATCCTTCCAACCCAACCTACTCTATGATTGTATAATCTGTAGAAGAGAAACTTCTGTCTTGGTTACCTTTTGACTCCCTTAACTTCACCTCAGACTGTATAAAAAACATAAACAATGGTTTAGAAAATACCACAGGTAAAATCACAGAGGTGAAACCAGTGTAACAAGGTGGCAGTAACATGTACCTTTCAGTCATCTAAGGAAAAGAGAAGAGAACATTTTGACCCGCTATTTCCCATCATAATGTGCCTACAAATAGTGTTAATTTAACTTAGTAAAATATTTTATTTCCCAAAATGCAGTCTTGAGTCATAACTGTGAAATTAATTGCAAACATCTCATCTGGTGTAAGAGCTACAATTACTCCGTTCTCCAAGATTTTTTTATAGCACCCCTGTCCCATTACTGTTCTCTTGCACTTTTATAAACTTGATTTGGAAAATAAAAAGGAAAATTTACTGTAGAAAATATTAAGATAGCTAATTTAAGAAATAGAAGAGCTTTTAATTAACACTCATATGACTAGTATTCATGACTTAGTAGTAATTATATCAGAGATAATATGTTGCAGTTAGATTTTCTAATTGTCTTTAATAAAAAAGAATAGACAAAGCATGATGAAAATAATTGAAAAGAATGCTATTGATATCTCTAGCTAAAACTAACAAAAGCCATCTAACTGAGATATATGCTCAGTTATCTTTAGCATCTCCAGTCTAAAGACTCAGATAAATCAAAGGTGTCCCAAGATTCAGGCCCTGTTACTCACAGCTAACAGTACTAATGCACCTTCTTTTATAGGGTTAAGTGCAGAGAGGTTAAGTGCTTGGCCAAGCTTATACCAAGCTTGGATAATTGTCAGTTCTCTGCATCTGCAAGTCCATCTTTTTCAGATCAGGAACAGGTTTTAAGGAAAATGCAAACAAAGTATTTCTGAAACATGGCTTTATGTGTTTACTAGAATCACAGAATCATAGAATGGTTTGGGTTGGAAGGGATCTTAAAGACCATCTAGTTCCAACCCTGCCATGGGCAGGGACACCTCCCACTGGATCAGGTGCCCAAGCCCCATCCAACCTGGCCTTGAACCCCTCCAGGGACGGAGCAGCCACAGCCTCCCAGGACAACCTGGGCCAGGGCTTCCCCACTCTCATGGTGAAGAAATTCCTCCTTCTGTCTAATCTAAATCTGCCCACCTCCAGTTTATACCCATTGCCCCTAGTCCTATAGCTAGATGAATTTTTAAAAAATCCCTCCCCAGCTTTCTTGTAGGCCCTCTTCAGGTACCGGGAGGTCCTTCTAAGGTCTCCTTGGAGCCTTCTCTTCTCCATGGTTTACTGTGTACAGATGGGAATGTCTACAGATTTAATGAGGACATCAGTGCACACCTCTTATCAGTTCACTGGCTTACCCCAGGGAACATGAAACCCTTTAATTGCTTCCATGCTTGACCTGAAAGCTCTCAAGAAACCTATATTTTTGTTACATACGAGCACTAACCTTCCTCAGTTTGGACAGCTTAGCACCTGGTTCCTGCAGATGCCATGCAAAGAGGTAAAAAGGTACCCAACTTGTTTCAGTTCCTGACCCATAACTCAGCAGGATCACAAGAAGAAGTTGCAATCACTTTAAATTTTAAGGTCAGTGCTAAGTACTTGGAGATCTCATCTTGACATCAAGTGCATTGAGCGATTTCTGCATTAATCGTAGACTAGAAATTTGTGATGAATCTGCTTAGGATTCTTCTTCTACCAAGCTCCCCAGAACAATTTCAGGAGAGCAATTTTTTTCTTAGAATAACAGCTAGGATCATTAACTTATTAATGATTGAAAGCTTTGGTTGGTAGGGTGTAAACAAAACAAACCAGAAAGTTTTCTGCGTAATCCTACCCCTGGCCCAGTGTCCTTGCTTCTGGCTGTCACTGCAAAGTGACGGCCACTTGCCCCTACTCAATCCACCTCCTCCCCATGGGAGGGAGCTGGGCTCTTCTCCCAAGGGACAGGGGACAGGACGAGAGGGAATGGCCTCAAGCTCCACCAGGGGAGGTTTAGGCTGGATATTAGGAAAAATTTTTTCACAGAAAGGATCATTGGGCACTGGCAGAGGCTGCCCAGGGAGGGGGTTGAGTCACTTTCCCTGGAGGGGTTTAAGGGACGGGTGGACGAGGTGCTGAGGGACATGGGTTAGTGATTGATAGGGATGGTTGGACTCAATGATCCGATGGGTCTCTTCCAACCTAGTGATTCTATGACTCTATGATTCTATGGCTCCTGGATCCTTGCCATGGCTCCCCACTCATGTGCCCTGCTATCTCTATCACCTTCTCCTTCTCCAAGCAGGCTAATTTCTTTCTAGTTCCTCCCTGAGCTCCAGAAAAACCCTCTGACTGCTTCTTTGGAGAGGACTACAATATGAATTTAAATAGCTGTGACATCTGTGGTCACACTTGGCCTCATCACTAGTTTCACTTAATCAAAATCCACCTTTCCAAACCTATGGGAGGAAGGCACCAGGCTCTAGGGAGACCTTGGAAGGAGGAAAGGAGTGGCTAAAACCCTTCTTCCAAAGCTGTGTGGATGTGTGAACGAAAAGGCTCAGCAAAAGAGGACACAGAAAAGGAAAAACGCAGTCACATTTAAGGCTCCACAATAAAAAAGGTGGAAATTCCACATTCTGGTCCCTGCAGTAGTATGGCTTCTGTTTCAATTCAGCATTAGCATGACAGGCAGCATTTGCCACGCTGCGTGCTCGCAGCTTGTCTTCCCTCGTGAGGAGTGATCGTGTCAGGTGAAACTTCCCAAGCAGCTCCGGAGCTCGATCCTGCCCTCGGAGCAGTACCCCTGCATCACAGCCACAGCGAGGAGCGCGCAGCCTGGAGCTCCAGCAGAGACGATGCTGGCAGCAGCAAGAGCGGACAAGCAGGTCACAGCGATGAAGGAAGAAAAGCTTCCCGCAGAGCAAAGAGGCTGTATGGAACGGTGCTGCACCTCTGAAAGACATTGTATCTCATTCAAAAGCATTCAGCTAGCTTTGATTCACGAGTTACCAAAGTGCCAAAGGATGCCTTCTGGTCTTAAAAGCATTCTGAGGCATCTTAAGTTCTTGCCTGAAGTCTTCCTTATCTGTAAAAATGCCTTATGCACCCATTTTCAAGATAAGTCCCCAAAACCTGTGGATGTGAGAAACGTTCATGAGTCGAATAGGTAAAGTGAGGCACGCATCTTGTGAAGCGGCATAAATTATTTATTAATTCATGATTGCAATGGGAAAAGCTCCTCCTTCTAGCCAGGAGAAAAGGGCTTAAACTTTGTCAAAACCCCCGCAATCTTTATAGTGTTCATCTCAAAGCCAGACTAGCCTCTCCCAAAGTTTACAGCGTATCCCAAAGCTATCACAAGTCTGTTACTAGGCTGATTTTTACATATTAAATTTCTTACCCACTCTGTTGTTTATAAGACTCTACATTCTTAAGCATTTCTTGGACTGCACCAGGTGGATACCAGATAATAAATCTTTTTTTTTTTTTTTCTTACAAACTTCTCGTTCAGCCATTTCTTACGGAAAAACAGCTTATGCAATCATATTTTGCACGAGTGTTTTAAGGTCAATTCAGCAAGGGCCATCTTAAAGCTAAAACTTTCATTTTGTAAAAACACGAGTAGCCTGACTCTCACATGCATAAGTTCCTTCCAGGCAGCTCTGGCTGCCACACTGGTTGGGCATTAAATACGTTTCAGGAGCAGCCCATGCGATTAGCTGTATTTCACATTTGGGACATGAAGTTGTAGCAAACAAAGGGACCAAGAGGTGAGATGATCTTACAGCAAAGCTTGGAGAGTGTGGAGATCCTGCTTTCAAACACAACCTTGCACATCATTAACATTAGTTCTCCAAACCAACTGAATGTGAATCATAGAATCATAGAATCATAGAATAGGTTGGGTTAGAGGGGAACTTACAGATCCCCCAGTTCCACCTCCTGCCACTGGTAGGGACACCTCCCAGTGCACCAGGCAGCTCAAGGTCCCATCCAACCTGGCCTTGAACACCTCCAGGGATAGGACAGCCACAGCTTCCCTGGGCAACCTGCACCAGCATCTCACCACCCTCATCGTGAAGAATTTCTTCCTAATGTCTAATCTAAATCTTCCCCCCTTCAGTTTAAAGCCATTCCTCCTCATCCTATCACACCATGCCCTTGGAAAATGCCCCCCTCCAGCTTTCTTGTAGCCCCTTCAGGTACTGGAATGTTGCTCTATGGTCTCCTCAGAGCCTTCTCTTCTCCAGGCTAAAGAAATCCAGCTCTCAGACTGTCCTCAGATGGAAGAAGCTCCAGCCCTCAGATCATCTTTGTTGCCTCCTCTGGACCCATTCAACAGTTCCAAAATCTTCTTATGTTGAGGATTCCAGAACTGGACTCAGGACTCCAGGTGGGGTCTCACAAGAGCAGAGTAGAGGGGCAGAATCAGCTTGTCTGCAAAATTTTTCTGCCTCTAATTTCTCTCACAATAAATGATACTAGGGATTTAATTAAAAAAATTTGTTTAGAGGAGAGTGGTACTTCTTCTGCACTTCCTCACATGCTTTAATAACAATAAAGTCCTCCACACTCCCCAAATCTGACTTCCAGGTTTTTCTGCTGGTCACTTTGTCCTATTCCCACTGTCACAGGAGAGACAGAATAAACTGTAACTAGTAGTGCAGCTGGATACTGGGCTTTACTTGAATAACCAACAAGATTAGAGCTTTTAGACTAACTGATCATTTCACGCTCCCTCACTCTGCACCCCAGCACTACACTCCCAAGCCTTTGGGCAGGGAGGTTGTTCCATGCCTGGGAAAGCTGGGCAGAAATTCCCATTGGTTCCTGCTGCACTGCTGCTCCCAGTTGCCCTTCTGAACCATCACTGGTGAAGGTCTCTGAGCATCACCTGATATTTGCCTCTGTGCATCTCTCTATCTACCAGCACCCTTTGCCAAGTTGGGATGCTCACCTTGTTCTTTTTTGGTCCTCTTCTCTCCAAGACTATTTTTACTTCTTGGGCGCTCTTCTTTTTTGTCCTTCTTTTCTTTATGTGCTCTCAAACCCAGGGCTTTTCCAATCTGGTTTATATGCAGAAGCATGAGCTACACCGTAATTGTTGGTCCTGTCACATGTCTCTTCAGTAATCAGAGGACTCAGGATCTTTCATTGTTATTTAGTCCAAGTATTAGGAAAAATTGCAACCAGCCTGAATTCACTGCAGCTGGCAAGCAGCAGGCTTCAGTTTGAAACTTCAAAAGTGCAATTTTGAGCATTCACTGAAATGCACACACACAGACACCCAATTATCTGCCACCTATTACCCTTCACAATTTAAGATATTTTTCACCTATGACACCCACATATATTTACCCTTTGACAGGGAAAGGGTTCTCTAGCACGAATTAGGCTTGTGCAGTTAGCCCTGTCATGTCACAAGACAGCGAAAGGTCTCCTGCTCCCTAACCTGGACCTTCTCCCACACTTCTGTTAGGCTCCTTTTTCTTTAAAGACATTTTAAAAGCATTATGCGTGCTGCATTCCATTTCCTCTCTTCTTCCCATTTAATTTGCTAGTTCAAAATAGATTGCTATAAAATTATACTACTTGTATGTTTTGTAATGATCTCTTCTCAGGTAATGAAAAGTAGGGGGAAGCTCTGTCAAGCGAGTCATAAGATAACGCCAGGCAATTCTCTGCCTGAACACAATTGCTTGGTCCAAGTGCAGGTACAGATCAAACTCCTACACAGATTTCTTTCCCAAATAGCTGTGAAAGAGGCATTTGGGCATCACTTCTGACCCTCGCAGGTTCTTACCTCTATTAAAAAAAGGCTGTTAATCAGATGCCTCTTCAGGAGAACTGGAGTGGACCTTAAGCGATTTATTGTGCCCTTTAGGGGAAAGGATGCGCTTTAGCGACTGACAACTTCTAAAAAGGGTCATTTAATATGTGCAATAAATGTAAGTAGAGTAATAATAGGGTAGTAATAATTTAGGGTGATAATAATTCTCTTGAACTTCATCTGGATGCATTTACCAGTTTGTTGAGTGCTGAATTAGGCTCTTACCTGGTAAACAGGTAATGATATCCCTAATGGCAGGGTCACAAAATATTAAAAAATGAATAAAGATGGGGGTTTTCATTATATAAAGTACCTGTAAGAATGAATATCTCTTCCATCTTCTTTTAAGTTCCTGGATAATATTGCTTTACCTTTGCTTGCTTTCTTTAGTTTCAGATATCAAAATCAGTAGTAAACCATGTTTTTTGAATCTTATCGCAACAGCAGTCCTTGAGAGTCATTAACTAGGGAAGCCGCATAGCCAGAAATAATCCTTGTACTACACCTAACCACAAAACAATGGAAAGTGAATTTGCACACATTTTCATAAATTTGAATAAATGCATGGACAAAGTAATATAAACACAGATTTTAGCTTCAGCTGCATTGCAACAGAACTAGACTGTAGAATTAGTCCTTTCTTATTTCGAGTATTCTTCATTAACCATGGCCTAGAATAGTTTTAAAATTTGAAGAGAGAAATCCCAAAATTAAAACAGAAAGACTGTGTCTCTGTGTTGTACACGCTAAAGAGGACAGGCTGAGAGAGTTGGGGTTGTTCAGCCTGGAGAAGAGAAGGCTCCAAGGAGACCTTACAGTGACCTTCCAGTACCTGAAGGGGCTACAAGAAAGCTGGAGAGGGACTTTTTACAAGCACCTGGAGAGGTAGGACAGAGGGAAATGACTTTATATTAGAAAGGGAAAGACTTAGACTAGACATAAGGAGGAATTTCTTCAAGATGAGGGGGGTGAGGCATGGGAACAGGTTGCCCAGGGAAGCTGTGGCTGCCCCATCCCTGGAGGGGTTCAAGGCCAGGTTGGATGGGGCTTGGGCACCTGATCCAGTGGGAGGTGTCCCTGCCCGTGGCAGGGGGGGTGGAACTAGAGTGTCTTTAGGGTCCCTTCCAACCCAAACCATTCTATGATCCTACAATAGCCCCTCCAGCACCTTCTGGGCACTGCTGCGTATTGTACGCTCATACCTCACAGTTTGTTCTTAATATTTTCTTACCTAAGTATGAATTTTTCTTCTGTGACTAACCTCATGCTTGTGACTTCACTGTACAATTTCCACCTAGCAGCTGGATTCCTATACGGAATTTTCCCCACGCATTCCTGTTCCACAGTGAAACTATCTCACCCTCAACCTCCTGGCTCTAGATTTTGGGTTCATCCAGCCCTTGAACACCTAGAATGACATTTTGTTGAGCAGTTTGCTACTTGACATTTTTGAATATTTTGACTTCCTAAAAAAAAAAAAAACATTAAGAAAAATAGTGGTCGAAGCACCTGCTTAAAATGAAACAGTAATAAGGAAGTGTAGCCTTTCAAGAAGATGAACCCGATAGTCTCAAATATTCCTGCAATTTGTCTTTCTTATTTTGTGATATTAAGGTACAAAATTTACCAAAAAGAATAATAATTTCAAGGCAGTTTTACTTTTCAAATTAACAGCTTCACACTTGAGTCTCAGTGTTTTTCAGACATCAGATAAATTAGAACTGGAGGGTTTCAGTTTGCTCTGCAGCTGTCACCCGGGTTCTTAGCGCTTTATACACTTTTTCCTGTGTAGAACTCATGGTTCTACCTTTGAGTGAACCCCATGCCTTCTGAAAAATCTAAAAGTGCATCGCATAGCACAGAGTTCGTTATTATACTGTGCAAAAATGAGGGAAGGGAAGGGAAGGGAAGGGAAGGGAAGGGAAGGGAAGGGAAGGGAAGGGAAGGGAAGGGAAGGGAAGGGAAGGGAAGGGAAGGGAAGGGAAGGGAAGGGAAGGGAAGGGAAGGGAAGGGAAGGGAAGGGAAGGGAAGGGAAGGGAAGGGAAGGGAAGGGAAGGGAAGGGAAGGGAAGGGAAGGGAAGGGAAGGGAAGGGAAGGGAAGGGAAGGGAAGGGAAGGGAAGGGAAGGGAAGGGAAGGGAAGGGAAGGGAAGGGAAGGGAAGGGAAGGGAAGGGAAGGGAAGGGAAGGGAAGGGAAGGGAAGGGAAGGGAAGGGAAGGGAAGGGAAGGGAAGGGAAGGGAAGGGACAGTATTAGAGCAATCATACATCAACCAAGCAATTCACAGACTGTTTCACTTCATAGCAATGGGCTTGAACACATCTGCATTTACAATAAAACCTAAGGAGACTGAAACAATCTTCATTGAAGCCAACAGTACATTTTCTGTTGATTTGTTTCATCTAACTGTTGTGTTAGAACCATATTTGGGCCACAGCAGCATTTGATAAATGCTCAGATCCTGTAAAATATATTGACTTTACCATGCAGGGTGTCCTGGAGTCTGCAGAAGTTTCTCTCTGTGTTAAATGCCAGCAAGACTGTCCTCAAGACTGGCCTGAGACCAAGCTTGTTGCTGTGTAGAATCTTAAGATGATCCCTTGGGGCACCCTCTAAGATGATATTCTGCAATGTGGATGGGATCATATTGCTATAGAGAAGAGCTTTAAGTACCAGACTTATACTGTAGCTGCCATAACAGAGGAAAACACATGAAATCCAGACCCATCAGTTTATAAATCTTTGTGTAATTTTGTTGAGAATGTGATTTTTACAGTTAATCATGATTAATTATGACTGTAGAATAGGCGAACATCAGAATATTCCAAAAGAGCACTAGCGCACCTAAGAGTTGGGTCCTTAATGTTGAAGTTTCTTAAAAGTATGAAAGCTGCGAACAGGCAAAATCTTCTGTCACGTGATAAACATGAAATATACACCAAACCATTTTCTAAAGGCAATTTCCGCTCAGATGTCTTCTTTCACAGATTGTGTTGTTAAAAAGGGAAATGGAAAATACATACTTAGAACTAGATCTTTCACAGATGAAGATACAAAGTTAATTGGGTGTTGTAATGAATGCAGAGGGAAAAAGACAGGAACCATGACTTCAACAGCAAGGAGCATCTGCATGCCAGAGAGGTAGAAGGATTCCTGCCTAGTTCAGGAAGCCTTAGACTGCAGTGTCACTTGGGACCCTACTGTAGGCATCAGCACTTGCTGCCTTAAAGTCAGGGGGAAAATCTGCATTCTGTTCATACAGGAATAAAGGAATAAAACATTCCTGGAACCACAGACTCCTAGAATGGGAAGGGACCTTAAAGATCATCCAGTTCCACCCTCCTGCTATGGGCAGGGACACCTCCCACTGGATCAGGTGGACAAAGCCCCATCCAACCTGGCCTTGAACCCCTCCAGGGATGGGGCAGCCACAGCTTCCCTAGACAACCTGTTCCAGGGCCTCCCCACCCTCACCATGAAGAAATTCCTCCTTATGTCTAGTCTAAATCTTCCCCTCTCATATTGCAGCTAAATAGGCACCATCAGTGAAAAAATAGCTGCAAAACATTGAGCTAAGGTGCTGTGGAGACAGATCGTAGCACAAAGTCTTCTGCCAAAAAAATTCGTACTTAATCTTTTAGTCCTTGACTGGCAGTCACAGACATAGAAGCATCACCCATCAAAGGCTGTAGAAAGATTATTCCACCTGCTTCTTAAAAGCACAAAGAGCCCAAGAGTTATGTGGTAAAGTTTTGATGAACTTGTTTCTGATGTGTGAAACTAACTCCACATATATATATATATATAAATGTAAGTAGAATAAAATCATAATATTCAGTCTTGTACAAGCTGTCCGCTAATTTGTTCGATATCTTCCCTGATTCCCATATAATTATATAATTATATAATATCCTGAGGTGGAAGGGACCCACAAGGATCATCAAGTCGAACTCCTGCCCCTGCAGAGGACACCCCAACATTCACACCATATGTCTGAGGATCTTGTCCAAATGCTTCAGGAATATTGTCAGGCTTGGTGCTTCTGTGGGGAGCTGTTCCAGTGCCCCACCACCCTCTGGGGGAAGAATCTTCTCCTAATATCCAACCTAACCCTCCCTAGCACATCTTCCTGCCATTCCCTCAGTTCCTACTATATCTACTATAACAGGGAAGTTGAGGATATATTACAATTTCAGCCTATATCTTATGTTATTTAATTCAAATGTTACATCTTCTGGCTCCTTTAGAGTTGCTTGCACAACAACAAGTACATGAACAAGTACACTTGCTCTCAGTCATACTTATTACTTTAAAACACACAAGACACAACATCTGAAGCTGGTCTTTCTAGTTTCCTCTCTCATCCTTCCAACTATTGAATCTTTGTGGCATCTGGATTATGACTCCAAAAGCTCTGCTCACTTACCACGTTTTGGTGGTTCCTCCTTTTGGTGCGCTGGAGCACGGATGTCAAGCTTAGGATGTGTTCTTCTGGAGAGCTCAGGAAAAATCAAGGTTTCGGGTGGATGTCATAAAATGTTCTTCATCTTTTCTGCAAGCGCATTTAGGCTTTTAAAGAGTAAATGCAGCCAGAAGCAAGATGTTTCCCGTTAGTAACTCATTCAAAAAACCTGACATACCTGCAGAAAACAGACTGGAAAGGGTCCCAACTGTGTGAATTAGTCTCCTGGCTTATTGAAAATTCTACCGTGAATAGTATTTATCACTTCCATCACTCCATAAAAAAACCCACCGCAACATGTTATAAACTACTCAGAAACCATTTCATGAGCTTTTATGCCACCCCTGTCACAGGGGCAGCACCCTCTGAGGAGGAGGCCAGTAGACAGATAGGAGCAGAGATCCTGTCAGCTGCCTGACTGTAATCCACTGATGCTTTAGAGTCAAAACCCTAACACGTAATTTTCATTGCAAACAAACAGTCAACACGCAGTCAGCTCTCCATTATCCCCCTGGCAGATAATCCAGTTTGCTGAGAAATGGTGCCACAACTGCAGAGACATCCGCGCTGCCTCTGTGCAAGCCAGCCCAGGTCTGGCAGAGCTCATTAGCTTAAGCTCTGCATAAATACTTCTGTACGGCTTCCAGAGCCAGTGCTTGGGTGCCTCCGCGTCGTGTTGCTGGAACCAGCGTGCCAAGAAGAGCAACGCGGCTACAGCCAAGCAGCTCGGTGGGAAGCCAGCTCGTGTCCAGCAAGGCTTTGGAGTTTGCCAGCCCTACATTAACACCGGCTCACACAGGGGTTAAAAAGACAGTTTTCTGTAACTCACCCTTTTTCCTGCTTGCTCACATAAATTCATTAGCATACTTATTGTGAGTTCAGCCTTAGGCCACAAGGAAGCTCCCAGAAGACTTCAGCCTTAGCCGGGGAATGCACTAAGCAACATCTAATTAACCCCAACCAAAAGCAGGTCCAGGGGACCACAGTGAGGAGGGAGAGCCAGGGTCATGTTGCCAAGTAACTGTGGGAAGAGAGTCCTGGAGCTGGGTCAGCACCTCGCTCCCTGCATACTTGTTTGTCCAGCAGAGCCCCAGGACTCCCTCTTTAGGAAATTTTAAATACAAACCAATTCCGTCTTCATGGAGTCGTTATCAAGTCACATTATTATCAAGCCAAGTCATCAACTGGATTAAAGCAGATGCCGGTTTCTGGTGTTTGCAAAGAGATGTACACTGCAATGTAACTTAAGGTATTACAAAATCCTGCAGGATAATTCAGGATCAGAAACATTACAGACCCACAACTGGATGATATTTGCAATCCCTGTGCCCTTTCAGATTTTGTAATTTTCTGAGATACTCCCAAAGCCCCCCAATTATTGCACAGATGTGGGATTTTTTTTCCCACCAAATTATATAGATATTACCAGCTCGATTTATTTGTTCTTCCAAATGGCTGCCAGATGCAGGGAGTTTTGTGTTTTTATTACTCACCTATGTTGGAGTCAGGCTGGTGACAAAGGGGTGAAAGGTCCCACATTAGATTACTGATCCCTTGAGCCTGCCAGTTCTTCAGCCCAAGCACTATGCATATTTTGCACCACATAATCAACTCAGTTTTCAAGGTGACACAGCCATGGTGTTAAAAAAAAAAAGAAGAAAAAGCAAAGCCAATGCTCGTAACTCCAGTAATATGTTGGTTTAATGCAGCAGTTTTCATTTCTGGGGCTATGTCCCTCCTTCTCCTCTAAAATGCAGCTAAACATCCCAGGTAAATGAAAATGAAGAGCATATGCCAGTTTTGTTCAATTTACATATGTATATATACACATTTATCTGTATTTGTATATGCACATGTACCTACGCACACACTTTAGCAATGCAAGTATTAGAGTTTTCAGGGAAATATTTGTTTGATTTTTTTATGCTAAATGTCTAGGAAACAACGATTCTGCCAAAACTGAGAAAAGAAAAAACAAGTTATTTGTTCCAAGGTGGTCCCACCAAATCAAAATCCTTTGGTTTATCGAGCAGAAATGTTTCATTTGAAGCATCCTGATGTCAAGTTGCATCTGCTCAGCACCTCGTGGGAGTCCCACTGGAATAGTGATGCAGATGCTACATAACTCCATGAGTTCTCACGGGCTTCCTGGGCTGGCAATATGTTCAGTGATGCTCTGTATCCTTCCCTATGACCAAGTCATGCAAAATACTATGAATCACAGGTTTACAAGGCTGATGGTAAATATAATACAGCCAATTATCCCTTCCTGTAAGGCAGGGTGAAGTAAGACAAGAAAAGTACAATGTCCATATAGCTTTTCTTTGGAAACTGAAGAGTTATTATGCATCAGATGAACATCAAACATTTCAACTTGATTCATTGCATTGAGATGACATGTTTCAACCTGGGACTGCAGAAATAATTAAATTCAATTAAAATACTACAGAAAGTATTGCATTATTTACAAACTAATTTACAAACTTTCTGATACACAATAAATTTAGATATTTTGACTGCAGAGGGGGAAAAAAGGCTAGAAATTCATGGGTGGGTTTTTGTCATCATAAATAATCTAATTTCTACTCAGATATAACACAGAACACTCTTGATCAGATCTCAGAATCATAGAATCACAGAATTATAGAATCATAGAATGGTTTGGGTTAGAAGGGACCCTAAAGCCCATCCAGTTCCACCCTTCTGCCGTGGGCAGGGACACCTCCCACTGGATCAGGTGCCCAAGCCCCATCCCACCTGTCCTTGAACCCCTCCAGGGATGGGGCAGCCACAGCTTCCCTGGGAAACCTGGGCCAGGGTCTCACCACCCACGTTGTGTAGAATTTCCTCCTTATATCTAGTCTAAATCTTCCTCTCTCCACTTTAAAGCCATTCCCCCTCATCCTATAACTCCATGCCTTTGTAATCATGATCATGTTAAACAAACTATCTCTCCACGCACGTGGATTCTGATTTTCAACCTGCCATAGGATGTTTCACAGCAGAAAGTGACAGAACTGCGTGCAGAACCGAAGATGAGGAGGTGCCCACCTCCTCTTACACACAGCTTGACTCAGCAGGATGTAAAGCTAACGTGCATAGAGCCAACAAATCCACATTTCTTTATGCATGGTAACCAAAAGAATCTTATAGTCAACTTCAGTTCATAGAAATTCAGAGGATACATGCTGAACATCCAGGGTAGAGTGGCAAGTGGAACGCCCAGACTGAGGCTGCCCAGTTAGCTTTATGCAAGGAAGGAGAGGCTGATTCTTTAGAGGATATCATGCTTTCCGGTCAAAACAATGGCAAAGACTGCTGATTTTTTGATGAAGGATATCATACAATGGAAGAAAAATCTTGATTAGAAGTAAGGAGTTTGGGGAGATCTAAGGGTAATTTGAGAGCGTTGCAAGACACAAAATAACACAGAAAAAACCATATACCCAGTGCTAACTTTTTCAGGAATTTTCTTGCAGGTCAGCTGGGGTTTGATGTCACAGAGAGTGTTTGGCATCCAGCATCAAATATCTGTTGTTTCTAGCCTCATTTTTTTTTGCATTTGACAAGTCCTCACTAAGCAGTGCAAACTTATAAGTACTTCATGGTCTAGGAGGGATCAGGAAGGAAATGAAGAATTCTCTTCATAAAATATTTTTTGAATATTGAGGTGGATGACATGGCCCTAATTACTTAAATAAGTCACTGGTGTATCATTTAAAATTGAGACCTCGATAAAATTCACTGTTTTGACTGTTTACCTTGGAAGTAAATATGGCTAAGAGTGGCACACGCTTTCCAGTTTGCCTAGAGCAGTAAAAACCCCTCAAGCCAGCCCTGCCAGGAGTTGCACTGACATGCATTAACAGCACAGTTACTAGTAGATAATATAATGCAATTAACAGGTTTCATCACTAGTCCTTAAGGGAGTGCGACCACATTGCAAAATTTCAATGTGAACCTCATAATTGGTGCAACCTCCGTTCAACCCACAGTACATCAGCTATTCCGATTTAATCTCACATAGTCTGCGCTAACTTACGCTGCACCATAAATTTCTAAAGATTGTAAATGAGACCTAGCTGACCTCCTGCACTAACGGTGCAAAACTCTCACAAAATTGAGCCTTAATGGCCAGAAGCTCTGGAGGGGAAAGATAACTTGACTCCCTCTGTTGGTGGAAAAGCAAAAATGATGCTAAACGCAACCTAATCCACTCAGACTACTTTATCTGTAAATTTTTTACAAGGAAACTTAATATGAAGTGGCTTTGGGAAGATACAGGGATGACAAAGGGAACTATAAAAAGGAAAAAGAATTCTTACTATATATTTAATAAAGAAATTATTTCAAGTACTGCCAGATTCTGGAACTTGGTTTTGCCTTGCTTTCTCTGAGAATATTGCTGCTGGGGCTAATACATCCTGAAGGGCTCTGCTATGTCAGAAAGAAGACAGAAGCAAAGAGTAAAATACAGCCTTAAATACCTAAATACAGCTACATCAGTAAAATTTGAGTAGATGGTGATATCCCTAAACAAGGTCAAACAAGCTGCTCATTTTGGACACGAGAGGCCTATAGTGGGATCATGGCTGGAACCAAAGGCTCTGGTAAATTAAGACAGCAAATTGCTGAGGGTGACCAAATAGTCATGGCTCTCCCACACCAAGTGAGCTACACCATAACCTTACATCACAGCCATGAAGAATCAGGCTTCTTGCTGGTTTTCAGGAAAGCATCAGTAGTTTTGGGGTGTCTTGCTGTGGGAAGGGCTAATGGGATAAACCTCCTTGAAGAGCAGCAAGCTCAACCCTTGTGCTGCCCTTCGCAGTAGGAGCAGGATACTCTGATCTTCAGCTTCATCTCTCACCTCTCCTTCCCTGCAGCATATCTTCTCCTTCCATTTTTTTATGTCCCTTTGTGAATTCCACTGCTTGTATCCTTATTATAAACAGTTGGTCTGCATGCTTGATCTGCACTGCGTGCAGTAACTGGAGGTAAACATTGGATTGTAACTCAGCATGCACTCAGGTGATGGGTAGAGGGGCTGGCAAAGACAGAAGAGCTAGACAGAACATCAACACTTCAAACCACTGAGAATCACCAGGCAGGTTACAGACTTGATGGGCACTTCTCTGCACATGACAATTAAATTATACCTGATGGAATCTCCTTCACTAATGGCCTTTAACATCAAGTCCTGTCCTTTCCAGATCTTTTAATGAGAGGTTTTCTTTGGAATTTGAACTCTTCATGGATATATGATTTATTGGTCAAGCTTCTGGGAAGAAGCCAAGCTAGGAGGCCAGGTTCTTGCTCATCTTACTTCTTGCATGCACTGAGATGTGGCAAAATGTTTCTTTCTAGCTCAGTTGATTTAGTTATTTATAAGTGAAGAGAAATTCATCTTTGTTGTAATTGGGTGTGCTTCTCCTGATGAAAGTGTTTTTTTAATATGTATAACTACTACTGGTTCACAGAATCACAGAATCACAGAATGACCAGGTTGGAAGAGACCCACTGGATCGTCGAGTCCAACCATTCCCACCATTCCCTAAATCATGCCCCTAAGCACCTCATCCACCCTAACCTTAAACACCTCCAGGGACGGTGTCTCAACCACCTCCCTGGGCAGACTGTTCCAATCCCTAACCACCCTCTCTGTGAAGAATTTCTTCCTAATCTCAAGCCTAAATCTCCCCTGGCGGAGCTTGAGGCCATTCCCTCTCGTCCTGTCCCCTGTCACTTGGGAGAAGAGCCCAGCTCCCTCCTCTCCACAACCTCCCTTCAGGTAGTTGCAGAGAGCAATGAGGTCTCCCCTCAGCCTCCTCTTCTCCAGGCTGAACACCCCCAGCTCTCTCAGCTGCTCCTCATAAGATTTGTTCTCCAGCCCCTTCACCAGCTTTGTTGCTCTTCTCTGGACTCGCTCCAGAGCCTCAACATCCTTCTTGTGGTGAGGGGCCCAGAACTGAACACAGGATTCGAGGAGCGGTCTCACCAGTGCCGAGTACAGGGGGAAACTCGGTTATGACAGCTACGGCTGTTGCTTGCATGTCTGTCCCTTTCAGAGAAGATTTCTTTGTGTTCTCTCCTGGGATGTCTACTTTATACCTCATCCCATTGCTGCTGCATCATCTGCCTTTCCAGGGTAAAGGATTTCAAAACAGATTAATCTGCATGATCCCCAATTACAACAACCACATACCATCTCTGTCACCATAGTATATGCCCTGATGGGAACAAGCAAACTGACAATGAAGAAAATGTGGTTTTCCTCTAACCAGATGAACTAAATAACCACCATCTTTCTCATTCTCTTTCATTTTGCATGCTTAAACCACATTATTAAATCACCTAAATGCGCTATGTATACCAGTTGAATAGATGTGCTAAGAAGTTAATATAAAGTCACTGCTTAATAATATCATCCTTAATAACAGTGAATGACATTGCCAAGTGGATAAAGAAGACCAGACTCAGGACTACAAATACCCTTTGTGCTGCATGATAGAACACAGTGCATCGTTCTCTGACTATGGCAGATGAAAAAATATATATAGGATGATAGGGGCCAGGAATAAAAAACAGTAGAGTGCACTGTTGAAAAAGAATAGTCAGCTGCCTTCATGATTTAAAAAAAAAAAACCATAATACAACAATTATCATTAAGAGTGATTTTTCCACCACATAACTGACAAGTAAATTATCATGTCTGTACCTGCATGTTGAGTTACTGCTTCACCTTCACTGGTAAACAAAGAGGGGGAAAAAATTGCTTTCAGCATATTTTTTTTTTCTAAAGAGGCAAGCTGTTTGCGCTTTCTTCTCTTTTTCTTTCTCTATATGTTTTGTTGTTAAAAAAATCAGATATAATTAGATAAAGTGGTAGCATAAAGCCAGGAGAGCTTTTGCTAGAAATCAGGGAAATTGTGTCTCATTTACTGTTACCCCTTCAGTTATCTTCTTCCATCAGTGCTTTATTCCTATAGCCTTCCCTAAAAATATGAAAAGGTGAATTAATATTTAATAAAATAAAAGCCTTTATTCTGCTTTATTAAATGCTGAAGAAGTATAATAAGAAAACGGCTAGTGTGACAGGTCACAATACATAGAGCCTATGGATCCATCTAAATTCAGCTCTACTTCCCTTTCTTATTTCCAGGCATTTCATAAGAGAGAAACCCTAAATCTTTTTTTCTCCTTACGAGCCTTTTATGAAACAGATGTCTGGAGAAATCTTTTTTTTTTTTTTAAAGGAAGATAGTGTTTTTAGTGCAGCTTTATCAGAAAACAACAATAATTAGGTATCGCTAATAAACAGAGAAGGCTCAGTAAAATTTTGAAGAGCTCCTAAGATACTAAAATCCTCAGTCTGACAAATCACATCCCAACAGCACCTATTTTTCATCAATGAGAGCCTGGTGTAACCAGCTCATGTATAATTATTGACGGGACAAACATCTAAAGGTAGATGGGTTTACTTTTAATCCAAGTCTCCTTATTCTGTTTCCTTCTACATTCAGATGTATCTCAGTCTTGATGGTGGAAACCACCTCGTGTGTCCTTGCACCCAGGTAGGACCAAGAAATTACTAACTCATCACTCTCCCTTTTTTATTTAAATTGTTCCTTTCTCATCTTTACAGCCACCCAGTAACCTATTCTAGGGTGAAAATATTCTCACAGTAACCTATAAAAGCTATTCCGCTGTACAAAAAACAGAATTCAAGGTGCGCAGTCATAAAGAAAGGCTGTGCTTTACTCTGTGGCCTTCTTCTTGCTAAAGGAGTTAGGTGCCAGCCCGTTGCTCCTCTCTTTTATGTGAAAAAGCCATTAGAACAGAGGCTGAAATCCGAAAGTCATGATGGGAATGTGCCGTCTTCCTTCCTAAGTGACTGTAAAGGCAAACAGCTAAAGAGTTAACAAGCAAAGCAAAGGAGCTAACACAAAACGCAGATACTAGGTGTCACATATGAAAAAGGAAGAAGTGATTCATGGTAATAAAATAAAAGACTTCAGTATCAATTTACACTGAACAAGAAATCGCTTTCTTCTTTATACTGCCGGGACCTCACTTACCTTGGGTTTGTTAGACCTGAGGCACAGACAATTAGGCTGCTCTCCTCGTTTCCTATTCTGCAGATCCCAGGGATTAGGTCCTGTCAACAAGATTCCCGTGATCTCCTGCACACAAACAAGAGGCTTTTCCCTCCTTTCCCCCTTGCATTTTGCAGCCTCTTTCTTCCAGGTAATCCTAAGAAGAACACAGAATATCACCTGAACTCAGGACTGAGAAGTATCCTCTCAAAACACAGTGAAGCACACATGCTGCTGCAGCTGCAGGACACCACGTGTGCTGAATCCTGGGTTTAGCTTCGACTTCAAAGAGCATTATTGCCATGCAGTAAAACTCTGGCTAAAACTTTTTCATCTTTTACACCATCTCCCATTATTTAGATTTCCAAACGAAAGTTTAGGCAGCCCACAGTTATGCTCAGCAAATACAAGGAGCTTTGGGGATCTCTTTCAAAACCACCTCATTTGCATCAATTCAGTTGATCTCTTCCTTGTTGGAGAAGATGAAAGTGTGCTTCTATCTTATGTTTCCCTCTGCTCAGACAATGAGGCACTCATTCCTTTCAAAAAAGAAAAATAACTAGATCAGCAAACTTGTTCTCCCTCTTTCCAGTGTTTCTTTGACTGCATAATTGAAACCCAAGAAAAAAAAAATGCACGAAAGCAAGAGGCACAGATGTTTACATCACAGGTACCTCAAATAACTTAGAAGTATCCTGACTGTGTGTAGCCTGTGAATATATTTCATGCCTCACTCACTGAGAATTAGCATTGAAAGTCATCACAGCGAACACAGGGAACTGGATGAATTTCAATCTACTGCAGAAACCAGCCACTTATGTTGTTTGATGTCATCCGCAGTCACATCACTGCAGACATCTTTTGCAAGACTAGTAAAAGAAACGTTGTCATTTTTGACATGGCTGCCTGTCCCTCTTCACTGCTCGAGTGACAGCATTCAGAGCACTCTTCCCGTTGCTCAGTGTATATAAAAACCCAGGTGCAGAGATGAGTCTCCCAGGCTTCCCTTTGTAGAATGTCAGATCAGCTCTGTTTCTTTTAACACCGCTCCCTTGGACCAGCTGACATTTCTGCAAGCCACACAACATTGAGGAATCGAGATTTCAGGCAATAGATGCTGCTTTGGGGACACACAAACTGCAATCTAGATGCAGCTACGAAGTAAAAATTAACAATACATGCAGCTAAATGTTGCTGGGGTAGCAAAACATGCTGCATCATTAAGAGAGTTAAGGAAAAAGCAGGTATCAAACAGGTGAAATAATTCACATTAAGCACTGCTCTTATTGGCCTTTTAACTTGTCGTAGAGCATCAATACTGCATTAATGTTCAGCCCTGTGCAAGCTGTACCAAAGGGCAAAACAGGGAATTTGTGATGGCTTAAAGAAGAGGAATCAACCTACCTCATTTTAAGCATTTATCTCAAGCACCAGAACAGGAGCTTTGTCACCTTGGGCCCTTTCTACAGTGAATAAATAGCGAGAGAAGCACCTCTGGGGGATGCTTCTAGCCTTTTGAGGACTGAATTGTCTTCTAGTGGTGCTTCTTGTTCTTCATCTCTCTGGAGAAAAATGAAAAGCCTTAATTTAGAAATCTCTGACCTTCTCCTCTAAGCCCTCCCCACCATTCCCTCAAAGGCCAAAAGCTCCGTTACACTTCAAAAACCCAAGAGGAATTCTGAAATGCTGGGATGCAGTTTCTTGCCCAAGGCTGAGGCTGAGACAACTCCTGTCATGAGGGAGACACCTCCCATGGCTTGGGAGGTTACAGTTTCATTCAGAAAATACTCCAGAACTTGCCCCAGTTATCTGAACGTTGTGCGTCTGCTAAATTGGGCTAGAAATGAGGTGGGAAAACTTAGCCCATGCAATCAATCTATAATAATGTTTCTTGCAGTGAAACCCGGCAATATGTAAAGCCTTTCCCTGGAACTACAACAATTCTCACACTAGCCTTGTAGAGAAGCAAGAGCTGATGAAAACACGTGTCAGGATATTTCAGATTCTCATGGGCATCTGGATAGAAATAACTTTTAAAGGGGCTGGTTCTAAAAGCACATTTTTTTCTGTGCATTCATGGCTAACTGTCCAGAAACCAGCCTCTTCATGAAAATCAACATAGTTTTTTTGTCCATGAAAACACCTTTGGGGGCTCTATTGGTTTCCAGGTTAGAGATTCCAACTAGCTTAATGAAATCACTGCATTAAGAAATGTCTTCATGTATATAGTCAGCCATTCACAGTCAAAAAATATTATTTATCTCCCACACCAATGCTGTACAGATTCAATGTTCTCTGTAAGAACCTGCAAAAATGCATTTTACATTAAAAACTTTGCACATATTCAACACATGAGCAAACAAACAGAAGTAGGGAGAGAAGGAAATAAAAGTAATAAATTAAGTTTAATTCAGCCTTTTATTTTATTCTAAATGGAAATCTCTTCAGCAATGCTCAACGACAATCAGTGAAATTTTTTAAAAAAAAAAAAAAAGTGAAGTGCACCTTGAAGTTAAAAAGTGTTAAGGAGACACTTCATTATTGCGGATAATGGAGGGGGGTTAAGCGTTGCTGGATTTAATTGGAGCCGCCTTATCCATAACCAGCTTTCCCAAGCCTCTGGACTGGGCAATATAAAATCCCAAAAGGGTGAAAAGCTAATGGGATGTTAAGGCTGTGTCTTTGAATGGGATGGATTTGTGATTCAGAAAACTCAAGTCAGGAGGAGGATCCCCATCTTTCTTGAAGACTCATCCACATACTCTGTAGAGAACTTTAGAGAACTTATAAATGCAGAGAAGATACTGAAGCAGAAAAAGATATATTAGCTTTTATTATGCTATTGTTATTCACAGCTATCTCTAGTGATAAAACTTTAAAAGGCAACTGATTTTTTGAACCCAGATAAAGACTAAAGACTATATTTCCACCTGCTTTCAATGACTGGGAATCCTTAGCAAATTATTTTTAAATTCAGTGTGCTCACAGTATCCATGCCCTGGGAAAAGATGGATTTGGGCTGCCTGAGAGTCTGCAAGAAAAGGGCTCAGCGGTGGTCCTGAAGGTTTAGTGGCACTTGGTTGCAAGCATCCATTTAAAAGAAGGATAGATGAAGTGCTCAGGGATATGATCTAGTAGTGGACAGGTATGATTGGGCTTGATGATCTCAAAAGTCTTTTCCAACCTAAAGATTCTATGATTCTACAATTTGCTGACAGAGCATCCATGATCATGGAGCAGATCCTCCCAGAAGCTCTGCTAAAGATCAGGACGTGTAGTTGATTAATGGCAGCCAGCACGGCTTCATCGGGGGCAAATCCTGTTTGACCAACTTAGTGGCTTCTATGATGGGGTAACGGCAGCAGAGGACACAGGTAAAGTAAACCAACAGATGTGATCTATCTAGACTTCTGGAAAGCCTTTGACATGGTCCCCCACAACATTCTTCTCTCTAAATTGGAGACATATGGATCGATGGGTGGACAGTACAGTGGATAAGTAGCCAGTTCCAGAGTTGTATTCAAAGAGTGGTGGTCAGTGGCTTGAAGTCCAGATGGAGATCCGTGAGTAGTGGTGTCCCCCAGGGGTCTGTACTGGGACGAGTGCTGTTTAATATCTTCATTAATAATATTGACAGCGAGATTGAGGGCACCCTCAGCAAGTTTGCAGATGACACTATGCTGTGTGTTATAGTTGCCACACTGGAAGGATGAGATGTCATCCAGAGGGACCTGGACAGGATGGAGAAATGGGCCTGTGAGATCTTCATGAGGTTCAATGAGGCCAAGTGCAAGGTCCTACACCTGGGTCGGGGCAATCCCTGATTTCAGTACAGGATGGGGGATGATGTGATTGAGAGCTGCCCTGCAGAGAAGGACTTGGGGTGCTGGTTGATGAGAAGGTCGACATGAGCCAGCAATGTGCGCTCGCAGCCCAGAAGGCCAACCGTGTCCTGGGCTGCATCCAAAGCAGCGTGGCCAGCAGGGCGAGGGAGGGGATTCTGACCCTCTGCTCCTTTCTTGTGGGACCTCTTGTGGGAGTATTGTGTCCAGTTCTGGAATCCTCAACAAAAGAAGGAAATGGAACTGTTGGAATGGGTCCAATGGGGGCTACAAAGATGATCAGATGTCTGGAGCATCTCCCATAGGAGGACAGGCTGAGAGAGTTGGGCTTGTTCGGCCTGGAGAAGAGAAGGTTCAGTGGACATCTTATAACTACCTTCCAGTACCTGAAAGGGGCTACAAGAAATCTGGAGAGGGACTAGACATAAAGGCTTGTGGTGATAGGATGTAGGGCAATGGGTATAAACTGGAGAGGGGCACATTTAAAATAGACATAAGGAGGAATTTCTTCATGATGAAAGTGATGAGGCCCTGGCCCAGGCTGCCCAGGGAAGCTGTGGCTGCCCCATCCCCAGAGGGGTTCAAGGTCAAGTTGGATAGGTCTTGGGCACCTGATCCAGTGGGAGGTGTCCCCGCCCATCACAAGGGTTCAAAATTGGATGATGTTTAAGATTCCTTCCAACCCAAACTATTCTGTATCTATGATTCTGTGTCCAGGTGGCATTCCAGGGACATTCAAGAATGCTTAATACACATGGGTCCAGTGTGGTCAGACCTAGACTCAGCCCAGTGAGAAGCTACTGGAAGCAGCTCTGCCAGGGCCTAGTGACATGCATATTGTATAGATATATGCATTTTTTTAATGCATATGCATGCAAACTTCAGCGCTTGGGCTGAACTATCCAGCTTCCATCTGCTGTGCACAGTGTGAAACATCTTGCTGTGCACGAGCCAGAACAGTCATGCATTCTGCAGAAATCCCACTCACACTCATTTTCGATACATTTCCAGAGGCGTAGCTTGTGCTGACCCTGGGAATAGAGGTAATTTGCATTCCCAAGCAAGAATCAGAGGTTTAGCCACCGCCTTCCTCTTCATTTTCTCCATGTGACATGTTTTTTCTCCAGCTTAGTTGACATATGTACTGCTTTATGCTTTGATGGCAAAGCACATTAAAAGCCATGTGATTCTCTACAATCCAACCACATTTTTCATTACAGCTATTGATATTATGCATTAAAACACTTGCAATTTGGAGCCTCTAATATCAAGAAATTACATCTCTAATGATATACCTTTGATTCAAACCTGAAGTCTGCAGTGTAGTTTTATCATCTGTGTGGAGGTTTCCTAAAAGTCTGGTTGAGTAGTTTGTTGGCTAGTACAGAAGCTGCTGGAGTCTTCACTTTCATCACTTTGTAGTACTTGTTTTCTTCATGGAAGAGCATTATCTGCTCCAAAAACAAGCCAGGCAAGCACAGGTATCCCAGTCAAAGCATGTTGCTAGTGATAGGAGCAGCTTCATTCAGTACGCAAGTTGTCCATAAAAAGGAAGTTTTCTCCAGATTTCCTCTACTCTGCGAAATGTGTTGAATTTTGTGTCAAGCAAGAGCAGTCCAAATCCTCTCTGCAGTAGACGAAGAGGGGAAGACTGATAAAAGCAGACGATTGATCTAAATCTGTACTGTATTATTCCACTCCCCAGTGCTGTAGCTTCGTATGCTTCATGAGAGTGGAAGTCAATGTATGGTTGGGACCTCATGATTTTTAGCACAGAAACTTAAAATCTTGTAGCTTTCAGCCTTTTCATGCCATAAGAGAAAGTATGAATATCTAACTCGCTATGACCTGCCTTCTTGTTTTGCTGGTGGCTTGATTCACTGAGTTTCCCTCCATGTTGTGGAAAAGACGTTTTAAGAAGAGTTTCAACACGCATCGTCAGCGTGTAGGTAGTAGATCCCTCTTTCAAGGGAGTCATAGAGAATATATTTACGTAAATGAATATTTCAAAGGCCAATGAAATGTTAGAAGAACAGCCAGAATAACCCTTATTTTTAATAATGTTTCAGTCACACGTATTTAACGGCAGATGTGTAGATGTGTAAAATTTCATTACCAAACTTGTCTCTATAATCGGTTTATTGGCCTGCATTTTTTTCTCATAGGCTTATTTACTGTATAGAAACACGATGATGTAAAGTTTGCCTTAGGGAACTGAACTAGCATCGTTATTCTGTAGATTACACTTTTTATTAAGGTTTTCTTATAAAAACAACCTCTTAGAAAAGACCGGTTCTGAATCCCTTCATTAATAAAGAGCTTTTCATATGAATATGTGTTCCAAGATATAAATTACGTCCTGATCCTGCAAAATCATAAACATGTCATAAACATACCTCCTTTTCTGCACTTTGAGTGACTCCATTCGACTCTCAATATAATACGACTCACAGAGTTCTCCAAAATATACCTAAAACCACCTTTATTCAGGTAAGTCCTGCAGAAGGTGGATTTTCAGCAATATGAATAAGTGTATATTTAATTTTGAGCTTAAGTGCTTTGCTGAGTTGGGGCCACCACGTCTCGAATGAAAAATGTCAGTAAGCCTATATACGACCTAGTACCTCATACGAAAGGTATTCAAATACGTACTTCCAAATGCATACAACACAAAAGTTAAATCAGTAGGGTGAAACACTATTTTGTGAGATATTCCAGACCACTAATTGATTAAAAACAGCATGCTTGATGGCAGATGCCCTTTTCTCAATCAAGATCTCACAGGAATGCCCTATATTTGCAATTGGAAGACACATAGTTGAGGAACATATCTCTGATTATATATTAAGTATTTGATTATCATCTGTGTTGGAGATGTTTTTTGAATTAATTTCCTAAAGAGACAATGTCTCTCAACCTTCATTGGTCCTAAGTTCTCTCTTATTCTAATCAATATGCAATTTGACAATAGGAATTGAAACAACCTTGTGTAGTCGGTGAGAACATTTTTTCTGTTTTAAAACTTGATATATAGTAACATACAACATCAATTCCATCTTCCTAGGTATTCCCGAGCCATCTGGAAGGAAGCAACATTAGACTGTTATGTACATAACTGAATACAGTGGTTATAGTTTTGTCTTCAACAGTTCCTGTCCCTTGTGGCTCTGGTCCAGAAGCCCCAGTCACTGCTTCAGGAAAGCCCATCCCATTCGTTATGTGGTCACGAGTATAAAAAAGGACACGACGGAACAGAAGTGCTTCTATAGGCAGTGCCAAAAAGGTATCAGTTCCTTCTGGAAAAATCTCTGCTGAGGGACTAAGAGAAACTGAAAACAAAAGGAAAACAAACTTAAAACAATAGTATTAGGAATATAGTTCTGCACCGGTCTTAAAATTGTATATCCTACAACATTCATGTGAGGTTTAAAAATAATTTCAGGAGAATTATATAGCTTGCTTTATGACTTTACCACAGGAGTTTTGCAGGTCATCTCAAGCCCATGCCAAGAAACCTTTTACTACAGCATCATGCATTCTTTATTAATACTGCAGACAGTTCTGAGAGACTCAGCCAGGAAGATGTGGACAGAGATGAGGGAATTACGAAGAAAAAAAAAAAGGCAGAAAACTGATTAAACAGTCAAAAGGTTAATATGTGGAGAAAGATGAAAATAGTCAATTTGGTGTCATTTCAATGACAAGAAGGTGAAAAATGTAAAAATCAAGAATTAAAAAGAAAAATGCATTATAAACTAGCTATATAATTATAACGAGATAAAATGGGAGAAAGGCGATCTGCAGTTTTGCTATCAGGAAACATCTCTTACTGCTAAGACCTATTAATATCTTTTTTTTCTCAGAGAAGTGGCAGAAACCCTAGTGCCAATTTAAACTTAACTGGAGAAAAACGGAGAGCACGCTGCAGAAGAGCAGCGCTCCCCACGGTGGTGTGCTGGATGATGAAAGAGGCGTTCGCCCGGCATCCAGTGCTACAGCTTTAATGAATCTTCATTTTCTGAGTCTTCCCCCTTAAAAATGACAATATGCAAGTTTTATAAAACATTACGAGCTCTCTTGACTGCTCTAAACTATACTGATGTGCGGGCAGATGTTTTTCACCCGGTCTAGGTATTTTTTTGTATGTTTTTTCTCCTCCTGCAGCCTTGCTTTTCCTTGCAGGGTGGTGAATGAGAGCCAGGAGTACACTTATGAGAGAGCAGCTGTTTTGAACTGGAGCCGGCACACCTCTGCCAGGGTAATACAAAGAGCAGTTAGAGAGCCACTGACAGTTCAAAGTGTCTTGCTTTCATTATGCTGCACCTGCCATCAACCCCGTTACATCTGTTAAATTCCCTTCAGAGAAATGTTGTTTTTATGAGGAAAAATGAATAGCTCCCTTTTACTAGATGAAAACCTGTAGATGTATGAAGTTAAGACAATTATTAATATTAAACTAACATCTACCATTTAATAGCAACATCTCTGGAGACTAAAGTGCCGACATGACTTACTATTGTTGCAGAAGGAGAGACTCCCATTTTTCTATAAAAGAAGCGCTCTGCTTGCATGTGCAGAGCCACATGTGACAAACTGTGGCAGCTTTCATAGGTTTAATGAGTCTCTTCGGAGTTCCTCTCTCTCTGGTTAGTCATAGGCAAAGCAAGGAAAAAGCTGCGTGCAAACACATACCTCATGTGAGTAGCTGCACACCAAACAGCGGGAAGCATAATGAGCGAAGAGATGGGGTTTCCTGTGATCTCTTCTCATCGACTCATGTGTGACTGAAGGAAAGAAAAAAAGAAATAGGCCAGGAAACAAATAATAGACTGGGGTTTTGGTTATACCCAAAATCCAAAGTACAGAGTGCAATATGCAGTTGGGGGTGGCTGGGTGGGGGGGTTGAAATCTGCTTTGTATCCCTGATCACTGCTGTCTGGAACAAGTGTTTCCAGTTTGGTCTTACAGTATCAGAAAGTAAGATGAGAATCATAGAATCACAGAAGCATAGACTGGTTAGAGCTTGAAGAGACCTCAAAGCCCATACAGTTCCACCCCCCTGCCATGGGGACACCTCCCACCAAATCCGGCTGCTTGAAGTCCCATCCAACCTGGCTTTGAACCCCTCCAGGGATGGGGCAGCCACAGCTTCTCTAGGCAACCTGGGCCAGGGCCTCACCACCCTCATGGTGAAGAATTTCTTCCTGATGCCTAATCTAAATCTCCCCCCTTCCAATTTAAAGACATTCCCTTTCGTCCTGTCACTCCATGTCCTTGTAAAAAGCCCCTCCCCAGCTTTCTTGTACACCCCTTTCAGGTACTTTAGTACCCCAAAAACTTCCTGGTACACATTTCCCTCTCTAAACTCACCCCCTATGCCGCATTGACAGCAAGAGGACATGGTAGCAAGCTTTTCTCTTAACAGGTCTTGACAGCAAGCATCTCAACCTTTCCCTTTGGTGTTCCTCTTTGTAGGTTTGACTATAAATGGAGTGTCTCAAGTTCACTGGACTGTAGGGGGGTTGGTTTGCATCTGAAGACATTCCATTAATCAGTATGGGAGTCTGGGATCACATTGGTATATAATGAGGGATGTTATTACCCATGAGAATTACCTTGCAGTGCCCTAATATCGCACTTTAACTTGTGTGACTTTTTTACAACTGTTACAACGTTCAGCTAAAGCCTGTTGGAGTAACAGCAAAGATTTCAAAGATTTCTTCATGCACTGCTTTTTCTTCTTGTATTATCAAGATAGAGCGCTTTACATTGTATTTGGAAAATATAATTATTTATATGTTTTCTATATGCAGTTACTCACTATATGGATAGTGACGTGAACTATACTGAAATTTACATGCCTGGGATCTCACTTACCAATCTAGTCAATGAAAATCATTGTAGACTGACTAGTTTCTCTTATGATTATCCCAAACCAGTGGCCAAAAATACCAAGTTAAAATATAATAAAACTTGCTTGATAGGATGGTCTCCTTTGAGAAGTAACCATCCATCAATTATCACATTATGAGCTCTACCAAAACCAAATAACTGTTATTAGTCGTTAGTAGCCATCTGTGATTCAAGAGATATTAGGCAAAGTGAAGTTGCCTCAAATTGCCTATTTACTACTCTATTTTATCTGTTCTTCGTCATTTATTAGGGATTTCCTCAGTCTTATAGTCTTGTAATCTTTTCTTCTGTTTCTCTAACACTGTTCTTTTTTTCTACCACTGTGTAAAACTGTCACTCAACTCTGTCAATAAGGTGTGCTGGACTGTAATTATGAAAATAGGTACAATAAAATAATTAAAAATAACACCAGAATATGGTGTCTTCATTGAAGGCTTTACTCCTGCTCCATAAAGTAAGTCCCAAGCAACCCATACGACCAGTAACTTCATAGACATAGCAGCCTGCTCATAGGATATCTATAAAGGATCCACCAGCTCCTGTTTCAAACTGAGAGGCTTAGCAGCATGGACCCTTGTACCCATACAGCTCTGTACAGTTTGGGACCTGTTTGGATGATCTTTGTCTTCTCTGTGAAGATTATTAAAATCCTCTTTCTTAACACTGGAACATGTGCAGCTCCAGGCTTGGCAGCAAGAATCTCCCAGAAGGCAGAAGATGTCACACAGCACCGCAAAATGTCCACAAGTGGTTGAATTGGGAAATCAGGAAAAAAATTTTCACAGAAAGGGTCATTGGGCAGTGGAACAGGCTGCCCAGGGAGGTGGTTGAGTCACCTTCCCTGGAGGGGTTTGAGGAACAAGTGGATGAGGTGCTCAGGGACATAGGTTAGTGATTGATAGGAATGGTCGGACTCGATGACCTGGTGGGTCTTTTCCAAGCTGGTGATTCTATGATTCTATGAATGCAAGAAGAACAACCTGAAAGAATACCTGGGAGGTTCTTCAGTTTTTCCAGGTGTTGATTTTGTGTTTCTTCTTTGCTTTATCCTGTTTTTTTTTTCTTTTTTTATTTGTTAATGAGACATCATTTTTAGATATAATTAGTATATTTTATTCCTTTAAAATGTTGTACATGGATGCCACTGGGAATATAATTTTTACATCTGGCTTCATAAGGGAATAAGCTTTCTGTAACAGTTTATCATGTGCGTCTTTTTGTGCACTGGTCATCCTGCCACATCAAAATGTGTTAACTGTTGATGAGTCTCCACTAAAAAGGAAAGAAGAGGAAAGTTCTCAATTATTAAGCCACTACATGGCTACGAAAGCAAGCTTGCCACCAGATAGAAAAGGCTGACCAAATTATTCTTCTCTGTCACCCATAAAGAGGAAACGGCAAAATTATCAACCCATATGAGAAACAGCATGGGGAAGGACTTCTTGTTAAATCCCAGTCATCAGAGAAGTTTGACTATGTCTTAGAAAGAGACAAGAACCTACAGAAAGCCACCAGAAACCAGGCTTTACAAATCACAGAACTGTTTGTTTAAATGTGTGGCTGATTTTTCAGGTCCTACATTTGCAGATTAACCACGAATAATCAGTTACTTTTCAACATTCGGTGTGCATCATTAATAAGCTTTTCCCCCAGTTACCTCCAGTTTTCTGACTGGAGATACATGTGAAGTGACATCTTCATCAAGTCTTGCTATAAGACTCCACTGTTTATTCTGTATAAAGTGTTGCTCGCAGACATGAGTAAACCCAACATCAGTGGACTGCAGAGTTCAAACGTCCTGGAGTGCCCCTGGGTAACTATTCTGTCACTAAATTCCTCAAAATCCATGGTTTTATGGGGGCAAACAATTTTAAAAACAACTCCAAGAATTTGTTGGCATATAATAGCGCTGCTATCAGTGTCATTCTTACTGTAGCTTTAAAGAGAACAGACATGCTCAAAAGACCACAAAATATCAGCACCCTTTTTGTGATTTTATTGATTATTGAACCAGAAACTCTACCGCAATACCTTTTCCTGACCCACTTGCCTTGGTAGGGTAGGGTAATTATCGCGGTCTTATCCCTCTAGAGTGCAAAAATCACATTATTAAGAGTATGCAAAAAAAGAAAGATAACTATCTGATTAGGTTTGTCATTATGGCATAGGAACATGTAAATAAATATAACTTCCAGGATATCTAGTAGAGTAAAGCACCATCTGAGTCATTGAAAATAAAGAATTCCTGGATTGTTCACTGTTGCAATTGGATAAGCACCTTCTCACTAAGTCATGGAATCACTGAATCACAGAGTGGTTTAGGTCAGAAGGGACCTTAAAGATCACCTAGTTCCAACCACCCAACCATGGTCTATTGTGCTACACCTGGTTGCTCAAAGCCTCATTGAACTTGGCCTTCAACACTTCTAGTCTTGCCTACTTAGCCAAAAAGCTGCAGCTTTTAAAAAGAGAGATCAAAGCTTAATGGTGGAGTTGCTAAATAAACCGCGGTTGTCACATTTAGAAGGGTTACCCAAAGGGCTGTACCTGAGGTGGTGAAGTTTCTCCTCTAAGTATCACAATCACAAGGAATAATGCACAACGGGTTACGATAGCCGCCTTGCTTCATTTTAGAAGTGAGAACAGTGAAATTTCAGGTTAGCAACAGTTCACTCGTGTCTTCCAGGGAGGTTCTTCTCCCTCTGTACTCGGCACTGGTGAGACCGCACCTTGAATCCTGTGTTCAGTTCTGGGCCCCTCACCACAAGAAGGATGTTGAGGCTCTGGAGTGAGTCCAGAGAAGAGCAACGAAGCTGGTGAAGGGGCTGGAGAACAGGCCTGATGAGGAGCGGCTGAGAGAGCTGGGGGTGTTTATCCTGGAGAAGAGGAGGCTGAGGGGAGACCTCATTGCTCTCTACAACTACCTGAGGGGAGGTTGTGGAGAGGAGGGAGCTGGGCTCTTCTCCCAAGTGACAGGGGACAGGATGAGAGGGAATGGCCTCAAGCTCCACCAGGGGAGGTTCAGGCTCGACATAATGAAAAAAATCTTCTCTGAAAGGGTCATTGGGCACTGGAACCAGCTGCCCAAGGAGGTGGTTGATTCGCCTTCCCTGGAGGTGTTTAAGGTGAGAGTGGATGAGGTACTGAGGGGCATGGTTTAGAGATTGGTGGGAATGGTTGGACTCCATGATCCAGTGGGTCTCTTCCAACTTGGTGATTCTATGATTCTATGATTCTATTCTATGATTCATGAGGCACTGCTTTGGTCAGGCTGTAGTGCATTTTGTGATCTAACAATGAATACTTAAGTAGAAAATATACCACTGTAATAAGCCCCCACAGTAATAACATTAATATTAATGCAATAAAAAAAATTGTTCTTCCTTTTGAACCCAGTGAGGACTGCAAAGACAGTGATTATTAAAGAATTCGGCTGGTTTCGAAATTGACCTTAACCTGGAAAAAAAGAGGCAGAAGCAGAGGGAAAACAGATTAAAAATTCAATGCAGCATTTCATGGCCTTGGTAACCTGGGACTGGGGTACTCGAGAGCTACTGACAGCTTGCATTTCAAAGCTGATTTGTAAAGTTGCCAACAGGTCAGTAATCAGTAACTTTACAGAGCATGCAGCTGACACAGAAAGCCAAAAAGGAACAACAAAGGGCATAATTGGATCTTAGGACCTAAAAGATGCTGTGAATGCATTCATTTTTGGCACTATGTATGCTGCATGTTGCGACAAGATATGGTTATAATGAAGGTGATTTGCATATTTTTCATGAAGTTTGGATGCACTGAATTATAAAAATATCCCCCTAACATGAAGCTATTTCACTGGCACTTGGAAATCTCATTTTAAAAACTGACAGAGTCACAGAAGTTGTTAGTGATGAAAACAACAAGAAAAAAAAGAAAAAGTCCATTAGGTCATTATAGGCATCTGCCTTCAAATGCCAAATTATTGCCTTCAGTTCATTTAGAAGTCTTTTGTTGAGATTTAAACAGCTCCAGTAAATAAAGCCTGCATCAGATCCAGAAGGAAAGTTTTTAGCAGTCTAATGACATTCATATTTGCCAAAGGAAAGAAGCAGTGTAAGAAATCACCAAAGTAGCTACAGACCACTTAGAACTTCACAGCATTTACATCTTCAGACTGAAAAGGGAAAGTTTTCGCCCAGCTGCTGCTGGTTCCAGGAAGTTACAAGGTTTGAAAAGGACTAAGCTTCAGTCAGGGCTTACTAGGTAAAACTTCTTTGCTTTAATGGCTCCTTGTCCTTTTTCTCCCCACTCATCATCAGCCCTATGGACTGGATGTGACTATCCATTTGCAGAGGTTTTTGGGTTGATGGCCACGCACAAAGCTGAGATAGATGTCATGAGACACTGAGATCTGCCTTGTCATAAACATACTTATCTGGTGGTTTTATTTAGCATGCGAACTGCCAGCCTACCATCTTCTTCTTCCAGGTGGCCAAGAAGACCAATGGCATCTTGGCTTGTATCAGAAACGGCGTGACCAGCAGGTCCAGGGAGGTTATTCTCCCTCTGTACTTGGCATTGGTGAGACCGCACCTTGAATCCTGTGTTCAGTTCTGGGCCCCTCACCACGAGAAGGATGTTGAGGCTCTGGAGCGAGTCCAGAGAAGAGCAACGAAGCTGGTGAAGGGGCTGGAGAACAGGCCTGATGAGGAACGGCTGAGAGAGCTGGGGGTGTTCAGCCTGGAGAAGAGGAGGCTGAGGGGAGACCTCATTGCTCTCTACAACTACCTGAAAGGAGGTTGTGGAGAGGAGGGAGCTGGGCTCTTCTCCCAAGTGACAGGGGACAGGACAAGAGGGAATGGCCTCAAGCTCCACCAGGGGAGGTTTAGCCTGGACATAAGGAAAAATTTTTTCACAGAAAGGGTCATTGGGCACTGGTAGAGGCTGCCCAGGGAGGTGGTTGTGTGACCTTCCTTGGAGGGGTTTAAGGGATGGGTGTATGAGGCACTGAGGGGCATGGTTTAGTGTTTGATAGGAATGGTTGGACTCGATGATCTGGTGGTTTTTTTCCAACCTGGTGATTCTATGATTCTTTCTTTGGTTGGTGCTGCCTCATATTCCTGGGCATCAAGCTCCCAGAAAGACTACACAAACAGACATGATCTGCAGAGATCCAGAGTGAGCACACATAACTACTGGCATCAGACGCAGGCTGTTGACAGCACTGGCAAATTCTTCCATGTTCTCATTCCTCTGTCACAGCAGCAAGTACATAGTTAGCAGTCAAGTCTTCCATGAAGCTTGAGGATTATCACTTCCTTCTCCCTCACAGGACAAGGAGCTAGAGACTCCTGGCTCCTGATAAAGTGTGTTTGTAGGGAATGAACCTGTTTATAAGCAACCATGTGGCTCTTCCAGGTGGTCTGTCTTTCAGTGAGGTGTAACTTGGATTGCCATTGTCATGGCCACCACCCAGTCCAACCACCATGAAGAAGATCCTCACTTGTGCTTCTTATGATTACTTCTAACCAGCCGAGGGACAAAAGTCATCCCTTAAGAAACTTGGAGAGGTAATTGTGGCATACCAGATACCCTTGTGCGGATCAGATCATATTTCTATAGATTTATAACAGATCTGTATCTTAAAGGTTTCTTCTTGTCATGTCTGTAGCACTCTTAGAAGACCCTTTGGTTCTTCTCCTTGGGAATTCTTTTTACTCCCACACCTGATCTTCCTGACATTCAGTTTGTGAACATCTACCTACCTATCTATCTACAGCTGTCATATGTTTCCAGTAGGATATTATAGCTGTATATTTGCTGTATTCACTTCAAAGAAAAATCATGCATAAATATTGACATAGAAGTGCATATTCCTCCAGTAGTTTATCATTATTTCACTCTTTTCAATCCACCAGTGATAAATATATACCAGTTTGAGGATTAAATAATTTATTTTTAGGGATGTCTTAAAGTTCTTATTTCCTACAGATTCCCGGTAGGAATTAAACTGTGAGTATACAAAATTTGAATATGCAATCAGTCTAAGGATTTGTGGATCCTCATTTATTTGAACAGAAGGTTTCTTCACTGGACCTTCAGAGCGAGAAATGGTCAACTTTCATTTTTTTCCTCTGAAAGGAATTTTCTCTCAGGTTTATGCGAAAACAAAATCTTAAGTCAGTTTGTTGTTCTTAGGTAGAAACTGTTACTTCTGCCTTTTGAACGGGAAGGATTTAGATTGCAAAAGGCCACACCATAAATGCAGCAAAAGACCTGATGCTGACCTACTGCTATGGGCATCCCACTCCTGGGAAATGATGGTAATTCTAACATCGTAATTTCTCCACATGTGCACCTTTGCTTGTTTGCTCTGCTGGATCTGTCACACCAGAAATGTGAAAGTCCTGTAATAAGCGCCTAATGTCACAGATCATTCATGGTGACATGAACTCAGGTTTCCTCTACTTTTTGCTCAAAAAGTGTTAGTTCAGCAGAAGGCACGGGAGCAGAAAGGCAAGGTATGATGAGGAATCCACATAATCATAGAATCACAGACTAGTTTGGGTTGGAAGGGGCCTCAAAGCCCACCCAGTTCCACCTCCCCTGCCATGAGCAGAGACACCTGCCACTAGACCAGGTTACCCAAGCTCCATCCAACCTGGCCTTGAACCCCTCCAGGGATGGGGCAGCCACAGCTTCCCTGGGCAACCTGGGCCAGGGCCTCATTGTGAAGAATTTCCTCTTTATGTCTAGTCTAACTCTTGTAAAGGTTACTGTAAACTGAGTGATGTCAAGGCTTCATGTATTTCTAACAACGTGAAGTGTCATGAAATTAATGTAAATAATATAGTTCTGTCACTACAATGCCAGACTCACTCTTCTGTCCACACCAATCCATTCTGAATTCAAATTTATTCATCGTGAGCTCTCATGAAGGAGGAATGTGATTTATTTTTGAATATGCAAGTGCAAAACTTTAAAGATTGTTGAGATAAAGGGTCATTGGGCACTGGCAGAGGCTGCCCAGGGAGGGGGTTGAATCACCTTTCCTGGAGGGGTTTAAGGGATGGGTGGACAATGCACTGAGGGATGTGGGTTAGTGATTGATAGGGATGGTTGGACTCGATGATCTGGTAGGTCTTTTCCAGCCTGGTGATTCTATTTTTCTATGAAAATATGTTCAGAGGATATAGCTATAATTAGTAAGGGAAATCAAAAGAAACCAAAATGAAATTTTTATTGGTGAAATCTTCCTATCAATCAATAGGAACCTCGTACTTCCATAATCCCCACACTCAGGCCTCGGCATTGAATATATTGCATTCTGGAGCAGCTGGTTAGTGGAATCAGTGCAAACGCTGAGCTGAAGGTATTTGAATCCATTCAAATCTGGTATTAATTGACTGGCCATAGAGCTAGTTTGGATCTAGAACAAATAATTTCTCAGGCCAGACATATTGTTCCAGGTCAGAGGGAAATTTGCAGACAGGAAAGGAATAGGAGGTCTGGTAACATCTTGCTGCCTACACTGCTGCTGGATCTGACAAGTAATTTGCAGTGACTTTTCAGGCCTTTCTACCAGCATTTGGAAGGAAGACATGCTGTGATGTTCACGCACGTGTGGCTAACTTAGCCACCTAGGGGATGTGCAGATCTTGTCAGGTGCTCAGTGGAAGAGGCAGGACTCCGCAAGAGGCATCCTTTGCATGCTCTGCACCACTCATTCCTATAATTTAATAAGCTGATGGTCTGTCTCTTCCATTTTAAAAACTGTTAATAACTGATTTGTTCACTGATGTGTTCACACACACAAATGAACAAGATTATGTAAAACCATGGGAAAAAGTCCAAGCTTGCAAACCCTGCTTTGTTTCAAATACTGATTGATGTTGCTAAGAGACAATAGTCTTGTTATCCATTGCATCATTTCCAAAACCAGACACTTAAACTCAAAGAAATTAATAGTTGAGGGTATTAAAAAATCTCAGAGTCTCACATAATCAAATCTGAATATACAATTGATATCAACTGCACACAAACACACTACAACTCCTCCTCTACTCTGACCCTAAATCAATAATATCAGACTGATTTTTCAGAAGTACTTAGTTCTTTCAGCTCTGTAATATTTCAAAAGCAATCCCTCATAATTTGTGCTCCAGAAAAAAAACCCAAGCTTTGTTTTCTACCAGCAGTCTAAATGAATGCACTTCTTTGAAAGGGAATGCGAGAATGATTTACGTGCAATAGTGTCATGTATTGATCAACTGCCTAGTCATAGGTAAGTTAGTTATTATTTGATAATATGATTATTCATTAAACTCAAGATATATGATTCTAAAGAAATATCACTATGAAATTTTAGCAAAATAACACATGGCACATTGAATACCAGATATTTCTCACTGAAATGCATCCCTCACAAACTTTTAGAAGAGATTCATCTCACATTGTTTTTAGCCATTGGAATGTCGGATTCTTAGTCTGAGTTAAATGAGGTTAAGTTCCTTTAGAAGAAATGGAGAAACACTGTGATAGAGAGAAATTCATCCAGCATATCTCAGACACTTATCTTCAAACGTGATGCATTGTCTTTTGGAGGAACCTATCATTCTCCATATAACATAAGGGGAACATGGCCAAACAGCTCAGCAGAAAATCCTAACTTTAGATAGCTAAATGTATTGGAGATGAATTCTACTCTAAATCAATATAATACAAACAATAACTAAAAGCCACAATGCACAGGTCAGAGTTATGGCAGTTGTGATGAAATATGTATTTTCTCATCCTTGGTTAGAAGAATGTAGGGGTTTGGAAACGCCAGGAAACTTCAAGATTTGTGAGGACCCTAAGCTATCAATTTCCTCACTTTCTATTCTGCTGGTTCTAAGTGAGTGAATAAGTAACTGTTTTGTTACACTGAAGTCTTTTCAAAGTATTTTCATGTAGTTTTTCAAAACAGGATCAAATTTTTCTCATGCGTGTGCGAGCAGTTACAAGTCCTGAAGCAAGAACAGAAACATCTCTGGGATTACCCACCAGTGAAGCTAAATCTGGTCACACCTTTCAAGCCATGGTGGTGATGTGGCAGAGTGATCTGAAATCCTTATCCCTAGTTTCAGTGTAGCAGTTCTCTCCATGCAGCTACTATCAGTCTTAAAAGTTTTACTTTGCTCATTCTAAATGTAACTTTGGGATAAGAGTTACTGGTTTTTTAGCAAATACAGCCCTGTGTGTTCTTCAAATACACTAAATACGCATAGATGATGGGTAAATATAAATAGCTAGTATACATAACAGACCAAAGTGGTCTTGACTACACCTTCTTCTGAAGGAGATTTGTTGCAAATTGAAATTTTGACCATCAAGAAATTTCCTAAAGGCTGCTTGAATAGGAGCTTAAACAACCAGGAGTGTCCAGAGAAGACTCGTAGCAGCAAGGGCAATGCTCCTCAGTGCTGAAAAATTGAAACAAGTAGTATTCCCCAGGGCCAAGTGTTGAGACCTGTTCTGTTTAACATCTTTATCAATGATCTCAACAAGCTGATAGAGTGCGCTCTCAGTAAGTTTGCAGATGACAGCATCTTGGGCAAGAGTTGTTCTTCTTGAGGGAAGGAAGGATCTACAGAGCCATCTGGACAGGCAGGATTAATAGGCTTGAGGCCAGCCGTATAAGGTTCAACAAGGCTAAATGTCAGCTCCAGCACTTGGGCCACAACAACCCTGTGCAAAGGAGAACAAGTCTTATAAGGACCAGCTGAGGCAACTGGGGCTGTTTAGTCTGGAGAAGAGGAGGCTGAGGGGAGACCTTATTGCTCTCTACAACTACCTGAAAGGAGGTTGTAACAAAGTGGGTTTTGGTCTCTTTTCCATAGTAACAGGTGACAGGACAAGAAGAAATGGCCACATATAGTTCCGTGGTATGTTTATATTATATATTCGGAAATACCACTTCACCAAAGGAGTTGTGAAGCAGATGGCCCAGGGAAGTGGTTCAGTCATCATTCCTGGAGATGTTTAAAGGACTTGTAGATGTGGCACTTAGGGACACAGATTACTGCGGACTCGGCAGTGCTGGGTTAACAATTCAACCCAATGATCTTAAAGGTCTTTTCCAACCTAAATTGTTCTATTCTTCTATGAATGAAAATGTTACTAAAAAGGCAAAGGCAAATGTAAACCAACAAAAACAAGTGTTTTCCTAAAACTTTGTTACTGCTGTATGTATCTTGGAAGATATTGATAGAAAGCCTCATTAAATCATGCTAAAAATCACATTCAATGAAGCTGGGAAACATGGCTTTGATTACTTACTCCTATTCTCTCATTAGAGATGATCAGAGAAGGCTCCTACCCTTCGTGTATAAAATATTGTTGCCTGATGCAAAGGCAAAAACAATGGAAGGGATGCAGGTGGCTGGTGCTTTTCAGCCTGGGACAGGCTGGGCAGTAGCTCCTACGCAACTCAACATCTTCAAACGGAGGCTCTTGGCAAGCACGTGCGGCAGAGCAAGCATCACTGGGTTGTCCCCGTGACATTACAGCAGAAGAATTTTGGTGTTACATTCACACCATCAAATGTTTATGGAAATGTCTAACCAATAATTAATAACATGTACATGGGCTAACGAAGATAAAAGGAATGTGAATCTCTGTGAATGTTTAATTTGAAACATAAAGAAAATGTCATTACTTAGATTTAATGGCATTAAATAATAAAGTACTTTCTGTTTCACATGTTATTTTTAACATTTTCTAAAACACAAAATTTTTGTACTGTGTATATTTTCTACTTCAAATTATCAGTAACTATTGTAACAAAAAAAATCTTGGACTGAATTGGTAAACTTTCCTGCTGGAGACACCACTGATTAATTTGTCCTAGTATTCAATTCATCACATTGATTAAAAAATTCTGTTTAGGTCATAATTGGAAATACTACTGTTCACTTCTATAGTATATTAAATCCCAGTATCTCAGAATATATGGAAACAATTATGAATCTTCACAGCTTAGGTACTAAATCAGCATACCCCCTTTTTTAAAAAAATAAATAGGTAAACTGTGTGGCATAAAGACAAGCTTTGGCCAACTACGATTTTCTCCACTCAATACAGGAGTAACGAGATGAGATTCTCTGACCTGTTTTATGCAGAAAGATCCAGCAAGATGTTCTAATGGTCCCTGATGGCTAAAAATCTATGGAACTGCCAAATGACTTCTGCAAGGCCACAGAGTGAGTTGAATTGAGCTGTGTAATTGTACATTTCTGTAGGAAACCACTCTACAATTACTGTGTTCTCCTCTACCAGTATGCATACCAAAAATGCAGAAGGAAATAATTCAGTAAGAAAGGTTTCTTGTGTTATTATACTACTTTTTGATAATGATACACTGTTTGCTGGGGGCATTTGTCTTAACAAGCAAGTCTAGTAGTCAATTGATAATAGTAATTTTTTTTTTAAATCTACTCCATGATGGATTAAAACCATTTCAGCTTTCCTTAAAGTGCATGTCCATAACAAGAAACAAATCTTTCAACAAAAGGAGCACCATCAAATATATCATTATGCAAAACTCAGATGTACATGTGACATCAGTTCTATTGCCAGATAGAATTTTGCATATGCCAGTATAATTTCTTATTTCACCTTTTTTCAGAGCTTTATGACTGATCCTCCATTAGCTGCTCTCCACAATCTAGCTACCCTATTTCAATATACACTTGCTCCAAAGTGTGAGTGAAACAAATATTATATTGCCATTAGAGAATCTGTTCTTGAAGAAGAAATAACCCCCAAACCATCTTGCAAACAGCCTGCTGAAGCTCAGCTGTATTTGAAACCTATCCCTCTCCAGGGCTGACACGCTGCAGTCCTTTGCAGAGGGCACAGATGCCATCCTCGTGGTGAAAAAGAGCTGCTGCAAAGAGACCTTAGCCTCTATTTGTCTGTTAAGTGATGGATTGCTATCCAAAGCTGTCAAAATGACACTGTGCCTGAGGTTCCCAGCCTGCACACGGTCTATTGTCCTCCCTCCCCACATATTAAGGGCAGATTAGCTTTAAAAATAAAATACAGCTTCTGAAGTCATTGAAGGCAAGGTGTTTTATTAGGTCCAGTGATTAGGTTTAGGTCATGATTAGTTTCCTACAGTGTGCAGCAAGAAATATCATAATGATGTTGGCAACATTTCCAGTTTTTTAGAGGCGACTATCACAGGAATGGCAGGAATTTTCCAAGGTATGGGACAGTTTCCATTGAGAGGTGAGAGCCAGTGAAGCAAGAAAGGTTCATTTCTTTAGGGTTTGAGCTCAGTAAGGGATGTTAACATTTTGTAAGGGTTTCACTAGAGCACAGTCCCACCAATACTGGAGAAAAAAAAACATTCTCAGTCCTCCCTGATCTCACATCTCAGCAACTGCTGTGTTGTCCTCTGTCAACAGCCTCACCAGCTTTCATGGTTTTGCTCAAATTATAGAATAATTTAGATAGAGGGATTTTATTGATATTTTATCACATATATTTAGGCTATGATATTATTATTATTGTTGTATTTGTTGTTATCACCATTACTATTACTATTATTTACAAGATTGTGACACTTGAACTGTACATAAAACAACTTTCATCGAGACCGCTCCTCGAATCCTGTGTTCAGTTCTGGGCCCCTCACCACAAGAAGGATGTTGAGGCTCTGGAGCGAGTCCAGAGAAGAGCAACAAAGCTGGGGAAGGGACTGGAGAACAAATCTTATGAGGAGCAGCTGAGAGAGCTGGGGGTGTTTAGCCTGGAGAAGAGGAGGCTGAGGGGAGACCTCATTGCTCTCTACAACTGCCTGAAGGGAGGTTGTGGAGAGGAGGGAGCTGGGCTCTTCTCCCAAGTGACAGGGGACAGGACGAGAGGGAATGGCCTCAAGCTCCACCAGAGGAGGTTCAGGCTGGACATTAGGAAAAAAAATTTCCCAGCAAGGGTGATTGGGCACTGGCAGAGGCTGCCCAGGGAGGGGGTTGAGTCACCTTCCCTGGAGATGTTTAAGGGACAAGTGGATGAGGTGCTGAGGGACATGGTTTAGTGTTTGATAGGAATGGTTGGACTTGACGATCCCGTGGGTCTTTTCCAACCTGGTTTTTCTATGATTCTATGATTCTCGGTTGGTTGCCAGATCGATTTAAAATTCCTGCGTGAAACTGGGGGTAAACCAGGGAAGATGAATGCCAGTCCTTGTTATTTGCAATTGGCCAGAAGACAAGATGCCATCAGAGAAGCTAATGGTCTGTTAGCTACTCTGTGAGGGCCAGGCAGGGGACAGGGGAATATGGACATGTCAGAGATGGTGGGAGCAGCAGGGAGGGAAAAACCATTTGGAAACAGGACAGCAAGTTGAGTGAGACTAATGTAGGGACCAGGAGGAATGCAAAGGAGGAGCAGACAAGCGTGAAGTTGAGGATGTGGAGTCAGAGTGCAGGCAAATGTGTTGTAACAGATCAGACAAAAATGCCAAGTGGGAAATCATGAGAAGAGGAGGAAGTATGGGGGTCAAGTAAATTCTATGGCATGGGAACAATGTGAAAACATGCAAAGGAAATTCAAGCAGGTAGCTGCTCGCACAGCAGAGGTAGAGAAATCTGAGTCTCAGGTTTTCCTAGTAGATGGATTCTCTTGGATGAGGTTGCGTTTCTGCAGGGATTTTTAAGGATATGCATAAAACCAAACTGGGAATGGTAGATGAGAGAAAGAAGGAAATGGGAGTTTCTGACTAACCTGAAAAGGAGAGAAAGAGGAGATAATGGTATTTCATTTAGAAATAAAACAAGAAGCCCCTTGTGATTTTAAGCAGACACAAATATGAAGGTTCGACCTCATTCTTTTCAAAAGCTTGGAGATGTCAAACCTACATTGTCCTCAATATTATTGGCCCTTTTGGAAGCTTATTTATTACAGACGTGCCATTTGTCTGAGACTCATAATTGCCAGGCTTTTTTTCAGAGCTATTGTTGCAGTATATAAACCAATACAAGCCAATAAAGTAATTGCTCTTGTTGCCTTTCTAGAAGCTCACTAAAGCGATATGCATTTACACAGAATAGTTGTAAATTAAACTAAGGCAGATGGATTTCTTTATTCTGTTATATGAGAAAATTCACTTCTAGGATCCTTCTCTGGACTTTGAGAGACCCAGTGGTGTCAGAATGTGCTAATATTGTACAGTCCAGTGGCTGCCAAGATTTATCTTTTAAAGGTTTGCCAGTGTCATAGTGTACTGCTGTTTTACAGTCCAGCAGCTTCCAAGGTTTATCTTTTTTGCAGAAACCCATATAAAAGTTACAGCATCTTGGACAGTTTTGATAGGAAGCATCCATAACCACTGAAAGATTGAAAAGTATTTGAAGTTCGACACACTAATAATTTTCATCCCTTTCACAGCAGGTGTCACCTTTTACTTTGTAAATGAATCATGTCAGAGTCCCTCAAGAAGGGAGGCAAAACTTACAGACTGATGGAGAGTGCTGGATTGGGTTGTGGGCAGATGGTTTGGAAAAATCTTTATTTTTTTGTGACTTTTTCAGTTGTGGACCAAGTGCTAAAAAAAGAATAAAGTTTCTGCAGGTACCCTGCCTCACTACTGAGCTCTTTTGTGCCAGGGAAGGAAGTCGTTAAGAACATCAGCTTCTGGCTTCACGGCACCAGGAGTAGAAACCTGATTGAAGGCCACTGCATCTTCCCCTGTGAAGGAGGGGAGAGATCAGCCATGAAGAGCTGAAAAACACTGTTTCTACTTTTTTCTCCCTTTAGTTAGACCAGTGCCTCTACAAAAGCTATAGGGTGTCCTTTAAGGACTGAGAAGTCAAAAAGAAACGCTGAGCCACAATCAGATACCTGTTCTGCTGTTACAGTCCCAAAAATACCTCCTACCCCTTGGGATAGAATCATTGCTTTGTGGCAAAGCCACAATTAACTGCTTTATTAGTATCTGGTTTTAAAAACTCAGGCAAATATGTTTGTATTTTTTGCTCTATACAGGACGTAGTGATTCCAAGCAAGCTGTCTTGATAGTTATTTTTCTAGAATTGCTTTCTACTTTCTAAACATCTACAGAAAACAAAAATTACATGAGATATATTTAATCTTACTGCGTTTATGTAGTCATTCATAAACAACAGGGTTTACTCCATTTAAGGCATAACTTGACTTCATTAAGGACTTCTCACAGTCCATTAGTCATGATGTTATCCAATAACTTCTGAGGTAGCAAAATTTGAACTAGACAACTTTATTCACATGGTTTAGTGGAGTCATTTCGTATACTATAACCTGTCCAGAGAAAGATGTTTTTCAAGATTCTTATCAAAGAGAATATGGAATGCCACAAGATGTGTGGCAGCTACTGCTGCTCTCATTTATCTGATGTTTCTAAGTTTTTTCCGCAGCATCTTAATTTTTATGTTAAGTTTGAAACATAAGCTTCATAAATATTAGCTAAGCAGTGAGAAGCAGAAGCTCATGAACACCATTCCAATAGACCATAGATTGAATTTTTAAAAGCCCAGGCAACACAATAGCCTTGTTTAGGATACAGATTAATTAAATGCTTCTATGAGATCAGTCCACAGACAATACACAAAATGGTATTTCGCTTCTGGAAGCTGGCAAAAACCAAAACAAGGATGAAAAAGGCAATATAATTGGAAGATACCAGAAATTTCAATACTGTCAGTGCAATTGTAATAGATCATCTGATTGAAAAAGTACCAAATATGGAGATTCAGAATCCTACAAAACCTATAATCTCAGACTTGATGTTGCCTGTAGATGCCATCCATCCACTGGAAGTGAAAGGACTCACATCAAAGAATGATCAGTGCCAGTACACACTTTGCTGTGTCTGCCTGGTCGTTAGCGCCGCATGAGAGGATGGCCAGTGTGTAGAACTGATGTAAGGTTGGTTGTCTTCTGAAGGGTAACAGTGCAAGATGCTGAGATATGCAACAGAGATCCCAGTCAAAGAACCCACATGCAAGATACAAGACCCCAAATGACAGACTTGTCTCCACGTGCGTATCCTCACGAAAGAGTCAGGCCTCAAAGAACAGAGAAACAAAACCAGCTTACAGCAAAAAGGTACATGGCACCCTTGACCCTTGTCTTTTATGTGATTCCCTATGCTTCAAACATCTCAAGACACCCGTGAGGAAAACGAGCAAGTCAAGATCGTTTTGCCATAAGATAGGATATATATTATTGTTTGAATTTCACGCCTCAAACTCGTGTAGAAGTCATCATCATTGTAGAAGAAATGTATCCTTGACCACGAAGGATTTTGATCTCTGAAAGATATGGGTTGCTTTGTCCTAAGTGACAGGGGGCAGGATGAGAGGGAATGGCCACAAGCTCCACCAGGGAAGATTTAGGCTGGACATTAGGAAAAAATTTTTCACAGAAAGGGTCATTGGGCACTGGCAGAGGCTGCCCAGGGAGGGGGTTGATTCACCTTCCTTGGAGGGGTTTAAGGCACGGGTGGACGAGGTGCTAAGGGGCATCATTTAGTGTTTGATGGGAATGGTTGGACTCGATGATCCTGAGGATCTCTTCCAACCTGATTATTCTATGATTCTAAGTGCCCAACACTTGAGCTGCAGTCCTCCTTATTTACCCGTTGTCTGTTAGTTTTCACTGATTCAGCCAGTGCGAAATCTTCTTCTTTGAAGTCTTTTGCCAACTCATTAAATGTTCCAGACTTTCCAGTACATGGATTTATGAGCAATTAAGAGTTTCTCAGACGCAGTATTCAGGAAATATAGCTCATTATCTGCTGCAAAGACATTTGGCCAATTTAAGGAGACTCTTCAATAGAAAATTTGTTGTTTCCTAACAGTGATGCCTAGTCTCTTCCTTTTAAGATATTTTCTCCTGAAGACTTTTTTTTCTACACTACAATGATTCTAACCTGAACAACTATTCCTTTGAAAAAAATTATTATACTTTACCATAGTGTTTTCAAATGGTAAATTTACAGAGTCCATCTAATGGCTCTGATATAATGGATAGAAAAACTCCATTGTCTGAGTGCAGGGCTTGAGACAGATATTCAGAAAAATGTTTTACCTTATTGCCTTTTTCTCTTTACTCCTGGCAATATGTACACAGTACGTTCATGTTAAAATATTTTCTCCAAAACCCAAGGTTCTTTCTGCTAACCCTGCTATTTGTTCAAAATCTCTATTCTTTAATGGTGATTTTTGTTTTACACGTACAGGATCTGTATCTAAGTGTGCCACTAAATAAAAAGTTAGATTTTCTGAACCTCTCATCTTCTACCCCCAGGATAATTTTCCTACTTGTGCTAAAGTAGTGGCATTTCTAACGAAAGACCACTTTTTTGAAATTTGTCACTGGGTGGTTCTCTAAACTTTATTAGCAGAGCCTTTTTTCTAACAGCACCTTTTACTTATTGCACAATTCTTCAGTGCTTTAAGTAGCCAGTGGTGTAGCAAAGCAATCTCACAAGCAGGTTTGAAAGATTTATTGTCTGGGCTCAATTTCCTTGTGAATGGACTTGCCATTCAGGCTATCTTCAACGCTGTTTGCAAAAGCCTGACAAAGAAGGGTATCCAAGTTAAGACATGCAGGAAACCGTTTTAAATAATGCTGGAGTCCAGCCAGGGCCAGCTCTCAGCTCTTTGATACAAGCAAAAGATCAACTAGTGGGGCAGAGAAAATCACATACACCGACCCGGTCAAGCACAAACCTCACTGAAGGGTTTACAATTCTGTATCCTGGTGAGCATATTTACCATGTTTATTCACAGTTCCAGCTAAAAATACTGTAGAATCATAGAATAGTCTGGGTTGGAAAGGACCTTAAAGATCACTTAGTTCCAACCCCCGATATCAAGGTTCTTCATTAAAAAGTTTCTCTTTGGCTTAAAAAAATACCTTTAAATTACTTCAAACTCTTTTCTTACCTGCTTCATAACAAAATTTCAGGTTTGACCGCTTGTTCTTTATAGGTCTTAAGCTACTGCACTCTTACACTATCTCCTTTGAATGCAGGTGAAAAAAAATGTCATTGTATATATTTCAAGAATGTATTTTAAACTGTTGACTAGTACTCAGATTTTGGCTTCTTCCAACACTGTGCAAGACTATCTTAGTTTTCCCCAGAGCCACTGGTGTCTATAGGCAAGGTGATTAGCTATAAAAGATGTCAAATTTTTCATTTCATCGCAGCTGCATTGAGCACAGGCAACTCATCAGTATTTTAATAACATATAGAAGAGAAAGAGGCAAATTGGATATAAGCTAGTCTATTTATAGGTAAATTAAATGTATATAACAAAAAAAAAGACTTCTCACTTTCTGAACTGCACGTTTCTAAAATAATGTGTGTTTCACAGTTTATTGTCGTTCTCTAGATGAGACAAAAAGCCTCCCCTTCATCAGAAGTAGCTCCTAACTCTAAAAGCTATTGAGAGGCAATGTTAACAGCATTTTATGATTCTCAGTGATTGTGTTGCCATGTACACCATGTATATTATATATACATACTGACATGCCATCTAGATCATAGAATCATAGTATCATAGAATCATAGAATCACAGAATACTTTGGGTTGGAAGGGACCTTAAAGATCATCCAGTCCCACCACCTGCCATGGGCAGGGACACCTCCCACTGGATCAGGGGCTCCAAGCCCCATCCAACCTGGCCTTGAACCCCTCCAGGGATGGGGCAGCCACAGCTTCCCTGGGAAACTTGTCCCAGTGTCTCCCCACTTTCATGGAGAAGAAATTCCTCCTTACATCAAGCCTAAATCTGCTCCTTTCCAGTTTATACCCTTTCCCCCTCATCCTGTCACCACAAGCCTTTATGAATAGTCCCTCTCCAGCTTTCCTGTAGGCACCTTTCAGGTACTGGAAGGTTGCTCTAAGGTCTCCTCTGAGCCTTCTCTTCTCCAGGCTGAAGAAGTCCAACTCTTTCTCTGTTCATGGAATATATGTACCACACACAGACACTGTCATCAGCCCAGCATCTCATCCCACAAATATCTATCTTATAATATGCATGCACCTAGTTGAAGCTCCCACCATCTCCCAACCATGATTTTAAAGGTATTTCAATTTCATTTTGTGTTCACTAATTGAATCCTTTTAAAATATGACAGAAAGGTGTTCTTTTCCCCTCTGGCTCTTAATTACTCCTGCCTGAAAGGAATAGACATCAAATAATAGAAAAACGGATACAGGAAACTTTCAATAGAAAACGTAAATATCTCATTATTGAGAGTTTTAAGGGACATTATTTTTACTCAATTGTCTGGGAGATACACAATTTGGAGAATGCAAAGGTAAAACCATGGGCAGAGCAGCTGCCTAGTTTCAGACAGGCACAAGCTCCAGAACCAGCCAAATGTCCCTGCCTTCAGAGGAAAACTCACTCTAACAACTGAAAACCAGCTCAAACGTTTCTTCTTCTCAACCTGCTATTGAGAACTGGGACACTGGAAAACTCTGTCTCTCAGTTCTTTTACAATGTCTCTCCTAGTGTGAAAAAATGGTCAATTATGATACTTTTGGTGCATATGATGCAAAAAAAGGACAAAATTAGAGAAGAGAAGGCTCTGGGGGGACTTCAAAGTGGCCTTCCAGTATCTGAAGGGGGTTACAAGAAAACTGGGGAGGAACTTTTTACAAGGCCCTGGAGCGACAGAAAAGGGGAAATGACTTTAAATTGGAAGGGAGGGAAGATTTAGACTAGACATTAGGAAGAAATTCTTCACAAATAGGGCGGTGAGGCCTTGGAACAGGTTGCCCGCAGATGTTGTGGCATCCCTGGAGGTGTTCAAGGCCAGGTTGGATGGGTCTTGGGTAGCCTGATCCAGTGGGAGGTGTCCCTGCTCATGGCAGGGGGGTGAAACTGGATGATCTGTAAGTTCCCTTCCAAACAAAACCATTCTATGATTCTATGAAAATCATATTCACTCCAATATTAGTACTTAGGTAGTACAATTACATCAGGGCTTACCAAAGACTAATTTTCTGCCTCACTCTGTCACTGTATCCTGTACTTTTGGTGATCTGCATATCTTTTGGCTTTATCCTGTTTGGCTGCTAAGGCCTCTCAAACAATTACACAGTTCAGTTATTTTAAGTAAAATAGATTTGTCACAATGCTCTCACTCTCTTCGCTGCTGCTGAACACTGGCAGGTGTGCAAAGGCAAGAAACTGCCTCAAACCCCACTTTGGCCAACACAGAATGCCTGGAATGAAAATCAAGAGACAGAGCTAGATGCCGCAGTGGTAACATCCTCTTTCCTTTATCGTCTCATCTCATTCCTCAAGGCAGCCAGTCTCCTGTCCCCTCCCTGCCAGTGACAGTAATCCTGTGCGACGTGATGTCACCATATAACCATTACAGGGAAGCAGCAGTAGCAGTAATACTCAAGGTGCCTTTCCTATTGTTCCTTTTATAAAGATCAAACTTCAGGACATTCTGGGAAACAAGAACAGTTCGATGAGCTCTGTGAAGTCACGCCTTCATCGTAATAGGAAACAGGCAGCGACAGAGCTACTAGCAACTGCTCTGATTTAAAAAATCGTGCTGGCAGTATCTCAGATTACAGATAGTTATGTTCATGTGAAGAAGCACACAAACAGATAATTGAGAAACCTGAACAATATTGGCTTTCTTTGAGAAAGTAATATATGAAAAGATAATGAGTAGGAACTCCAGACAAGTAGTCTCTATAAAGCTCCACACCTGGTAAGCTGCAGCTCCCATCTGCCACCCTCTTTGCTTTCCTCACTGCAGTTTTCTGTGACAAAAATAAGGTACATTAGTGTCATTATTGGATCCAAGCACACTGCTGGGATTTAGATAATGATGCAATGATCCCTCTTTGGGCTGTCAGCGTGAACGTGTGGCGCACTGACATGTAGACATGCTCAGAGATAACATAAAGTCAGAGGCACAGGCAAAATGTGTGCCTGAGCCTCTGCCTCTCCCAGGCTGAGTTCACCATGGGTTCCAATAAATAGCCATTGCCCAAGGAATAACACACAGTGCTTTCCACTCACTTCACTGCAGACAGTGAAGCCGCTATGGGCACGCATGCCATGTGAAGGAGTCTATGACCAGCTTCTACCTCAAACAACAAGACACTATTTTTTGCACTTTGCAGTGCAAGTTTTTGAATCATAGAATCACTAGGTTGGAAAAGTCCTTTGAGACCACCAGGTCCAACTGTACGTGTCCACTACTAAACGATATACCTAAGCATCTAATCTGCACATCTTTTAAACACCTCCAGGCATGGGGGCTTAAGTACCTCCCTGCGCAGCCTGTCCCAGAGAAATATTTGAAATTCACCAAGCCACTCCCAGTGATACCATTGGGGTTCAGCACCCCAGCACTCATATGCAGTCAGGAGCAAGACATCATTACCTCTGTCCCAGTCTTGCCTGGACCAGACTGCTGCAGATTCCCTGCTGCTGCTACAGCCACTCTCAGGACGTCCAGTGGGTTTTTCTGCAGCTCCTTCTTCTTTCACCCAAGAACATTTCAGCTGCTGTTACTGCTCTGCATTGGTCCTTGCCACCTGCTCTTCCCATATCTTCTTTCTTTTCCTGAAGGCATCTACAGGCCTTCTGTTGAGCAGCACCCCATAAAGAAATGTCAGCGTAAAGATACTGAGACCACTAGGCATCAAGATCTTTTTCTGGGTTGACAGTCTTCTTTTAAAATCCATTTGTATTTGCTCAGTGGCAAATTTTGTCCCTTGGGACAACTTCAAAGCATAACCTTTCCCTAGATAAAATACTAGGATTCACTGGTCTCTATAAATATAGACCTCAACTCCTCTTACATCTCCTTTGACAAGAATGACTATTAAGGTGATAAGATCTTAAAGCTTAAACAACCAGAAGACAGCCTATCTGCACACACTAAATAACATATATCCTGTCAAACAAAAACTATTTTCCACCGCTGTGGAATTAGACCTAAGAAGATTCTAATTCCTATGAAAATATTGGTTCATATTTTTGTGAATAAGTTTGGAAATGGATTGGAGTAAAATCTTTCCACTAAATACTTTCTCAGTAAGCCTTAGCCACACAATTCACCTTGCGAAAAGATGTTTAACTAAGTGAAGAGCCAAAGTTAGCCACGACACGTTTAGTGCTTCTGTTAGATTTGGGAAGAACATCCTTAACTAGTGAAGGACTCTAAATACTTCAATTTTTCTAATTTACCCGACTTTAAATACAATTTCTATTTAATTATTTTCACATTTGGGAAAGGTAATCAGTTCACCAGGGAATTATTTGGTTGGACTATCAATTTCAGAGGCCGTCAGCCTCAGAACTTATGACTAGCGAGTCCATCAAAATAGCTACTTCATTTAGATACTGCCAAACTCCAGATCCAACCAGAAAACTTGGAAATACTGCTGAAACCCTAAGATAGATGTCCATGATGGTCTCTTCTGCTTGGGCTTACCTTCTCTGAGTGGGAAGCATCCTCAGCAGCACTGCCACTAGCCTAAGGGCAACATGCCCTAATGGGGAGCAGGTCTGCCCCCTTTTCAAGGGTCCTGAGGAGAACCAAACATACCACTTCTCACCTGATTATTGGGTATTTCCAATTGGGACCATCTGAGATGCTTTAGAAGAAGCCCTAAGAGCCAATTTATGCATTTTATATTACACATTTCCTGTATTTAAACAAACAAAGCAGAAAGAATCCAAGTGGAAGAAGGTGGAAGTGGATCTCTGCCTCCTCCTTCTGAATGCCATCACTCCTTTATTTCTGAGCCCAGCCCCAGGACTCCCGCAGTCTGGCTTCCACCATGTCACAGCTTTCCTGGGAAGCTGGAAGGTGCTTTCTTCTCCTCCAAATATAATAAACTATTGGTTAATACTAATCTGTGTAAATTTGGTCCTGTGACCAAGGGAAACAAAGGGAAAGTGGCCTATGTCATGCTGAATGACCCTCCCTTAAGTTATCTGGTCCAATGCTCCTTCTCAAGCTGGGCCACCAAGAACAGATTGCTTAGGAACATATCCAGATGGCTTTTGAGCATCTCCAGTGAAGGGAAACAACACAAACTCTCTGGACAATCTGTGCTAAGCCTTGGTCACTTTCTCAGTAATGATTTTTTATTGATATCCAGGCAGTATCTCCTATGTTTTCAGCATGCACCCACTGCCTCTGGTCCTGTCCCTGGACACCACTGAAAAGAGCCTGGCTCTGTCCTCTTTACACCCTCTCTTTAGGTGTTTATATACCTTAAGAAGATTCCTCCTGCCCCCCCAAGCATTTACTCTCAGCTTTCCCTCAGAAGAGAGAAGCTCCAGTGACTTCATCATCTTCCTGGCCCTTTGCAGATCTCTCTCTACTACCTCTGCATGTCTCTTGTACTGAGGAATCCAGAACAGGGCACAGAACTCCAGGTGTGGCCTCACAAGTGCTGGGTAGAGGGGACACATCACCACTGTGACTGTTGACACAGCCCTTTATCCATCTTAAAATTCTGGAATAATTTCCACATTTTCTCCAGCTTAATTAATAACTTTGCATCGCATGATTCAGTGCAGTTCAGAAAAGAAGGCAGGAGTATGAGGATCATCATACTGATCAGACTAAAGGTCCATCTGTCAACAGTAAATGTCTAACAAAGAGAACAAAAGGTGACTGAGTATGTAACTTTATAGCTTTTCTTCCTCAAAAATGTCTCCTTAACTCCTTAAATTATGGCCTCAAGCTCCGCCAGGGGAGATTTAGGCTTGAGATTAGGAAAAAGTTCTTCACGGAGAGGGTGGTTAGGCATTGGAACAGTCTGCCCAGGGAGGTGGTTGAGTCACTGTCCCTGGAGGTGTTTAAGGTGAGGGTGGATGAGGTACTTAGGAGCATGATTTAGGGATTGGTGGGAATGGTTGGACTCGACGATCCAGTGGGTCTCTTCCAACCTGGTTATTCTGTGATTCTGTGAAATGCACTGCTCAGAGGCTTCCTCACTGGAATAGATATCTATAAATTTAATTGCTTTGGAAAGACTTTCCTTCAATGATTTTTTCTGATTGCCTTATGTAAACTTCAAACATTAAGAGCATCCTGTGTAACGGAGTCCTTCAGGTGAAGTGCAGTAGATTAGATCAACTGCATTTTCTGTGTCTAAAATCAAGCTGTTTGCCAGGGATAGATAGCAGAGTGCTCTGGCCAAGTTTGTCTGTAACAAACCTCTTTGCCTCTTTACCTTCCACGTACCTCCATGTCTTCATTTTTTCCTTCCCTGAACTCAGACAAAAGTGCCTGTCTCTGTTAGATCACTTTTTCTTTCTGCCTCTGTGTTTGCTGTTCTTCAAAACCCTCAAACCCTGCTTCAAAAATCTTTTACAGGCAGGATCTTGAACAATCCCACTTCTGACTGCACATCAGCTCTTTCAGAACACTGAGCAAATTCAGCTTTTCAGCTTTTCGAATTTTGCTCCCACCATACACATAGTAACTTCAATTTCATCCTTATCAATAACCAGTTTTAAGAGCAGCAGAACTACAGAATCTTGGTTTCCTACTGCTTTGTGGAGCCCACTGTTAAGATCCCATCGTCATCTTCTGCTGTCTAATAGGTACTGAATTCATGTAGCAGATTGGGAGCTATAATAGGGCTCTTCAATTTTACCCAGTCATCTATTACCTCTGACAGTTCTATTCTCCTTCCAAATGTGGCTGAAATCAGGTGGTGGATTTGAAAGCTGTCTCAGGGACAGCTGGGGTGAGGCATAGGACTTGGAGACTGCAAAATTTAGGGGGTTTGTAAATGCAGGACTGAGTTGCAGGATTGAGTTCCTTGCTGTTCCAAGCAATCCCTTCTATCATTACAAGATTGTTTCTTTTGCAGATTACAGACAAACTATTTGTGTTTCATTAGCATTAGCACTGAAATGGTAGACTTGTTGCAAAGGCTGAAGTTCAGACACACCTGGAATGTCTGGAAGGGTTAGTCTTAAAAGGTTTATAATTAAAGACAAGAAATCAAGATTTATATCTTCTATAAATGCCTGATCAAACAGTAGGGTCATTATCTCACGGAATGAATAAAGGAAATGCTGAATTTTGTAAACCTTCCTAGCTGGTGAGAACAATTCCCTTATTAATCTATATCAAACTCTACCTGTTACTCAACTGTTTGTAAGATTTTGTCTAGCTTTAAAGTATATGTTACCAAGAACTCCTAGAAAACTGGTCTAGCAGAAGAAAACTGAGTGCAATTACAGGAAATGTTTACTTTATTCCCACTGTAGCCTTGCCACCTGCTCTAGGTTATTTATGCGTCATCCATGGGTTAAGGACAGGTGAAATTGAAAGTACTTAGAGGCACCATCTGCAAACACAAAGTACTAGCATGATATAATGCTAATCCTGCTAAGTAGGGTGAAATAAGCCAAATTTCATGCCTAGCCACATAGGGTAGTGAGCGGATGATAGTCCCAAGGATTCAGTTTGCATTTGATTGTTAAAATGGTGTTTTATTCCTTGATAACTGACAAAGACATTATCTGTGGGTTTTGAGTCATTATTTATGTATCATTGAAGGTTAATCTTTCACCTACTGTTGCATTAGCTTAAGATGATGAAAGCTTGCAATGGTATCTTCATTCATTTATTATATTTTTTTAAAAGACAAATTATTTCTAGATATTTATGGAAAATTCCTCTATAGCTGTGGGTGGAAGGAAGGAGGCTCGTTAAGTAATTCTGAATTCATTTTAGCAAACTTCTCTTTTGCTTCATGGAAGCATATTTATGTTTTTAATTTAAAAAAATGAAGAGGCTTTAGATTGCTGGTCAGTTTTGCAGTGTTGTGTCACCTCCCATTAATGCAAATATAGAAGATATATTTCATAATATATATATATATAAGGAGGAAGGATTCATGCGGCAGTCTGATAGTCTCTCTTTTATAGTAGTTAGTGCAATACAGCAATAACCTAGCTGGTGTCTCTCAGCTCTCCAGTAATAAAATGTTAATAAATTCCACCAGTTAAAATGTGATTTCAGAGATGGATTACTAAACAGGTACTTACATAAGCATTATCAAAGGGTTGTACCTATTTTATATAACTGATCAGTCATTAAGCACAATAGGGAAAAGAACAATACACAGGGGACTTGCATGGCATTTCGCTTTTTTATAAGTAGTGTAGTCTAGCAACTCGGATAGTATTCAGAAGAGACACAAAGATTATTATAATCAGATTTGCTTTTCCAGTGCTGTCACAGTTACTAGGTTAGCTGCACATCAGATCCCTTCTTAGTCCCTCCCTGCTTCATATGTGCCTTCGTGAGTGGCAGATGAGATGCTCCGTCCCCCCTGAGGTTAAATCCTGCAGATCCCTGACTCAGCCCCATTCCCAGTTGCTGCAGGCTACTCGACCAACTGTGTCTCTGCAGCAAACTCCACTGAATTTAGTGCTCAAATAGGACTTTTTTTTGTTTGACTTCCAGTAGGGGATGCAATGATTCAGAACAGCTTTTTCAACACAAAAGTGCAGCACTAAGACCACATGGCAATAAAAAGTATCTCAAATCCAGCAGCAAATTATAAAAGGTTATTTGATGTAAAACTTAACTAGGTCTGACTCATGTGGGACACTATCCCTAGAGGACAGAAAGTCACTAGGATGTAATACCAATCTAGTTATTTCTCTTCTCTCCCTTCCCTGTCAGAATTCAAAATTTTTCAGATGTGCAAACCCTCTTAGAGCAACCGAGCTCTCTAGTTATTTCTCAGTAAGGAATTCCAGCAAGGGGCATAGGCAAGCTGTTGAAAAATACTAGTCCTTTTACATTCTTCCCATCTTAAAATGTGGTTAAATCTGAAAAAATTCTATATGATGTCTTAGAAGAGTTTGTTAGGTTCGGAAAAAACAACCATTGTTCCAAATAGAAATTATGATAGAATCATAAAATGATTTGGAAGTGACTTTAAAGATCACTCAGTTTCAACCCCCCTGCCATGGGCAGGGACACCTCCCACTGCATCAGGCTTCTTAAGCTGCTCAGGGCTCTACCAAGGAGTATTAACTCACATTTTTGCAGTGACAAGGTTTCTGGTTAATCACATACAATGCAGGGACACAAACTAACAAAACACAGAACTCAGAGTATGGAAGAAGCTTCTTATCCTGCAAGATTCCTCAAAACAGGGAGCCCAGCCTATTGCAAAGGCTGCAAAAATGAACAGAGCCTGGTGAGGATGAGAGCAAGACACATCTCTGAGTTGTTCTTCAGGGTCCTAAATAGTATAACGCCAGAATGATTGTTTCAGGCTCTCTCTAATTAGAGGAAGGGAACTCTGAAGTACCATTTTCTCAGTAGCCGGGAAGCCCCCTTCACCTCCTGAAAAGCACCTGTAAAATCCAACCAGTGATGGTTTATTTAATCAGGCACCACTGCAACTTTTTAAAGGATCAGATTGCCCAAAGAACATTCATAAGGGAAGGCAATAATCTCATTATTCATATCTGCATGTTGTACTATGGTACAGCCAGTATTATATTTGCCAAAAGTGACTAGCACATAAAAATTGTGAATTGCTGCCCAAAAGGCAGATTCTTCCATAACTGATCATTAATGTGTTTCTCGTTCCTTCTCCTGAAACAGCCAGTATTGGTCGCTGTCAGAGATTTAATAACCTATTACACAAATTTGCACTGATCTAGTGTAGCATGGTGATTCCTAAATGTTGGTTTTGCTTAGCTGAAATCAGAATATTAAGTAATTCTTTAAAGACATAGGAAAGCAATGTTTACTGATATCCTATGGAGTTCACAGATAACCATGTTTGCTATTATTGCTGTTGTTCCCTCGTGAAGGCTTGTGATTGTAAGATATCCAGTCATTCTTTTTTTTCCCCCCTGCCCTTAGCTGTAACTCTAGTGCTATTTCAAACACAAACCACAAAGCACTGACACCCCCTCCCCCCCAAACTGACAAATTTTGTCATCATATTGTTGTACAGGCACAATTATAAAAAGTTAAAATACATATGCAAATCATGAGGTCTAGTTTTCAGAAACGTGCCTCCAGGAACATCAGGTAGGTGCAATCAAGGGAGAAAAATGTTGCTGTTCTAGGGACAGCACCTTGAATTTAAAGACAGGGCTCCAGCTGAGGGCTGCAGAACGCAAATTTCCTCGTTAAACTGCTCATTTATATATATTTAAAAGCAGTGGCGATAATTCAGAAAAGCAATGTGCATATTCTGAAGTCCATTTCTCCTGGGAAAGTGGGGAGGCTGTTCACGATGCTCTTTCCATGACTGACGGCTGTGAGTGAGCAGTGCCTGCTGCACACACCCATTGACAAATCTGGGTTAGCACAGCTGGAATATCTGGCTGGAACAGCCATGCTGGAAGTTGCTCCCAGTATTGACATAATTATGCTTCCTTTCCTCTAGTAGAACCATTTATTTTCAAGGATGAGACTTTGCTAATTGTACAAGGTACAGGCATCCAAATCTCACTGCAGCAGTACAAGTATAGCAGCATCTTTGTCATAATAAAGGGCTGCAAGAGGCCTGTTCTCAAGAAGTTTGCTATATAAGGACACTTTCCAGAACTGGAAACAAAGAAAGAAAAGCAAAGAAATATAAATGTATTGTTATTTAGTGCCAGCTGAATTCCAAGGATGAAATAAAAGAAAATATACAGCAGGCTGCTTTTCTTCGGCAAAAATCTTTCAGTTGCTTGACAGAGTTTTCCTACAGAACAATGAAATACATATCTGCTAAGAGATGAATGGCCAAATTTAGATGATTTACCCATGCCAAGCTTCACAAATTCCTTTTTTTAACTCTCTGTTTGTCAAGCCAGTCCTGTTGTATAAAAAAGGCATAGATGCCAGCCCCAGCCATGTGTCACATGCCAGCCCAAGCCCACCAGTCCAGGCAGCTGCTCAAGGGGTAGAAACACATTCCCTGTGACACTGGAAAGCAAGTAATAATGTCTTAGAATCATAGAATCATAGAATCACCAGCTTGGAAACGACCTCCAGGATCATTGAGTCAAACCATTCCTAACCGCCACTAAGCCATGCACCTCAGCACCTTGTCTACCTGTCTTTTAAATACCTCCAGGGATTGAGACTCCACCACCTCCCTGGGCAGCCTCTGCCAGTGCCCAATGACCTTTTCCACGAAAAATTTCTTTCTGATATTTCGTCTGAATCTCCCTTGGCAGAGCTTGAGGCCATTCCCTCTCATCCCGTACCCTGTCACTTGGGAGAAGAGCCCAGCACCCTCCTCTCCACAACCTCCCTTCAGGTAGTTGTAGAGAGCAATGAGGTCTCCCCTCAGCCTCCTCTTCTCCAGGCTGAACACCCCCAGCTCTCTCAGCCGCTCCTCATCAGGCCTGTTCTCCAGCCCCTTCACCAGCTTCGTTGCTCTTCTCTGGACTCGCTCCAGAGCCTCAACATCCTTCTTGTGGTGAGGGGCCCAGAACTGAACACAGGATTCGAGGTGCGGTCTCACCAGTGCCGAGTACAGAGGGAGAATAACCTCCCTGGTCCTGCTGGTCACGCCGTTTCTGATCCAAGCCAAGATGCCACTGGCCTTCTTGGCCACCTGGGCCACTGCTGGCTCATGTTCAGTCAGTGTCAACCAGCACCCCCAGGTCCTTCTCATCCTGGCAGCTTTCCAGCCAGGTTTCTCCTAGTTTGTACCTCTGCTTAGGGTTGTTGTGCCCCAAGTGCAGGACCCGGCATTTGGCCTTGTTAAACCTCCTGCCGTTGGTCTCAGCCCAGCAGTCCAGCCTGTTCAGATCCCTTTGGAGCCTCCCGACCCTCCAGCAGATCCACACTTCCACCCAGCTTGGTGTCATCTGCAAACTTGCTAAGGGAGCACTCGATGCCTTCATCCAGGTCGTTGATAAAGACATTGAACAGGACTGGACCCAGCACTGAGCCCTGGGGAACCCCACTTGTCACTGGCCTCCAGCTGGATTTAACTCCATTTCCCATCAGTCTCTGGGCTCGGCCAGCCAGCCAGTTTTCCACCCAGGAGAGTGTGCGCCCGTCCAGGCCAGAGGTGACAGTTTCCATAGCAGAATGCTGTGAGAAATCGTGTCAAAGGCTTTACTGAAGCCCAAGAAGATACATCCACAGCCTTTCCAGTAGGCGGGTCACCTTGTTATAGAAGGTGATCAGATTAGTTTGGCAAGACCTGCCTTTCATGAACCCATGTTGACTGGGCCTGATCCCCCAGTTCTCTTGCATGTGCTTCATGATCGCACTCCAGATCACCTGTTCCATGACTTTCCCTGGCACTGAGTTCAGACTGACAGGCCTGGAATTTCCTGTCCTGGGAGAAAACTAATTGCAAACACACTTGGAAAATTAACAGTGTGGTCCAGCCTTATTCCCAGTTTTCACCTACAGTGCCTTTGGTGAAAGGGAGTAATGGAGTAGCTGAGCAGAACAACACAGCTGCAGAAGTTAAGCTATGACATTGTAGGGCTGGTATAATGAAGATATTATTGGTTCCTTCTGGCTCTGAACCTCCAAAAGGACCTGTGATACACAGATAATATAGACTTTATTTAGGAAATAGCTCCCAATTCAGTAATAACCATTACTTGGATCAAACTAACCACGAATTCGTGTCTGTAGTGACTATATTCTGCCAGTGGCTTGAAAGGAAGCATTAAAGAAATTACCACAGTAAAAGTTCTTTTCTTAGTGTCAACAATTTCAATAAATTCCATTTACTTGAGTGCTTTTGTCAAAGGCAATTAGTGTAATCTATTTCATTTTTCTCTTAGCTGTATGTTTACAAGACTCTCTTTTTTGCACAGTAAAATACAGTTTCTTTGAATAAAATGTTGTCATTGGAGAATTTTCTGCACAGTCACCCAGTCTTGCAAGTTGTGAAGGAATTCTTGTCAGGTTTTGGGGTTTATAATCTTTCAAAAATGTTTGGTTTGTAACTTTTTGTGACAAATATTAGTATCCAACATTTAACCTCTTCAAGTGACTTAGAAAATAAAGGATGGAAAGAGATTGTGCGTAAGAGAGATAGAATAATCATTCCGGGATCAGACTTAACGACACATATGCCATCTTGGTGTGCATAAGTGCATATCTACATACACATGCAGATACACATACTTGCTTTTTCTTTCCCCTATTCTCATAAAGGCATAGAAACTTGAACAGTAGTTGGATGGTTGGATAGTGCCACCAAAAGAGCTTGTTGAAACTAAACTGTCTAGGCTTGGAGAAAGCCTCGATATTCTGAAATCGGAAAATAGGGAGTAAAAGGCAGTATTTTGTAAAAATAATAATATCCAAAACAGTTTTGTCATAAAAGATAACAATATTTGCTGCTGGTTTACTATTTCCGTTTCTCTTTTATAAATTATATCAAATGCAAAAAAAATGCACTGACTTTTTAAAACCAAACATTTTAATAACTTTCTGTGAGACTAGATTAGATTTATATATTAAAATATCCCTTGTGAAACCATCTAGCTTTGTTGAATCAGCACTGCCCACCAGAAAAGATGTTCTGCAGGAATTTCTCGATTAACTGTAACCCCACAGGTCACTCGCACCCTAATAGGTGGAAAAGTGGAATGGTAGCATCCTCCCCTCCTCTGACAGGTGTTTGACATGCAGGTGGAAAAGAAAGTGGACAATCACACATAGTTTTTCTTCTCTTTACTTGTGAGTCAGGGGTCCGAATAATTTCCTGCGTATAATGCCCCAATACCTGATTAATCCCTAATATAGTCAATCTGAGTAGTAAAGCTCTTTGACTTGCATTTTTCTTTCTCAAAGTCATAATGACAGGTGAGCTACCAGAAAAGCACTCTTTTTTTTTTTTTTTTATACAGTAACATAAGGTGTGGTAATATTGGAAGGCCAATGCAACAACAGCAGTAAATATTGAGGCAGTGAAGCTGGTCTTCAGAAAGAATTTAGTGTACAGGAAAGGCTTGTACCATCATTAGACCCTTGAGGGATAAATCAGAGTGGAAGAGAACTGACAGTGAGGAAGAGCATTAGGAAGAATGGTAATGTACAGTCTATCTTTTTCTTCATACCTGGAGTTACATCAACAAGGGCAGCAGAGATACAATGTAAGGATAAAGAAGAGTGGGGATAGACAGGTCTTCACTACAGTGGGGTGACTCTAACTCTGAGGACTGAGAATAATTATTCCTCTGTTGGAAAAAAAAATAGTAGAAGAAGAAAAATCAAACAAAAACGAGCTACTAAATTCCTTACCCCAGATCTGATGGATGCATAGTGGATTTTACCATAACTTCTGTAGGTTGTGTACATCATTGGGAGACTCAAAAGTGATACAGAAGCAGCATGACAGTGTGGGGTAGAAAGGACATAAATTATCTGGCTTCTCCATGGCACATCTTTGAATAACAGTTGTTTGGTGGTGGGGACACTTAGAGTCATAGAATCATACAACCATAGAATCACCAGGTTGGAAGAGACCCACCGGATCATCGAGTCCAACCATTCCTATCAATCACTAAACCATGTCCCTCAGCACCTCGTCCACCCGTCCCTTAAACCCCTCCAGGGAAGGTGACTCAGACAACTCCCTGGGCAGCCTCTGCCACTGCCCAATAACCCTTTCCATGAAAAGGGAATCTTGTTGACATGCTCAAGACTTCCAATACACATCCTTCCCCCTATAAAGCTCAGCAGAAATTTTATATTTTCTTAGATCTCCTTGTATCTGATTATACATCCCATGAAAAAATAGGGCTGTGGATTTCACTGGAGCGTGGCATGTATGGAGTATTCATTCAACAAAAGGTTTAAATTCAAGTTCCTCCAGTTTCACAGCCACAAAAGCCACTGCAAAGAGGATCCCTGCCTTCTGCTGTTGGCTTCTCATTTGTACAGGGAGCTCACAGTTACCGTCGCACTGCATCTCTAAAGAAGAGGGTGGTATAAACGGCCTCTCCATAGCACTCCATCTGAAATTATCATAGAAAACGCGGAAACACCCCTAACAAATTCAAAGCATGTCATTACTATTTCTGTCAGCGAATTCTGAATGAAACACATGGTCCCGGCCCAGCTACACAACATCTAGAATTTCTATCTCTTTCTGGAGACCCAAGACCTAATTTAGCACAGTCAAATGCCTAACACAGACTTTCGTGTTTATGCTCTTATGCTGTACTCGCACTGTTGTAAGAACCCGACAACAGCAATGTAGAAAAGCCATAAAGCATCTGCCTTCTCTGCAGTCTATCAGCAAACTACAAATGTCACAAGGATTGCTTAATACTAGGCAAAGAACAGATGCACAAAGATCCCATTTCTGTAACCTTTACCAGCTGGAGGAAGTAATACTGGTAGGAGCCGAACGCGGAGATCAGTCTTCACCTGAACATGAAGGCAAGTTTGTATCATAAGAACACTCTCTTTAAAATATTTGAAGATTTTAGTTTGAAAAATTCTTTACTTTTTCAGATTATCCTAAAGAACAGTAAATACAAGCCTAGACACATAAATGTCTTTTTTTCTTGGTAGTGTAATATTTAGCATTTGCCCTTACAGGATTTTTCTTTTCATGCCCGTGTAGTTAATAATGTTGATTCAGTTAACAGTTAGTTCTTCTGGTCCAGATCTCCCATGTGAGCAGCGTTATCTGGAATATCAGTATTTTACACCTTCTTAGCTGGAAAATTACTTACCAAGTGGCAAACTGAAGGGACCAGAGGCAGCCCTGTGACTCTGGAATACACTAATTCTAAGCAGTTTTCCTACCTATATGTCTTTCTTGGGTAGAAAAGCCCCTAGGACAAAAGTACTTTAAAGTCTATTCTGTAACACTTACTATTTTTAAATGCTACGAGTGTCCACATGAGGATTTAGCCCAGAACAGTGATTCGAGTCAATATGCAAGCATACATATATATGGATGTATGTAAATACTTTACTCTTCAAACCTAACGAAGGCTGCCAAGTGTTCTAGACTGTAATTCCAAGGAGGAGATGAGTAAAGGTAACTCAACAAGCACACGCTTTGCCTAACGATGTATGATTCTATGAATAAGGCTAGCTAAAATAAGACAAGCCATGTCTCCACAGATGCAATTCTTGTATGTGTCAACAGAAGACTGAATGGAGTAATGCAGCCTTTTCCCTTGTACCAGGAATTTTAAGCCTTCGACAAATCCCTCATAGAGACTAGCAAGAAAATTGGGTAGTCATTGGGCAAGCAGCGAAGAACTGCTCTGGATTAGACACTGGCAAAGTAACAAAACAAATAGTCAATTTTCACCTTGGCAAAGCCTCTGTGCTAAGTCAGTGTGGAAAATATTCATAAATAAATCAGGAACTGAAGAACAGTGAGATGTAATCGCTCTGGTAATGCAAATAGCAATTAACGACAATATTTGCATTTGACACAAAGCTCCGAGGATAATAGAGGATGGAAGTGCCTGTGAAGAATCCCACCAGTAGACAAATGGGATGCACAGTGGCAGATAAAATCTGACAAAACGGTGACACTACAAATGAAGCATATTGGTTGTTGGGAATTGATCAAGAGCCCAGTAACACGCTGGATAAGCTGCCTCCTCATGTAAAAGGTCCAACAATAGCTGGGTGAAAACAGGACTCCAGAGGGTAACACACAGAACAGACACTACATTTTCTTCTGATTAAGAAAGTAGTGCTTGAAGATGTTAAAAATGACCTGTATAAAAAGGTAGATTTTAAGTACAGCACTTCTATTTGTGCAACATGGAAAACTCTTGGTAAAACCAGAAACTATCCCAAGATAAGTGGTAAACCAAGAGGTCTAGGTGACCCTGGCAGTGGTGAGAAACAGGGGGACAGGCTGTCTAAGTGGAAAAGTAAGCTAAATCTGGTGACAAAGAAAATTTTCTGCCCTGCTCCCATGCATAGCAGATAAACTTTCGCAACACAGCGTCCCAAATTTATCATCAGACCTGAAGGGATCAGCTGCTTCCAGTGCAAAGTACAACTGTCTTGAGAAGAGGAGACTGAGGGGAGACCTCATTGCTCTCTACAACTACCAGAGAAGAGGTTGTGGAGAGGAGAGAGCTGGGCTCTTCTCCCAAGTGACACAGGACAGGACTAGGGGAAATGGCCTCAAGCTCCGCCAGGGGAGGTTTACGCTGAACATTAGGAAAAATTTTTTCACAGAAAGGGTCATTGGGCACTGGCAGAGGCTGCCCAGGGAGGAGGTTGATTCACCTTCCCTGGAGGGGTTTAAGGGACTGGTGGACAAGGTGCTAAGGGACGTGGTTTAGTGTTTGATAGGAATGGTTGGACACGATGATCCAGTGGGTCTCTTCCAACCTGGTGATTCTATGATTCTATGAGGAGGGGAACCACAGCATTCCTTGCTGCCATTGACAGCCTGGGTCTCAGCTGTGAGTCTCCAGGGGAGCCTAGAGGCCACCCCATCCCCAGCACCCAAGCTTTTTGTAGAAGAAGATGGGGAGCACAGCCTGGAGGGAGCAAGGAGGGGGGTTCCCCCACTGCAGAGCAGATGCATGGGTCACCCTTCCACAGTGTCTCTCAGTCACAGAGTTTTACGGGTGCCACTGTTTCAGGCTTACTGATGGGAGAGAAGAAGAAATATTCGTTTGGAATAAATTATTCCATCAGGTGGCTTTGATAGCTTCTCCAATATTAACAAGCGCCAGCCACTGCACTGACTCAGAGGGAAGATCTATGCCATTAACACCATACTCCTCTGATGAGGAAATGTCACAAGTCCTCAGGGACCAGCAAATTGCTGCCAGAAGTCATTCTCATTCCAGCTGGTAGCAGCGACACCAGACACTTGCCATTTAAACTGAGAGACAAGCAAAGGCAACAGTCAAAAGTCTCACAGGCTGGAAAAGGCTAAAGTGCAATTTCACCTAATTAAAAACTGAGACAAATTAATAGCCTATAGTCCTTCGATGGCCCTTTGATTTTGAGACATCTGAAGAGGGTTATAAGTTTTAGAAGAGGAGTGCTCAGTGCCTTTGAAAATCCAGCCCCACAGAAAGGAGCCAACATGCCCTGAGATGGGAAGCATCCTCTGTCCCTCCATTACGTGCCTCATCCCTACTTGTGTGTTACAAGGGCATGAAATGATAGGACTAGGGGGAATGGCTTTAAATTGGAGGGGGGAAGATTTAGATTAGACATTAAGAAGAATTTCTTCACTGTGAGAGCAGTGAGGCCCTGGTCCAGGTTGCCCAGGGAAGCTGTGGCTGCCCCATCCCTGGAGATGTTCAAGGCCAGGTCAGATGGGGCTTGGAGCAGCCTGGTCCAGTGGGAGGTGTCCCTGCCCATCACAGCGGGGCTGGAATGGGATGAGCTTCAAGGTCCCTTCCAACCCAAACTATTCTATGATATCATAGAATACATAGAATTCTGTTAGGACACATAGATTCTGTTAGAATCATTGAATACATTCTGAAATGTAGATCAACACCCTGGAAAGAGAAAAAAATGTCAAATGCCAACACTATTAACAAATATCTTGTGCTTACAATGAATGAAATGGTCAAAGAACAAGTACTGCGGTTTTCAGAAACCACAAATACTGCAGTTACGGGTATTTTATCAGTGTTTGACCTCTCCGCTCTATGAATCTGCATATGCATTGGAAGACAAAAACTATACAGATGTTCAGTTATTATCAAAAGAACAAAAGAAAGTCCCAAACAAAGCTCATAAGTATTCTGAAACAATTTTGCATCTCTTGGAGAGCGAATTGTTCCCCACTGCACATCCTAATGCCTCTGTCTTTTCCTTGGCCTCCAAAAGCAAGTATTTAACAGCAGTGCCATGGGCATTGCTCACGATATGTCACTGCTGGGCTGGGTAACTCCAGCTGGTGAGGTGGTTGACATGGGCCAGGACTACTGAATGGTAGGAATTAAAACTTTTGCCTTGTTGTAGTGTTCTTGTCTCCTCCCAAGGCCTTATCTGTGTGAGAGAAGCGGCATTCGATCTAAAGCAGGAGACACTGAACACAGGGTGAGTTGGATTTTAAGGACCAGACACTGAGAGAATTCAAAAGTATGGGAGAAATAGTAGCTGCAGGACTAGAAAAGCTCGAGGATCAAGGGTGGGGAGGGGTGGGGGTGAAGTGACTCAGGGCTAAAGAGGAGCAAGAGGGAGAAAGAAAGCATCAGAGGGAATAAAAAAGGATAAAATGAGCTTCTGTTGTAGTCCAGGTATCATGGTCAGAATAACAGTGCTCTGAGGTAAGACTGAGATTTTCTACACAGTATTAAAATGAAGCATTAGATAAAGTTTAAAGAAAATGCCAGACAATGCCAGGAATTAAATGATGTCCATCTGCTGCTTCTAAGAATGCCCAAAAGGATGGGATCCTGACCGTTAATCATGATGTGTGAGATGATGGAATTTAATTGAGTTAAAATTGTGAAAAGCACATATATTTCACTTGTGGTAGAGGCAGGAAGGACTTACTCCATCTCCGAGAGATATAATTTTAGACCTGAACCTTTAGCAAGGATACCTGCCACTGAAACATCAGCTGAAATGTAAATCTATAGTTTTTAAGCAGTTTTAGTTTAGGAACTAAAAGCAGTTAGTAGCCCTTAATTTCAGCAACTTTATATGTCAGGACAATACCTCATGTGAATATATCATGAAAAAAAACCATCCTTTCCTTGTAGATAGACCTTTTCAGCATGCAGGAAAGAAAGGTTCCTGTAGATGAGCTCTGGTGGCTCCTGCAGTTATTACCTCAGCTGTGGGTCTCACCTTTTGCAGAGGTTACCTCTCCTGCAGCAGAGCAAGCAGGAAAGGAGGACGTGTCAGCGCCTCTGCCAGCACAGTGCAAACAGCCTGGCTTGCACGGGGAGGGACGAGGAATCTCGCTATCACACCAGACTTTGCCTGCAGCAGCAGAAATGTGGACAGACAATCCCTTCCGCCAGGTCTCTAAAGGGGGATGAGATCTCCAGCAGGGACAAAATTAAAAATAGTTGCGGGCTGAGACGTAAAAAAACCTCTTCAATCAATTCATAGGAGTTTGTTCTCGGTGCTTCGCCATCCATTCATTCGTTTGTAGGCTTCATTTCATTTTAAATGTTATTTTTTGTGAATAAAAAAAAACATTCACACTCTTCCAGTAGTACCATTTTCCTCTGACTGTCTCTGGATTTGACAAAGGCACTTGCCTGTCTGTATAGGCAAGGCACTTCTCTCACCGGTCTTTTCTATTACACTCACTTTGTTAAAGAAGACTATTTTATAAATTAAAGTTAACCTTTGCCTTGCCAAGATAAAAGATATTTTTCATGCATTACAATCTCAGTATAGATGAGGAACTATTCATTTGGACACATTTCATTCAGTTTAAGTAACTGTAAGTGAGGAACCTAACGCCAGGCAATTGATGCCTATTAAATCACAGTTCTCACGTCTACAGAAGGGTGGTAACATGGTTAAAAACACATCATTTCCCAGGAGAGGCTTGGGCAGAATTCAGATAGCAAATTGAATTATGGCAGTTAATGAGTTACAGAGCTTCAACTTCAGTAACTCTCTCTCCTTATTCTCCACTCGCACCAAGGGAAGGACTTGTGCCTCTCCTCAACCCCTGGTGAAGCCCCTGTGGAGCTCACCGAATCACCACCACCCCTGCAAGCCTGGTAATCTAGACTATTTGCACTAAGCTACACCCATTAGTTAGATCCATTAGCCAATTACAACTAATACACTTACACCGATTAGATTAAACTGATTTATACTTGCCTTACAGAGATTTAACTTGTGCGAGTGGGGATGTAGGGGATTTTCTACTGTACTTGGCATGCGAAGCAAATTGCACAGTGCCAGAATGGAAATCTGGCTCCCCCAATAGCAGTGAAAATAAGAAAGATATACAACAGATCTATACTGCTTGAAAATTTTGAATAAATTATCTTCCCTAAATATATGCTCTAGATCTAAGCTGGATATGGGATTTTTTTTTTTTCTGAAAACAGCAGGCTTGTACTGTTTGGAAAACTGGAGGATCCAACAGTTTCTTTACTTCTGAAAATCCACGATTGTTCATAACTGAAGTAATCAAAAATGAGGTGGTGGTAAATTCACACAAACAGATCCATAAAGGCTCAGTTTATGGTTTTACTCACATGAATATGCTAACATGATTCTGTGAAAAGTCGCAGTTACAGAAGAAATTGCATTTTTCATGCACCTTACCCCATGGTATTTTTGTCACGAAATTATAACAACCGCGTTCTGTCCACGTTACAAATCTATATGTGTACATGTGCTATAGTACGTGGTGGCAGAACACAGTTTTATACGTCGGTCTTAAAGCTTTCAGCAGTGTAGCCACGGGAGGGGTATAGAAATGATTTTCACAGCCAGGACAGGAGCCTGAAGATCAGTGATGCCGGCACTTTCGCTCCTCCCCAGCTGGAGTTCCCTTGAGAGAGATGCTGTTTAAAGAAATTCAGCTAAATCCTTCCAGAAGGCATTGAAGAGTGGAAGCAGACCCAGAGAGGAGAAAAACTGTAGCTCATCCTCCCTCATCCTGCAGAGCACAGACTGTGCGTGGCGACACACTCGGTCCCCATCGCCTCTCCCTTCCAGCAGCGCCAGAAGAAGGTGCAAGAGGGCACCTCGCAGCCTCCGAGGTCCCCAATGTCAGCAGCTTTTTGCTCTGATAAAGGTCAGAAGTGCTCACTCGCGGGCCCAGCGCTGCGCCGCTAAGGTTCACTAACCAGACTCTGCTCGAGGGAAAGGCAAGAGGCACTGCAGGGCACATATGCTTTTGTTTATCAAACTCTGCCGTGACCCGCTTGTTTCTGCCATTCAAACAGGATTTCTCATCCCAAAATAAGGACACGCTATTTTCCTCCATCAGCCACAGTTTCCCAGAGACATGAAATATTTAAAACTAATTAATAATATTAATCCATAAGTTAAACTCACATCTGCAAATATATATATTTTTTCCACGTTGTTATGCAGCTTTCTGAGGAGAGAAATTAAGGGTTGTTTTTTTCCCCTCAGTATATGTTCTTTTTCTTCATATTTTGACAATAATTTGGCTTTAGACTCTGGCAATCACACACCCCAGTGCAACATTGTTTAGAGACAATCAGAATTTCATCCCCTGATTAAATGGGCTGAAAAACACTATTTAACCTTAACTACAGAAATTCAAATTCCTCTGATGCAAGAGAAATAAATAGGTAGAGATGCAGAGAGAGGAGAGAGTGGGGATAAATACTCCCCTACAATGAAGATTTGGAAATGCTCACTCTTAACAGTTTTATCTGCGTTACAATATTCATAACTTTTTATCACAGTAATCCTGTTTATTTGTGCCATTTTTATATTCTTTTCAGCCCCTGCTTTATTGGAGAATGGTTGAAAGATAAAAGGTCCACAGAAACTATTCTTGACAATCCCCTTGACACTCTTGTAATCTGCTGATAACTGCTTTGACATGTCTCATAAACCCTCAATATAAAAGGAGGAAGAATGTGCCACTGGAGCCCGTGGTACCACTTTTTAAATTCTACCTGCAAACTACTGATTTACAGTGAGACTGGGGAAATAATCAAATTAAAATGGTACAATCTGTGGTGATATAATTATTATTATTATCATCATCATTATTGAGATATTCTCTAACCTAAATCCTAAAATCGTCTTTGTGGAGCAGCGTAGACCTATCATTTAATCCTAACTGATTGATTCTACTAAATTAATTTGTAATGATTGAAAAGTTCTGTTTATTGACCAAGATAACCAAAAATGGGTTCGGCATTCTTTGTTCACCCTCTCTTTGAAATGCAAGTGAGAAATTACTTTCTTAATTTTTTTGAAATAATCTTAATTTTGACTTTCAGTATCTTCCTCTCTGTTTTCTGCTTTTTCTCCTCTTCTGTATTCACATTATTGTTATTGGTAGGGATTTAGTATCACCATTTCATCTTAATTTTCCATCAAGTCTATATTACATTACTCTGTTCACTTATTGTCTTACATGATTTGTTATTTTTTTTTTTCGACTGCTATTGTGGAAACCTCCTGTCTTTTGATTCCTTGTACTCCTCTCATTTCCCTCCTAATATCTCAAGATCAACAGGAGAGGGAAGCAGAGACGCCTCAACTTATTTCATTTTGCAAGGTTTGCATTGTCACGGCCACAACAAACTGTCTGTGCTGCAAAAGGGAAACTCCTCAGCGTTAAAGGCAATCTCTGCTGTTCTCCAATTGACTCTTCTGCTGGGGAAAGGTAGGATGTACTTGAGCAAGGCATGAGCAGAAGTGGATAGAAAATCCCTCTCAGGCAGACAACACCTATATCAGTCCCACTGTATTAGCCACAAGGGCCAATTAGCTCACAATTAGAACAATTAAAAAAAAATATCTACTCTAACAGCCTATTTTACATGCTTCTACATGGAGAAATATGCACTTGCAACAATAAACTCAAGTGTTTTAAAGTGCAAATATTATGTGCTGCTTTAAAAAAAGGAGCTGTAATCTGTCCCTTACACTTCATTTCATGAGTGACATGCACTGTAGTTTTCAAAGAGCTGAATGAGAAGGATCGTGTAACACAGGCTGCATCGCTCACATGCAGACACACGCTCAAATTAAAGAAAAACCCAACAAAAAGTCCACAAACGCCTCAAAACAGCGAATAACTTTGAAGTCAGTTATTATTTCTGCTATCACCCTGTGAATATTCTATTTTTCCCTCCAGTGCTGTTGCCCGTTGTCAGTGCCGGCACGGAACGGGAAGCACTAGAGAAAGAAGAACCAAGACAGATAAAAGGGTCAGTTTGCTGAGACAAAAGATGATATCACGTCGAGACAAATTACAGAGGTGCTGTGTCTAAATGTGTTGAAGCAATAACTGCAATACAACAGCCATATCAGCAGGGCTGCTCTGTGCTCTTGCTTACGCACGCTGCATGTAAAGCAGAGCCTACAGCTCGAGCGCTGCAATTCAGGTCACACACAGAGGCAGCTCCCTGGCAGCCTGGGAGACAGCTAGCTGCTGGGCCACCTGCAGGCCATCCTGCTCAGACACAGAAAGAGCTGAAGAAGAAGTCATTAGAAGTGACAGGTAACCCGGTGCTGCAGGGCAGAGACCCATCCCGGCGCCTTGCAGCCAGACCTGCATCCCCCAGTGTCTCCCAACCTGCCCGAGCACCCGCTCCCTCATCGTCTGAGCACTTCTGTACAGCCTGTCTACCTGCAAACTGAGGGGGGGAAGAAAAGGTGAATATATGTATATTTATTTTATTTTGTTTAAATTTTTTATCATTTAAGATCAGAGGGGAAAAACGCAGGAGCTCTGTCAGGCATTTGTCTTCATCAGGTCTCACAAAATTCACAGAATCGTAGGTTGGAAATGACCTTTGAGATCATCAAATCCAACCGTACCTGCCCATTACTAAATCATATCCCTAAGCACTCCATCTGCCTGTCTTTTAAACCCCTCCAAGGATGGTGAATCCACCACCTCCCTGGGCAGCCTGCGCCAGTGCCCGGTGACCCTTTCAATGGAGAACATTTTCCTAATTTCCAATCTGAACCTGCCCTGGTGCAGCCTGAGGCCATTCCCTCTCGTCCTGCTACCTGTCACTTGGGAGAAGAGACCAGCACCTACCTCTCTACAACCTCCCTTCAGGCAAGTGTGGACAGTGATAAGTCTCACTCCAGCCCCTCAATGTCTTTCTTGTAGTGAGGAGTCCAAAACTGAACTCAAGATTCAAGGTGCAGCCTGACCAGTGTCGAGTCCAGGAGCAGAATCCCTTCTCTGTTCCTGCTGGTCACACTGATCCAAACCAAGATGCCATTGGCCTTCTTGGCCACCTGGGCCACTGCTGGCTCATCTTCAGTTGCTGCTGACCAACGTCCCCAGGTCCTTATCTGCTGAGCAATTGAGAGACTTGAGAGGTAAAGGATGGTTAACACCTGTGAAAGAGCTAAAACTACTAACCGACATGCTGTTAACCCAGATGGAGAGAAAACTGGATGGTTAACACTCCCAAGATGCCATGACTGGCTGGAGGATAACGGTCACAGAACTGGAAAAAAAAATAAAAGGTGGATAGATGCAGAGACAGATCATTCAGTCTCACAGCACACTGTCATGACTTTCCTCTCCAGCTGCTGTTTGGGATTTCTGTTTCTCGAAAGCGTACCGAGGTTCAATAACAAATGGTTATGTAGCTTGATAAGGCAAAGGGAGATTGCATGAGGTCTCCAGTTCTTTGCTGGAAAAGGGAGATCAGCCTCTTCCACAGGCAGAGTTAGGACAGGGACACCTGGCCTGACATGATTTTTTTTTCCCAAGACACATCTGTCTTGTTCCTGGCTCCAGGCTTAAGCAGGTCTGATTTCTCATTGCTGTGCCAAGGTGAAGACTGGTTGCACAACTGCCTGAAAAGAGACCAGATTTTTAATGAGCTAGTTTAGAAAATACCTCTGAATTTGGCAGATCTCATCACCAAACCAGGCTGAATTCCCTTCGGTACTAAAATTGGCAGGGCCACAGTGAATTAATCCATCGGACTGTGGCACAAAATTGCAAAAGGAGCTCCAGACTACCAGTAATTTATTCACCTGACATGGTTCTGGCCAACAGAGAAGGTCTAGATCTGAAACCTTCACCCAGATCAGTTGTGTTGTTATAATCTCGCCCTTGTAGAAAAGATGGTCATCATATTCTCTGTTTTCTGCTGTGCTACCTGTCTAACTAGCAGGATTGCTCTATAACGGCGTTAGGATGCATTCAGCAGTGCTGATCCAGGAAGAAGCTTTTCCAATTTTAAAATGGTTGACAGTGAAGTTATGAGAAGGCTTTGAGTCCTCCGTGAGTTATTTTAGAAGCATAGAATCATAGAATAACCAGGTTGGAAGAGACCCACTGGATCATCGAGTCCAACCATTCCTATCAAACACTAACCCATGTCCCTCAGCACCTCATCCACTCGTCCTTAAAACCTCTCCAGGGAAGGGGAATCAACCTCCTCCCTGGGCAGCCTCTGCCAGTGCCTGATGTCACACAAAACATGTGGGGAGGATTTTTTCTGTTAGCTGAAGACACTTAAGTCACCTGGAATTATCCACACCTCCAGATGATTAAGGCAAGTCCGAAAGATGGACAGAAATTTTTGATTTAGTGTAAAAGGTCTCAAAAGAAAATAACCTGTGGAGACACTTGAGATTTTTCAGTAGTGAAGGGAAAAACATGCTTTATGCTTCATCTCTAGGGCCCTGATATGTAGATTGTGTTCTCCCAAAGTCATGAAAATAGATGTCAGTGCTTGGTCATACAAAAAGAAAATGTGTTAAGTGCTGATACACACAGGATGGTTTGAGGCCTGGAGAACTGCTAATGGCTTTTGGAAGACTTCGTTGCTCTTGTAATTATTTGGAGAGGGGAAAGAAAGTTTAATCTGCAAACAATAAACTGTTAGTTACTTATTCTGACTGCCTTGAACGACACATTTGTTTCTAGAGCCCTACATTATGTCCACTGAAGAGCTCATGATAGGAATTATAGAAGCAAATAAATGTATTTCTCAAAATTAGCGATATATGTGGGGTAATCCAAATATTCTTAAAACAAATGCATAGAACACTAAGTTCCTATTTTCCAAGTATCTTCTTTCAGTTGCTGTTCTTTTGTCTTATTCTATTGATCTTTAAAGCATGATAATCAATATCTCTACTCTTTAAAAACATTCTGTATGAGGGGCATGACTTCCATTTACTTTACATGAGTGGTTTTGCCAGTGGGGAATCCTCTGACACTGAATTGCCAGTATTAGTAGTACACTTCAGGATATTTCAAGAGTTAAAGAGGAAAAGAAAACGCAACCATATCCAGCAAATAGCAGAGTGACAGTTTCAAAGGAGCAAGGCTGAATAGGAAATTTCATCCCAATTCTTTGAATCCTAAGGTGGAATTATTAACATCCTGGGGATTGTTAAAGCATCTAGAGAAATGATGAACACAAAATGCGAAGCATCACATGCATGATATAGATCTGTGGAGTGAAACGGCTGATCTTCAGAAACAATTGTTTCTTCCTTAAAAATGGTTTCAGGCTTATATAATCATCTTGAATTCAGTGATTTCTACAACTGTGTTTCAAGTCATGTGCAATAACTTAATACAACTGGACTCCGCTTTTCAACTTGTGGTAACCAGAATATGAAACAAAGAAGAGGTCAATGGTCCATCATGGATGTTCACACCCCAAAAACTAATTGAACATGCCTGTTCTCTTTGCCATTCCCATTGGGTGTAGCGATGGCTTCTCATTCAGTGGAAGGAGCTCTTTATATTCAGCTGTTGTATATCACCTTCCAGAGAACTGAACAGTCTCAACCTTGGGGAGCTGGGCACTTAATTCAGTATGTTGAATTTATGATTAAAGGTAGATGTTCAAAAGTTACCTGTGAACGAGCTCAGTGTTATCATCTGTCTCGCTGCTTCTACATTACGTCTGATGTCTTCACAAAATGAAGAAGTCCTCTGAATTTTAATACACGTGACACACAGATGTAATGCTACCCTGTCATTCAAAGTTAAGCAAAAGTATACTCTTATAACATAAAATATACTGCTATACAAGTCCCGTTGCACAGATGAAGTATCAGTCAGAAGGACAGAGGTAAAAGACAATGGGTTATAACTTCCATATGCTCTGGAAAGCTGGAGACATCCTGTAGTCTCAGGACTGGTACTGTTCACATTTTTATGTGACACAAATAGGTACGCTATTTTAAAAGACCTTTTGTGTGAGTGTATCCTTTCAAGGGGGTGGAGGGGATTCATATTTGATAAATTACTTCCCCATATTATTAACTTCATCTTTTGCAAATTTTATTTAAAAGTTTATTACCTAAGTAGCAGTGCCAAACAGAAAATAAGGATTCAGAACTTAAGTTTGCAATTGCAGAAAAGAGTCATTGCCTTGATGGTTGTTATGTCATCAGGTTTGAATAAATAATTTATGCAAATGAAGATACCTTTTTTTAACCTGGAAAGTTTTGACATTAGTTTCATAGTTTTCTGACATTGCAAAAGCTGAAACAATATTCTCTTGCTGATGAGGCTGACAAGGTTTAATCAAAAACTCTCGATAAAGAGTAAAAATTAGAAATCATTCTGGACAACATTTACATAGTCAAGCTTGCAAAGCAGATGCCATCTCAAAGACAGAGTAGCTTCTTTGGTTCTGTGAAGACAGTTGTTCATAGAATCCCTAGGTTGGAAAAGACCTTTGAAATCATCAAGTCCAACAGTACCTGATAAATCGTATCCCTAAATTCATCCTGCAGCAATTTTGGTACTTAGAGGCTGTCATCAGAATTTCTTGGGACTCAGACTCCAGGACAGGTTAATTTCCATTTCCTTTATGTTTCTTACACTTAAAAAAATAGTTCGAATTTTCATGTGCAGGTGCTGTCATCCATGTAACTCAAATTGGTCCTAGCTAATACTTTAAGAATCAGAAGAACTTGAAAACTAAATGGTAAGGCCTTCTGCAGAATAATTCTGTGATTTTTTTTTTCTGTCTCATATTTGAGTCAGCGGTGAGTTTTCTCTTTATTTTTGTACAAATGGATCTCATGTTTTTAATCCTCTTTTGTTCTTTAGGTTCTTCTTGCAAGCCGAAGCCGTGTGTACATGAGTTCCACAGGTAGTGGCATAATTGTGTCCTTTATTCATTTTCACTTTATGTCTATCAATTTAGTTGATAGACACTTTGTTCTTATGTAAGAAAGGCTACAGCAGAACCCAATTTACTTTACATCACAGCTAACATGCCATTGAGATTAATAGGAACAATTCATAGCTTTTTGGAAGTATTTTTATCTCAGTCTCTAAGGATTTGTTCAAACAACACAACATTCTGTTCCCGTTAGTAACCACAAAAATGAGAAATTTAGATTTAAGTGACAGTTAAGATTTTGCATAATTTTCTTTTTCCTCTCTTAGGAGAGAGATTTGTCAGGCAAATAAGACAAAAATGTAGGGGGTCTTGCAGGTAATCACAGCATTACAGACATACACTAACATTTAAGACAGCTGTGTTTTCATATAGCCCTGGATATTGACATTCTTAGCTCAGGCACAAAAAAAAATAGAAGACATTTCAATAATCTCTTGAAACAAATTGTCTAATACTTCAAGATTAGTTTCTTTAATTCCTGCAAAACTTCTAGTTAAAATAGGAAAGTGTAGTGGCAAAAAATGTTTCTCAGTTGAAACATCTGGTTTCTACCTGTTATTGCAAATGACCTGACCCATTCTGTTATCAAGGTCTTCCTGTTAATTACAAACTCCAAATCATTCTGGAAAAAAAAGAAATTATTTTAAACAAAGCTTATTAGCAGAGAATCCCTTGTCAATGCTGTCACTTAAAAATATCAGATGGCAAAATGAAAATTAAATATTAAAACCTACTGTTCATGAGACAGAGCAGTTGTTTTTCAGTCGAGAATTAATGGGTTTGCACTTGATGGAAGGAATGCATTTGTTTATGATGGGCACAATAAGGATTTATTATATTGTCTACTCATGTCTTTGTCTTTCAACACGTGGCTTTTGTAAGGGCATGATAGATACATAGCCAGGCACTCAGAAACTTCATGTGATTCTAATTAAAATTTTGGGGGGCTGTTCGTATGATTCACTGAAATTTTGAAAAGTAGAAATCCTTAACAAAACCTAGCAGCTCTTTTTCTCTTTTAGCAGGCCCAAAATAAAAAAAAAAAAAAGCAGCATTGATAAGAAAGGGGGGCATTCTTTGCTGCTCGTAATTCAAGGACAAGTTTCCCATTGATTTGAAAAGAGCTGCAATTTCACCCACGGAGTCCTGAAGTGCTGTGCTCTGCTGCAGCTGTTTGCACGTGCATTGCCTCTTCTTGGTGGTTTCCCTGCGCTCATCGTTCTTTCAGGACCGTGATTGCCTCCAAGGGCAAGCCCAGGTTTCACCCTCCTGTTTCTCCTTTCTCACCACCCTGGCTGCGAGTCCTGGTCTCGCTTGGCACTAGACCAACACCTCCCATCTGACCTCTCATCTGTGGGAGGCCTTGATGAGCGTATAAATCTTTAGAAAGCACAGGCGTATGGGAATAATGATATAATATTATATAAACCACAATGCAATATGAAAATTACAGTAATATGCAATGATATAATAATTACAAGAAAATGACCTAAAAATCATTATAATTTATCAGTTAAATGGCCTATCGCTGAACACTGGGTTCCTTGTGCTTCGCTCATTTTGTTAGTTCTAGGCTTCCCTAATTAAAATAGTACAAAGGTTAACATTGGTTCTAGTCCAATTTGCTTGCCTGCTTTAAGTTTTCAAAGCCAAGGCATTGCCACTGGCTGGGGCTGTCTAAGCATATTTGTAGGCATAGATCTGTAGGTAGATTTGTAGGTGTAGGCCTGTATCTCTATCCTAGAAGGTGAAAATAATGAGGCAGCTGCCTGTCTCCTCTCATACCCCGTATCATAAACTCTCACTGAGATTTTCAGGCATCTCTGAGAATCATGTACCCATTGAGGGAGAACAGCCTTCATATTAATAAAAAAAAAAAAAAAAAGATAGAATCATGGAATCATAGAGTAGTTCGGGTTGGAAGGGACCTTAAAGATCATCCGGTTCCAACCCCCCTGTCATGGGCAGGGACACCTCTCACTGGATCATGTTCCCAAGGCCCATCCAACCTGGCCTTGAACCCCTCCAGGGATGGGGCAGCCACAGCTTCCCTGGGTAACCTGGGCCAGGGCCTCACCACTCTCATCTTGAAGAAATCCCTCCTTATGTCTAGTCTAAATCTGCCCCTCTTGAGTTTATAGCCATTCCCACTCGTCCTGTCACCACAAGCCTTTGTAAACAGTCCCTCCCCAGCTTTCATTGCTCATGCTTTACAAGGCAATGAGACTTGTTGAGAACGGCCAGAGGAGAAAGAACAGAAATTATGCATCCATCTTCAGCTATGGCCTCCTCAAGTTTCAAATTTCAATTAATTCAATAATTTGCAATAAATTCAGAGTAAACTCTAACTCACTTTCAACTACTGGTTTTAAGAAAAGTGAATTGGATCCAAATACCCCAGTTGGAGACTCTGTCTTCCAGTAAGCCTTTCTAGGCAAACGAAGAACAGTGTCTCAGAACAAGGACAATGCGATGGGGTCTGAGTATTGTAGGAAGCTGGTTGAAACTAAATGACTGATTTCCTTCACTTGCCCTCCAAGGATTAACTCTGAGTCTGTCAACATTCTTCTGAATGAATGAAGCATCCCACATCACCTGTTTGCTAGTATGTGTGGTTTCTTTTTTTAATAATCAGTCCTAATATTTAAAAATTGAAGGTATGACCTCATCCTTCCCCTAGCTTTCCTCCTATCTACTTAGAATTCTTCATCTTGTTTTTTTCTTACATGGGAAGTTTCAGATTAAATTACCTTTAGTCTGGTGAATAATGTTACAATTTTAACTCATACATTTTCCACTACAAACAGGAACACTTCTGTGATACTAGGACGTAAAAAGTGAATGAAAAAATGCTCCAGATCCTCCCATGGTGCAAAAGCCATTTCTATTACCAACCAGTCTTAAAATGAAAAAACATAAAACCCATCCCATCCCTCTCTTTGTTCATCTTTGTGATCCTGACTCTTAATTACTTTAGTAAGCTCTACTTTGCTTTCACCAAGTCTCCCGAATGATCAGGTCCAAGCTATTTCATAGACTTGTTGCTGCTCCTGTCCTTACAGGTGGGGTGTGGGAAATCACATTCACCTCCCTTCAAGGAAATTATGCAGGAGTAGCCTTCACTCAGCCCATACTTTTCCTGTGCTACACCACAAATGAGCTCAAATCTGTCCCATTTCCAGACTTACGTGGGAACAGATGGACAATAAGGAGGGAAACAGGGTAAACTGTAAATGAAGTTTCTTCCATGAGGCAGATTCAAGTATGGCTGTAGGCAGATGCAGTGTTAGGTTTACGGCTGAACTTGATCCTAAAGGTCTTTTCCAACATAAATGATTCTCTGAAATCTGTGATTCTGTACAATGTAGATCTGTGAACCCTGAGAGTGTGTGTGCAGCAAGGAGGCAGTAAGTGAGGATAAACCCTGGGGTACAGCAGACTTTCCTGACTTATCAAAGTTGATCTTGCAAGAAGGAACAAACACCGAAGTAACTGTGATGTGGCAAAAGAGAACAGTTTGACCTAAACAGCTTTATCTGGCAAAACAGATGGATCATATGTTGTTCTAATGCTCAAGTCAGCTGAGTGACACCTGGAGCGAGGCTGAAGCCTCACGGCTTGGTGCTGCTTCAGTTAAGAACAGAAAGACCCTCCAAAGGCACAGATTGAGCTCCCTGTGCTGAGAATGTTCTGAACAGCTGAGTTTCACTTCTGACAATGCAACTGGCTTTGCCAGGACCCAATCAACACATAATAATTGACTCAGTCACATCTTATCGAGGCACCAGGAGTTTTCAAAAAGTATAAAATTGGCATCTGAAAACCCTTTTGTGGTGAGGAAAAATGACCATCTTAACTGATAGACAGACAGGTCAACAGACGTGCACCTCTCCTCCTTTTCCCAAAAACAGACAACTTTTTGGCAAGAGTCGTGCTTCTGACTTTGTTGGGTGTTACCCAGGAAAATGACTTGAGCTTATGGATATATATACTTATACATCTTTATATGTGATCATTGTTAACCAGTTGTAGTCATCCAGTGTTAAAACCTCAAGTGAACATCTTTTAAGTCAGTGAAAACAAGTTTTAAACTTGTTTTTATCTGGTGCTTTAAATAAATTACCTACTGTTTCAGCACTCCACCTGAAACGCAGCCGGTCCCTGCCCTGTGGTTTCTCAGCCTCCTTTTCCCTTCCTCTCCTAAGCCCTGCTGACCTCTGCGCTATTTTGCTAATGCCACAGAACAAATTTGGCTAACTTGGAAAAGAAGAATTAAGTTTTATCCATAATGCTGAGGAGACACTGGTGGGACCTAGGCACTCATGTAAAAAAGGGCAGGATTTAGTCCTTTGCCATTATCATTCAGAATAAAAAGAAATATAAATATCATCTGCTGTGCCACAACAGCTGTTTGCTGCCTTTTCGCCCTCTCTGCCTGTGGTTTGAAAAATGAAAGGGAAAGCTCAGAAGATCTTATTGCTGGGAAGAATGTCAGGGCCTTGTGCAGTGGTGAGCTCCTTCAGGCAGGCGTCTGCAGCCTCTCTGTAAAGTTTAAGCAGACACTATCAGGCATCGCACTTTGTTAACTTCTTGGACGTAGCTCTTGCTTCAAGCATTCATATTGATGCTGGTTTTCTTTCTATTGACTTTTCCTTTGCTACATTTTTTTTCTGAGAAGAAAACACAGCATATTTTTGTGAGAATTGTTGATAATTCCCCTCCTGTTACTTGGATTCTAAGATTCCCAAGATGACTTTGTTCTTCTACCTATTACTGATGATTCTGGCTCACTGGCACCAGAGAATGATATGAGCTTATCCATTTGTTGTTTTCCAGTCCTTCATTCACTGCATTCCTCTTGCTCCCCACTCTTAAATGTGAAAAAGTGCTCCTAAAAGTTTCTTCCTATTTCACTTAGGCGTAGTGCTAAGCTTGTTTTCTTGCAAATCACCAGAGGAAAAAAAAGGGAAGAAGGAAGAGTATAAACTAATTAATATCTAGCCACAAAACTTCACAGACTTTGACTCTTCAGGTTTTCTGTCGTTTTCTGTCAGGTCTGATTTGGGGGAATCAGAAATTTTTGGCAAGCCATGGACAGGTGGATATTTACAATACAAGAACCTTCCTTCTTTCTTTTGAGCTACTCGAGTTCATTAGACTTGACTCAGTTTAAATATTGGGTCTTTGTTAACCTACCTTATCTTGACTGAAACAGTAGAGTTGAGGTAGCCATCTCCCTATCTCCAGAAGAGTGGCAGTGATAAGTATTGAGAATAAGCTAAAAAGTAAGAACGTCTTCAAGGCATACGGCCATAAAAGGGACATGACCACAGCCAAATAGCAAAATATATCATCCCCTACATAGAAAAGGATAAATACAGATTTTTCTGAGGCATTTAAGATATTACATTTTCCTTTAAACTGGAAAATTTTTTATTCTATCTGTTTGTGTTTCAATATAAAATGATTAGGCAAACAATTTGACCCGTATGGCTATAATGTAATAACCATTTGGCTAGGAAACCATTGAGCTGCTTGATTTCTCTTACCATGTTGTAAAGTAAGATAACAAAATTCTTGACCCTTTGGAGGGATTTAGCTTTTTCTTAACTACAATAATCATCTATTTACTTTCTTATCGGGGCAAGCACCCTAATTCTGATCTAGTTTTCAAATACTTATTTATAATGGCAAATAAAGGTGTTGTTTTATTCTGGCAGAATTTTAAAGGGTACAGAAAATTAACTAAATAAAGTCCCAATACTGCTATGTGGAACAACTGCTTTATCGTTAAAAGAAAATGTTTGTTAGAAGAAATAATATTCCAAGTGCACATATGACAGATTCTGATTCAAGATAACAAAAATGAAACATTAGTTAATATTTCAGCATAGGTTTTATGAAGGGTGGGGTGAATTTTCTATCAGACAAGCCCACATGGTAGCCAGAGAGGTAGCCTAAAGGTAAAGCTTTGGCATCGTTACAGAACTGAGTTAATGAATAGAGAAATACATGGGCCTTAATCAAGGAAATGGACTGAAATCAAGCTCTGAAAAGTTGTATGGGAACATCTAAATTACTTACTAAAATTCTGACTGTGCATGTACCTACAGCCAAATATCAAAGCATATGGAAGGTGTATGAAAATGACTGGAATACCCTGAGCTGCTGATTGCAATCAAATTCTGTATAACCTTTTAAAAGCAAACCCTAATCAAAATTCAGCTCATGTTTCGTCACTATCTAATGTTTCTGTCATCTTAGGTGGATTTAACCTGGAGGCAGTTGCTCTACACCAAGAAAAGGATCCAGACTGAGGTGCAACTTGTGGCACTGCTAATATATTCAGCATCTACAGAACCCGGGGAAAAATTATTATTGACATTTTTTGTGCCAAGATCTAGTTTGTGTGCTGCCTATTTTCCTGCTGTTTGGCCTTTGCTAAACCTTATCAGTGATGTTCACACTTCCCTCAAAATCCTCATCTTCTCTACTCACTCTTCCACCCACCTTCGAGGCTGGCTCTGGAGTCTGGCAGCATTTGGCACTCACTATTACATCCTAATTAAAACTGACTCTACTGATCCAACTCAGTCCCGCAAGTGCCTTCAAATCAAAGACCTGGAAACCCAAGCCAGTCCTTACTGCAGCATTTTATCCTCGAATCACGCCTAAAAAGAGAGGCTGCCTGTGGATGACAATGGAGAGACATTGTGGGACAGTTATCATCTGTATGGAGAAATAAGTTGTCTGCAAAGAAAATCTGAAGGGTTTTTTGGTGCAGTGGTAGCTTTTTACAGTCAGCTCATTCTTTTTCCTACTTTCTATGCAAATCTGTTAGATTCAAATGCTAACGGCTGTTTAAATGGACACTGTCAAGCAGTGCGATAAAATAATATGTTTTACATTGAATAAATTTTTTGATTAATTGAACTAATTTTCTGTCAAATTAGAAGAGGCATGGTAGCTGACTAGGAAGGCCAACTAGCTTTTGTGTTCAAACTGAAGAAAAGAGATAACATTAAACTGTTACCAACTCAATAAGGTAAGCTCCAAATACACTTATAGCCCGTCTATGTTAATGTTAGCATCATAGCTGTAAACCATGAACTTAGGATGCCATCAGCACTCATTACATGTTGGTTTCCCAGCACCTCTTCCACTAAGTTACCGCTTCTAAGATTCGCACTTTTAAGAGACGACAGCCTTGTGTTTACCCTTTAGGCAGAAAAAGTGTCTGCGCATGTCCGTGTGTCTGCTATGGAAGTAGCAGGTGGGATTGGTTCCTAGCGGTTTTTAATTTTATGCTGTCCTTGTAAAGCTAGTTACCTCTCTTCAGACACAGATAACCACGTGCATCTTCGCAGATGTCCAGAGGTTCTCTTGATTTATTATGTTTTTTAATCAGCCACCACCCTGATTCTGCAGTATGTTGTCACAGAAACAGCCAGAGCAGAAAATAATCTCAAACTTCTCCCCTCCTGTGGCATGTCCCCCAAGACACATCAATCCCCGTCTTCAGGTAGATGAAATAGTCTGCTGCTGTTCTGGGGCTGCTGAAATAACCTGAAAAGCAGGAGGACGCTGCCTGGAGCTGCTTTATTTCCCCATGGATCACCCACCTTGCTGCTGGTCTCTCCTGTCCTTGTAATTCCTGCTTGCCTGCACTTGGCAAAGCAAGCTGAGCCAACTGATCTGACTTAAAAATAAAATAGCCAGAGTATGAAAGGTGGGGTTTGGTTTGGCTTTTGTTTTTCACCTGTGTCTACGAATATGCAAGCAAACAAACTAAAAGAAATAAAAGGGCAACTATCTCCTTTAAAAGAGGTCATGGGGCAGATGGGGGGTCTGCTGTTGGCGATGCCATGGGCACACCCTGACCAAGAACCAAGGGTGAATCATAGAGTAATAAAATCATGGAAACCCTGGTTTGCAAAAAACCTTTGAGATCACCAAATCCAACCATACCTGTTTACAACTAAATCGTATTCCTAAGCATCTCTTACAAATCTTATGGCTGGAGAACAAATCTTATGAGGAGCGACTGGGAGAGCTGGGGGTGTTCAGCCCGGAGAAGAGGAGGCTGAGGGGAGACCTTATTACTCTCTACAACTACCTGAAGGGAGGTTGTGGAGAGGAGGGAGCTGGGCTCTTCTCCCAAGTGACAGGGGACAGGACGAGAGGGAATGGCCTCAAGCTCCGCCAGGGGAGATTTAGGCTTGAGATTAGGAAAAAGTTCTTCACGGAGAGGGTGGTTAGGCATTGGAACGGTCTGCCCAGGGAGGTGGTTGAGTCACTGTCCCTGGAGGTGTTTAAGGTGAGGGTGGATGAGGTACTTAGGAGCATGATTTAGGGATTGGTGGGAATGGTTGGACTCGATGATCCAGTGGGTCTCTTCCAACCTGGTTATTCTGTGATTCTGTGATTCTGTGTGATCTCATCTACCAGTCTTTTAAACAGCTACAGGGATACGGGCATAATTCTCTTCCTGGGCAGTCTCTGTGAGTGCCTGGAACCCTTTAGGTGAAGAAGTTTTTCCTACTGCCCAATCTGAACCTGCCCTGGTGCAGCTTGAGGCCATTCCCTCTCTTCCTATCACCTGTCACTTGGGAGAAGAGACCAACACCCACCTCTCTACAACCTCCTTTCAGGCAGTTGAAGACAGTGATAAGGTCTCCCCTCAGCCTTCTCCTTTCCAGGCTAAACAACCCCAGGTCCCTCAGCCGCTCCTCATACAACTTGTTCTCCAGCCCCTTCACCAGCTTTGTTCCCTTCTCTGGACTCGCTCCAGGACCTCAGTGTCCTTCTTGTGCTGAGGGGCCCAAAACTGAACCTAGGACTTGAGGTGCAGCCTCACCAGTACCAAGTACAGAGGGAGAATAACTTCCCTGGACCTGCTGGTCATGCCGTTTCTAACACAAGCCAAGATGCCATTGGCCTTCTTGGCCACCTGGGCCACTGCTGGCTCATGTTCAGTCGCTGTCAACCAACACCCCCAAGGTGAAGGAAAAGCTGTGGCCATTGTGAGCCCATCGGTGGTGCAGGCCCTTCCCGTACAAAGGTGACTGATTTCAAAGCGGTTGACATAATTGCAGAGTTGCACTAATACGGGAGCGTGCTCCTTCCCCCTCTCCCCTGCTGGTTTGTTTGCAGGTCCCACACGGCTGCTGGGGTGTGTAGAAAAGCCAGCACGCTTGCCGCAGCACCCGCTGTCATCCAAGCTTTCTAGCACGTACCTATGCACGATGTAGCCATCCCTCAGGCTGACCCAGAAAATACCTTCTTCTTTCCCCTCGGTCTCTAGAGAGCTCTTGATGATTGCCCCAGACGCAGAGTAAAATCTGTCATTTTGCACTTGGCCCCAGTGCCAGCTACAGCTATCGTCTGGATGATTGAATTCAATCACTAATAGGCTATTTAATTTAAGGAGCTCATTCTGCAATTCAGAAGGATATCTTGCCTTCAGAGGGATGATTTTGCCAGGAAAGATATCCATAGCTGTTTTTCTGTTGACACACAGTATGAAAAAATAATATCTAGCACTAAGACCAAGAAATTCTTAAATATTAGATAAAGTCTGGCCACATTGCCATAAATTTAAAATGATTACAATTGCTATCTCGTCATTTTCTCATCAATGTTATAGGGACTGTCAAATCCCTTGACTTTTCTGCTATTTGTTGCTTTCTAGATTGTTGCATGTAAGAATTCTGCAGTTTATCAGTCCATCTTCTCTCTCCTTTCTTTTCACTTGCATGTAGGTTTACTTACGTGTTTTCATGTCCACCACAGAAGCTTCTTCTACCAATTGATATCCCTTATCATAAATTCATACAGGATCTCGTGCTCCCCAAGGCATCTCTGACCCTAAGAGGTCTCTACGTGCCTGAACAGCTTGTATTGATGGTCTGAGTTAACTCTGATTCAAATTCTGGCTTCAAATGAATTGGGAACCACCTCGGACTATGTCCAGCTTTTCTGACTTTTAGGGGCAGCAGCACATAGCACAGGGCAATAACATTTCAGCCAGCATAGGCAGTGTTTATTTTGACCTAAAACATTCCTCTGCTTTGAGTGCTTTTGAAAAATCCTAGCTTAAATTGAACTCAAGGCTGCTATACAAAACCGTTTTATAATGCAATCCCTCAGCAAAGCCAGGTGCAAAGATACAGACTGAGGAGAAACAAGGCAGGGGGGCGGGGGGAGAAGTAAAACCAATTCATTAAAAAGTAAGAGAAAGGAGGATTAAAAACTAGAAACAGTTCAGCTCCTCTGTGGCCAAGTCACTAGTGAGAGGGAAAGGAGAACCGTGCCTGTATTTTCACATGAAAGAAGATATATATCAACAGGCAACAAAATGCTGCGTGATCCCTTCTGTTTGCTGCGTTGCCAATGAGGTGGAAATGTCTTGCTCTCTCTTACAATGTTCCCTCTCTGGTCACTGCAGCTGTTGCAGTACTAGTAAGTAGGGATAGTGCTTCCTTCCCAGAGGAAACACCCACCAGGCAGTTTGGAGCACTTTCCTGGAAATAAAACAAAAGTTGAACCTCGGTTTCTAACTTTCTGGATACGTGTTGTGGCCAAGAGGCTGCTGATGTTAGTACCACTGGAAAGCAACATGCTAAAGCAAAATGTCAGAGCTATCTCATGGTGAACTATGATCCCTGTATTCCGGAATCTCGCCTGCACAAAAAGGATTACCAGTGGCTTTCCCACATGGTTACAGAAATAGCTTTTCATCCCCCAACCCCCTACCCCAGTAAAAATAAAAAAGCAAACACACAGTCCCTGGGTATCTGACAGCTTGACTAATTGCAAACAAGATTTCAGCTGAGGAACAGAACAGCAAGATTTTCAATCAGGTCTCTCCACAGTCTATCATTTTAATTTGAAATTTATTGAAAATAAATTAGTGTAATTATCCCCTGAATCTAGCATTCATTGACAGTAAGAGAGATTTGAGGTCAAATGACTAGAATTTAGCGTTTTTAAAAATAACACTTCCTGCGCAAAGCTATAATACAAGTGAATTTGCATTAACAATCAATAGCAGCTGATGTATACAAGTCCCTAAGTTCCCCAAGACTCTCTACTGCAGGTATTCACTGACTTGCTATTTGGCCATGGCCATGATCTCGAAAGCACGGACCTTTTTGATACCTATCCTAATAGTCATCCTTGTAGCCTGTGGCTAAGATTAAACCCTGCTTGAGAAATCTAGCCTCAGCCCTGCTAGTTGGTTTACAAACCAGCTGCAGTCCCCATAACATTTGCATGACACCTGGGAGTGATAAATACATGCAAAAAACCCCATTACTAATGTATCAACCAGCACATCGGGAGCTGATGAGGCACTGAAATGAAATAATGAGAGTAGATCACAGCCTTCAGCGAGTTGCTGAGCAGCGACGTGTTCCACATCGCCTAAATTAAAGCGAGTAGCTGAGGTCAGACAAAACGGATCCTTGAGAGAAAAGGTAGTTGGAGGGTGAAAAGAGATTGGTTCAGACTGCAGAGGAACGGGAGCTTCGCAGACACAATCCAGTCCTGCTTCTGCCTGGTAAATCTTGCATTACGCTCATTCACAAAGCACTTGGGATTGACTGTGGTCTCCCCATATGCATTAAAAATTCCCAGTGGAGCCCAAGATGACAGAGGACACTGGTGACTCAGTAGGTGACATTCGCCTTTCTGAGTCAGGCCAGGCACGATGCTGGAGGACGTTGTTGCTGGACAAGACGTAATAAGTTCCAGAGCACTGACAATCCCACACTGCTGCCTTACGAGTCTGTTTGCTCAGCATTCCTCATCAGACTCCAACCAGAAATTTACATCCAGCAGACCGAAGTCTCCCATGCAGTTCTATTGCGAATGACATTTCTCATAACATTCTCTCTAAAAATTTATATAGCAATGCTAAATCATGGCTGTATTTCAGCCCTGAGATGACTGCAACTCCACACAGAGAAAGTAATTCCTGTATGTTGTTTGTAGAGCCCCTGAGACTCTTCAAAGGTGAAAGAAGCTGAGCTAAGTTTAAGTGTTATTCTATGAAGAGACCCCAGAATCTAAAAGATAAATCAGAATTTGTAATTTTAATGATCATAGAATGACAGTATCAAAGAATGGTTTGGGTTGGAAGGGACCTTAAAGCCCCTCCAGTTCCAACCCCCCTGTGATAGACAGGGACACCTCCCACTGATCCAGGTTGCTCCAAGCTCCATCTAACCTGGCCTTGAACCCCTCCAGGGATGGGGCAGCCACAGCTTCCCTGGGCAACCTGGGCCAGGGCCTCCCAACCTGCACTGTAAAGAATTTCGTCCTAGTGTCTGGTCTGAATCTTCTCCCCTCCAATTCAAATCCATTATGATGTCATTAACGATGATAAGATGTTTAAGCAGAAAACAAGGGACTACAGCATTTCATTTAGAGATAACATTTATTTTAAAAAGATCTGAAATCTTTCAAGGCCAAGAAGTAATATAAAATCTATTATTTGATGGTTACTTTGGTGCTGTCAAAGGACTAGATGGAATTAGGAATCTTCTCCTCTCCTGACTCTTTTGGAGAGCTGGACACAGTTCCCTGGGAATCTTACTTTCTGGCACTGTGCAGAGCCAGTACAAGAGGTCTTTGCTCTCTCCAACTACCTGAAAGGAGGTTGTGGAGAGGAGGGAGCTGGGCTCTTCTCCCAAGGGACAGGGGACAGGACAAGAGGGAATGGCCTCAAGCTCCACCAGGGGAGGTTTAGGCTGAACATTAGGAAAAAAATTTTCACAGAAAGGGTCATTGGTCCCTGGCAGAGGCTGCCCAGGGAGGGGGTTGAGTCCCCTTCCCTGGAGGGGTTTAAGGGACGGGTGAATGAGGTGCTGAGGGACATGGGTTAGTGATTGATGGGAATGGTTGGACTCGATGATCCAGTGGGTCTTTTCCAGCCTGGTGATTCTATGATTCTATGAAAGCAACCATTGCAATCTCCATTGTGGAAATGACTCCAACCTTCCAGCAGAATAAATGCAAATTCTTGCTGCAGAGTCACAAAAGGAATGGGGTGACAGCAGAAAAAGGCTTCTGTGTGTCACAGCAGAAAGTGGGAATTTAGAGATGTTCCAGCTGCAAAGTTTGCTTTGAAGATGTCTCCAGGTGTTGCAGGAACTCTGAAATTACCACCGATATCTAGCATATGAACTCTTTCAGATTAAGAGACAATATTGTCCTGTGAAGGGTAACAAGCACGTGCTGCTGCATATGAAAGAAAATTAAAGTCTTTAATACAGACAGCCAGAAAGGAAGGTTGGCCAGAGGAAGTTTTTGTTTATGAAACAACCAAGGGAAATGGGTGAACACAGTATAAATGAGCCCCCTGCTGAATCAGAAATGGCATATCTAGTTTTCTCAGCTGCTCAAGACAGAAAGAAATCAGGTGGGAAAACTCTAGAGGACAACAGAAGAGACAGCTGTTTATTCAGGAAGATGAAAAGCCTCACAGAAATCAAGTCTCCACTTGGCTGAGAGGAGGGTGGAATAAGAGCAATATGTAAACCTCAAAGACGGTCGTAATTCAGAAAACAGGCCAAATCCCTCTACAAATTCTTCCCAGAAAACAGCATAAATCCAAAAAAGAAAGTGGTTTTTTTTTTAATCTGGTAAGAGTTTGGTCTTTTTATAAGGAAAAAGAAATCTAAACTACTATTTCTCTCAGTATCACAGTTAAATTGATGACGTTTCTTACACAAATATTTGCTTGTAAGATTTAACCTCTCGCATCAGAGATGCCATGTCATCCTGAGGATGTGGAATGCATATTAAAAGCCATAAAACTGACTGTGTTTTATGTTGTCTAGGGAGAATGAGGAGTCTGGGACTCTGTTCTGAGCTCCACCACAGTCTCTCTTTCATATCCACGTTTCTATTTAATACCCAGTGTTTCTGTGTAAACTTACCCAGTAAAGCAGCTGTGTACCCGAGCTGGTTTGTAAAGTGTTTGGTGCACTTGAGATTAAAGCGCTTCACACTGAAAGGACAAATTGTTAACCATTGAAAACCATTGCAAAACGTTACGGTTTTCTTTCAAATTTAAAAGCTTCAGCTGCAGTGTTAAATACAGCCAGCATATCACATATTATAAAAGTATTTTCAATACTTCACTATAACGTTACATTCTTGTTGAACTGTGAATTAGGTTTCATAGATGAAAGCAGGTTGTTCGGTAACTGATGTTGGCCTGATAACTAGAGCTGCAGGTTTTTTTTTTCCAATTACATAAAATTAAGAACACAACATTCTTATACAAAACTGCAGAAATTTTGTCCTGATTGTTGTTTTTTTGCACTTATAATAGGCAAAGTTTGTAGGATCTCCTGATTGCATAGAAATGAGCGTATGACTTTGAAAATAATTATGTAGGGTGTCTTAGAGACTGTTTGCTATTAAACAGCAAACTGTTGGTGCTTGGGTGTCAAGTTGATGATGGAGGACTTTGTTGTGAAAGAACTGACTGGTCACGAGGCAAGAATTAACTGACATACTAAAAAGTTCTGAAAACCAGCAGTCATTTCCACAAAATCATTATGTACAACCTCCCAGGATTTTTAATTAATCCACCAGCCTTAGAGGAATGCAGATCAGAACCAATAATTCCCATGAGGATTGTGGAGGGTCTCCAGGTACTTTGCAAATCAGAAGTCTGCTCATTTTAGAAGCACCAATGCATCTTCTGTGAAAATGTCTGCTGCTTAAAAACATCCCACAACATCAAACAAACATTTTGGATGGGAAATTAAAAATACATCCTATGAGACTGCTAATATTAACTAGTTAAACATAGTATAAATGCACTACTCAAACAGGTTGTGTTCTGATTTCAAGAGAAAACTATTTCTTTCACAAAAAAAAAAAAAAGTGTTTAATAAAGACACTAAAATGGAGTTGCTCAGTTTTAGTTCAGCTGTTCAGCTCCTTCGTGGTTCACACAGCTAAGAGTCTCTCCATCAGAGGAGCATTCCACACTACAGAGGGAGAAACAGCAGGTTTGACTTCCAGCAGCCATCTCCTCAGCCTTTCTAAACTACAGGTAACCGTGAGACACCCCTGAAGCTAACTGAATAATTCATTATTTAGCAGCTTGAGGCACAGGGAGTTGCTGGGGCAGCAAAGCAACCAGTGACCCTCCTCCCTCTGGTGCCCAGGCCAGAGCCCTGAGCAGCCAGGCAGATCGCACTGATGTTCCTGAGCAGGCAGGAGGAGGAGGAGAAGAAGCAGAAACTACAGCAATTACTACCCGGAACTGCTTGTTGATAGCAGGGATGGCAAATCAGGCTCTGCAGTGCCTTCCCCCAGCATCCCAGCTCAGTCCTGTCCCCCCACCTCTCCTTTTCTTGTGGAAGCCGACATCCGAGCCCAACCCATCATCCTAAAAGCAGAAAGATAAGTTTGGGTTAAACTGTTGAAGAGCCCAACACATTTATTAATCCTTAGGAGGAACAGATATTTCATATCTCCATAAAAAAAAGCTTCGGCAAACATCTTTGCAGCATTTATACTCACTTCCTTTTTTTTACATTGGGACAGAATCACAGAATCACAGAATGACCAGGTTGGAAGAGACCCACTGGATCGTCGAGTCCAACCATTCCCACCAATCCCTAAATCATGCTCCTCGTCTACCCTCACCTTAAACACCTCCAGGGACGGTGACTCAACCACCTCCCTGGGCAGACTGTTCCAATCCCTAACCACCCTCTCTGTGAAGAACTTTTTCCTAATCTCAAGCCTAAATCTCCCCTGGCGGAGCTTGAGGCCATTCCCTCCCGTCCTGTCCCCTGTCACTTGGGAGAAGAGCCCAGCTCCCTCCTCTCCACAACCTCCCTTCAGGTAGTTGTAGAGAGCAATGAGGTCTCCCCTCAGCCTCCTCTTCTCCAGGCTAAACACCCCCAGCTCTCTCAGCCGCTCCTCATCAGGCCTGTTCTCCAGCCCCTTCACCAGCTTCGTTGCTCTTCTCTGGACTCGCTCCAGAGCCTCAACATCCTTCTTGTGGTGAGGGGCCCAGAACTGAACACAGTGCTCGAGGTGCGGTCTCACCAGTGCCGAGTACAGGGGGAGAAGAACCTCCCTGGACCTGCTGGTCACGCCGTTTCTGATCCAAGCCAAGATGCCATTGGCCTTCTTGGCCACCTGGGCCACTGCTGGCTCCTGTTCAGTCGCTGTCAACCAACACCCCCAGGTCCTTCTCCTCCTGGCAGCTTTCCAGCCAGGTTTCTCCTAGTTTGTACCTCTGCTTAAGGTTGTTGTGCCCCAAGTGCAGGACCCGGCATTTGGCCTTGTTAAACCTTCTGCCGTTGGTCTCAGCCCAGCAGTCCAGCCTGTTCAGGTCCCTTTGCAGAGCCTCCCGACCCTCCAGCAGAGGGACAAAACTATATACTGAGTTGTGTGCTTGTCTGACATGATTCACTCTTCTGACTCTCCAGGCTGAGAGCACTGAAGCAGTCAAACAAGTAAAAGCAAGCACCAGAGCTCCCGTGTTCATATCTGAGCTCCTATGCTCTAATCTAACAGATGTATGTGCAAGGATTTTGGATACCTCCTTCTCTTTGTTAAGCCAAGATAACAATAAATAAACCTACTTTACTGCGGGACCTGAACCAACAGTGATAAATCTAATCTGCTTATGTTGCAGAATAAAAATAATTGCTGGAATGTCTTTGCTTCTACTGTTTAAAGAAAAAAAATTTCATTACTTTAAACAGTTAGTGTGACAGAGGCTTAAGGTCTGTTAATTTATATTTCATAGCAAAATAAAATTGATAACAGTTTTGAGATGGGTCATGAGGGCATGATCTAACTCTGGCAGTCAAGATACTTAAGGTATTAATTACTTTGGTTTGGAGAGCATAGAATTGTGGTGATCAAGCAAGTGGGCTGCTTAAGGGCTAGAGAAACAGCCAATGGTGGCAAGGAGACAACATCCCTTGAATAACAGACAAAACTAAACAAGCAAATATTTCGTTATGGAAGTGTTAAAGTAATTCCTTCCTGACACGACCATGATGTCTGGGAACAGCTGGAACTTTATAGCTTAAAGGATAAAGAAAGATTTTCCTAGTAAACAAAGGACACTGCAGGCTTGACGAGGAATTTTTTTCTGGAAATTCAAGATATTCATAGCTTAGTTGCAGAGAAAAGCAGAAGATATACAATATTACTTGGGAGAAGGTTTATTGCATGAGCCATCTCCTTTGAGTTACTATCACTATGAATTTTATACTCTTAGTAGACATCTGGCTCGCATTTGTAACCATATGAAGAGGTGAATATCTTCAGGCACCCACATCACTACTGGCCAGCAACGTGGTGTGTGCTAAACCTCCCAGTTTATGGTAGTGACACCTGAGCTACCTCCATATCAGAAGATGTTCCACAGACAGAAATCTGTTAGTGGCAGCACGCAGTTTCCTCTCAGCACATAGAATCATAGAATCACAGGATCACAGAATCTCTAGATTGGAAAAGATCTTTCAGATCATCAAGCCCAACCGTACATGTCCACTATCAAATCATGCCCCTTAGCATTTCATTCACCTGTCATTTTTAAACATCTCCAGGGATGGGGACTCCGCCACCTCCATGGGCAACCTGTCCCAGTGCCTCAGACATTTTTCCTGATGTCCATCTGAATCTCCCTGGCACAACTTCAGGCAATTAATAATAATAACCACATCAACAACAACAATATTGCCAGGCCAGGAAGCCCTCTCAGCATCCTTACATTGCAGCAGTTTGCTATAACCATGACTTTCCTGAGATGCAAGAGGAACAGAGGAAGAAGACAAAAAAGACTGAACCAGATGAATGCAGAGAAGAGTCTTGCAGAGAAGAGTTAGATGGACCAAGAAACATCAAGCATATATTTACAACATCCCTATCCTTTCTTGTATGTACTCAAATAGAATTAATAGCATACTTGTGGTTTGGATGCTAATCATACCTGTAAATCTAACACAAAATTTTGCACCTTTGTGCTTCAGCTCTGTCTCAACACATATGGTGCAAGGAAACATGCAAATTTCTAAAACTGTTGGTAAAAGGACCTCAGTGATACAATTCAGAAGTTCAGCTTTGTATTCCAGTAAATCCCCTTATGTCCTGCCTCACCACTACAGACAGTGGTGTTTTGAAATGCATTTTTTACGTAAGATAGCTGCTTAACATCAGTTATAGTCAGATCACCATGGTTTAAGAGTGATAGAGAAAGAACGTTTTGGCTCTATGAAGTATATTAAACATACTTGCTGCATTGTTGATAGGCTGTAGCTAAAAGCAACCTGTGATACACACAAGCTCAACCATTTATAAGTACATTTTTGTATCTGCAAGGTAATTAGCACAACACAATGCTGTAGTTACTGTGCCTCAGCTTCCCTACAAGGATTTGTGAGCTTGTCTTATAAGTTACAAGGGAGAACTCAAGTAAGGTCGCAGAGAGTTTCAAACCCCTTCCAATATAATAAAGAGATGTAGTTAAACATGAGGTAAGAGTTCCTCCAGCTCTGGTAGTCCACGGTGACAGATTCTGGAGTGATTCATATTGCTGCTATATTGATTCGTTACTCTGATCCTAGTTTTGCCTTTCCGGTCCCTGGGCAGCTCTGACCAGTTCCAAGTGTGAATACTTCACCAGCATCCCTGTCACTCCTCGTCCCAAAGCACCTGCTCACCAGCCTATCTCCACAGTCCCGACACCCACATGCTCATTACGCTTCGTTAGACCTAAAGGCAAGTACAACATTTGTTGACAAGGCCAGGTCTTTCTCTGCAATGGAAAAACAAATCTCTGCAACCACTTAAAATGACTAGATATAACAGTCCAAAACAAGAATCACAGAATCCCTCAGTTGGAAAAGACCCACCGGATCATCGAGTCCAACCATTCCTATCAGCCACTAAATCATGGCCCTCAGCACCTCATCCAACCATCTTTTAAACCCCTCCAGGGAAGGTGACTCAACCCCCTCCCTGGGCAGCCTCTGCCTGTGCCCAATGACCCTTTCTGTGAAAATTTATTTCCTTATGTCCAGCCTGAACCTCCCCTGGGGGAGCTTGAGGCCATTCCCTCTCGTCCTGTCCCCTGTCACTTGGGAGAAGAGCCCAGCTCCCTCCTCTCTACAACCTCCTTTCAGGGAGTTGTAAAGAGCAATGAGGTCTCCCCTCAGCCTCCAGGCTGAACACAGATAAAGAAAAGAACCTAGAGAATTTTGAGGTTAAATTGTGTAAATGGAGGGAAGTTCATCGCTCTGGGATTTTGGTTAAGGTCTCAACAGTAAGAATATACTTGTGCCCTAGATATTTGAAGCTTACATCTAGTCAATCCTAGAGAAAAGTGATGCTGCAGACCTGGAAACCTCATCAGTAGGTGTGATTACAGCTTGAGCCATGTCACACCATTCCCCATCACCCTGAACTAAAAAATTAACCCCGTTACTGCAAACTGCAAGGGGTCAGCAGTGCCAGCACTGAAATAGGAAAGCCATTATAAAACACTGAGAGCAGGAAATGTTTATTTATCTCAGTGCAGAGCTACCATCTAAGTAAATTAAATGCTGCACTAAACCGAAAAGTTGAAAATAAAAAATAAAATAAAAATATCAGGAGATCTGTTTGAAATAAATATTGTGAATCTGCTCAAGAGAACAGAGTGGGGAGGGGGAAGAATCACTGTGGGTCAGCCAAAACACTTGGCTTTGTGTGAGTTTTTAAAAAATCCTTTCTAAAAATCTGTTTCTAGGGACAATTTTCAAATCTGTCATTTGGCAATACTAAGATGCTTTCTTTTGAAGAGGTGGGAGAAGAATTTCCTGAAGAGAAATTTTCCTTTTATTTTGTTGTTTTGTTTACCCAAAATGGTTTGCCAAGTCCAATAGATTTGATAAATATTTGTGGTCAGCCTGAAACCATTTTCTGGTCAATAAGATTTTTGATGGAAGAGGGATGCTTGGCTCTACTTTAGATCCTAGCACTTGACAGGCTTTGTGCATTTGTATCTAAATTGATGGCTTGTAGAAGGAAAACGTCTACCAGGAAGCCAAGCCAGACTGCTTTTAGCAACATTCTGAAAAGAGGTGGGTTGTACTACATATTAAAGTAGGCCAGAACACAAGAAAACACTGAACTGAGAACTCAGTTCTAGACACAACGTAAATAAGGTCTGATCTTTATTTCACCAGCTTTGCATCTTACTCAGCTCTTTGTCTGTCATCTGGCCACTTTTTACTAGATTTTTAGTTCAGAAGGAGGTTGAATGCCTTCCAAAAGTGCAAAGCTCAACCCAGCCGTAACTCCGGCTCAGCCTACTTGCTGTTAATCTTGCTGGCTGGCATTCACTCTAGTTCCAACCTTCTCACCTACTATCAGCACAAATAAGACTGCATTCATTAAAGAAAAAAAAATCACAGCCCCCACATGGTTCATAAATGTTTTGTAACACCACAGAATTCCACTCAAACTCAGTGTGGATAAGAACGGTTTATAAAGTACCCTAAATAAGCCATTATATGGGAGTGCAGAAGCTTATTTTTTATTTGTATGTTCTGTAATTTCAACACAAGTCGACTTCTTCAAGAGTGACAGCTACTACTGGGTCTCTGTGCCCAGACTTGGAGAGAGTGGCAGCTTTCCGATGGGTTTTCTTAATAATAAATGCAGCACAGTGGGTGATCAGGAGCTGTGGATTCTGTGACCTATAATATTTTCTGTCAAGGCACATGTTATGAGACTGGTTAGCACTTACATCCTCTGGTTGCCCAGACATATGTATAAAATAAGTACAAAACAGCTGAGTCTGACTGCATACTAAAAAAAAAAAAAAATAAAGAAAAGCACTGATGTTAGTCAGTTTTCAAGCACAACCTGTGAAATGTGCTATGGCTTTGAATGCTTTGAATAACTTGAATAACTCCCTATTTCTATGGCTGGAAATCGGGAAAAAAAAAAAAAAAAAGCAGTCTTTCTTTTGTTATCTTTTGACATTTAATATTACTTATAATATTACTAGGAACATGGGATTATCGCACTTAAATTCTCAAATGTGCTCCAGCTACTCTTCTGAAGAGTATTAAAAAGCAGCTCAGAACATCTGAAGATTTACACAGGCAGGAGGGAACTAAAAGGCTCTATTCTTCCTTCAGTGTTCGTGTTCACTGTGTGCAGAAATCCCTCATGTATCACCAAGAGCCTCCTGAAAGCACTGAACAAGTGCAAGAAATTTAGATACCATACTTTAGAAAATACATAATAGAACTCAGGGACCCCCAAAATGCTCTGGTTGCTAAAAACGTTTTATCTCATTCCTTGTGTTTCCCAGATATTCTTCTCGTTTATGTTGGTTTAAATATTTTTCATGTTATCAACAGAAGCAGTGAAAGATTTCATGACCAATCCAAATGACTGGGGAAAAGTTTGTAGTTAAACATCTGTCTGGCTTTTGCAAAGCTTTACAAATCTGTGTCAAACATGAGGCGGTCTCTATGGGGAAGAGGGAAACCTAGTGCAGTGACCACATCGTAGGAAAACCCTGGGGTAGATGTTAACTGGTAACAGACTGAGGTATTTTAAAGTGCCCACAACCTGGAAGATCAGTTTAATAATATTTGTGTATCATTAACAACTTCTGCTGGTGATCCAGGATGTGAGCTTCACTCATCTTCTGAGGTGCCCTTTGGAGGCTACTTTCCCCTTCATTGGCTAAACAGAGCATCTAAGAGCTCCAGCATCTAACTTGAGTTTCTAAATAAGGTAGTTGAAGTTAGGTAGCGTGAAGACATTGTATAGAAACTATAACTGCTCTCTCTTTTACAGACATTTCCAAGACCACACATGTTTTTGAATCATAGAATGATAGAATGGACCTTAAAGCTCATCCAGTTCCACCCCCTGCCATGGGCAGGGACACCTCACACTGGATCAGGCTACTCCAAGCCCCATCCAACCAGGCCTTGAACACCTCCAGGGATGGGGCAGCCACGGCTTCCTTGGACAATGTGGGTCTGGGCTTCCCTACACTCTTCGTAAAGAATTTCCTCCTTATGTCTAGTCTAAATCTTCCCCTCTCCAATTTAAAGCCAGTCCTCCTCGTCCTGTCACTCCATGCCTTTGTAAAATGTCCCTCTCCACGTTTCTTGTAGCCCCTTCAGGTACTGGAAGTCCTATTGTCCCGTTTCTCTCCTTTTATCCTATAAACAGAACATCTCTGAGATGTTGTGCAATCCTACATGGGTCAGATTGATGTTTCCATCTTTGTTTTACAGAGATGGGACTGAGATACTGAGAAGAAAATACTGGCCTTAAAGAACCCAAGGGTTCTCCTACGTAGCAGAGCATCCTATTGCTGTCTTTTAAGTCCTGTCCTAACAACACAGGCAAACATTCAAGCACAGATAATCATTATGAGAGCTGTCTTAAGCCATTTTGTCCTGGGTATATACACTCATAGAATCACAGAGTCATAGAATCCCTAGGCTGGAAAAGACCTTTGAGATCATCAAGCCCAACCATATCTGTCCACTACTAATTTATATACCTGAGCACCTCACCTGCCCATCTTTTAAATACCTCCAGGGTTGGCGACTCAACCTCGTTCCTGGGCAGCCTCTGCCAGTGCCTGAGAACACTTTCAGTGAAGAAATTTTTCCTAATGTCCAATCTGAACCTGCCCTGGTGCAGCTTCAGGCCGCTCCCTCTCGTCCTATCATTTATCAGAAGAGACTACTTGCACAGATGAACAGTTAAGATATCTCAGTCAATTTCATTTCATGCACACTCACTTCAGAGAAGAAAGATTTATCTACCCCAAAGGTGATAAGGAGTTATCCAGTGAGTATGTTTGATGTGGTACCAAGGGGAGGGAGTGCCCAAGGAAATATGAGCAAAAATACTAATTGCATTTTATTCAGGAGTTATGACATAGCTATAGTCTAAGCATCATCTCTGATCCTTCCAACATGCTAGAAGATATCTCAAAAGCAGGATATGTCAAAGTCCAATGATACTTTCTCATAGTCATTACCAAGCTCTCAACCAGTCCTGATTTCTGTGAGGGTGTTAACTACTAACTGCCCATTAAATAGTTGTTTTACAAAGTACAAAGTGATCAATGTTGTATTTTCAGAATGAATTAGTAAATTTCTAATTTACTAGATACGGAGGTGATTAAGCCATGACAGCTTCACCAGGAGCAAGTCCTATATGACTAACTTAGTGGCTTCTATGATGGGGTAACCACAGCAGAGGACACAGGTAAACCAATGGATGTGATCAATCTAGACTTCTGTAAAGCCTTTGACATGGTCACCCACAACATCCTCCTCTCTAAACTAGAGAAATATGGATTTGATGGGTGGAGGGTACAGTGGATAAGAAACTGGTTGCAGGGTCATATTCAGAGAGTGGTGGTCAATGGCTCAAAGTCCAGATGGAGACCCGTGACAAGTGGTGAACCTCGGGGATCCGTACTGGGACGAGTGCTGTTTAATATCTTCATCAATGATATTGACAGAGAGATTGAATGCATCCTCAGCAAGTTTGCAGATGACACTATGCTGTGTGTTATAGTTGCCACACTGGAAGGATGAGATGTCATCCAGAGGGACCTGGACAGGATGGAGAAATGGGCCTGTGAGATCTTCATGAGGTTCAATGAGGCCAAGTGCAAGGTCCTACACCTGGGTCGGGGCAATCCCTGATTTCAGTACAGGATGGGGGATGATGTGATTGAGAGCTGCCCTGCAGAGAAGGACTCGGGGTGCTGGTTGATGAGAAGGTCGACATGAGCCAGCAATGTGCTCTCGTAGCCCAGAAGGCCAACAGTGTCCTGGGCTGCACCAAAAGCAGCGTGGCCAGCAGGGCGAGGGAGGGGATTCTGACCCTCTGCTCCTTTCTTGTGGGACCTCATCTGGAGTATTGTGTCCAGTTCTGGAATCCTCAACATAAGAAGGAGCTGGAGCTGTTGGAACGGGTCCAGAGAAGGCTACAAAGATGATTTGGGGGCTGGAGCATGTTCCATACCAGGACAGGCTGAGAGAGTTGGGCTTGTTCAGCTTGAAGAAGAGAAGGCTCTGAGATATCTTATAGCAACCTTCCAGTGTCTGAAGGGGCTACAAGAAAGCTGGGGAGGGACTATTCATAAAGGCTTGTGGTGATAGGTTGAGGGGGGAAGATTTAGACTGGACATTAGGAGGGATTTCTTCACATGAGGATGTTGAGACACTGGAAGATGTTGTCCAGGGAAGCTGTGGCTGCCCCATCCCTGCAGGTGTTCAAGGCCAGGTTGGATGGGCCTTGGGTGACCTGATCTAGTGGGATCTCCCTGCCCACGGCAGGGACATTGGAATTAGGTGATCTTCAAAGTCCCTTCCTGCCCTAACTATTCTATGATTCTAATCACTTACACTTCATAAATTCTGCTTTATTCTGTTCATGGTCTTGGACACAGTCAGTTTACCCAAGACTCTTCCACCATCAAACCCAAAAACCAGATCTTCAAAACAAACTTAGGTGATTTCATCAACCAATTAGGCACATGAATCTGAAGCTGGGGCCAAGACACACTTTCTAAAGGTAGAACGTGGAAACACATGTCTGCCGACACAATGTGGCACAGCATGAAAACAGTTGACAGCAAGGCTGATTAACTTGCATTTAGCATCATGCTAACTACATTTAGATTGTTTTCAACCAAGAAAGGTTTTCTTCCAAGAAGGTTTTCTTCCAGGAGTGATTTCTTCCAAGGCTGGCAGAAAAATCCCATATCTACCTGCAAAATTTTTCTGTAGGTATATCATATAATATTCCTGCGACCACTGAGCAGCAATGCTAAGCTGACGTGTCCATTTACAAATTTCTGTTTCCATTCCTGAAGTGACTATTTCCTTTCTAATTCTTATCGTCCTTAAACAGGAACCAAACCCAGAAGGATCTGTTTTCTTTCAGTGATAGGTCCATTTTTCTGGGAATCAGCATTTACAGGATAAGGCTGTATTAGATGACGGACTGTTCTGTCGAATAAGACTTTCTGCCAGTAATTTTTCTTTGCCTGAATTTAGAATAGATGAAATTTTGAATATGTCTGAATTGTTAGGGAATGCTGACATCCATGTATAGCTAATTTTTCACACAAAATTTTGAATTATAGCCTTAATAAAACACCTGAGATATTGTTCACTTCTTCTATAGGCTACTGCTTAAAACTGAAATAGAAAACCCGAACAGAGTGTAAAGATGGTAATATAACGGTTTCAGAATTTGTACTGTCTTCATGGAGATGCCTATGAGGCCATGACTTTGTGTTTCCACGAGGGAGAAAAAAAGCCTTCACAATTTCTTTTCTTTTGTTCTGTGCACACTTTGTGTGAAGCAGATAGATAGCTACCCCACAGGACGGAGAGGAAGGTCTCACTTCATTGTTACCCAGAGGACCAAACCTGTGTCAATCTGCTTATATCCCATGGTGTCTTCTCATTTTACTTGTGCTTACTTGATACTCAAAGAGGTTCCACTTTGACTCTAATGTAAGTTTTTATATGATCAGATTTTAACTGCCTGTTGGAAGGGACCTTATAGCCCATCCAGTTCCAACCCCCCTGCCATGGGCAGGGACACCTCCCACTGGATCAGGTGCCCAAGCCCCATCCAACCTGGCCTTGAACCCCTCCAGGGATGGGGCAGCCACAGCTTCCCTGGGCAACCTGGGCCAGGGCCTCCCCACTCTCACCGTGAAGAATTTCTTCCTAGTATCTAATATACATTAACATGGCTAAAATACATGCCAGGGTAGCTTACCCTTTGATTCACATGAGCTTCCCATTTCAAACTACCCAGATGTATGCTTATTTAGGTTACGTCTAACCGTAATTCCACATTTAGAGCAGTCCTACTAAAAACAATGGAAAAAATCAGATGAAATAAATGGACAGATAGGTAGTCAAGGAAGACATAGGGACAGATAATGGATCAATATTTAGAAACAAACCTAATATTTACAGGCCTTATGAGGAGCGGCTGAGAGAGCTGGGGGTGTTTAGCCTGGAGAAGAGGAGGCTGAGGGGAGACCTCATTGCTCTCTACAACTACCTGAAAGGAGGTTGTGGAGAGGAGGGAGCTGGGCTCTTCTCCCAAGTGACGGGGGACAGGACGAGAGGGAATGGCCTCAAGCTCCACCAGGGGAGGTTTAGGCTGGACATTAGGAAAAAATTTTCATGGAAAGGGTCATTGGGCACTGGCAGAGGCTGCCCAGTGAGGGGATTGAGTCACCTTCCCTGGAAGGGTTTAAGATGAGGGAGGATGAGATGCTGAGGGACATGGTTTAGTATTTGGTAGGAATGAATGGTTGGACTCAATGATCCAGTGGATCTCTTCCAACCTGGTGATTCTATGATTCTATGATTTTATGATTAATTAAATTAAAAGAAAAACAAAACTCCCTCCCAGTGTATGACTATTAATTATTGAGCCATTCTGTATTTCTCATGATATAAGCAAAAACTCCTGCGGAAGCGTCACATCACCTTTACCACCCAACCAGAGTGCTCTTCTGACCCAAATTGATCTGCTACATAGCTTTGTACTGGCAATCATTCCTGGTCAGTACATTGGTTCACATTTGAGAAGATAATAGGCATATTCTGAAAAACAAAAGATAAATTGCAGTCACCAAGAATTTCAGTGTCTCTCACTAAGCAATTAAATCTTTGGCAACAGTTGATCATGTAATCGCAAACGAGACAGGCATATGGAGAAAGGTGTATTTTGAAGTGAAGTATCCAGGATTTGTGATCGTTCAATATAGATTCTGTGTTCTCACCCATCCCACTTGCCAATTAAATGAACTTAAAAGTTACTGATACAGTCGAAGGGGGAGGGCAAAAGTAGCAAAGGAAAGATAATTCATGTAAAGGGGAAGGTTTTTTTGTGGGTTTTCAGGAAATACTATCATGTTTAAATTATTTTATTATGCAGATATTTTCTAAATTATATAGCTAAATGGAGAAGTATTTGCTTCCCAAAGAAAATGTCATTTCATATTCAATGTGTTATATATACATACACCCACAAACATAATATATTTACATCCAGAGTTAAATACACGACATTAAAACGTATTGTTCAACATATTCATCAGTGACCTGGATGAGGGGATAGAGTGTATCCTCAGCAAGTTTGCTGATGGCATAGAACTAGGATAGGATGGGATGGGATGGGATGGGATGGGATGGGATGGGATGGGATGGGATGGGATGGGATGGGATGGGATGGGATGGGATGGGATAGGATGGGATGGGATAGGATGGGATGGGATGGGATAGGATGGGATGGGATAGGATAGGATAGGATAGGATAGGATAGGATAGGATAGGATAGGATAGGATAGGATAGGATAGGATAGGATAGGATAGGATAGGATAGGATAGGATAGGATAGGATAGGATAGGATAGGATAGGATAGGATAGGATAGGATAGGATAGGATAGGATAGGATAGGATAGGATAGGATAGGATAGGATAGGATAGGATAGGATAGGATAGGATAGGATAGGATAGGATAGGATAGGATAGGATAGGATAGGATACATCTACCACTTTCTCTTCATACACCAGCTGGATGACCATATCATAGAAGAACATCAAAACAGTTAGACATTGAGTTCTTGGGTATACAGCCTGCCAAGAGTTGGTTTGGAAATTTGAATTCATTTAAAGTAGGGGATACAGAAAGTACGCAGAAAATTTAGTTATGCTTCAGTACTGCTATAGTAGGACTAGAAACCAAGCTAAAAGAGAGAAGAAGGTAAATACATGTAGCTCACTAGAGTAGCAGCTGAGTTTTTATCTCTTTTTTTTGGTTCCCTTGGCAATAATACTAATTACTATCACAATGCAAGCAGTGTTATTGGACACAGTCCAGTGGCACATCTGATTAACGCATATCTTCCAGACATGTATCTGAACCTGATGCGAAGACAGAAATGGCAATTCCTTCATTTTTCCTACTGGTTTGATCAAACAGTTAATCAACTACTGCAATAATATTGTGCCTCATTTCCCACTTAAGCTTGTCTGGTTTAAATTTCCAGTCAGTTAAACTAAAGGGTCTTTAATATCTAATACTTCTTTTCTATGATGGCATTTATCCCCAAGGATTAAGTCACTTCTCATTCATTGCTGCACTAATGGAGCCTGGATGGTGACAATACGTGCCTCAGACTGAAGCCAGGTCATCACCTGTGAAGTTCAAAGGAGTTCTGCTGTCCAAAAAGAACTCCAAATTATCCTTAGATGAAGGAAAGTGGTTTGTGATAAACATAGGAGCCATTTATCTGACCTGTTGACCAGAAATGAGACTAACGAGAAACTTATTGTGAATTTAAAATCGTAGAGTCATAGGATCATAAAATCATAGAACAGTTTGGGTTGGAAGGGACATTAAAGACCATCCAGTTCCAACCCCCCTGCAATGGGAAGGAACAGCTGCCAATGGATCAGGGGCTCAAAGCCTCATCCAACTTGGCCTCAAACACCTCCAGGGATGGGGCAGCCACAGCTTCCCTCTTTGTAAAGAATTTCTTCTAATGACTCAACTTCCAGAGATTCTGCTGCTTTCTGCAGAACAAGCCCACTTTTATGTAAATTTGGGAAGATGAGTGCATTTTAGTCAGTAATTGACCCATCCTGATATCCACATACTCCGTGAAGTACAAGGACAGATAAGAATCTCCATCTGCTTTATCCTAGCAGGATATCTCCCAGCAGCATTTCGTGAGTGTCCTTCACCCCCTTGTAAACAGCGACTTCCAAGAGCACAAGGGATTCATTCTCCACAATTAAGAACTAATTCAATACCCGCTGAAATCAATGGAAGATTTTCCACTGACTTCAGTGTGTTCATCTGGTGACATTTGTATTATATCAACCCAGCCTTTAGGAACTATATTGAGGTCTCCAACTCATTTCACATAAGCCACCAAACAGTAATAATTTTCAGACAGTGTCAACCTGACCCAGATTTGAACTGGCAATCTGGAGCCAGGAAGCACTATAATCCATTACTAGCCCTGTGAACCATCTGGTCACAATATCTCAAGCAACTTATACGGCACTTAGTAGCCGAGTAGTTTACTGAGGCTCATAGGGTAAAAAAACAGAATATGTGTGTGTGTGTGTGTGTGTATGCCTTTATATAAAATTAAGATTTTTTTCACATTGACAGAAATAACAGACACGGGCTCCCTGTTCACTTGTGCAGATTAATGTGCAATTAAAGAAAAAAATTATCATTTTTGCAATGGAGTAGCAATCATTATTTTTACAAAGGCATGTAGTGACAGAATGAGGGGGAATGGCTATAAAATGGAGAGGGGAAGATTTAGACTAGACTAGGAGGAAATCCTTCACAGTGAGAGTGGTGAGGCACTGGCACAGGTTGCCCAGAGAAGCTGTGGCTGCCCCATCCCTGGAGGTGTTGGACGGGGCTTGGAGTAGCCAGGTCCAGGTGTCCCTACCCATGGCATTAGGGTTGGAATTAGATGATCTTTAAGTTCCTTTCCAACTCAAACCATTCTATAATTCTATGATTAGGAAAAAAAAAAAAGGATCTAGGGTAAAATCCTGTTAAAGGCATTGTGACCAGCTACAATCAGGAATACAGATATTTTTGCAAAGTTCTCCATTGCTGTCCATGCATTTTGGTTTTTGAGTGCATGAACACGTAGCCAGGCAGACACATTCATTTTTTTTACAATTATACAAGGAATATGGTTTGTTATTTATAAACTTCTCCCACCAAGAATTGAGGTTTCTGATTACACCTAGAATAAACTTATCTCTGGCACCACAGCATGTTTGTATTTCCCAGAGAAGACAATGGATGCAGTTTTACTCTGCTTTGGACTTTAAACACGCATCTGTATTTAAGCGAGTATCAAAGGCTACTAGCTTAAGTGGAGCTATTTTAAATCCATTTTGCAGATGTGTAAATGACTAAAAGGTGGAAGTCAGTGAAAAGTAAGATACAGAGGGAGCTTTGCATAAGGGCATTGTGGACCACAAGTTTGTTCATTAGAGGTCATCTTTCAAAAGAAGTACTTAGCCTTAAAATATCAACAAGAAGCCTCTTCACACGATTCAATGTATATACTTTAATATTTTAATAATCTGTCTGGTCTCAAAGCCACACTTCATTTAAGCTATATTTTACAGTAGCTGTCAGAGTCAATTTATAGAAGAAAACTCAATAACAATATGTGGAAGACATATACAACTATAAATGCACCACTAGAAAGTCAGACTAGAAAAGCACAGAGAGAAAGGCAGTGTATTTACTGAAGTATCATCTTTAAACTGGCTTTTAAAAACTTCATTTATGAGTATTATAATGACAGTTTAAAAATAAATACTGATGCTGCTTGGCAGCCAGAAGGTCTTGCCTAACAGATGAATATGTACCTGCAGATTTTGCTAGAAAATCCTATCCCTGGAGGTGTTCAAGAACAGGTCGGATAGGGCTTGGAGCAACCTGATTCAGTGGGAGGTGTCCCTGCCCATGGCAGAGGGGTTGGAAATAGATGATCTTTAAGGTCCTTTCCAACGCAAACCATTCTATGACTGATTGAAAAATCTTTGAATTAAGTATGTGAATTTCCATCTTATGTTAAAGGAGCTTGTAACATTTGTCCAATTGAATTCTCTAAAATAATGCCACAGTGCACTGCGCACAGGTTATCCACAAGTACATGACTTACAGAATAGTTCAAGTGCTAATATATTATTTTCCTATTCATTGTTCCAGGAAACAGCAACAAGAGGTAGGAAATAAACCCCTTGATTTACTCCTTTACCACTTTTAAGTTCTCTTTGTGGCTAATCAAAGGTACTTGATACTCATCTGCATAATTCTGCAAACACTACCCACAGCAGCTGTCTCAATTCATCTGCCATCCATCTGTTGACAACAAAGAGATCCAGTACACACCAAGCAAGGTGAGATCTGTAGAGACAAAAGAAATAGCACTGTTAGCTAGAATAAATGATCGTGGGGAAAACCATTTTTGCAGACAAGGCAGGACTTGCTGAAGGAAAGAATCAACCACCAGACTTAGATGGATTCAGCCTTTGGCTCTCAGGAGGCAGAGAGGTAACAACCTTGGGTCACACCTTGAGTACCTTCTGACAATAAAGCAAAAAAAATATTTGAGTGCAAGACAAGATTTAAAGATATCTTGGTGTCAGAATCGGTTGTCATTAGAATGTTTACCTGCTTCCTGGTCAGACCTTATTTTTAACAATATTTGAAACCATAATACACAGTCCTGGTGAAGCTGCCAGGGCACCAAATAAAATATCCATACACTGCAATACAGTGGGAAAGAACAAACATAACTTATTAGATTGCTATTGAGATGAAGATTCTGTTTGAATATGCAAAGACAGCAGCTGATATTGGGAAGCCTCGTATTTGATACTCTCATAGCTTGCCAGCATGCTTCAATTAGCTTTAGTGTATTTATTTCTGTGATAAGATACAGTAGGATATTAAACAGAATAGCTCTCAGAATTAAACTGAATACTCTCTCAAACAGGCTAAGAGAGTTGGGGTTGTTCAGCCTGGAGAAGAGAAGGCTCCAAGGAGAGCTTCGAGTGATCTTCCAGTATCTGAAGGGGCTACAGGAAAGCTGGAGAAGGACTGTTTACAAAGGCTTGGAGTGATAGGATTATGGGCAATGGCTTTAATTTAGAGAGAGGCAGATTTAGACTAGACATAAGGAAGAATTACTTCACTATGAGGGTGGTGAGGCCCTGGCCCAGGTTGCCCAAGGAAGCTGTGGCTGCCCCATCCCTGGAGGGGTTCAAGGCCAGGTTGGATGGGCCTTGGGCACCTGATCCAGTGGGAGATGTCCCTGCCCATGGCAGGGGGTGGAACTGAATGATTGTCCCTTCCAATTCAAACCATTCTGTGAATCTATTATTGTATATTACAGCTTTAAATCATGTTTTGAAAATCAAGAGATGGAGAAAAGTAGCACCATCCTCTTCAGGTTTCTTATTGTTTTAATACGTACACACAAATTGCATATACAGCACTGGCCAGAATAAATTATACAAATGTCAGTGGAGCTGGTTCAGTCTGAGTTCTGGTACCAGGATCTTTACATCTCCTAAACGGTTGACTTGTCACATTGGGACCTGAGATATAGATGGGTGGCACTCTGGTAAAGCTCAAAACTGGAGTGGATGGCAGAGACCGGTCCTACAAAATCTGCTACAGAGACAGCTGACAAACAAACCAGGTTACCTGAACAAGCCCAGAAGATTGAAGCATTAATTAAATTAAATGGGTCTCTATAAACTGTGTTCCACATCCACTTCGGCAAGCAAATGAGAAGGTTGAAAACTTGGAAAAGTTTCTGATTCGAGGTTAGATGATCACAGTGGTCCTCTCTGGCTTTAATCTTTGACTCTATGAATAAACAATGAGAGCATTTAGAGTGCAGAGTGAAACAGGGAAACCTTACCAGCAGGTGCTCAGTTGGGTTAGCAATAATATTCACTGCTGGATATCCTTGCTGGTTGGGGTCCACTGTTAATTGGATGGTGCTGAGAACACAAGGATGGGCAAGAAATGATCTCATTTCCCTTGGAAGCCCGTGGAACTGGGGCACCAGGAAACTTTCAACAGAGTTGGCAGCCAGGGCTCTCAGTTGACAGCTTCTGTGATTGAGGGAATTAGTTGAGTGCATTCTGGGGGCTCTCAGGAAAAAAAAAAGGTGAACGGTACTTTAGGGAAAATGGTGAGAAATGTGTTTTTGTTGTTGATGCTTACTATGCTTGTGGCTGCAGAATATGCACCTATTTATTATAATGCACTTAAAAGATTAAGCAAACTGTAGAACTCTACAATTATTAGGCAAAGGTCATTGCATTTGGCATGATTTTTAGGATCTGTGAATGCTGAAATTGAAGCCCACTTAAGCGTTCATTTATTTTCACAGTGATCTCCATTCTTCTTGACGATGAACTAAAAAAATCCATTTGCATAAAGAAGCAGTTCCCTTGCGGGTCCAGTCCTCTTGCAGGAATCACAGTGATGATGAAAGAAATGTGAAATGAGAGGGAGAGTTTTTACTTTTAAAAAGTTGGCTCTCTTTGTGTGCACTTTGTAAAGTAAGGCACAATATATCTTCAGGCAGATGGTATTGGTACGAGATTTCCCCATGTAATTTGCTAGTGCAAGACCGATATTTTATAAGGAAAATAAAAGATAAGGGGAAGCATCAAAACAAAAACTGAGTACATTATGTTACTTTTTAGTGTAAGACTGCCGCCAGATTGAGCTTTTGATCTCCTTTAGTATTGGCCTGAGTGTCCTCTGAACTAGGATACGTACAACATGAAGAGAAAGAGCAGCATCATGGTTTAGTGTTTGATAGGAATGGTTGGACTCAGTGATCCGGTGGGTCTTTTCCAACCTAGTGATTCTATGATTCTATGATTTATCTGATTGGTTTTCATACCACCCCTAGTCAAAATAATTTTTAAAAGCTATTTCCCAGGATTAGAGGATTTAAAACAAGTAACTATTAATGAACAAAAGATACAGTTTGATTCTGCCATCGTTGCTTCAACAAAAGTACATACCTAAATGAGGAGCAAACTCCTCCCTTTGATTCCATCAGAGACTTTTCTTAGTGTCATGTTAACCCCTTCATTTTGGTATTTACATATGACATTAGGTTTCGCAGTTAAGCATTGTAATACCTTTGTGAGTTTGTTTAGAAACAAATGACTGGACACCTTCAATCATTACGGTAAACATTATCCCACTGATCTAGTGGGAAGTGTCCCTGCTCATGGAAGGGGGTCGGAACTAGATGATCTTTAATGTCCCTTCCAGCTCTAACTATTCTATGATTGTGACTGATGAACATAAAAATCCTACTAGGAAATGTGCTATCTCATTTTGGAATCGAATTTTCGTCCTTGCCCATCACAGGAGGATGGTAACTGGATGATCTTTAAGGTCCCTTCCAACCCAAACCATTCTGGGATTCTGTGATTAAAGGGCCAGTGAATACAGAGTGTCAACAGAAAAGGAACAAAACTTGCACTGCCATCACAGTGTTGCTAGTTGTATTTATCATAGATTTTTTTTTTCTTTAACTCACCCTTAATGCAACTTTCTTTGGGAAAACAAGATATACCCAGTATAGCACACATTCAAGTAGCTTTAGCTTAAGGATTACCCATAGCCTACTTCCCAAAAATGCATTGAATTTCAGGTTTGAATTTTATTAAGCAATACATCACTTATGAGTTCCAATATATTAAGAAGTAATACATCAAAATACAATAAAATAAAGCCTTAGCTAACAACTATGTGATTACTCAGCTACTTACTGCACTGGATACTTGATTTTATAGAGATGTAATCATGAGTAGCACTAGTCAACTCCAACAAAAATGTCAGTTACTGAGACAGCAACTTTTCATACACGTGTAGTAGTTCAGATGAAACTTTCATTGAGAAAGGTTTCTTTGCTCCAGGACAGAATTTCTGATTAAAATGTGAGAGACAGAGACAGGAGAGAGAACAGCCTAGTGAATATAACAGCCAGACAAATCTAAGTTCCTTCCAAAGAGCCAGGTCAGGAGTCTGGTTAAGAAAAGCAGTCCAGGTTCCCTGCTGTAGTGTTCTAATCCCATTTCCTCTCTCCCATCTTCAAAAGGTTCATAGAATCATAGAAAAACCAAGTTGGAACAGACCCACTGGATCATCGAGTCCAACCACTCCTATCAAACACTAAACCATGTCCCTCAGCACCTCACCCACCCGTCCCTTAAACCCCTCCAGGGAAGGTGACTCAACCCCCTCCCTGGGCAGCCTCTGCCAGTGCCCAATGACCCTTTCTGTGAAAAATTTTTTCCCTAATGTCCAGCCTAAATCTCCCCTGGCAGAGCTTGAGGCCATTCCCTCTCGTCCTGTCCCCTGTCACTTGGGAGAAGAGCCCAGCTCCCTCCTCTCCACAACCTCCTTTCAGGTAGTTATAGAGAGCAATGAGGTCTCCCCTCAGCCTCCTCTTCTCCAGGCTAAACACCCCCAGCTCTCTCAGCCGCTCCTCATCAGGCCTGTTCTCCAGCCCCTTCACCAGCTTCGTTGCTCTTCTCTGGACTCGCTCCAGAGCCTCAACATCCTTCTTGTGGTGAGGGGCCCAGAACTGAACACAGGATTCGAGGTGCGGTCTCACCAGTGCTGAGTACAGAGGGAGATTGATCTCCCTGGACCTGCTGGTCACGCCGTTTCTGATCCAAGCCAAGATGCCATTGGCCTTCTTGGCCACCTGGGCCACTGTTGGCTCATATTCAGTCGGCTTGTGGGTTTATCTTGTGGAATAGGAAAAGTTTTAAAATTTCACCAAACTGTGAAGCTGTTCCCTGCGCTATCCTATCGCTTCCTTATCATAGAATGCTTTGGGTTAGAAGGGACCTTAAAGATCATCCAGGTCACCCCTCCCTGCAGCAAACAGGGACATCTTCCACTAGATCAGGTTGCTCAGAACCCTGTCCAACCTGACCTTGAACGTTTCCAGATATGGGGCTTCTACCACCTCCCTGGGCAATCTGTTCCATTGTTTCACCACCGCCATCATAAAAAACCTTCTTCTTTATATCAGGTCTAAATTCTCCTCCTTCAGCTTAAAACAGTTGCTCCTTGTCCTATTGCATCAGAGCCTCCTAAAGTGTTTACCCTCAGCATCCTTACAAGCTCCTTTTAAGTACTGTGAGTCCACAAAACAGTCTCACCAGGATCTTCTCCAGGCTAAACCAAATTGTCTCAACCTGTTTTCATAGGAGAGATGTTCAATCCTTTCACTGGAGGGCCTCCTCTGGATCTGCTTCAACAGGTCCATGTCTTTCCTATGCTGAGGGCTCCAGAGGTGAACACAGGACTCCAGGTGGGGTGTCATGAGAGAGAATAGAGGGGGAGAATCACCTCCCTTGACCTGCTGCTCACACTTCTTTTGATGCAGCCCAGGGTATGGTTGGCCTGCTGGACTGCAAGCGCACATTGTCATCTCGTGTCCAGCTTTTCATCCACCCTTAGCCTCCTGACCTTCTCAATTCCTTCATCCCCAGCCTCTACTGATACTGGGGGCTGTTTCTGACCCACGGTCAGGACCTTGTACTTGGCCTTGTTGAACCTGATAAGTTTCATATAGACCCACTTCTCAAGCCTGCCCAGGTCCCTCTGGATGGCACCCCAAGCCTCAGGCATGTCAACAGCACCACTCAGCTTGGTGTCATCTGCAAACTTGCTGAGGGTGCATTCAATCCTGCTGTCTGTGTCACTGATAAAGACATTAAACAGTACTGGTCCCAGTATGGATGCCTGAGAGACACCAATAGTCACCTGTCTCCATCTGGATACTGAGTTGTTGACCACTGCCCTCTGGATGGGACCATCCAACCAATTCTTCATCCACTAAGCAGTTCATCTGCAAAACCCATCTCTCCAGTTTAGAAAGAAGGATGTCGTGGGAGACAGTGTCAAAGACCTTACAGAAGTCCAGATAGATCACATCCGTGGATCTTTCCTTATCCACTGAGGTAGTCACTCCATCACAGAAGTCCACTAGGTTGGTCAGGTAAGACTTACCCTTGGTGAAGCCACGCTGGCTGTTTCAAATCACCTCCCTGTCCTCCATGTCCCTTAGCGTAGCTTCTGGTCCACGATCTTCGCAAGCACAGAGGTGAGGCTGACAGGCCAGTAGTTCCCAGGGTCTTCATTTTCTACCCTTTTTAAAAACACGTGCAATGTTTCCCTTTTTCCAGTCACCAGGGACTTCCCCTGACTGTCATGACTTTTCAGGTATCATGGAGGCAACTACATCAGCCAATTCCCTCAGGACTCTGGGATGCACCTTGTCAGGTCCCATAGATGTATGCACGTTCAAGTTCCTCAGGGGGTCAGGAATCTGACCTTCTCTACAGTGGGATTTTGTTCCCACAGTCCCCGTCTTGCCATCCACCCCTTGCAGGGTGTGGGAACAGAGGTTTCCAGAGAAGGCGCAGGTTTTCTTTGATCTTTTCTGGCTGCCATACCCGTAGAAACCATTTTTATAATTTTATGAAGAAAGCTTTGTAAAATGAAGAGTCCTGAGACCAACAAGGAGTTCATCAGAAAACAGTTTCATGTATGAAATTAAGTAACCACTTATTAAAATAACAATTGTCAGATAATGACCTATTATAGTCATGCACACTTCAATACACACCTAACTGTTGTACCCAGTTTTCCACGTTGTACCCAGTTTTAGCTGCCAACATTCATTTATACACCAAATTTTACCTAATTAGGAAGAATATTGAAATGTATCCTCCCTGTTGCAGATATCAGAATTTAAGCAAAGCAATTCTTTTTCTCCATTAAGCTACATCTAGAAAATTCATAACAACTTTCAGAATTTTTGTCTTCATAGCAAGATTCCTGATATATGGTTTAATTTTTATTTTCATATAAAGCTTAATTCTATAGTTCAGTACAAGGCAGTTAAAAAAACAGATTATTTTTCTTTTTCATATCACTTGGAGTTTGCTGCTAGCAGAACAAAAGAAGCTGGGGGACAAGAGACAAGCAGACACCTGCCCATTCCCATCTGAAATTAGCTGGTGAAGGGGCTGGAGAACAGGCTTGATGAGGAGCGGCTGAGAGAGCTGGGGGTGTTCAGCCTGGAGAAGAGGAGGCTGAGGGGAGACCTCATTGCCCTCTACAACTACCTGAAAGGAGGTTGTGGAGAGGAGGGAGCTGGGCTCTTCTCCCAAGTGACAGGGGACAGGACAACAGGGAATGGCCTCAAGCTCCACCAGGGAAGATGTAGGCTGGACATTAGGAAAAAATTTTTCACAGAAAGGGTGATTGGTCCCTGGCAGAGGCTGCCCAGGGAGGTGGTTGAGTCACCTTCCCTGGAGGGGTTTAAGGGACGGTTGAATGAGGTGCTGAGGGACATGGTTTAGTGTTTGATAGGAATGGTTGGACTCGATGATCCAGTTGGTCTCTTCCAACCTGGTTATTCTATGATTCTATGAAATCTACAATGGAAATTGCGTCCTCATGCTGGATAACTGCTAACAAAATGTATTACTCAGCGGGTTCTGGTTCTTAAAAAACATTTTAAAAGTAATACAAAAGTGAAAAAGGAAAGCAAACGTACGACTAATAAATTATAACTATAACTAGTGTTTTCATTAAAAATTACAACAAAGGACAACGCACACCAAAAGCAAGCAGAAATGTGGTTTGAGCGGAAAACTGGGAAACATAGCGGGTAGGGCTGGGAACATAGGTGACACCAAATATATTTCAGTCATTATTCCAACTTAGAATTCAGCCAGTCAATAAAACAACCCTAAATGCTGAAGTTCATCTCCATGTTGAAGACCAGATATTCATAACATGTCTCAGGCACACCTCTAGATTTTCCATCATTACAGTATTAAATTTATGACTGGGCTTAGTCTACCCTTCTTGATACAAACACTGTTTCTCTCTTATTGTGCTGGCACATTGAAGGCAGACAATCCTAACTTGTTCTTTTGCCTTGAATTATTAACACCCCGGTACAATTTCTGAAAGCATCTTTCAAAAGAGAACTACATTTTCTGTGATGGTGCAATTAGTAGCCATCAATGAAGAATCTATAGGAAAACTATATCAAATATTTAACTGGGAATTAAAATTGAAAGAGTAGGCTAGGTATATATTTAGGCTTCTGCTTCAATAATTTATTATAATTGCAGTAATGTAACGAAGGAGCAGCTACTGCAAACATAGCTGTAGGATTACTGTGAGAAAGTAGCAAGAGTTTATGTAATGAATATGCTTTTTAAATCAAAATGAAGAAATGGTAAATGTTATTCACAGATTCATGCCCTGGGTCTAACAATGTTTCATGGCAAGACATCAGGTGATTTAAATGAAAGAGGGTGATTTTGTTTCCTTGAAAAGAAATATCATAGAATCATGGAATGGTTTGAATTGGAAGGCACCTTAAAGATCATCCAGGGATAGTTTTAGGATGTGTTCTGTGTCAAATGCACCAAAATACACTGTGAGGACACTCGCTCACTCTGGAGGAGAAAGAGTGAGGCTGTGGGGAGCAGCGCACACAGGTTATTTTCAGTGTTCAGTGAGAAATGCAGTGCCAGAGGCTGGCTCGTGGTCACTGAACCTCTCTCTCACTTTCACCCCTGGAATAGTTACTGAAATAAAACAAGATGTTCTCAAATTTGGGAGTAAACAACAGCGATAAGAATTTTGCCCAAACTTTGATAGTAATAATTAAATTATTATATAATATAGGGCATGATCCAGCTTCGATTGAAGTCCATGGTCTTCCAATACAGCAATCTCATGGGCACATCCACACTGTTTAGAGGAAGATAAATAAGGTCTGTAGCTCTTTCTGAAGCCACAGAGAAGGTAACTCATCCAGCTGACTTCTTCCTAATGCCAAACTGAAGATCTGAAAACTGAAGAAAAAAAGATATATAGTCCCACAAAATAGCTGTCTCCAAAATCATCCTTACAGCCAAACATTTTGAAAACAAAGCAAAATAGCTCGCAGCGCAGGAAGGCATCATCAGCTCATTCTCACTGTGCAGCAGGATGATTGGCAGCTCTAACTGAGAACACACACCAAAAGAAACGTCTGTAGACGCAATGCAAGGAAAGCAGCAGGGCGAAGAAATCTGGTTTCAACTCAGTTTGAAATCGTTGTGAGACAGCACCAGGAAAGTGTTTAAGCCAGAAAGAGGAGATGTCAGTTTTTCTTAAGGTTCTCATGCTTCACCTTGGGAAACATCATCGTCTTCTGTCTGGGACTGAAAAAGTACTCGGTTTCCACCGGTCTCCTAAGGAAATGAATCATAGAATCATAGAATCACCAGGTTGGAAGAGATCCACCAGATCATCGAGTCCAACCATTCCTATCAATCACTAAACCATGTCCCTCAGCACCTCATCCATCCATTCCTTAAACATCTCCAGGGAAGGTGACTCAACCCCCTCCCTGGGCAGCCTCTGCCAGTGCCCAATGATACTTTCCGTGAAATATTTTTTCCTAATAAAATGAAGTTTACCTCATCTGTAAATCTGACTTCCACCTCCCCTCAGTCACCTGCGAATAATTTTGCCTACTGCAGCTACCTCTGATGCAGTGTTAGAGGTATCAAAGATATTAAGTTCTTTCAAGCATCACAGATGTGCACAGCCAGGTGGTCAAGTCTGGGTGCCCACACCAGGAGCTGAAACATCATTTGGAGACCATAACATCTGAAGCTCTTGGGAGTGCACCAGCCATATGGAAGTTCAGCACTTGTCTCTCCTATTTGCTATCCAAAAAGGTGAAAAATTAACAGAGCATAACAGAAAAAGTGCACTGCATGTTATTTTTTGCTGTTGCTACAGTGTGGTTGCTCTCCCCAGAAAGCCCTTTGAAACTCTAGGGCTAGAAATCCTCCCTGCCATGTAAACTTGATGAAACACCTATAAGCCCTAATAATTTACTTCTCCTGGTTGCTTGTTCCAAAGAAGAAATTGACAGTAGATGCCCACATTTCAAAATTTCATATTAGGAAAAACTCATCTGTATATATTTACACAAAATGTAATTAGTTCCACAGCTCCAAGGGTTACATACTCTATAAACTTAGCTGCAGTAACTACTTACATTACAAAATTATATTACAGTAGCATTAAATTTCCAGAGAGCAGACTCTGAACTCTTCAGAAAGCTGGTTGGCAAAGTCTCATGGGAGACAGAGCTTAAGGGCAAGGGAGCCCATGAGGGCTGGGAGCTCTTCAGAAAGGAGATCCTAGCGGCTCAGGAGAAAGCCATCTCCATGTTCTGAAAAAAAAGCCTGCAGGGGTAAAAACCAGCTTGGTTGAACAGGGAGGTCTTGAGTGATATCAAGAAGAAGAGGAATGTTTATGGGCTCTGGAAGAGGGGACAGGCCTCTTGGGTGGACTTCAGGAGGGAAATGAGATTGCGTAGAGAAAAAATCAGAAGGGCTAAGGCTCAACTAGAAATCAGATTGGCAAAGTCTGTGAAAGATAACAAAAAATCTTTCTATAAATATATAAATAATAAAAGGAGGACTAGGGAGACCATACAGTCCCTATTGGACGCAGAAGGAACAACAGTGACAGGGGACGAGGAAAAGGCTGAGGTACTTAATGCCTTCTTTGCCTCAGTCTTTAATTGTAAAGAAAGTTGTTCCCTCTGTGTACAAACCCTGGAGCTAGAGGAGCAAAATGAGGCTCCCATGGTCCAAGAGGAGGTGGTCAGAGCCTTGCTAGCCCAACTAGACACCCACAAGTCCATGGGGCCGGATGGGATTCACCCGAGGACATTGAAGGAGCTGGTGGGTGTGCTGGCCAAACCCCTTTCCATCATCTTCCAACAGTCCTGGAAGACTGGGGCGGTTCCACTGGACTGGAGGCTGATGTTGTGCCCATCTACAAGGAGGGTCTCAGGGAGGATCCAGGGAACTCCAGGCCTGTCAGTCTGACCTCAGTGCCAGGGAAAGTCATGGAACAGGTGACCTTGAGTGCTGTCATGAAGCACATGCAAGAGAACTGGGGGATCAGGCCCAGTCAACACAGGTTCACAAAATGCAGGTCTTGCCAAACTAACCTGATCGCCTTCTATGACCAAGTGACTGGATGAGGGAAAGGCTGTGGATGTATCTTCCTGGACTTCAGTAAAGCCTTTGACACAGTTTCTCACAGCATTCTGCTACGGAAACTGTCACCTCTGGCCTGGACGGGCGCACACTCTCCTGGGTGGAAAACTGGTTGAATGACCGGGCCCAGAGAGTGCTGGGAAATGGAGTTAAATCCAGCTGGAGGCCAGTGACAAGTGGGGTTCCCCAGGGCTCAGTCCTGGGTCCAGTCCTGTTTAATGTCTTTATCAACTACCTGGATGAAGGCATCGAGTGCTCCCTTAGCAAGTTTGCAGATGACACCAAGCTGGGTGGAAGTGTGGATCTGCTGGAGGGTCGGGAGGCTCCAAAGGGATCTGAACAGGCTGGACTGCTGGGCTGAGACCAACGGCATGAGGTTTAACAAGGCCAAATGCCGGGTCCTGCACTTGGGGCACAACAACCCTGAGCAGCTACAGACTAGGAGAAGCCTGGCTGGAAAGCTGCCTGGAGGAGAAGGACCTGGGGGTGTTGGTTGACAGCAACTGAACATGAGCCAGCAGTAGCCCAGGTGGCCAAGAAGGCCAATGGCATCTTGGCTTGGATCAGGAACGGCGTGGCCAGCAGGTCCAGGGAGGTTCTTCTCCCCCTGTACTCGGCACTGGTGAGACCGCTCCTCGAATCCTGTGTTCAGTTCTGGGCCCCTCACCACAAGAAGGATGTTGAGGCTCTGGAGCGAGTCCAGAGAAGAGCAACGAAGCTGGTGAAGGGGCTGGAGAACAGGCCTGATGAGGAGCGACTGGGAGAGCTGGGGTTGTTCAGCCTGGAGAAGAGGAGGCTGAGGGGAGACCTCATTGCTCTCTACAACTACCTGAAAGGAGGTTGTGGAGAGGAGGGAGCTGGGCTCTTCTCCCAAGTGACAGGGGACAGGACAAGAGGGAAAGGCCACAAGCTCCACCAGGGGAGGTTCAGGGTGGACATTAGGGAAAAATTTTTCACAGAAAGGGTCATTGGTCCCTGGCAGAGGCTGCCCAGGGAGTGAGTTGAGTCACCTTCCCTGAGGGGTTTAATGGACAGGTGGACGAGGCGCTGAGGGACATGGGTTCGTGTTTGATAGGAGTGGTTGGACTCCGTGATCCGGTGGGTCTCTTCCAACCTGGTTATTCTATAATTCTATGAAGAAACATCTTCACTGCCAGAAGGACTAGAAATAAGTTACTTTTAATAACTTTCAAATCTCTAGGAAACAGCTTCATCACCTTAAAGTCAAAAAGGTTTAAAAAGTACAAATTAATAAATAAAAATCCCTACAGATTCAGAGATTAGTTTAAAGGCCTTTACACTGAAATCTGTCACTTCTTCTAGCACTTCAGCAGTGCTTCTTCCAGTAGAAGAGATAGTGACTGCAATTTAAAATATTATACTTTTCCAAAATACAGGTTGTATAAGAAGGTCAACACAAATTTACAAGTTCGCGAATATCTTACCTGAACCTTTTTGAGTCAAGCAGTAGAAAAGAACAGATAGTTATTTTTCTCCCTTACTATTTTATACAACATTATGCAAGAATAATTCCCCTAGATTATCATAATTAAGCAATACAGATTGTGCTTTTGTTTTAGCAATAAATATTTTCACATTTCCACTTGCACCATTAAGCACCTCAAGAAATATCTACATTCTTTGCACAGTGCAGTGGAAAACCTGTAATGGGACTAAAACAAATTGTCGGGATCACTTTTTAGAGCAATAAAAGCTGACAATATTTTTAAATAAAAAGTACAATTTTCTAGCAGCACTTTCAGAAATCCAGGCCAAAATTTTGAAACACAGCTCTGGGTTTTGGGTACCTGATTTGCACAATTGTAAAGAGACATGAGCTGTCAGTCTTGCATTTTGAAAAGATAGATTCCTCAGCTCTGCATCCAAAAATAGTTATTATAAAACAATGGGAACTGCCAATAATCCTGACTTAATCCTGTGCATTATTTGTACATAATACTCTAATGTGGGAAAGAAAACAATCAAAAAATTATTTTCTGGTATATTTTATTTATTTCACAGACAGGTGAAATTCGTCATCTTTCTTGCTTATAACTATTTTTTATTTTGATTTTTCGCTTAGGTAGACTCTATTTTTTCACTTAGGTTGATGATGGTTCCCTGAGCCTTTTTAATTACCCATTCCAAATCTACTTGATTTTTTGGCTGGGATCATTAATGTAATGTAAGACTGAAACAAAGGTTTTCCTCTTACCAAATCCATCCTTTCCTTATTTTTTTCCTTAGGCATGTGTTTTAATAATTACAGGTTTCTTCCTGAAAATATACTTGCCCACTTAGCAACAAATATCTATTGGAAAGATTATTAGGTTACATGTGCTTTCCTATCCTTTCCTTTTTTCCTTTTGTCTTCACTAATGACCTTAGAAAGTAGTAAAAAGCCTTACTTCTTTCTGACTCAAAAGGTCAAAGGAAATATGCAGCCTTCCAAGAGAAGAAGCTGATAACAAAATCAGGCAACATTCTTCTTTTATGGAAGACACATCCTTTTTCCACAACAAAATTAACAGCAAAGTAGCAGAGAGACTTTTTCTTGGCTTGCAGATTCAGGTCTTTTCAGCCAATCCCTTGCCAAAAGCTTCTCTTTCTCATTTTTTTTTTCCTCAAGACCAGACGATAAGAGCTTTCTCTCCGCACCAGTGTTGTGCTTAGCTGCCACTCAGTCTCACACAAAGCTAGCTTCACATCAGTTCCTTGTCTCTGTCTTTTTTACAAAATCCTTGGAGAAAAAAATCCTTCTGAATGGTTTAGCTTGTTGTCCAAATTTCTGTGTGGGCAATGGCTTTCTGTTTTTTACCAAAAGAGCATTTCATTTTTCCTTTATCTGCTCTAAATAAAAGCTGATTTTCAAAAGGTAGCTCAATGCCTCCACATCCTCTCTCCTCCTCCCCCAATATTAATTTCGTTCCTTGCCTTCATAGAAAAAAAAATAGCAATTTCCCCTATGGCATGATGAGAGAAAGTGACAATTTCCAGATGATACAAATTAAATATGGACATAATTGCATGGGGTTTTTTATATCAGGGCAATTCTACCTGAGCCCAAATTGGTTTTGTGGCTGTCCGAGTCTGCCTCGCTGCTTCCCACACAATTTGCTTTCAACCACCCAGGACGAGCATCTTTCACCAAGCCCCCAAGGAACGTCTGTTGTTGCTGTGAATTCTGCTGACTGAGACAGGTCTTACTCATTTTGTTCTAATGGAAAATTCTGTCTCTCACAGGAGTATCCTGCCATCAGTCTGCGCCAAGAGCTCACATCCACATCAATGGGAGCTTCGCGTGCATTGTGCAGGTAGACTATCATCATCATTATTTATTAAACACTAATGGAGTCCCAGACCACGATCGTTAAAAGTTACAGTTGAGATGTAGTCAGTATAAAAAGCAGCGATTCTTTAAGACTGGTGCTATATTCTTTTATTCTCTGCTTCTTTGTTGCGTTTCCACTATATTTTACACGAGGAATGGGTGCTTTTTTGCTTCAATACTAGTGGTAAGAGTGACAATGAACTACAAAAACTCTTTGGTCAACCAACTATAAAAAGCACATTATAATAAGTCTTCTAGAAGACGACCTACATTAAAGGCTGAGTCCACATAGACATGTTTGATACAGAAAACAATAAAAAAATATAATTTGATAGAGATAAAAATTTGCAATTTCCTTTGCATATTTCATATTTACCCCTACTAGGATTGTGCAACCTGATCAACCCAAAACGTCTTCCAAGAGAACCAGACTAAATGAGAGAACCAACATGTATTTTATCAAACTCATAAAATCTATCCACCTGATCATCTCATACAAATTGTGACTTTTTTGTCTTGTTGGTTTTTTTCATTTAGAAACCAAATCCTTTTGTGAAGCTCTCGATTCACCCTTGTTTTTCTGTGCTTTACTTTGTTTGCCTTAGTGATGACAGGACGTGACTAAGGCGAAGATCGCAGCCCATGATGTGGAGTTATTTCAAAGACAGTTTGGTCCAGAAATTATTCTCCTGAAGCACCAAGCTGTTGTGGAGTCTTAGTGCATCACTTTTGATCCAGCCAGATCTACTTTTCCTTGTCCTGTTATTAACGACAAAAATCAGACCTGAAGCCTTATTTTATGTTATTGATCACATTTTGCACCACAAATCACTCCTCATGCACAATCCTTCAGCTGCCTCCTGTGAGGAATTCAGTGAGTACAGAGTGAATTTGTAATCAGCTGCAACTGTTCAGTGCTGTGGCTGGTAATTATGCTACCAGCGCCTGTATCTGCGAGTGCTATACATTCATATTTGCCTCTTGCTGAGATCACACAGTTGGGAAAGCAATCATGCTCCATTGCTCCTGGGTTTGACTCTTGGCCCATATGGCTGCTCGCGGACAGTCTTTCAGTGCTTTGCTTCATTTATAGCTAACACAGTTAATGACTCTTTGCTTTCTGCAAGTCTCCTGATCTGCTGAAATTTGCGGCTCTTCTTTGTTAGCAGAAGTGGTGAAAGCTTTCCCTCTCTTACATTGCAGATTTCTACCTAGTGATAGCTGGACTAACACTAGTTTTCTGGGATGTGAGGAAGGAAAAGATGAAGCAAGTGTTTGCCCTTTTACTACCAGCAATTTTATCTGGGAATGGATTATATGAGAGGTTTCAGTCTGGCTTCAGGGAGTACCACAACCCTGGGATTGCTTTACTTAAGGTCACAAATGATTTATCACCAGCCGCTGATTCAAGTTAAATTACAGAACTCCTGCTGATGGATCTTTCTGCTGCTTTCAACACAGTAGATCTTGGACCTTTGCTGAATCGTTTGAAGCAATTGCGTAGATTATGAAGCACCATCTTGGATCGGTACTGTTCAGAATTGATGGTGTATTACCAGGTTGTAACTTTGCAATTGTGGATCAAGTTCTGCCTCACCGGTCACATTGCTCCTCAGAATATAATATCCTATAATTCTCTCTCTTTTTTATTTGCTACAGATGTGGACAGAATTCTCTAGCAGCATCTCATTAATTTTCACTGCAACGCAAACAACATATCAATGTATTTGTCTCTTCCACCTTCTTGCTGCAGTTTGGACCACATCTGTATGTTTTACTGAAGAGTGATTTTGGATGATCACAAATGGTTTGAAATCAAACTGAGATAAAATATAATTGCTTTGGGTATATCCTGTCTGTCTGCTAGGTAGTCCTTTCTAGGCAATCGAAACTATCTATGCATATCTAAAGCATGCATGTGGAGGTGGTCACAACATTTCTGTTAACTGAAACCTCATCAAAACATGCTGCTTTGTCAGACCAGAAAACATGTCTGTTCAGGTGAAGTTTTAATCGGGGAGATATTCAAGATTCAAGGCCATTGGTCAATTCTGATGGCAGAGATGAAGAAAGAATGCAGTCCTGCTTGAAAGCCCAAGATTTTTCACCTCAAACCAATCACTTCAGAAAAAAACATCCACGAGGTTCTGGTTTTGTTCCCGACTGAAAACAATGTTGACATTGCAAAAACTGCCACTGCCACGAATCTGGAGAAGGGGCTGGAGAACAGGCCTTACGAGGAGCGACGGAGAGAGCTGGGGGTGTTCAGCCTGGAGAAGAGGAGGCTGAGGGGAGACCTCATTGCTCTCTACAACTACCTGAAAGGAGGTTGTGGAGAGGAGGGAGCTGGGCTCTTCTCCCAAGGGACAGGGGACAGGATGGGAGGGAATAGCCTCAAGCTCCAACAGGGGAGGTTCAGGCTTGAGATAAGGAAAAAATTCTTCATGGAAAGGGTTATTAGGCATTGGAACATTCTGCCCAGGGAGGTGGTTGACTCGCCTTCCCTGGAGGTGAGGGTGGATGAGGTGCTTAAGGGCATGGTTTAGAGATTGGTGGGAAAGGTTGGACTCGATGATCCAGTCGGTCTCTTCCAACCTAATGATTCTATGATTCTATGATTAAAGTAGAATTACCATGCTCTGGAAGGGAGGCTCAGAAAAGCTGTACCTGCATCATCACATCATCCATGGGAGGTTCAGATTGGGTATTAGGAAAAACTTCTTCGCTAAAAAGGTAATCAAGAGATAGAAAGGCTGCCCAGGGAGGTGATTGAGTCCCCATCCCTGGAGGTGTTTAAAAGACAGATAGATGAAGTATTTAGGGATATGATTTAGTAGTGGGCAGGTATGTTTGGACTTGATAATCCCAAAGGTCTTTTCCAGCCTAGGGATTCTATGATTCTATGTGGTTTTCCTCCACAGAGAACTGTGTGTAGATTACAGTGAGTTCAGAAGCTGGAGGGCTGGAATGGTGTGGAGCTCTGATGTGGCAATTGGTAGCTCACCACTGGTCTTTCATTGCTTGGCAGACTGTAACCAACTGAGACATCTGCTCTGTGATGAGAGATTCAGGGAAAAATCCCTGAAAAAATAATTCCTAGTGAGATAAATGACACAAATTCAAAATCTAATATTTTCCAGAAATTGAGATCTGGGGGAAATTATGTGATCAATCAGCATGCACCAGTACTTGTAAATTTTAAATATGTTTCTGATATTCCAGAGGTTTTTGTTTGCTTAATTAAAGTTTTAAAACTTCTTACAAACCTTTAAGCAAAAGAAATTAGCTTATAAAAATGCTTAATGTCTCCAAATTGCTACCAAATTTGCCATTTGCCATCCTTTAGTATTTATTTTTATAGGTTTTTCTGTTTCCTAATTTCAAGGGTAAGCCCAGCTGACATCTGTCACAGAGAAGTAATAGACACTTGTCTCCAAGATCTACCCAAGACTCATTTCCCCAGGCTCTGCACAAACAGGACTCTTCAGACACATTTCTGTTGTTTTTTTGTTCTCTTTTTTTTCACAGAGAAGGGCTCAAGGAGCTTGGTGATCACCCCAGAAGGAAAACCACACTTCCCAGGTCCTGCAGCCCCAAACACAGACCTTGTGAATCCTCAAGTCAGGGCTGGGTATTGCAAGGTAGCAGGACTGCACAGCACTGCAGCGCTTCAGGGCTTGCAGCTTTGCATCTGGAAACCCAGCACCATCTGTTTCAATAGACCTCTGAGATCTTCAGGTCAAGTTCTCACCTTCAACTGAGGAGCACGTCTGCTTCCCAGTGGTTTAGGTAGATTTATCTCTTTTAGAAACAGCAGGGAGGGCTTTTAGCAAGGCCACTTCAAGATCAGACAGTGAACAAGAAGTTTGCACAGGAGACAAGGGTGGATGCAATCACAGTTTGAACAGCAGAGCTGACTGCTTCTCCAGAGCAGCACACGCTCTTGAGGCATGGACACAGAGATGTCCCCTTTTCCCCCACACTGTGTTAGTTCCCTGTGGAAAACTGAGGTATTTTCCTAGTGGGACACAAAGGAGTTTTGGAAGAAGGTCAGGAAAGCCACTTAATCCCCATCCTGCCTCTTCTCTAGTAAGCATGCAGGTGATTTTCTTTGTCGTAAGATGCTTGGTGATAAAAATATCCATGTATCACGTTAAATCACGTAAATAATTGCCATTTGGAGTGTGTCACAATGCAGAGCAACAGGCTGCTCAGGCAAACAGCTCTGAATAATTTGGTAAAAGAAGGACTGCAGACGAATGGAAAATATTTTATCTCCACATACATAACACCCCCACATATCTGCTGACGGCTGCCAAATGCACAGTTCTGCTTTGCATTAGCCACAGTCTACAGGGTCAACTGGTTGTTACGCACTGGAAAAACATTGCAGATGCCTCATTATAGCTCGGTGCATTAACGCTAGCCATCCGCTACTAATCTCCAATTATCCCTATTGCTCAGCACCTGATCTTGAAAGGATTAGGAATATGGAAAACAAGCTAAAACAAATTGCACTAAAATATTTAAATAAAATGATTGTGAAAGTTGTTAAGACCTAAAGTGTTACAGAGGAAATCTCTATAAAGCATTTATTTGAATTCTTGCAGAGGTTTTATTATTTTTTATTCTTTATTCTTTATTCTTTACTTTATCTCAAGTGTTGCACAATCCTGAAGATCCTCTTCATTTTCTGCCTGAATATATACAACGTGTTGCACTTAGTCCATGCTTAGTTTTAGGCTCCTTCAAGTTAACCACTTCCTTTTTGTAGATCCAGAAAACACTACCTGAACCTGCTACACTAGGAAATGCAAGAAGTGCCAATAATTATGCAGTACACTAAATTAGTTCCTACACCTTGGTCAGGACAATCTGCTGTTTCAATGCAGGCTGGGGGGTGATGTGTTTGAGAGCAGCCCTGAGGGGAAGGACTTGGGGTGCTGGTCGATGAGAAGCTCGATGTGAGCCAGCAATGTGCGCTCGCAGCCCAGAAGGCCAACGGTGTCCTGGGCTGCATCAAAAGCAACGCGGCCAGCAGGGCGAGGGAGGAGATTCTGCCCCTCTGTTCCTCTCTTGCGGGACCTCATCTGGAGTATTGTGTCCAGTTCTGGAATCCTCAAGAGAAGAAGGAGTTGGAGCTGTTTGGAATGGGTCCAGAGCAGGGCTACAAGCATAGAGCTGGAGCACCTCCCATACTGGGACAGGCTAAGAGAGTTGGGGTTGTTCAGCCTGGAGAAGAGAAGGCTCCAGGGAGACCTTATCGTGACCTTCTAGTACCTGAAAGGGGCTACAAGAAAGCTGGGGAGGGACTTTTTACAAAGGCTTGTAGGGATAGGATGAGGGGCAATGGGTATAAACTGGAGAGGGGCAGATTTAGACTAGACATAAGGAGGAATTTCTTCATCATGACAATGATGAGGCCCTGGCCCAGGTTGCCCAGAGAAGCTGTGGCTGCCCCATCCCTGGAGGGGTTCAAGGCCAGGTTGGATGGGGCTTGGAGCCCCCGATCCAGTGGGAGGTGTCCCCGCACATGGCAGGTGGGTTGGAATTGGATGATCTTTTAGGTCCTTTCCAACCCAAACTAGTCTATGGTTCTATGATGCTAAAAATAATTCGCATTAGTTTACAACAATTTATGTCAGCACAGCTTATAGAAACACAAACTGTACAGGAGGACAGCAGTATTGAGTTTATTCTAAATACTGGATTATTAGACTAGCCTTAGAAAAAGTCCAGGATATTTTGGAAATTAAACCCTCCCTTCTCCCAGGACATTGAAATATCATTCTGTACTTTCTTACATAAAAAAAAAAAACCAAACAAAGGAATTCTAATTTAAGTTCTGCAGGTATCTACTGGACTTTTTTTTGCTATGGGTATGTAGGAATAAACAACTAATCATTTTTATTCCATAAAATTAACAGCAACTTGGCATGACAAGCATCAACAGGAAGAATCCTTTTTACTGGAGATCACAGAATCACAGAATAACTAGGTTGGAGGAGACCCACCAGATCATCTAGTCGAACCATTCCTATCAGTCACTAAACCACGTCCCTCAGCACCTCATCCACCCGTCCCTTAAACCCCTCCAGGGAAGGTGAATCAACCACCTCCCTGGGCAGCCTCTGCCAGTGCCCAGTGACATTCATTCCAGTGCCCATAATTCCTTACTCACCAGATACAAATTGTTTATAGGAAATATATTTTCTCTATGCACAAACCTTACTCTTCCTCTCACTGCCTGATGGGAATAAGTCTATTAATAACAGGATGAACAGGGTTAGTCCTGTCTGAGACAGGGAACAGAGATGCACAGGTAGAATTACTCAAATGGAAGATTGCACAATTCTCTTCTTGTTGCTAGATACTATAAACCAATTTGATTTTTAGATTAGTAGATTTGAATGGTTATTTTGACTCCAGACCATGTGAGTTACCCACTTTGGTACACAGGACCGTAAGCATTTACTAACACAACCGAGGGGGCAGTAAATTGGTCATAGATCTGGGAACTTTCAAGACATTTTTGCTGCCAAAGACAATATACAACATAGTGACATCCTCACATTTTAAACCATAAAAGCATTGGAATTGTGGAAACCTTACAAAAGGTCCCCACAGAAACAGTATGTCACACTGGACATTTTCTTTCCTTATTTGTGCTGCTCCCATTCTAATTCATTTTTTTCCCCTTCAGTCCCTGAGATGACACTCTTGCTCACTGATTAAGTCTAGCCTGTTCACACACAGCCCAATGCTGCTACCAAAAGTACAGATTTAATGGTTACACCTAAAGAATATCTTTTATTTTTAAATTTCATGGCCCTTTCTACCCTCTGTCTTTGTTCTTTGTTGTCTTTCTCTGGTTTTACAATCTATCATTCTAATTTTATTATTGCATTGCCTAAAATTACCACAGAAAGAGCTATTTTCCCGGTTCCGATGCCTCATCTTCATAAAGTTTCCTATTGGAATATGTAGGTGAGATTTTTCAGAGGTACTGAATATTGACATTATCTTTGGCATCATAACCTTAAAGAATATTTTTTGGTTTTTACATCTTAGCTACGTAGTTACGGGCATGAATTGATCAAATCTCATTTTTGTCTTTTGTCTTATATTTTAATATTGAACATTATCACGGTCTGTGCAGATGTGGAAAGGTACAAGGAAGAGCTAATTTTGTTGCACAGCACCTCAGTCAGGAGCTATTGTCAGTCCAGTACTTTAAGAGCTTTTAATCTTAATTTGTAGAAGTCCTTCACAGGATTTGGGTATGTCAGGAAAAACAGATACCAATGAGACAACCTCCAGGTTAAGAAGAAAATAACCAAATCACATAATGATCAGAGGTGGAAGGGATCCACAAGGACCATTGAGTCCAACTTTGCACAGGACAACCCTAACATTTACACCAGAACCAGCGTATTCATGGGGACTACGTGAGCGAAGTAGTTTTCTTTGGATAAAAAACTCATCATTCAAATTTTCAGTGGAAATCCACATGGAGTGTATGAAATTACTGTAAAAAACATATAACTATGAGTTACATTTATAACTGTAGCTGTTCCTCTGAACAAAATAAACTCTCAAACATGGGATTTCACAAATCTCTGAGAACAATTCTGCAATAAAACTTGTCAAATTCCCGGTCTGCAACTAGTCAAGACTCTCCTGCTGAATCTTCTGTTTAAACTTCATGGGTTTATAGGTTTGGGGGACTGATCTTTGGATTTGTAGTCAGAGTTTTGTTTTTCTTACAGGTTTTGGAGGTTCTTTTAGTAGGGCTTTTTTTCCTGTTTGGACCAATCCAGATTCCCACTGAAACTGCCTCCACGCTGTATTTGGTGAGATCCCTTAAGCCTCTCACCCAACTGCTCTTCTAAATTTTGTTTTAGGCTGCAGAATTACTTGCTATTACAAGAAAGCTGGGGAGGGACTGTTTACAAAGGCAGGGAGTGATAGGACTGGGAGTAATGGGTATGAATCACAGAATCATAGAATAACCAGGTTGGAAGAGACCTACCGGATCATCGAGTCCAACCATGAACTGGAGAGGGGCAGATTTAGACTAGATATAAAGAGGAATTTTTTCCATGATGACAGTGGTGAGGGACAAGTTGCCCAGGGAAGCTGTGGCTGCCCCAATCCTGGAGGTGTTCAAGGCCAGGTTGGATGGGTCTTTGAGCAGCTTGATTCAGTGGTAGGTGTCCTTGTCCTTGGCAGTGGGTTGGAACTGGATGATTTTTAAGGTCCCTTCCAACCCAAACCATTCTGTGATTCTATGTAAAATATGTGCCAGCCATTTTCCTCCACATCATTTGTACTCACATCAATTTGTTCCTGACAGCTGGATGTTTTCATACTACAGCTGCCTGCTTTAGTGCAATTTCACCCGTAACATTTTAATTCTAATATTTTGAGTACTAATATCAGAAATATCAGCATGCCAACACTCTCGCTTGTCAGAGACAGCAGCCAGGGAGGGGAGAGAGGTGCAAAAGAACATTCAGAGAGATGGAAAACAGTGGTTAAGCTGCTAATAAAGAAGTTGATGTGCAATCATAGAATCATAGAATCATAGAATAGTTTGGGTGGGAACAGACATTAAAGATCATCCAGTTCCAACCTCCTGCCATGGGCAGGGTCACCTCCCACTGGATCAGGCTGCCCAAGGCCCATCCAACCTGGCCTTGTAGAGCCTGAAGAGCCCCTGATGCAGCTGCAGGGATTTATAGAATCATAGAATCATAGAATAACCAAATTGGAAGAGACCCACTGGATCATCGAGTCCAACCATTCCTATCAAACACTAAACCATGTTCCTGAGCACCTCGTCCACCCATGCCTTAAACCCCTCCAGGGAAGGTGAATCAACCCCCTCACTGGGCAGCCTCTGCCAGTGCCCAATGACCCTTTGCATTAAGAAATTTTTTCCTGATGTCAAGCCTGAGGGCTTTTCCCATGCTTTCTCTGTAGGGCAGGGATGCTTAACCTCTCCCATTAAGAAATTTTTTCCTAATGTCCAGCCTAAATCTCCCCTGGCAGAGCTTGAGGCCATTCCCCCTTGTCCTGTCCCCTGTCACTTGGGAGAAGAGGCCAGCTCCCTCCTCTCCACAACCTCCTTTCAGGTAGTTATAGAGAGCAATGAGGTCTCCCCTCAGCCTCCTCTTCTCCAGGCTAAACACCCCCAGCTCTTTCAGCCGATCCTCATCAGGCCTGTTCTCCAGCCCCTTCACCAACTTCGTTGCTCTTCTCTGGACTCGCTCCAGAGCCTCAACATCCCTCTTGTGGTGAGGGGCCCAGAACTGAACACAGGACTCGAGGTGCGGTCTCACCAGTGCCGAGTACAGAGGGAGAAGAACCTCCCTGGACCTGCTGGCCACACCGTGTCTGCTCCAAGCCAAGATGCCATTGGCCTTCTTGGCCACCTGGGCCACTGCTGGCTCATGTTCTGTCACCGTCAACAAACACCCCCAGGTCCCTCTCCTCCAGGCAGCTTTCCAGCCAGGCTTCTCCTAGTCTGTAGCTGCTCAGGGTTGTTGTGCCCCAAGTGCAGGACCCGGCATTTGGCCTTGTTAAACCTCATGCCGTTGGTCTCAGCCCAGCAGTCCAGCCTGTTCAGATCCTTTTGGAGCCTCCTGACCCTCCAGCAGATCCACACTTCCACCCAGCTTGGTGTCATCTGCAAACATGCTAAGGGAGCAAGTTATAGACTGTGGCCCTGCAAGGGCTCTAGTGCTGGGACCTCCTGCTACCATCATCCAAAAGCACTGAGGGGAAATTCTGATTTGTGACCCAGATCAGCAGGGTTTGCAACTTGACCTGCCTCGCAGATACCCAGGGCAGAAATGTCTTTTGGGAAGTCATCGCGTGCCTGACTCAAAAACCAGCAGTGCTGGCAGAGACAGCACAGGGCCAGGGAAGATCGCTCTATCTGAACTCCTGGGACTTCCAGCCTGTAATTAGCCCAGTTTGCTGCCTTAACCTTCCTCCCTGCATATTCCCAGATAGTGAGGCTAATTAAAACTCCTGAACATAGGAAGTTTTGGACTGGCCTGTAATGCCTACTGCAGCTTCCCCTGTACCCATCCATCCCTGCAAACACTGGGGTGAGAAATAACATGTTTGGAAAGACCCTTCTCCTGGCTGGGCAGGGCCAGTGGCAGGTTTTCCTGTCTCCAGCCCATCTAAACATCATAGAGTTGAGGTAAAAAGCACAGCAGAAATGAGGAAGTGACTAAATAGCCAAAATGTACAAGAGTTGCGATTGGAGTGGAATATTTAGTTGTATTTTGCTTCGTACACATCATTTACTCAAAATGCACGTGTTTTGTCTCTTTATAGTCACATGAACAGAAGGAGGCAGAGCCTGTTGTCCCCTTCTGCCCCTACAAGCCTGGATGGCTCACCCAGCTGGGAGAGGTTAAGCATCCCTGCCCTACAGAGAAAGCATGGGAAAAGCCCTCAGGCTTGACATCAGGAAAAAATTTCTTAATGCAAAGGGTCATTGGGCACTGGCAGAGGCTGCCCAGGCAGGGGGTTGAGTCACCTTCCCTGGAGGGGTTTAAGGGACGGGTGGACGAGGTGCTGAGGGACATGGGTTAGTGATTGATGGAATGGTTGGACTCGATGATCCTGTGGGTCTTTTCCATCCTAGTGATTCTGTGATTCTGTTCTTCTGTGACAAGCAGTTTTCCAAGCTCTTCTGAGTCCTGCTTAGTAAAAATAATTACAGTAGGAGCATCAGACCTGAAACTAAGCAGCACTCCACTCCTTTCTCCCAGATACCTTCCCCTTTGGATCTTAACTTAAAGTCCAAAGCACCACAGGGGAGGTACTTTAGGGTGATTCTGGTACTGGAATAGAGCTAACGGCTCAGAAATGAATAGCACGTGCCTGGCTGGATCAGGCTGGCCAGACGGCTTTTAACATCAAACTACCTGACCCTTGACACCAGACAGGTTGATTTATTATACCGTTAGCCCTCCTGACAACATGCACTGTGGGCTTGGCAGTGTCTGGTCATTTTTCAAGCTCTTTGCATGTTACTGGCACCTGTATCCTCTAACACATTACATCAGAGCTCAGCTACAGAATGCTAAAAGCCCTCTCCTCCTCCACCACTCCCTCCTTCCTTCTCTTCCCGTGTCTCTCCCTTCCTCCCTGCTTTCTCAAGTAGTGAAGGAATATGTGAATCTAAGGTAAGATAGGAGGTTAATATTTCTATTATTGGAAAGAATAAATATGCATGATATAGATAAGGTCAAAGGATGGGATACAGGGTGTTATGGTATTAATGTATTTGCAATGATGCTTGTTAAGTGATGCCCAATTATCCATAAAAGATGTTCCCCGAACCAGGAAACTCACAGCCTCACAAAAAGCTATACATTTTGTGTAGAAGGGAAAAATTCAAGCTAGGGGACATCCAAGAACTGATTTCTGAGTAAAAGAGTCACAATATCCTCTATATTTCAAAGGGTAAGGAACTACATTTCATCAGTGTCCACAGCCAGAAACAGACCCCAAGGACAAAAAAGGTTACTTCTACAGCAAGGATGAATATCTTGCAGTTCTTGAACTAAATGCAGCTTGTAAACATGGTTTCAGTAGTCATCATATACATCATATTCATGTGTTAGATCATATGCAGGGCTGGCACAGGGACTGCTGAAGAATATCAGTCTATAACTGCAGGAGGAAATAAGTCAGTTGCAGCTGTTAAGACAACCATCTCCAGACCATCCTTCAATTTATTTGCACATGACCAGGCCAACCACTCACCACGCCAGAGCCATTCTTTGTATGGATACTGCTTAAGCAACAAACCAGCCTAGAGGTAATTTGCTTTCCTCACTCTCTGAACTAGACTTTGCACCACCCACCTGACCAAACACTGTCATTGACTGAAATTCTAGCCACTACTTGCTGCAAAAAATAAAGACACAAACTGTAGTGTGGTCCTGGACGAGGCATCCAACTGAGTTTAGGTAGCCACTGCCAAAAAATTGTTTTATGATATCAGGGTGAACTTTAGGATCCTCGTAGGAGTAAAAAAAGAGAAAAGAACCACCTTCAGTACAAGAGCACTGAGGTTAGGAACAGGAAATTTCATAGAAACCAAGAAGTCCATTGGAGGCAAAAAAATCCAAACTAAAACCAAAATAAATAAAAAATACACAGCATCAAAGGAGGCTGTTTAAAGACATCACAGTGGAAACACACTATGCAGCTTAAAAATTTAAAAGTCTTTTTCCCTTAGACCCACACCCGTCCATATCGCAGAAAGCTGGTAAGACATCCAGCTGAAAATAGAAACCTTGTCTGAATAAGGAAAATAGGAAGTAGAATAAACTAGAAACATAAATGTAAAAACTACCTCTTCCCAACACAGAAGTAGAAACCTTGACAATGGTCACCCAATAGCAAACAAAGTGTCAAGGGGTGGTAAAAGAAGGCAAGACCATAACAAACCAGTTAAATGACTGGTTTGAGTTACTGTTTATGGTCATAGAATCATAGAATAGTTTGTGTTGGAAGAGACCTTAAAGATCATCCAGTTCCAACTTGTTGCGATGGGCAGGAATATCTCCCATATAGAATCATAGAATAGTTTGGGTTGGAAGGGACCGTAAAGCTCATGTTTTATATTTTGCAGCCTTTCTCTGCAGGGGAAACATGCTAAAGGACTGGTTCGAGGCTGAGGGTCAGCAGAGAGAGTCTCAGAAGAGACTAGCCCAGACTGTATTCATTCACGATGCCTTAAAAATCTGGGTATTGTGAGTGTCAATTTAATATTTACATTAGCTCTAGCACTGAAATACGATGCCATTTTTTTAAATGAACTTAGAAGTATTGGAAACTGCACATGCTAATTTTGACGCTAGGTAAAGTGGTTACACCAAGAAAGCAGGGAATTAGGACACATGTTCAAATACAATACAAGGAGTAAGTGTCTAATTGCCTTTTGTACTAGGAGTCATGTCTCAAATCTACTAAAGTTCTTCCACAGAGCAACGAGCAGGTGGAGCAAGAAGATACAAAAGGACACAAAGACAACCATTTGCAGAAACTTGTAAAGAAGTGTAACTGCCACAGATTACAGGAGAAAGTCTTTGCATACATTTTTTTTTAAATGACAGGGAAACATGAACGAATAAAAGGTCAGTTACACATTGGAGGAATTTTACTAAGGTGGTCTCCCAGGGGGCTACAATAGAGGCTGTACCACTCAATACACATGTAAATATTATTTTATTATTTAAATATCAAAAAGCCTGTAAAAGTTTCAGGATGAAAATACATCCACTAATACTACAGCAGAGGGTTTCAAAAGGTCCCTTGCCTTCAGCAAGTGGGCTGTCAGCTGAGCTGCAACACTGACAGATGCAAAATAATCAGCATGGGAAAATCAGCACTAAGATATTGATGGTGTATATATTAAATGACTAATACTGCTCGGAAACATAACATATAAATGACTTTCTGAATTGGGTCCATCTTGGTATATACTCACCCAGACTGAAGCCAACAGCAAGAGTTTAGAGAGAAAAATGACAATACAGATGACAGTCCTTCTCCAGCATACTCTCCCAGCTCCCAACAATCTGTGATACATGAACCTCCTGAACTAGCAACGATCCTTCTGTATTATTTAATCACCATTGATGAATCATAGAACAGTTACAGTTGGAAGGGTCCTTAAAGATCACCCAGTTCCACCCCTGCCATGGACGGGGACACCTCCCACTGGATCAGGTGCCCAAGACACCATTCAACCTGGCCTTGAACCCCTCCAGGGATGGGGCAGCCACAGCTTCCCCAGGAAACATGTTCCAGTATCTCACCAATCTCTTTGTGAAGAAATTCTTCCTAATGTCTAATCTAAATCTACTCCTCTCCAGTTTATACCCCTCATCCTATTACAAGTCTTTTTGAATAGTCCCTCTCCGGGTTTCTTGGAGGTACTGAAAGGTCATTATAAGATCTCCTCAGAGCCTTCTCTTCTCCAGGGTGAACAACCCTAACTCTCTCAATCTCACTGTCGATATCATTGATGAAGATATTAAACAGCACTTGTCCCAGTACGGATCCCCGAGGTTCACCACTTGTCACGGGTCTCCATCTGGACTTTGAGCCATTGACCACCACTCTCTGAATACGACCCTGCAACCAGTTTCTTATTCACCCTACCATCCACCCATCAAATCCATCTCTCTCCAATTTAGAGAGAAGGATATTGTGGGGGACCGTGCCAAAGGCTTTACAGAAGTCTGGATAGATCACATCTGTTGGTTTACCCACATCCACTGCTCTGGTTACCCCATCGTAGAAAGCCTCTAAGCTGATCATACAGGAGTTTGCTCTGCTGGCTGCTGTTAATCACCTCCATGTCCTCCACGTGCTTTAGCAGAGCTTCTAGGAGTATCTGTTTCATGACCTTCCCAGGCACAGAGGTGAAGCTGACAAGTTGGTAGTTCTCATCAAAAGGGTCATCTTTTCTACCCTATTTAAAAATGGGCACAGTTTTAGTTCTTCCTCCATAAATGTATTTAATTATTTTTTAATCCATGTAAATTTGTGTTATCTCTGCAACGCTCTAGTAACAAGTTCCTCAGTGAAATACTACATTTTCTGAGAAGAAATTAGGAGAGTTCTCTTAAAATTACATCTCAGTGGCCAGCAGTCATCAAATGAACAAGCCGCTATTAAAAAGGGAATTAATTGGAAAGGTGTAGCCAGCACAACAGGGAACACCATAAACCCACTGTGCTTATTCGTGGCCTGCCCATCTTTTGATCACTGGACTCAGCTCTGGTCATCTCCAGAAAGGTGAGATAGAGCTATAAAAGAAGAGTGTAGGGCAACAGAAAGGTTACCATATGGGAAGTTTCTCACAGGGGTATATTTTAAATAAAAAAAGATACTTTCGCTTGCAAAACAGATGACGGAGGAATGATGTGATGGAAGAATTTCAAAGCAATTTGAAAAGGGAAGAATTCAAATGCAGGAGTGACAAAAGTAGCTCGGGTTTCCATAGTTCTTCAATTTTCACTTTTTCTAGCTAACATCCAAGAGACCGGCTTTTTTTGTTAGGTTTATAAGACATAAGATAAAAGGAGGACAAAGCTGCAAATAGTTGCCCCTGACACTTCAGGCTTTATTGCAGTACTTGGGGAATGTGGAAAGAAATCCTGGCTGTACTTTCTGCTATTTCAGAAAGCTCACAGTGAGTCAGAGCACTTCATTAACACGGAGTTAAAAGATTTTACAATATCAACATTTAATTTAAGAAATCTTCATGTCTCCCTAAGGGAATGTGCCTTCTGACTTAAAAGTTCTTGTCCCGGACAGCAACCACTTCACAGTATTTGTAACCCAGCAGCGTATACAAAACTGTTTTGCTTTTTCATTATATTTTTTCATTCCAAAATAGCTAAGCAAAGCCTTCTAACTCAAAAAAAATGACCTGTTTTGCCTGAAACTTGGGTACTGTGATTATATTTGGAGATTCCTAGCATGAATCAAACCAGACGAACCACAGGACACCAGCTAAGGCATGGCAGGGAAGCCAATAATTTCATCATTTATGCAACGTAAGAACCACTATGTCTCTGAAAGAACTGAGGTGAAACTATTTGCTGAAATCCTTGTGAAATACCCACTTTCTGTGTTTAGAAATACAGCATTTGCCCTACTCATGGACATCTATAGAAATGTCATTTTGTTTCTTCATGAACAAAGTGAATTATCTGGCTAATCTAAAATTCTTCTGAGGATTAAGTGCATTTGCACTATGTGGAAGAAATAATGCCATCAAAATCTATACATGCTAGAGTATAGAAAATATAATGAATGAACATCATAGAAATCATAGACATGTTTTCATTAAAGAAAAACAATACTCAAGCCTTTATCATTTATAGACAAAAGCGCTGAGGAAGAGATTCACAACTGTGGCTTTTGGTGTATGTGTGAGAACAAGAAGGAGTAAATACCTTATAACTTCATAAAAAAAGACTCTTAACTAATGCTAAGGCCCACAACTTGGAAAATAAGGTTAATCCAATTGTTGTTTGGTCTGAGCCCTGCCACAACAATGTGATGACACCACAAAACCACAAAAAAAAACATATAAACATGTGCTTGTCCATTAACCCCATTCTACTGACAGTGGTCTTTAGGTCTCATTTCCACTGTTCATTTCGTCCCTTCACATGTATTGCTCTGGTCACTCCATGCTGATGAGTGGCAGTCCACTTCTGCATTCTCAGTTTCGCCCTTCAGCTTTTCTCTTTTACAATTTTCCATGGACAGTAGCTAGTAGCTGACACATAATAGTTTAACCTGGAGCTCGTGCATCTTTCGAGTATGTTCCCTCTTCCCTAATTCCCTCTCCCTGTCAAGACTTTGATCTTTAGAGCAGAGCAGAACAGAACAGCACAGTTCAATTGGAGAAACCTAAAATTTTTATCTACTCCAACAGCAATTTTGTGCCCAGGGAAGGTGTTGCTGCCCCATCCCTGGAGGTGTTCAAGGCCAGGTTGGATGGGGCTTGGAGCAGCTTGATCCAGTAGGAGGTGACCTTGTCCATGGCAGAGGGGTTGAAATTAGATGATCTTTAAGGTCCCTTCCAACTCAAACTATTCCATGATTCTATGAATTAAGGACTTTCTGAGGCATCTCTACAATCCAATTGTCCTCTACACAAATAAATATTCAGAGAAGAATTAGTTTAACAGTATCATTACCATGATGTATTAAAGGAAATTTTTATATATTTGAAGATTTAGTATTAAAGAGATGTGCTTCTGATTCATTGCCATAGTGAATGTACAAAACACTGGAGAGGAGCTTATAACCAAAAAGTTTCTTTACTGTTCTTACTAATTTCAATTGCAAATGCGTTTAGAATCATTCTTTTAAAAGACGGCAATATGATCAGGAAAAATGTAAGGAAAACAATTGAATCAACTCAGATCAGGATGTGTCACTAATAAGATGTATAATGTGAATGTTCTGTATCTCGTGTGATGTGTATCACACGAGTGATGGATGATTTTGACTCTAACAATCTGGTGTATCCTACTCCTCTCACCCAAAGGCTACCGATAACATTAACACAATGTTGCTCCTTCCTCCAGCCTTATGATGTTCTTCCAGGTGATAAAGATTCAAGTTCACTGAAGAGTTTGACTTTTCATTAACCAGCTGCAAACTGGCTGAAGGCCCTTTCCATATCTGTAAAGGTTACATGCTCCTTTTGTGTTTCTTGCAAGATCCAACCTATTTTTTTTTTTGTTTTGTTTTTACATTTCCTTTAGCTGCTGCTATTTGGGAACTGAAAGATGAAAAAAAGATTCTACTGCACATGAGCTCCAAATGGCAGCTTTGAACACTGACTGTCAATGAGCAAGTCACTCAGCTGTCAGCATTTTTGCAAATCAACTAAGAAGAGTACAAGGATGATTTGTAATGCCCAACGTCATCCTAATCTTGCGTGTTACCGCAAACTGGGATGGTCACCATCCCTCTGCATGCCTCGACAGAAACTCAGGCGTCTAAGTCGGAATCCTCTGCATAAGAAGGAGATGCAGCTGTTGGAACAGGTCCAGAGGGGTCTACAAGGATGAACCTAGATCTGGAGTGCCTCCCACATGACGACAGGATGAAAGAGTAAGGGTTGTTCAGCCTGGAGGAGAGAAGGCTTTGAGTAGGTCTTATAGAGACCTCCCAGTACCTGAAGGGTCTACAAGAAAACTGTGGAGGGACTTGTTACAAAAGCTTGTAGTGATAGGACAAGGGGGAATGGCTTTAAACTGGAAAGGGGAAGATTTAGACTAGATATAAAGAGGAGTTTTTTCACGATGAGAGCGGTGAAGGACAGGTTTCCCAGGGAAGCTGTGGCTGCCCCATCCCTGGAGGGGTTCAAGGCCAGGTTGAATGGGACCTTGGGCAGCCTGATCCAGTGGGAGGTGTCCCTGCCCGTGGCAGGGGGTTGGAGCTAGATGATCTTTAAGGTCCCTTCCAACCCAAACTATTCCATGATTCTATGATTCTAAACCTGTGTAAACCACTGAGATGTCTTTGTAGATATCTGCTCTCAAGAAAGGACGATGACTGGCTGATAGCAGCATGACCTGGAGATGTGACCAAGCCTCTCCATCCTATCTTCTGCTGCACTGCACCTTTCACGTTATCATAGAACCATAGAATGATAGAATAGTTTGGGTTGAAAGAGACCTTAGAGATCATCTAGTTCCAACCCCCCTGCCATGGGCAGGGACATGTCCCACTAGATCAGATTGCCCAAGATCTTAGATGTTGCATGACATGAACATATGCAAGTGGACTCTGTCCTTACTGACCAGTGCCCAAAACAGTACAACCTACCAGTTTCTACATCAACGAGACTGTGATATGCGTATCCAATTAATCAAAAGCAATCATTGAGTCCAGGACAAATTATCATCTTAAGCTCAATTCTATCATCAGCAGATGTAGGCAGGCAATATACAGACCTGTTCAGAGGTCCCTCTCTTATTGCAGGTCTCATTACCTGCAATATCCAGTTTATATCATTTTCCAGGAAAACCTCCTTATTACCAGAGATAACAGAGATTGATGTTATTGTTCCAAGTACATTGAACAGGTTTTGAACTTATTAAGAAATTGAAAAGAATGAGGATGGAAGAATCTGAGACACTTGATGTTGGGATATTATACATTTCTACAGCCTTGCACAGAGGTTTTTCTTACCAAATGCTGGAGAGCTTATTTATTCTTGCTATACAACATATCAGAAGACAAAATACATCCTTTAGCGCACTTAATTATATTTATTTGACTGATGAACTGATAGCTGGGTCATAGTTTTTAATATCAAAACCATTTTAAAAATCTATAATTTCTAGTTTACCTTAAATAAGAAATATAAACCTCATTTGTCATTTGCTAATCTAACTTGCCATTGTTGTCACTGCACAGAAATGGCATGTGTTCCAAAAAGAACAGCAAGCATGCAGTTAAAGTCTCTGAAAAGGAGATGCAAAAGGTGGAATTCTTTTGTGAGACCTCATCTGGAGTATTGTGACCAGTTCTGGAGTTCTCAACATAAGAAGGACATGGAGCTGTTGGAACGGGTCCAGAGGAGGCTACAAGGATGATCCAAGGGCTGGAGCACCTTCTGTACGAGGACAGGCTGAGAGAGTTGGGCTTGATCAGCCTAAAGAAGAGAAGGTTCTGAGGAGACCTTAGAGTAACATTCCAGCACATAAAGAGGGGCTACAAGAGGAGCATGATTTAGGGATTGGTGGGAATGGTTGGACTTGACGATCCAGTGGGTCTCTTCCAACCTGGTTATTCTGTTATTCTGTGATTCTGTGATACAAGAAAATTGTGGAGGGACTTCTTACAAAGGCTTGTAGTGATAGGACAAGGGGGAACGGCTTTAAATTGGAGAAGAGAAGAAAACACAGAAACTTTAGAGTCATGTTCCTTTTTGTGGAAATATTGTTCTAATTATCTCACAGTGGGGTGGCGTTACCCAAAACAACTTTTAAGCATGTATTTCATTCCCTTACAGCACCAGTGACAGAGCAGATTATTTGATCACGCTAGATCTTAAACCAGGTAAATAATAACCATCTTGCTGATGATTTGTCAAGTCTTAGGTAGGGGAATTTTTACTTAGTTGTGAAATATACTATTTACTTTGACAGTTAGTCTCAGATGTCACCGCAAATCCTAGAGTGGGAGTGGCAGTGGAATTTTAATTTATTTTTGAGGTATAGCACAGCTACTCTTATTGGAACAAATGAAAGTCAGAAACACTAACCCCAAGAAAAACAAGAAAATGTAATATGCTAATTTGTTATAGAGCAAGGAGGATTCAGAAGAATGCTATTCAATGTAAACTGATATGTGAGGCTGATATTTCATTTTAATTTACTTAATGAAGATCCTAGAAACTCAGTAACTATTATTTTCCTCCTAGATAACTCCAGCAGAAATTCTAGTTGACTGTTCTCAAGAGATCATAATTTCTCTCCTTCTGACCAACTGTAAGTCCTACTCTAATCTGTCCTTGTTTTGGTTTAGAAAGGGAGGTCTAGTTAATTCCTTTAGGTTTTAGAAGGAGCAATAACTTCCACTGACACTGGCTAGTCTGTTTTTTAAACCATAATAGGGTTTCATTGAAACCATTTTGCCATCATAACCTTACTTTCTAATGGCTTTGTAATGGCACCATCAAAAAGATCCTCATAGACTCGCTGTGAAATAGTTTTCCCATAATAACTTCGTATCTCTGGCTGCATTGTAATGATTTCATCATAAGGTCATGGACTAGCAATGAATCCCTTTTTCCACTGAAATCTTACAGCTCTTCATTATAGCCTCAGTCACCGTGGCATTGTTATGGGGGATAACAGTGGATAACAATGAAACCATTTCGTTGTGACACATTAAGCTTAAATAATTTTATCACACGAATACTGTAGTCAGGGGTTAGGAAAGAGTAAGCCATCCTCTTGCTCATTTCAGCGTTTCAGTTCAGCGTTTGATTCAGGGGGCTGAAGGTGTGCAGGATGGCTGCTGAACTACCACCTCTTCTCTCGTAATGAAATTGGACGGTGGTTACACACCCTGCAGGAACTGGGAAGGAAGAACAAAAAGGAAGAACAAAAAAAAAAAATGTAAAAGCAATTTTACTGCCTCTGGACCAGTTCAAGAAATACTTAAGCTCATTCTTCTTCAGCAGCAAGACTAAGTGTTTAATTTTAAATCCAAAATCAAATCTCCTTAACTCCAGTGAGATCTAAACTCATGGGCAAGTGCTTTCTTGTGTAAAGACAGACTAGAGAACCTTGCAGCACTGAGCTCATGTTCTCATGTCAGACACCTTGACTTGGCTGGTGCAAAACGAATCTTGAAAAGCAATGTGGGTTCTGAACTCTCAGCAGGCTCAGTGGAACTCTCAAACTCTACAGATACGGATTTACAGGGAGTGCTCAGTTCCCCATCAAATCCACAGCCTTCCAATCCCACAGCTCTCTAGTCCTACTGGAAATTATACATACTCTATTTATTCTATGGCAGTGTGAATACTCCTGATACAACTTATTTAATCAAGCTTACCTAATGGAGCTGTGGGACAGGTCCAGAGGAGGCTATGAGGATGATCAGAGGGCTGGAGCGCCTTCCATACAACAACAGGCTGAGAGAGTTGGGGTTGTTCAGCCTGGAGAAGAGAAGGCTCCAAGGAGACCTTATAGTGACCTTCCAGTACCTGAAGGGGCTACAAGAAAGCTGGGGAGGTCCTATTACTACAAAGACTTGAAGTGACAGGACAAGGGGCAATGGGTATAAACTGGAGAGAGGCAGATTTAGCCTAGGCATAAGGAGGAATTTCTTAATGATGAGGGTGGCGAGGCCCTGGCCCAGGTTGCCCAGGGAAGCTGTGGCTGCCCCATCCCTGGAGGGGTTCAAGGCCAGGCTGGATGGGGCTTGGAGCAGCCTGATCCAGTGGGAGGTGTCCCTGCCCATGGCAGGAGGTGGAACTGGATGGGCTTTGAGGTCCCTTCCAACCCAAACCGTTCTATGCTTCTACGATTCTGTTATTATTCCTTCTAGCCTCTCAGCACAGACTATGCTCTGCCAAACTCCTAAAATCCTCACCGTCCCATTTCCTCTTTCTTGTGGACTTCAGATAGTATAGTCTCCACAGACTTGCACTTTAGACTGCTGAAATCTCCAAATACAACGCTTCTGCAGTTGCCCCATCACAATTCCACACAGATTGATGCTCCTTTGCTGCCCCTGCCTAACATCTTCTCAGCTTCTCTAAAACTAATGACAGAGCAGTTGGACAACGGGGGCAAGTGTGGACACAGTCCCTCGTGCCGTTGCCTCCTCCAGTTTGACATGGAAGTGGCAATGGTAGATAACCTCTAGCTGCTTTTTAGTTTTTATATTTTTACAGTTGCGGTCATCTCAGACGTTATTTTTCTAGGGGCCAGCATGGCTATGAAAATACATCGAGAATAGCTTTGCAAACCTGTGAGAGTCTTTATAGGTGGCATCCACCAAGACATTGACTGCAGAATACACTGTGAACGATGGTTATTTTTAGTTGGCTGCCAAACAGAAAAATAAAACAGGCTCAGATCAACTTGAGCAGAATTTTTTTTAACACTTTAATCTAAAAATAATTAAATATTGCCTCACCCAGCACAAAATTTCCTTTTGAATCCAAAATGAAATGTTTTTTCTTTCAGAAACCTGCAAAATTACAAAAAATATTTGAGGGACTGTTTTAAAAATCCTGTGTTCTTATCCTCCACTTATTTGCCCAATGGATCAGAAGCCCTGGATGAGAAAATCTTGATTTGAAACCTTTTATTACCTCCAAACAAAATGTTGTCTACTCAGTTTCACTAAATTCAATCAGGTTTTCCCAACTCCAAGGCCATTTTTTTCTTTACTTTTTTTCCTCAAAATTTTTCCCAATACATTTGTTAAAAAAGAAAAAGTGGATATCTTACTAGTAAAATACCCTAATAGTTCCTTCTGCAAACTTCAAACCTCCTGAAAAAAAACCAGAAATTCATTAACCAAGGACAGTAAGCCACTTGCATCTTCCAGAATAAAAGAAGTAAGAAAACTAATATTTCTCCTGTGGTTTAATGTGATCTGCAGGCCCACTTATAAAAAGACTATTTTAAAGCAATTGTATGTAAATTCATAAAACAAACAAAGCTTTTTTCTGTGAGCTCCAGTCAAATAATCTGAAATTAATCCCATGAAGATTTTATTTAGAGAGCTGAGCACTTCCCTGAAAAAGCACATGCACTGATGCAGACAAATGACTTCGTTTCAAAGGTGCATCTACACAGTTTTAACATTTCAGTGTATCCGACCCAGCATGGCTATTAGAGAAAATGACGTCAGAATCAAAAATCCTTAAAAAAAAAAGGATAAATGGAGTCAAAAGTCCAATATCCTTCTGTTCTAAGTGCAAAACACTTTATCTTTTTAATTGTATGCAGCTGTGTTGACTCAGGCTATAGCATTCTTCACCTCTGCCGTTTTTATGATTCAGTGTGGTTTTAAACAACAATAAAAATAATATAGTCTCAGCTGAAAAAAAAAAAAAAAAGCCTGGAAAAATAAGGACCAAATACTTCAAGATGCCCAAAACCTGCAAGAGGTAAAATGTGTTAAAAAAGGGGAGTGGAAATTCTGTAATACTTCCAAGTGCACAAAGAATATAAAGCACTGCTAGAAAACAGCATCACCCGAACAATATTGTATAAGTGACCGTATGGCTAAAGCACCTGCTGTGAGATTTAATACCAGCCTTTCCTATACATTTCATCATATTAGGGAAAGGGGAGGAAAAAAATAAGAGGTCTGTAAACCAGAGTATGGAAATAATTTGATAAAGAATAGGTAGATAAGCCAGACGTCTTGAAGTAAGCCGCGTATTTGCTGCAGGGTTAGGAAATTCCTGTGCCTTCCTTGGAGCATCTACAGGGAGTATTACTTGTATATAATTCTGCTTGAGCGTTTGCAATCTGTGAGCCAAGCAGGCAAGACTTATGAGCATCTCCAGGTTACTAATTTCTCGACCAGCTGAAGCTGCCACTGGGAAATGCCCTTTGATCCCACCAAGGAGTGTTCTGAAAAAGCCCAGCCCAGAAACAAAAAATATTCGAGATTGTGTCAGTAAACTGACATTTCAGTCCTGGAAGAATGATATAGCAGAGCTCTGCTTCAATTTGAGCTAAGCTACCAGTGAATCCAATAGAAAGAATTCAGTATAAACAAGCACCTCAAATGTGCTTTAGCAGCCTAGAAACATAAACTTCTTAGATTTTCAGAATCTTAAATCATGTAGGGCTTTTAAAAATCACAACTAAACACACTTACTAGAGGTTTATTCTGCAGGTTAGATTTGCTGTATTTGGGGGTTTTGTTTTGTTTTGTGTTTTTTAAGCGCAGACCAAAGAAAAAAATGTTTTCTTATATATTTAAAAGCAAATATATGTCATGCATTCCCACTTACATGCTTATATATGTGTACTTCCGCACACTAGCTTTGGTCCCAGGCTGCAAAATCAAACAAATGGTGTCTAATGTCACGCCACCGTCAATTAGAAATGACATCAGAGCCATATAAAAGTAGCTTGGGGGAAAAAGTGACACCATTGCACAGATTCTGAACTCCATATTGCACTCACGCACAGCCATCCCTTAATTCTACATCTTTTCAAAGAAAAGTATCAAGGTGAGGAACAGACATTGAAAATCAATCCCTCCATTCCTTCCTTGAAACTAAAACAAAAAATATGACCTTTCTTGACAAAACTGCCCTCTAAGCAGCTCCAGTTTTGGTAGGTTCTTCCATTCCAGGATGCTCATCTGCTCTCTCTTTCTTCACCTCTTATTGCAGCACCCACAGGGATGAGATGTAGTGGACATGATCAGAGGTTGCAAAAGAAAAGTATGCTGTGTATGATATAGGAAAATATATTCTTTCTTGTTTTTTTCCATCCTAACCAATCCTTAACCTCCCTTTTACAGACATTCAGTAACAACCTGTGCTCTGCTCAAAAAAACAGCACAATGCATCTCTGCAAAGTAACCAAACATGGTTCCACCTCATACCTCTGAGAAAAAAGCAATTTGAGGCACCCATAGCTTTCCCTGTCTTAAGAAGCAAAAGAAGATGAATGGAAAAATGAAGCGAAAACTCTCCCCAGAGAGGAGAGAGCTCACCCTAACAATCACCCCATCATAGTTTCTTGAGACTAAATATAAATATTAGACAGTTGTGAAGTCTTCAGTGACTTGATGACTTTTGCAATTTCTCTATGATTGTAGAATCATAGAATCACAGAATCACAGAACCCCTAGGTTGGAAAAGACCTTTGAGATCATCAAGTCCAACCATACCAGCCTACTACTAAATCATATCCCTGAGCTAACTTGCAAGAAGTGTTAATTACAGTATGTGAACAAAAGCTGATGACTTGTTTTGGAGTAATGTCCCATTCAAAAAAGATTACTGCTGTTACCAACCACATCAAGCAATTAATGGCACTCACTAGGCTTAAAAAATTAATAGCAGCAGCCTAGCTGAGTAACTATTTTGAAAACCTGATCATTCCTTGGAGATGAATGAGCAATTTTCCGTCAGAGCAGGTAGGTAACTGGCAAAAGAGGCACCATCCTCAGCAGATATTTTTAGCAACCCATTTTGTTGTGCATATGTAAGAGGAAGTTTGGTAGATATCGCTGCCATTCCAAGAATATATTCTCATTTGTATTTCCCTTTAAACATTATAAGCCAATATATGACAAGATACATTGGACTGGATATCTAGAGCCCAAAATGACTGATTAGAGAGGAAGAACCAACAAGGTGTAAAGTACTGTTTAAGGATTTTTTTTCCCATTTTCTTTCATTTAGGTTTGTTAGACAAATAAGTATCAGCAATGTAGGCAATTAGGTTTCACTTAAATCAGTCACAGTCGATTAATGTAAACTGTTTCACTATTTTTGCTGAAGTGTCTCTAAGCAGATATTCTGTTTTAAAGTACAGAGTTTCCTAAGAGACCTGTCTGATTACAGAAATGAAATTAAGACCATAATGAATGTGATTCTTACTAGAAACTTGAAGTGGATTTCAATAACATCCATATATTCTTTCTGTAAAGAATTGTCCTATTTTATCTAAAGAATTGTCCCTGCTCCCATGGCCAAAGGGGTGGAATTACATGATCTTTGAGGTCCCTTGCAACCCAAACCATTCTATGATTCTATGATTCAATGTTAAAACTCTTTTTCAACCCAAAACATAGCCAAGATTCTATTTTGTTTCCCCACTTGTAACCTTAGTCATTGACTTATACATGTGCAGAGTAAGGGTGTTGAGGTGTGTGGCACCCAAGACAGACCTAGCAGAAAGTACAGAATGGGCCAGTGGCTCTTGACCATCCAAGCTCACATTTTTTCACATGAAAAAACTGTGTCTCACCGCTCACATGGTCACAGTTTGTGTCCAGGTCTGAGCCTCTTCTTTTTTTTCACCTGAGGGCTGCTGCTGCTCCTTCCTAATTTGTCTCCCAGAGCTCACCGAGTTCATTAGCTTCTGCTCTCCCGTCCACCTCTAATAAAATTATACATCACCACCCAGGGTGTCCTCTGTGGGCCTGGAACAGACTGGCATATGTAATCAGTTCACAGGTGGGAGGTAAAGTCTCAGAGTGAACATATTGCAGATCGATTTGTGTTACATAGAAGTCTTCACAAAATAAACTCCTCTTAGCGGTTGATTCACCTTCCCTGGAGGTGTTCAAGGGACGGGTGGATGAGGTGCTGAGGGACATGGTTTAGTGATTGATAGGAATGGTTGGACTCGATGATCCGATGGGTCTTTTCCAACCTGATGATTCTATGATTTTGTGATTCCAGAGGCTGCAGGATTGTTAGAGCTGTTCGTTCTGTTTGCCTAAGCAGACCCCATCCTGCCACTGAGCAGGGGCTGCAGGAGAAACAGCAATGAACCAGCTTTGGGAGAAGGAGGAGTAACGGTGGAAAAGATTAAATAAAGAAATCTGGAGCCATTTACTCCCTCAGATAAAATTCCACAATGACCTGGGCTTTACCGAGGATGACGAGGCAGGCCAAACAAAGCAAGCATAAGGGAACTAGGCAAGATTTAACGAGGATGTCCAGGGCCACTTTGGTAAATTACTTTCTTTTCCAAGGACTTCTTTGAAAACAAGTTATTTTGTTCCTCCTTGCGTTCAGGATTTACACAGAGAAATTGCTGAAAGTAGCCCAGTGCAGGGTCCCTGAGAGTGTTTCTGAGCAGTCTCCCTTCACCCCTCGCTTTGGCTGCCACGGCTTCAGCTGTGAGGCTTGGCAGTGGTGACAGCTTTGTCCCAGTGTTCTGGCAGATGCTCTCCAGCATATGGTCTATTCATTTTTCCCCTGCTGTTACTCAAGACGGGGAGACCATGCTCTCTCCCAGCTACAGAACTTTGTTCAGAAATGGGGAATCAATTTTCTTCTTCTTAAAGTGGCACAAAGGGCAGAGGGGAAGCGAGAAGGCATTCGCATCAACCTAATGCATCAAAGCTGAATCTTAGAATAACCAGGTTGGAAGAGACCCACTGGATCATAGAGTCCAACCATTCCTATCAAACCCTAAACCATGCCCCTCAGCACCTCAAATGCTGATACAGAAGATTTTTTTCACTGAATAATCAAACAAGCATGCAGACTTTTGGTGTGGAGCAGTGTCTAGAAGTATGTGGCACCCAGTCTCACACTCCTTTTTACCCCAACACATTTATCCTTCGCATTCTCCTTTCTCTGGATCTTTGACTGTTGTAGGGGTTCCAATGACTCTTTGGGAGCTTAGATTTCTTAGAGATTAAATTGAGTGGTGCCTATAACAAAATGTGTGTCCGTGTGAGCCTAAAGTAGAGGGAACTTCTGCATCTTTCAGTAGTGGGTGAGGTCAGATGACTAGAAAGGCTCCATCCCTTGAGGTGCTCAAGGTCAGGTTGGATGAGGCCTTGAGCAGCCTGGTCTGGTGGGAGGTGTCCACCAGAGGGACAGAGGCAGAGGGACTGAAACTGGATGGGCTTTGAGGCCCCTTCCAACTCAAAACATTCTACGATTCATTCTATGATTCTATGAAATAAAAATTGACTCACCTATTCTTGAATTGTGGTGATGCAATTTCATTCATCAGTTACAGTAAAGCCACACAGCAACAGCGCAGGAAACTTCTCAGACCTCACCAAAGAAAGAGTACTTAATACTCTGCAAATAATGACCAGCTAGATGAAACATGTAAGATCACTTGACAGGTGGTAAAAGTTACATTGGAAGAGGTGGCCCACACTTCACAAAGCCAGTGGAGCAAAACTCCAAGGAAGAAAAGATTCAGGGATAGTTAGAATCATAGAATCACCAGGTTGGAAGAGACCCATCGGATCATCGAGTCCAACCATTCCTATCAAACACTAAACCATGTCCCTCAGCACCTTGTCCACTTGTGCCTTAAACCCCTCCAGGGAAGGTGACTCGACCCCCTCCCTGGGCAGCCTCTGCCTGTGCCCAATGACCTTTTCTGTGAAAATTTTTTTCCTAGTGTTCAGCCTAAACCTCCCCTGGCGGAGCTTGAGGCCATTCCCTCTTGTTCTGTCCTCTGTCACTTGGGAGAAGAGCCCAGCTCCCTCCTCTCCACAACCTCCTTTCAGGTAGTTGGAGAGAGCAATGAAGTCAGTGCAGTATCTGGGATTTTTTAATTGTCTGGAACAGTGTTGTAAGCATAGCAATAGAAGAGGCTGCCCTAATAATATATTTACGAACAGAAAAATACAAGGGAAATGGACCACATGCTTCACAATCTGTTCAGATATAACTTAACAGTAACTTTTTCTTCCACTCTTAATTTTTTCACATGTAACTCTTTCTTGGATCATACAGAGTAGAGGATGAATGGGAGTCAAAGGGAAAGCCCTTAGTACTCCCCTGCAACTCCATCTGATGTAATTCAGAGTATAATATTGATTTATATTATATATCTTTATATAAAATATTATATTTAGCTATTATGTTGTGCTGTGTTAAGCTACATCATGTCATGTCACACCATACCATTCCATTCTATTAATTGCTGTATTGATTACCATCTGGAAAATGTTCCCACTCTTGCTGCTGTTTCTTCAGTAACAATAACAAGGATAGAGGCTTGTACTCTGCTGCTCCTTTATCCCACAGAATCACAGAATCATAGAATAACCAGGTTGGAAGAGACCCACTGGAACGTCGAGTCCAACCATTCCCACCAATCCCTAAATCATGCCCCTAAGTACCTCATCTACCCTAACCTTAAACACCTCCAGGGACAGTGACTCCACCACCTCCCTGGGCAGACCGTTCCAATGCCTAACCACCCTCTCCGTGAAGAATTGTTTCCTTATCTCAAGCCTAAATCTCCCCTGGCAGAGCTTGAGGCCATTCCCGCTCGTCCTGTCCCCTGTCACTTGGGAGAAGAGGCCAGCTCCCTCCTCTCCACAAGCTCCCTTCAGGTAGTTGTAGAGAGTAATAAGGTCTCCCCTCAGCCTCCTCTTCTCCAGGCTAAACACCCCCAGCTCTCTCAGTTGCTCCTCATAAGATTTGTTCTCCAGCCCCTTCACCAGCTTCGTTGCTCTTCTCTGGACTCGCTCCAGAGCCACAACATCCTTCTTGTGGTGAGGGGCCCAGAACTGAACACAGGATTCGAGGTGCGGTCTCACCAGTGCCAAGTCCAGAGGGAGAAGAACCTCCCTGAACCTGCTGGTCACACTGTTTCTGATCCAAGCCAAGATGCCATTGGCCTTCTTGGCCACCTGGGCCACTGCTGGCTCATGTTCAGTCGCTGTCAACCAGCATCCCCAGGTCCTTCTCCTCCAGGCAGCTTTCCAGCCAGGCTTCTCCTAGTCTGTAGCTGCTCAGGGTTGTTGTGCCCCAAGTGCAGGACCCGGCATTTGGCCTTGTTAAACCTCCTGCCGTTGGTCTCAGCCCAGCAGTCCAGCCTGTTCAGGTCCCTTTGGAGCCTCCCGACCCTCCAGCAGATCCACACTTCCACCCAGCTTGGTGTCATCTGCAAACTTGCTAAGGGAGCACTCGATGCCTTCATCCAGGTCGTTGATAAAGACATTAAACAGGACTGGACCCAGCACTGAGCCCTGGGGAACCCCACTTGTCACTGGCCTCCAGCTGGATTTAACTCCATTTCCCAGCACCCTCTGGGCCCGGTCATTCAACCAGTTTTCCACCCAGGAGAGTGTGCGCCCGTCCAGGCCAGAGGTGACAGTTTCCGAAGCAGAATGCTGTGAGAAACTGTATCAAAGGCTTTACTGAAGTCCAGGAAGATACATCCACAGCCTTTCCCTCGTCCAAGGGTCTAGTTACATAGGTTCATTTCCATCAGGTTCTCAGTAGCCTCCAGGTCACCGAGTCATGCCAGGTCTGTTTCTTCTTCCTTCCTTCTCCTGCTATGGGACTCTCCAGTGTTTGCCCAAGATTTTCATCTGAAAGAAAGAGTAGCCCCAAATTTTCTGGATGAGGGTACAAGGAACAGTAAGGAAAGATTGTGCAGATTCTTGGTGGATGGTCAGTTGCCGGACTTACCTATTGCTGTGGTTTTTAGAATTTACACCAACCCCTTTTTCTTTTGCCCTGAAATAAACAGAAGCCCCTTTACTATCCACATAGATTTGTGTGCTCTCACTGAATATATGCATCAACATGACCTTACATGGCTTCACATTGAGAGTATAGAGAAATTAACACAAGAGGGAATGGTTCAAGCTGCCACAAGGCAGGTTTAGATTTGACATCAGGAAAAATTCCTTCATGGAAAGGGTTCTCAAGCACTGGCAGAAGCTGCCCAGGGAGGTGGTGGAGTCCCCATCCCTGGAGGGGTTTAAAAGACAGGTAGATGACGTGCTTAATGATATGATTTAGTAGTAGACAGGTACAGCTGGGCTCGATGATCTCAAAGGTCTTTTCCAACATAGGGATTCTATGATTCTATGAAATAAAACAAAAACACCAGGATAAGGAGAGCAGAATAGTTCTATGTGAAGTTTCAGTAAGCAAAGTTCCAAAAGACTAACTCTTAAGCTGAGTGCATGCGCAGAAAGGGCACTTTGCTTTAGTTTTCATTATGACAAAACAGCAAGAGCACAAGAGTCAGTGACCAGTAGGGAGTCAGTGGAGAGGAAAGAAGTCTTCTCCTTGGAGTAGCAGATTAAATTCTGTTCCAAGAACGACGTCAGGGTCACGACTCAACAGGAAAGGGGTCAGTTCTGAAAAATGTGCTGGCTTTTTTGGATGTGTCTTGAAGCCCTTGGCAGGATGCACACTGACAAATTCTTCCCAGGTTCCAGCATTCCTGAATCAGGAATCTTGGAATCAGCCTTCTAAACAAGAATCAGTGGAGGGTCCAGAGGACAACTCCCTTTGTTATGAAATATAGTGTGGGAGTAAATGGCAACAAGTACCTGCCTGCCTTAACTGCATTCTGGTCAGCAATCACCAACCTCACACAGATTTTGATTATTATTATTTTAATTTCTGGGATAAGACAGATTCTACTGGTCAGATATGGGGCAAAACATCCAAAATGAGGTTTTAAGTGGTGACAATGCACAAACACATATGTATGTGGTTTCTGGTCCAGGAGGAAGGAAAAAGGTCAGAAATTCTCAGATATAGAACAGAATTGGGGAAATAAAATGAGATTCATTTACACACTCACTGCAAAACACATGGGGTAGAACCATTCTGAAAGCATGGACTTTATCCTGTAGAATCATAGAATAGTTTGGGTTGGAAGGGACCTCAAAGTCCATCCAGTTCCAAACCCCCGCCCCGGGCAGGGACACCTCCTGCTGGATCAGGCTGCCCAAGGCCCATCCAACCTGACCTTGACCACTTCTGTAGTTCTCTCTGAGCAAATATGATAATATTCAGTGGACAAACAGACAAGGATTTAAGGAGATGTGAACAGCAGGAGAGGATTTGGGGTAAACTTCAGATAAGAATGTGGACTTCACCTACGATGAAGCCTTATCCATAGGAACCATTGAGATTTCTTTCCTCACCACTTTTTTAGTTTTGGATCCATCCCTTTTCAATTAAATCTGACTATCCAAAGTGGACCAAGACTCACTGAAAGTAGTCAATACTCTCTCAAGTGATTCCACTAGTCTCAATAAATCTGTCTGTAGGAGTAGGCATTTCTTAGCGAGGAAGGGATCCCATAATCTGAAGTCTACTTATTGAAAATCAGTCTGCCCTGCACTGAGGACACAGTGCAACATTGGACCCTATAAAATGAGTCTGTTACAGAAACAATATTATACAAGCTCAGAGAAGATAAGTGAATCAAAACAGAGGTTCCTCTCACCTCTTTCAGACCAAACTGTTGTATGATAGATGCTGTCTCAAAACTTTCAGACTTGTGTATCTACAATTTTGGGGCATATTTCCTTATTTTCCCACTGTAAGCTAACCAATGAAAGCTATTCTCACATCTCTCTAACCTTCTCCCTCTACTATGCAGAAATCCTAATCGTAAACATACAGAAATTATTCAGAATTCAGATTCGTGTCCATAGGAGTCCATCACTTCTGTGTATCCCATAGCTCTACTGGTGTGTTAAATCTCTGGGTAGGAGTATGGATTCAGCAACATTGCTTCCTTTCTTTCTCTATATACAACTGGAGTTTGCCATGGCCAGTCTCTTTACTAAGGTTTATTGCTAGAGATATTCAAAATTAGGCATCTTTGACATAAAGCCTTGTTTTATTCTGCACCACAATAACACACTACAGAATCATTTTCCTCCACAATTTCTACAACCCCAACCCAGTCCCTTAGGCTTTAACACTACTCATTGAAGGCCACCTTGCTCAGGCTCCTCTGAAGACACTTCACCTAAGAGACTGCTTCTTGATTTTATCAGAATGAGTATAAATACAGACTAACTCAGCCAGCAGCCTGGCTACTCCTTAAAGTACTGAATTATCTCTGTTTTTCACTGTGTCAGCAGACTGAGAGACAGTAGCTCTGAGAGAATGAGTCCATCTTGGTATAACCCTAGTTTCCATGAACCCTTTGTTCCTTGTATTTTGAATTACATTAAAATACACTGATTGATACTGGCATACTGAAAAAAAAAATCAATACTTGACCCAAATTCCTTCAACAGTAACATGCTCAAGTGTTACAGTGATTTCCTCTGGAGAGCACAGATTAGATTTTGTATTCGCTCAGTCCAGAAACTACAATATTAATGGAATATAAATGTTAAGAGCTGAACCCACAAATGACAGGTAGATCAGAAATAAAGTTGCTTCAGGCCATGTCCTTGCTTTTTTCAGATGTTAGGGACTGAGAGAATGTGACCACAAACCAACAAGAATGGAGTTCAGTACAACTGAACTAGCACTAATTGGTTTATCAAGTTAGCCAGGAGAAGACACAGGAGCAATTTTTGTGCTAAATATGCCAAAGAAGTAAAGTAATATAGAAAGATCTCTCTCTAGTTGCCACATCATGATTAAAACACGAGAGGAATTAAACAGACTACCATAGGGGGAGGAGGGAGGCACAGGGAACAACAGTCTGAAGAAAGGAAATCCAACCCTTAATAAAGATCTACAAAATTCCTCCACCCCTTTGGCTCGCTGTTCGTGCTATTTTAGTTTGTCCTTGTTAGCATTTGTCTTCCTTTTCCTGGTTCAGTTCTTAATGATTTTTGTGTTCGTTGAAAGGGTGTAGATTGCAGTTTCCTTCCAAGGGAGAGGGAAAAGCCTCAGCTGAAAGTCTTCATCAAGAAATCATGGCACTGGAAGAGGTTGCCCGGAGAAGTCCTGGATGCCCCGACTCTGGAGGCGTTCGAGGCCAGGTTGCATGAGGCTTTGAGCAACTTGGTCTAATGGAAAGTGTCCCTGCCCATGGCAGGGGAGTTGGAACTTTATGATCTTTAAGATCCCTTCTCACTGAAACCATCCTATGGTTCTATGATTCTAGTGAGGGAAGCATAGTCTGCAACACCAGCAAATGCATGAGTAGGGCACTTGTTTTACCTGATGTGCATCACTAACTCGACCTAGAGACTAAGTCAGTCCCACTCATCACTTTTTTTCTAACTCAGAAGTTGAAATATTTTAGATTTTTATTTAGCAGTTGATTAGCATTTCCAATTTTCAAAAGAAACTCAAAAATGAGTGACCACCTCTGTTGAGAAGAGAAAGGTAAAAAAAATTACTTCTTAGATTCTTGTCTGCCGCAGATTATTCCTAGAATTATATAACCATAGATTGCTTTGTGCTGGAAGGGACCCTAAAACCCATCGTGTTCCACCCCCCTGCCATGAGCAGGAACACTTCCCATTAGATCAAGTTGTTCAAAGCCTCATCCAACCTGGCCTTGATCCCCTCTAAGGATGGGACACCAACAAATTCTTTAGGCAACCTTTTCCTGTATAGATAATGCAAATCCAACTTCTTTTATTCTCCCCTAGAAAATCCTCTGGGATTGGCTGGTCTGCTGGAGAATTAAGATCATCTGTCGATTACAAAGTATTAAAGCAGTCTTCAAGCTATGTTCTATCACACTGCTTTTGATATCAGAATTACTTAGATAAAATTTAAGTGACTGCTTTACAATTTGTTAGCAAATCTTTCTAACATGATTAACTATAATCAAGTTCCTCAAAAAAATTTAAGTTTTTCAAATCAGAGGTAGGCACAGACGTATTATGAACTCCAAGCTTCTAAAACATTAAATTTTCCCAGGTAGCCATGATCTGCTCAAGCTCCATCCTATATGTGGCATCATTCAACAAACACTTGTTAGTTTGGGTTCCCTACAAAATGCATCACTGAACACTTCTTTCTTTCACAGCATGTTTGTCACACAAGAACAATTATTCTCTCGCCTTTCTTTAGGTTTCAAAGCCTGGCTATGCTGAGATCTGTTAAGTGAGCTTGGTCAAGTCACCTCAGTTCTCTTTGCCAATATAAAATGAGGAGAATTGCACTTACTCTCCAATGCAAACCACTTGATCCAACTCAGTAAAGCAGTCTACAAAAACAGAAAATAGAAAGCCGTTTACACTGAAAAATAAACAAGTAAATTCCACTTAAATAATCATTTCCTTTTGTGAGGGCTATTTCTTATCCTTCCAGATTTTGGATTACATTCTTAAGTGCATCCTTTGAAATAATTCTTAGACTGTTTTCAAAACAAAACCCTTGAAGGTTTGTCTTCCCTGCTGCTGGAGGGGTCCTGGGTTCTAACTGCTTCTTCTCACTGACCTGTCACCCTGTTAACCACAGCTCAGGATTACAGCAAACCTAGCACAGCACATTGGCATGTAGGTACAGCTGGTGAATAGAACCCATCAAAAAGCTTGAGTACACCAGTAGATCAAGGCCAAAGTAGCATCACCGTGTAGGATCACATTCAGTAGGCTTTAATAACACAGGAATCCTACATGCTATTGGTAGCAGGAAAGCCTCTGCTGACTTTCCAGAAGGCACTTTTGCACAAGCCTATAGAATCATAGAATAACCAGGTTGGAAGAGACCCACTGGATCATCGAGTCTAACCATGACCATTTAAATAAGTTCCAGCCTACAAGTCAAAAGCAAATGGAAAATTAGGCTTAGATATATAAATAGTTCTTTTTTGGTTTATATTATTATACATAAAAGAGCAAAAGACTTTAGGAATCAAAAATATAAGACCTTTGCTTCACTTGTTGTAAGTATCCATAATTTTAGAAGGTGCAGAGGGGCATAGATTAATGTTGGATAGGAATGATTGGACCCAATGATCCAGTGGGTCTTTTCCAACCTGGTGATTCTACGATTCTATGTAAAGTTTCCCATCACAATCTAAAAGATGGATTCAAATACCATTTAAATAGGCACAAGCTTAGACCTTCTAAGCAGGCATGGGTACTTGTTAAGTGAAACAGTAATTTAGCCACTGTGAGAGCTCAGTCTTGAAAGTATGCAGAATGAATGTCAAATCCAAAAGGAAATTAGCTGAAACTTGCCGACAGCTTTATTAGGGGTTTTTTTGCACAAATAGAATCATAGAATCCCTACGTTGGAAAAAAACGTTGAGATTATCAAGCCAAATAATAACTGTTCACTACTAAGTCCTATCCTTAACCACTTCATCTACCCATCTTTTAAACCCCTCCAGGGATGGGGACTCCACCACCTCCCTGGGCAGCCTCTGCCACATCCCGAGAGCCCTTTAGGTGAAGAAATTTTTCCCTAATGCCCAGTCTGACCCTGCCCTGGTGCAGCTTGAGGCCATTCCCTCTTGTCCTGTTCCCTGTCACTGGGGAGAAGAGACCAACACCCACCTCTCTGCAACCTCCTTCCAGGCAGTTGTAGAGAGCAATAAGCCCTCCCCTCAGCCTCCTCTTCTAGAGGCTAAACAACCCCAGGGCCCTCACTGCTCCTCATAACACTTGTTCTCCAGCCCCTTTCCCAGCTTTGTTCCCTTCTGTGGACTCGCTCCAGGGCCTCAATGTCTTTCTTGTAGCGAGGGGCCCAAAACTGAACCCAGGATTTGAGGTGCAGCCTCACCAGTGCTGAGTCCAGGGGCACAATCACTTCCCTGCTCCTGCTTTAACTAAGACGTATGGATTTTTACTAGTGTTTTTCTTTAATGAAATGCACCTAAATGATTTGACTATCACCACCTTATAACGCCTGTGATCACTTGAAACATTTCATACCACGGTGTGGTCCTTTCTACCCTGGATTCCTGCTTCTGTCAGTAACAGATGCAGCACAGAATGGGGCACAATTCCAAATTGTAATTTTATAGAATAAAATCTCATGTGAGTTTATGCCTTACACAGCCTGCTCATTAACAGAATCCACTCCCATTTGTATTCAAGTCTTTCTGATTATTTTAGGATTTAAGTTTTTCACTTTCTTTTTCTGACGTGGAAGCAAATAGCAATAAAACTCCAGCTTCAGTTTTGTTGTGCCTCAAACTCCCCTCTGAGAAGCACATTACCCAGTTTCCCTGTTTTTCTGAAAGCTTTCATTCTTTAGGTCACGGCTGCTTCTGATGCACGACAAGTAGAGTCATCAGGAATCTACCATCACTATATCTGGGTGAGAAATTACATCCTCAGCCTGGCGGCAACTTCAGGATTTCAGGAATATTTTAGGGATGGAATAGAGAGCCTTATTTTTCCCTTTTTTTTCTGTGTACTCCTTCATATCTAATCTACGATTTGATGGGGGCACAAACAGAAAAAGGATGGAAACCAAGACTTGGTGTCTTCAAGGAGGCCTGGAACACCTGCTATGAGCGTAGCTCAGCACTGTGTGCTGCTGTGTTGAGTGAAAGAGAGCACAAAACCCCTACTTGCATGTCTGAAACCTTATGGTATCGATAAAGTGTAAAAAAATGCAGTTTTGATGCAATGATATTGCAAGTACTGCTTGTATTATTTTTGTGCAAAGTCACTGTAGCACTGCTGTACTTGCAGCCACAGACAATTTATCTGCCTCTTTAGGAGTTTCTCAGCAAAATCACATACTAATAACACCACTCTAGCTCAAAAGCACAAGGTCACTCAGATCCTTTGCAAACACATTCTTCACTAAGGGCAACTGCTACCAGAAGCAACCCCCTAGGTTGTTAAAACAGCAGTTCATCCCTTTAGGTACGTTTGAAGCATCGACATTTGGGGGAGGGAAAAAAAAATATCCTTATTATATTCTCTGGCATAGAAATCACAAGCCCGTTCTTTGTACTTCTAACAGAAATGTTTTAATTCCATTAAAGGAACTGCATTTAGTATCTTCATATTCGCCACTGCTACCAGTTCTCCCAGCACATAAAGGCAGAAGATGTTTTTATAACCTTATCAAATATCACAAACACCTATTATGAGTGTGGCTAAGCACTGATTTCTCAAAAAGTGTTAAATTATGCACAGCTCACTGAATGAACACTTGCCAAAATTGAAAAGGTGCAGTACTTTCACTGACAAGAAAGGGTTTTTTACAAAAGAAGTTTCAGTTTTATAACCTATGTAGTCAGAGTAAACAAAAGAAAATACAAGATATTGGGATCCTTTTCAATTTGCGGAGCTTTTTTTTTATTTAGAGATTTGTATTGAAATTTCTTAAATGCAACCACCCAGGTATGATCTTTGTAGTCCATTGTATTTCATATCATGAAAATATGAGCACATGAAATAAAGGTATTATCAAGGCTGATATGTGATATTTTAAGCAGAGCTGGTGGGGGTTTTCGTTTTAATAACAGGGCATGGTGACTAAAAGGAGAAAAGGGCAGTGTGAAACAATCAAGTTAGAAGAGTTATAAGCTTTACCTACCGTTAACAATTACCTATGAAGCCCACTGATGATCATCTACCAGCCCCAGTCAAGTGGCAAGAGTCTTACTGCCATCTGTGTGCTGTTTTCTTGATGTGGTATGGCTCATACTTCTTGCTCTGGGTAAAACTATTCCACATTACCTACAGATGTGTTTAAAAAATGCATGATATTACACTGCTATATTACAAAGAATTATGAAGATTTTCATATAAAGAAAATCAATCCACTTTTTCCCACCAATGGCACCTCCAGTTCACCCAATGCCAGTTCAGACAGCTGTTGGGTCAATGAGATTCCCACTCACATCACTTAACGGCAGAAGATGAAATCCCTATAATAAATGTGAACAGGGAGTGCAAAGAGGAAATAAAATTCTGCATGCATTACTTTAAATAGTTGAGTTTTACTTCTGTTGGAGAGTTTCTGTTTCACACTGTCAGTGTATAATTACAGAGGTCCCTTAAATCAGACTTCTAGGTCGATGCAATCTGCTTTATAGATAGGCAAGAACTCAGGGTAACTCCTCCTAGTCCATGGGTTCTTTACTACCAGCTCACACACATCACAAAACCGAAATCTGAAATCACATTAGGAATACAAATTATGAAAAAAGAACCCTACCACTTACCTTGTTTTAAGCATGTTTGAGAAACTTGACAATAATATTTCTTCGCTTTGGTTCTTCCACATGTAAAACAGGGATAATGACATCCTTTAACACAGGAACACACTGAAATTAAATTAATAGACAACTAAGAAGCATTAGGACATCAGGCAAGAGTACCTTCAGCAGTATTCCTACACTGACAAGGTCAGTATTGCTACATTTGTGATTTGATTTGAATCTTGCAAAGGAAACAAAAGGGAGGACCATCTCCCAAGCTAAGAAAACAGAAGTAAATAGCAAATCATAACTCAGTTTGTGGCTATCAACACTTTAGGGTGTTAAATTAGGCACTGTGAGAAAAATTATATGAGAACTTGTAATTAAAGACACTTTCACATGATGGATGTTTATAGGAGTCATACTAAGACTGTAAAGATTTCTAGGGAGGTTGGATGGGCCTTGGTCAGCCTGATCCAGTGGGAGGTGTCCCTGCCCATGGCAGAGGGGTTGGAACTGGATGATCTTTCAGGTCATTTCCAACCCAGACTATTCTATGATTCTATGAAGATTCAGGAAAATAACCACCTTGAATACTCAACATTCTGGTTAATTAATGCAAAATAATTTAAGAAGGTAGAAAGAATGAGTCGTCTCCCATCTTGTGGCAACTAGGTGATTTCCTGAAGGATTTAATTGAAATGAAAATAGTATCAGTTGTAAAATTTTCTACCACTGTTACTTCTGCCATTTTTTCTGGGCTGACCACATCAACAAAATGGATGTAATACATCCACAATTATCTTAAAATTCAAGTTTCTTCTTCACCTTTTTGCAGTTTGTCAGTATTTGGCCATCTTAACCATGATTCACATCAACAGATGAGCATCTCATTGGGCACTGGCAGAGGCTGCCCGGGGAGGGGGTTGAGTCACCTTCCCTGGAGGTGTTTAAGGGACAGGTGGATGAGGTGCTGAGGGACATGGGTTAGTGATTGATGGGAATGGTTGGACTCGATTATCTGGTGGGTCTCTTCCAACCTGGTTATTCTATGATTCTGTTCCCTAGAGATAAAGCCATTTCCATGTTATAGTTTGAGCTACACTGAGAAGACATGAGAAGCAAAAGTATTCGGTGCCCTGTCACTCGTGGAAAGGCATAGACCAAAGTTTGGCATTAAGTTCCTGAAAAATGCACGGAAAGATCCTGTGATCCCACCCCAGCATTTGTTGGGTCAACATCCCAGTCAGTAGTCATTTCAAGCTAGCTGATGCTGCAGGGCTGTACTAATCCCCATCCCTTCTTACAGATGAAGGGAAGCTGTTCTTTCTCCCTCTGACTGCATGTCACGGTCTCCGTACCTTCTCCTGGAGTAAGAACAGGCTTTTCTCCAAAACACAAGACAGTTGCACCGCAACGTCCGTCTCCATTCATCCAATGTCATCGAGTTAAAGTGCTCAGTTAGCCTGTGGGAACATACTTTCAGTTCCTTTCTCTAATTGTGAGGGACTTGCAAATCCCAGGTGAATTCTTCCACTGCAGGGTCGCATGATGTCACCACACACGATGTTTGCAGCATTGTCTGATAAAGTTGCATCATTTTGACTGACAAAACATAGAAGGAAATAGCAAGCTTGAGCGTGGCTCGTTAAGTGCACTTGTAGGAGGAAAAGCTATGAACCAGTTCCTACTCCTCTGAATACTTAATACAAGAGACTTAAACATTCATTGAATTCAGATAATATTTACTTAAGCCATTAGTCAATATTTTCCTCATTAAGGATAGCAGAATTTGACCCCTTCTACAATCAATTCAGTGGCACCACGTAAATAACATAGATTTTTAAATCACATCTTTCATACAGAAGGATTTTTTTAAGCAAATGGAACAAAATTTACAGATGCAGCACACATAATATTTAGATGTAATATTAGCTCCATCAGGAAGAAAAAATCCTGAAAGTTATCAAAAATTGATTGATGTTCCCTGACTGGAAGTGCCTGTAATTTTTTGCACGATAGCAATATGGAATGTGTTAACTCCGTGAACACCAGTGTCTCCTCTACAACTGCTGTTGCTATTCTAACCACATTATCAACTTCACACATGTTTACCTCAGGGATATTTAGCCAGTCATAATTGACTTTTGCACAAAAACAAAGCTTCAGGCAAGGTTTAATCCTTTTGGGCCTGATTTCTCACTAAAATACATAAATATCTATGAGAATTGTAACTAGATCAAATATAAAATCAGAGCATGGGGTGAACCTGTTCAGTCTTTTTCGATTTTTATATTTCTTAAAATTTTAATAATTAGAATGTGTGGAAGCAAACAACTTCTTCATGTGTAAGATATTACAAATAAACAGCATTTCCATTTCCAGTAATGGTATTTTTTTAATTGTTATTTAACCATGCTAGATGCTTTCATGGAGATGGAGCTTAAAAAAGCCTCATTGTTGTACTGATATAACACTAAACTTCATCTGATAAGGATCATTCCAGGTAGAGCTGATCACACTTAAATTCTGGATGGGATTCATCTTGCTTAATAAGGTAGGTGGGGTTGTGGTTTAACACCAGCCAGAAACTGAGCATCGCCCAGCCCTTCACTCAGTAACCCACAGTGGGATGTGGGAAAGAACTGGAAGAGTAAAAGTGAGAGAACTCGTGGGTTGAGATAAAGACAGTTTAAAAGGTAAAGCAAAAGCTGTGTGTGCAGCCAATACAAAACAAGGAATTCATTCACTGCTCCCTCTTGGCAGGCAGGCGTCCAACCATCTCCAAGCAAGCTGAGCTCCATCATGCATAACTATTCCTCGAGAAGACTAACACCATTACTCTAAATGTCTGCCCCCCCCCCTTTCCTTTCCTTCCCCAGCTTTCTCTGTCTGAGCACAATGTCATGTGGTATGGAATATCCCTTTGGGTTGGGTTTAGCTGTCCCAGTTGCATCCCCTCACAAATTTTCACGGACCCTAAGAAGACATTGCTTGGCAATAACTAAAACATCCCTGTGTTGTCAACTCTGTATTCATACAAAGCCAAAACATAGCCTTATAGTAGCTACTATAAAGAAAATTAAGTCTATCCCAGCCAAAAGCAGCAAAGGTAGCTAAGACAATAGAAGCTCTGAAATCTAGCTTAAGCTTAAATTTCTAATTGCAGATAACTGAAGTGAGACTGATCTCATCCATGAGCACAGCAGTCCATACTATGATAAAAATTTAAATCAAAGTATTATATTAAGATTTAATATGCTATGTCAGGTCAATTATCTCAAGTACAGGTAAATACAATGAGTGTTAGGCTATGCTGTCCAGTAGATAAGAAGGTAGAACACTTTGGATAAACTCATTGCTCCATAAAAATGAACAGCAAACTTCTTGTTGAAATAAAGTATGTGAGAGTTTATCCTAGTGTCTTATGTATTGCCCTGCTTTTATCCATTGTTTGCCTCTTAACAAATCCATTAATGTTTCTTTTCTTTCTCTAGCTGTAAAGTGGTCATTATTGGGACTGTATTTGTAAAATGTATGTACAAAAGAATTATTTAAATGTTAAGTATATTATTATCTACTGACAAGTCATCTGCTGTGCTAGGAAAGCAATTAGAGAAAATATTCTATATATTTATATGCAGATAAACCTAGATTTAAGTGAGAAGATGGGAGGGGGAGAACAAGCACTTTCCTTCATTCACGCTTTGATATCTGAAACTTTGTATAAAAGCTTTCCTAAACTCTTCTCTGACCTGTGTTAAAATTTCTATTCCCTGCAGGAAAAGAAAAAGGAAACACTTAACTCAGGCCATAAACTTACTCAAGTATACAGATAATCACATTGCTACAGTTAAGTAAATGTGGTCCAACCGAGGACATATATGGCAACAAGCAGCAGATTAACACCGAATATACTACAGTCAAAGAGATAAGAAGTTTTGCATTCTAAACATGGCAATTATAGGTGTTCCTAGCAGGTACGATATTCTTAAGCAAATATGTGCCTGTAGGTAGTCAAGCTATAGAAAAATAGGTCAAAACCCAGTATCCTGTGAGTACAGAAATCCTTAAGAATTTCAGCTCTAATAAAATGTAGATCTGCTGGAGGGTCAGGAGTCTCCAAAGGGATCTGAACAGGCTGGACTGCTGGGCTGAGACCAACGGCAGGAGGTTTAACAAGGCCAAATGCCGGGTCCTGCACTTGGGGCACAACAACCCTGAGCAGCTACAGACTAGGAGAAACCTGGCTGGAAAGCTGCCAGGAGGAGAAGGACCTGGGGGTGTTGGTTGACAGCGACTGAACATGAGCCAGCAGGGGCCCAGGTGGCCAAGAAGGCCAATGGCATCTTGGCTAGGATCAGAAACGGCGTGACCAGCAGGTCCAGGGAGGTTCTTGTCCCTCTGGACTCGGCACTGGTGAGACTAAACCTCGAATCCTGTGTTCAGTTCTGGGCCCCTCACCACAAGAAGGATGTTGAGGCTCTGGAGCGAGTCCAGAGAAGAGCAACGAAGCTGGTGAAGGGGCTGGAGAACAGGCCTGATGAGGAGCGGCTGAGAGAGCTGGGGGTGTTTAGCCTGGAGAAGAGGAGGCTGAGGGGAGACCTTATTACTCTCTGTAACTACCTGAAAGGAGGTTGTGGAGAGGAGGGAGCTGGCCTCTTCTCCCAAGTGACAGGGGACAAGACGAGAGGGAATGGCCTCAAGCTCTGCCAGGGGAGGTTTAGGCTGGACATTAGGAAAAAATTTTCACGGAAAGTGTCATTGGACACTGTCAGAGGCTGCCCAGAGAGGGGGTTGAGTCACCTTCCCTGGAGGGGTTTAAGGGACGGGTGGACAAGGTGCTGAGGGACATGGTTTAGTCATTGATGGGAGTGGTTGGACTCAATCCTGTGGGTCTTTTTCAACCTAGTGATTCTGTGAAAACAAGACAGTGTTCTGATGAAATACATATCCAGACAAACATCAATCTCTTTCAACAAAGTGATTACAGGATCAAAGAATGGTTATGAATGGAAAGGAACTCTGGAGGTCATGTGGTCCAGTCCTCCATTCATGAAGAGTCACCTAGAGCTGGTTGCCTAGGATAATTTTAGCTGGCTTTTGAGTATTTCAAGAGAATTTAAAACCACAGCTCTAGAAATTGTTTCTTCTCTACAGACACATTTGATTGGCATTCAACAGAAGGGTAAGGAAGACTTTCGAACTTTCCTCAAAATCTTCTTATAAACCTCAGAAAAATCTAGAACACATTAAACCGCTATGTCAAATAGTGTTGGGACAGGTTCTTTCTCTCATTAGGAGTGAAGAAAAACCCTCTGCAGACTATAAATATGGCTAATGAATGCTGTAGGATGTATGTAAACATGTGACTATATCTCAGTCCAAATCCTTGTACAAAAAAATTAGATTAGGTGTATTGAAATTAAAGGGATTGAAAACACAAGAAGTTGAGCACGCATCAAAACAAAAGCTTCATAGAAAATATGAAGAGCTGATCCTACCAATGGTACTTTCTTAAAGATAAAGACAGATTGCTGTTTGTCATCACCATTTATTATGATTTTTCTCATGCATTTATGTAGCTGCTGACAAATGGAAATATTTCTTGCTCCGATTCTTAAAAGATGGACTACTATTTTGGAGACTACATCCTCTCTCTACAATCATTAAGAGGTGATCATATCTTCTGTTATAGTGTCTCCATAGTAGGCTCAGCGTACTTGCAAAGCTGAGATTTGTTTCCTTGTATATGAAAAGTTAACAATCTTTTCCCTATATTTTAAATCATAAGTGAAGTGGTAAACATTTCAAGAATATTAAGTCAAGTTACTTAGGCATTGGCTGTAGGAGTTGTCATTCACTGGACTGCTGTTATTTGGGAGTGAAAAGCCAGGAGCAGAAAATTAGCTAAGTAACACATAAGATGTTCCTGTTTGGGGAACAAACCTGCAGGTTAGTCAGTTAGCAAATTAGGGTAATTTTCAGCGTAAATATTTAAACAACATCAGAAATGCATGGTAGTTGTAGTATGCAGCGGCAAGTACTGTGATGGGGTGGAGAACATACTCTACTCAGCATCTTCCAACTGAGTAAGCCACGATATAAGGGCATCTGGAACATCCTCTGGAGTGTCCACAAGGCTCCTCCAAAACTCTTTATACTGAAGCCAGTTTGCTGCCATACCTATCAGTTTGTTAATAACACCAAAACTGAGGAACGCATGGCATTGTCAGTATTTCATTTGTTACGGAAATATACTTCCTAATGAGAAATTATATGAGTAAGTTACTTTCTTCCCCTTCCAAAACTTCCCCCATGAGTCATAACATTTATGTTTTTATCTCACTGGGCCTATTTTTCATGTAGGTTGTAAACCCCCAAGTCCATTGGGAGCTATTTTATGTATGAATAAATAATTTAATCTCTGTATGCTAAAATACATATCTGTTAATGGCACTGCAAGTCTATCAATCTCAACCATCTACTTATCAATAGGATTTTCTATGTCAACATGTGTGTAAAAAATTGCACTGGACAATGGCTGGACATTCACTTAGGGGGAAATGAGGAGAAACATGGAATGAGAGACTGTCCGGGAATTCTCATACCTACAAATGCCACAAACTGTGAAGGCTCCTGAGTCTACTTCACATTTAAATTGCTGCCACACAGCACAATCAAGAAGTTCTACATCTGGAACCTGGTTCTCTCACACGCCAGCTAGATTTCATCTTTGTTTGTGGGGTAACTACTGGCCTTCCCTTCACTATAAAGAATCATAGAAGAGTTTGGGTTGGAAGGAACCTCCAAGCCCCTCCAGTTCCACCCTCTGCCATGGGCAGGGACACCTCCCACTGGATCAGGTGCCCAAGCCCCATCCAACCTGGCCTTGAACCCCTCCAGGGATGGGGCAGCCACAGCTTCCCTGGGCAACCTGGGCCAGGGCTTCATCACTTTATTCTGCTTCCTTTATTCTACATCCAGTTGCCTTGAACAGGGATCGATAAGTCACTAGTCTATGCTGCAGTCAGCTTCCTAGCTCATTTCTGCTCCTACAAAGAAGATTTTTTTTCTTATTCTTTTTAATTTTTTATTACCCAGATCAATACAATCAGAGTTCTGCATCTGTCTAGCCCCAGCTCGCCAGAGCCAGCCCATGTAGGGACCTGCTGGTCTCTTAGTAATGTTTGTGTCAAGAGGATGATTTCCCCCTCCTCTCCATCGAGTTCATCTTAATTACCTCCTCTGAGATGCTGGGGGTGGCCTCACATCCACCCGCCACGACTTGCTGTCTCTGTTCTGCCACGTCTGCTTTATAAAGTGACACCTTCCAATTTTAGGCCCATTTTTTCTCCCCTGCAAGTAGTGAATGCTCTGTTAATCTTTAGGAATGATCCTCCCAAGAAGGCTGTAACTTCTATTTTAAGGAAGATTTCAGTCTGGATGGATGATTTTTATGACTGCAGTTAGTACTGTTTCTAATCTGCCTTTGTTATCTAAGGTTTGGGAGAAGGTCACGGCAGTTTAAATTCTGGACCACCTTGTCAGAAATCATCTGCCTGAAGAGTTTTAAAGTGCTTATCCTCTTACAGAGGTGACTCTGCATTACTCTGGGTGTGCTCTGCCTTTACAAAAGCCCTCATATCAATAGCGGAAATTTCTTCTGATATTCCATATAGTCATCAGGCTTATTACCTAATACTTTCCTCCTCTTCACAAGTTTGGAAAAGCTAAGTTTTTCTTAATAGAACCTGCCTCATAGTTTACAACAACTTAAGAATATACTTCTAGGCATTTAACTCAAGAGTTTTTATCAGAGAAATTGTGTAACTATAAAACCAGATGAAAAGAATCCGTAGTGTTATTACTCGAAGTATTCTGGAACAGGTTTTCCTCTTCCTTTGTTCCAAAGAATTATAGAATCAGAATAGTTTGGGTTGGAAGGGACCTTAAAGATCATCCAGTTCCACCCCTGCCATGGGCAGGGACACCTCCCACTGGATCAGGTGCCCAAGGCCCATCCAGCCTGGCCTTGAACCCCTCCAGGGATGGGGCAGCCACAGCAACCTGGGCAACCTGGGCCACAGACTCACCACTCTCATCATGAAGGAATTCTTTCTGATGTCTAAATCTGCCCCTCTCCAGTTTAAAGCCATTGCCCTACATCCTATCACCACAAGCCTTTGTGAACAGTCCCTCCCCAGCTTTCTTGTAGCCCCTTCAGGTACTGGGAGGTCACTACAAGGTCTCCTCAGAGCCTTCTCTCCTCCAGGCTGAACAACCCCAACTCTCTCAGCCTGTCCTTGTATGGGAGATGCTCCAGCCCCCAGATCATCTTTGTGGCCTCCTCTGGACCCGTTCCAACAGCTCCATCTCCTTCTTACACTGAGGATTCCAGAACTGGACACCAGGACTCCAGCTGAGGTCTCACAAGAGAGGAACAGAGGGGCAGAATCCCCTCCCTCGCCCCGCTGGCCACGATGCTTCGGATGCAGCCCAGGACACCCTTCACCTTCTGGGCTGTAAGTGCACGTTGCCTGCTCATGTCGAGCTTCTCATCAACCAGCACCCCAAGTCCTTCTCCTCAGGGCAGCTCTCAATCACATCATCCCCCAGCCTGCACTGAAAGCAGGGATTGCCCTGATGAAGGTGTAGGACCTTGCACTTGGCCTTGATGAACCTCATGAGGTTGACAGCCTCTCTGCTCCAGCCTGTCCAGGTCCCTCTGGATGACATCCCATCCTTTCGGTGTCCATCCTAACATGATGCTTGCAAAAAACATACGAGTTCTTCCAGCATTAAAGGCATGTCCTTTATATAACAGCATTTATGGGAAAAGAAAAAAGAGAGCTCATGTAGAATATTTAAGTAGGAAGAAAGAAGTGCTTCCATTGCTGTCCCAGCAAACAGTAAACAAATCATCAGAGATAAAATGAATTTCGGGTCTGTTAAAGATTACCATCAAGATTATGTCCAATAACATGGAAGCCAAATTCTGAAATTAGAGTTGAAATTTAATCAGGAATAGATTTTCCCTGAAAAAAAAATGTACATTTTCAGTCCACGCTAGGGGAATGAGGAAGTAAATTTAAAATATCTACAAACAAAAAAGAAACTTTTTTGAAACAATAATCCTAGTTTTGTGTAAACACCACAGTTTCCTAAACATGGGGTCTTACTTTTCCCACCATCACTTTATTCAATGATTTATACCTCCTTTTTTCATATACTTCATGTAACAGAGATCCAATTAATATAAAATTTAATAAATATATTTTTTAAAATGGTGCTAATATGCCAATAACATACTAAATATATTCTATAAGTTTTTGTCTGTTGTGTTCCCAGATTAAATATAAGGCTATAAACAAATAAATAGCTTATTTAATGGTCAGCTTTTCTTGACTAAAGTTAATGAGATTTAAATTTTATTTTAAGGAAACTCATTGGAAACCCTATAGGTTCCTAAAACAAAAATCAGTTCAGATCAATGTCTAATAAAAGCCAGAGCACTATTTCAAAGTTATGTGACTACATCTACTGTACATCTGAATCTAATCCAGTGTTTACATGATTAAAATGGATACTCAGAAAAAAATAAGTAATAATTTCTGTATATAACTTTAAGTACTGAGGTTTGAAAAATGACCTAAAAATCTACGTAAAAGGATGAAAAAAAAAAAAAACCCAGTCAGCATGCATAAACCTTGGCTACCTCTGACTACTGCTTATAAAATAAAGATTATTGTCATAAAATAAGGCATTGGGTCAGGACAATATTATTCCCCGAGTTGTTCACTATCAAACTGAAAGCCTAGTGGTAGCGTGAGGACTAGGATGACCATTTCTTTCCCCCGTTAAGTGCAATTACACAGAGCAAGTTTTCTCATATCTGTTCATTTTGGCTTAATGAGGAATTGGTTACAAGATAAAAAGGGGGAAGTAACCTCCAGAGCAGCACAAGAGCATTGTTTACCGCACGACACAATGAGCACAGGTAAACACAATTCAAAAAAATTAACCAGAATCAATCCTTAAAATGATGTCATAGGAAAAAAAAAAAAAAAAAGAGCATGAGCAACCAGACAGGATTTCCTCAGAGTTTTATGTAATGAAAAGCAGCAACTGTACGTAGCCTTATAGAAGTGTATGTCGCCATACAGAAGAAACCCACATCTAATTATTCACCAAAAAATGCCCTCCCTGACATAAAGATGGAAAATTGTTTCATAAATCAGTTTTGCTCTAACCTTCTAAACAAAAACGCACCACACATTTGAGATGCAATTACTTTGCCTTGTATATCACAGGAGAAGGTGACTTGATATTCAAGGGAAGGAGACGTGAGAGTTGCTCTTTGTTCTCTGCATTGAACATGGCAATCTGTTATCAGAGAATTTATAAACATTCACAATAAATACATTGTCCTCGACCCTCATGCGCAGGCTCGCTTGCAACCTGTCTGTGTAGTGTTTCTTCACCGTAGGGCCAGCTCAGTTTCTTCCTACAACTGTTGGCTGCTTTGCTAATCTCCTTCCCATGGATCACACCACATTAATAATTTAATCCCAACTTGTTCTGAGGTGTATATTGTTAATGGTCATTTGCACCTGTTTTCCAGAAAGTTCTGGAATGCTTAAGTGAGAAGCACTGATTTTTTTTTTACTATTTTATTATTATTTTTATTATCATAGAATCATCGAATAGTTTGGGCTGGAAAGGACCTTAAAGATCATCTAGTTCCAACCCCCCTGCCATGGGCAGGGACACCTCCCACTGGATCAGGTGCCCAAGTCCCCATCCAACCTGGCCTTGAACCCCTCCAGGGATGGGGCAACCTGGGCTAGGGCCTCACCACCCTCACGGTGAAGAAATTCCTCCTTATGTCTAGTCTAAATCTGCCCTTCTCCAGTTTATACCCATTCCCCCTCATCCTCTCACTAAAAGCCTTTGTAAATAGTCCCTCCCCAGCTTTCCTGTAGCCCCTTCACGTACTGGAAGGTCGCTCTAAAGTCTCCTTGGAGCCTTCCCTTCTCCAGGTTGAACAACCTCAATTCTCTCAGCCTGTCCTTGTACCCTCCTCTGGACACATTCCAACAGCTCCACTTCCTTCTTGTGGTGAGGATTTATCTTATCTTTTCTGGATAAGAACATAAGCACATGGACAAATCAGTGCTTATTTCCAAAGAAACAAGAATGATGCAAGCATTACTATTTGTATTGTCTTAATAATACTGCACTAAAACTACCACTTTTTAAGACTGTATTAGGGAGTTCACAAAGAGGTACAGAAATGAAAAACTCTTGACAGGATTCACGGAGCAATATGAAAAGACAACTGTGGATGGGAGGTAGAATGTCAGGCTAATGGCTTGCAGTAATCACCCTGCAACATCAAATGGGCTTGGAACGGTTTTGTTTCACAGAATCACAGAATAACCAGGTTGGAAGAGACCCACTGGATCGTCGAGTCCAACCATTCCCACCAATCCCTAAATCATGCTCCTAAGTACCTCATCCACCCTCACCTTAAACACCTCCAGGAACGGTGACTCAACCACCTCCCTGGGCAGACCGTTCCAATGCCTAACCACCCTCTCTGTGAAGAATTTCTTCCTAATCTCAAGCCTAAATCTCCCCTGGCGGAGCTTGAGGCCATTCCCTCTCGTCCTGTCCCCTGTCACTTGGGAGAAGAGGCCAGCACCCTCCTTACACTCAGTTTAGATGTCCTCATTTCATGGGAGTGCAGTCTAGTCATCACTATAGTTTCTGTCTTTTCACTTCTCTGGCTTCATTACACCATGTGGAAATTTGCTTGTCTCAGTCATCCCACGTGACAGAGACAGTTTGTCTTAGAGTCCATGAAAGGGAGGATCCTCTCAGGCACTGGCGTAAGCTGCCCAGGGAAGTGGTGGAGTCACCATTCCTGGAGATGTTTAAAAGATGAGTAGATCAGATGCTCGGGCATCTGGTTTACTAGTGGACAGGTATGGTTGGACTTGATGATCTCAAAGGTCTTTTCCATCCAAACAATTCTATGATTCTATGATGTAAAACCTGATCTTCTCTCACAGTAATGAGTGTGTGCATGTTCTTTATTCATCACAGAATCGCTAGGTTGGAAAAGACCCACAGGATCATCGAGTCCAAACATTCCTATCAAACACTAAACCACGTCCCTCAGCACTTCATCCACCCATCTGTTAAACCCCTCCAGGGAAGGTGACTCAATTCCCTCCCTGGGCAGCCTCTGCCAGTGCCCAATGACCCTTTCCATGAAAATTTTTTTCTGGTGTCCAGCCTGAACCTCCCCTGGTGGAGCTTGAGGCCATTCCCTCTCGTCCTGTCCCCTGTCAATTGGGAGAAGAGGCCAGCTCTCTCTACAACCTCCTTTCAGGTAGTTATAGAGAACAATAAGGTCTCCCCTCAGCCTCCTCTTCTCCAGGCTAAACACCCCCAGCTCTCTCAGCCGCTCCTTGTAAGCCTTGTTCTCCAAAATGCCAAGAGCCAGCTGAACCCAAGTGCAGCAAGTCCAAAGCTGCCTTAGGAAGAGGTTGCTTTTTGCCAACATCTTTTAGCCAACAGAAAATAAATAACTCCAAGGGAGTGTTTCCTTGATGAGACAGCTCTAAGTCAATAAATAAAGCATTAGAGGTAAGGTGTCCACATGGGAACACACAGACGAGTCAGTGTGGATGAAAGAAACTGGTATGCTTACTAAAGATGATGCCTTTTGCATAGTACATCATTTTATACTTTCCTAAGGATAAACATTTAACAGGGAAATGAGTATCTGTGGCAAGCTTTGTATTTGTTCATTAAATACTAAAAAAACAAATTACTAAGTAAGCTTAGGTAATGCTTGTAGGGCAGGAGTTAAATTTATGAAATCATTTGGCTTCATCCTAACAAATCTGTTCCCCCACACTAACTAACAATATCTTTATTATTAATTTTGGTTTTAAACTTCAAGGCTGTGATTTCTTCAGTGCAGTGTTGTGATAAACCCACTGCTGATTTTGAATATATAATTCTGCATCCAGCTACTTAATTTGCCGGTTATAATATTATTTTTTTTAATACCGAGGATAACTTAATTAATATCACTGCTGGCGCAAAACAGGTGAGTGACGGGGGTTGAAATATAGGGGTCGTTGCTACTTCATCATCTGGTGTCAAAGCAAAAAAGCATTGTGCTTTCCTATATAACATCCACTTTTGTCCTTATATATATACAAATATATATATAATGTCTGCTTTTTTTGGCACGTGATATGCATTCAATTCAGTAACAGCACTCCAGATGTGCTAAGTGCTTTGCTCTAGTTTTACGTTGCAGTACAATGTGCCATGTATTAGCAAACTAGACAATGATCTGATTTACCACGTGTATTACTCTAAACGTGAAAACACTGCTCATAAATTGCATTTTTTTTTAATCTATTGCCTAGTCTTCCACCGCTATTACCCGACTTTAAAAACTGTAGCAATTACAAAGTGAAAACAACTTGAAAGTTCACAGCATCCTGCAGGAGGCAACGCATTGTAATGCATATCCTCAATTCTCTGCAGGATTCAGCTGACTGCAAATCTGTCAGGGCCGAGTCTGCAGGGAAAGTGTTCTTTTCAGCTGCCTCTGCTGTATATAATCCACATTATATGATGCAATAAGATATAAAATTGTCAGAAGAGCCCAGAGTTCTTCTCTCAAGACTTAAAATTATAGGTGCAAAGACAAGGAGACTAAAGCAGAGTTTGTGTGGTTCGGGAGCTGAAATCACATCGGCAACATGATGCATCATAAATTTTGACCCATCAGCTGTCAGGGCTGATCTTATGCAGGTGCTGAACAGAAAACATTTGTGCTAAAACCCCACCACATTATAGATCAGCTCTGGTAAGTGCCAGTCTGTGGTTTTATCTAGTCATAGTAAACAGAAATAAACCAATAAATAAGCATATAGCATTGTGGGCGCTCACTAGTAAATAAATCTTTAAATAAATGCTTGAAAATAATACCTTAATGACATTGACTTTAGTAAATTAACAAAGAACTTTGTAGATCCTGGGTAGATGCTATTGTCCTATAACACTGACACAGCAACACCTCCAAATTTTCGCAAACGGTCACGATGACAGAATCATCAGCTCCGGCTACAACTCAGATTTTGCTCCTTTCCTGACTTTTGTCCACAATCCCTAGCTTAAGGGATTTTTAAGTGGTTATAAACTGGAAAGGGGCAGATTTAGACTAGACATGAGGAGGAAATTCTTCACAATGAGGGTGGTGAGGCCCTGGTCCAAGTTGCCCAGGGAAGCTGTGGCTGCCCCATCCCTGGAGGGGTTCAAAGATTATGGCTTAGAATCCAACATCTAGGAGGTTGGAACTAGATGATTTTTAAGGTCCCTTCCAACCCAAACCATTCTACAATTCTATGATCATTGCTTACCAACCTCTCCGACAGACAGAGCTGTGACAGGTACCCTTTGGTACCAGAAGAAATGAGCAGACAAGTGTGGGCTTGATAAGAACTGCTCAATTAAGCCCTGCTGCAGCCAAAATAGCCACATCTAGCCATGTCTTTACACAAAAGCTTTAATTGTAAACTACTTGGGCCAGGTGGGATAGGGTTGCTAAACTTGTATCAAGTAGCGGTTTGAGAGGACAACAGTTCCTATTAAAACAAACATCATCAAACCTCTCACTCCATCTTATGCATAAATTGCTCCAGCTGTGGAGTAAAATGCTCTGCGGAAACACCTAGACCACTTTTTCAGTCCTGTAGGGGGTATCTGGCATAGCAAAGGTGCATCACTGTCCATAGGACTCATTAGCTTAATCAACATGATTCTAGGTTTGATGCTCCTCAGAAAGTTCAGACAATGCCATGGTGCAACTGTTCTCACTCACAATCCAACTTTATCACAAAGTGGAGATGGTCAGTAGGAAACATTTCAAGTTCACATGGCCAGTTCATGTCAGAAAAAAAGGAATTAAACATTTAAATAATGGTAACCAGGTGACGAAACAATTCATTAGAGGTAACGAGCTTGTTGACAGGTGATCAGTCTGGAGAGAGATATATGTAAAACACTCACACACACTTAGAGTATTGTGGCAGTGGGTTGGTTTTAGTGGAGTTAACATATGCTGCAGTTAAAAAAAAAAAGAGAGACAGGAAAAAAATGAAGGTTTAACTGAGGATTTCATTAAAATAAGAGTATGGTCTTTAAAAATGTATTCTTATATAACGGCAACCATGCTCCGGTTCAGAGGCTTTTCAACTTCTTTTTATCATGACTGAATAACAGACCTTCTCTTCTATATATTTATAGTTTGAGAGACGTAAAACTTTTAATTTGAATCACTTCACGTTTTTTTGCCATTATTTGAGGGTTAGAGGTGCAGAGGCCAAAAGGTGACAACTTCCATTGCATGGTTATTATCCACAGCTCACGCTGAGAAAGTGGCTCCAGAGAAGAAAACCTCGGGGCCACACCTCATGCCTGTTCCTCAGTCAGCCTCTGCTCCCAGCCACAGAAATTTAAGCTCATCCCATTGCTACGGTAAATTATTTATAATACAATGACAGTGCAAAACTAAAACCTGAGACATGTTGTTTGCTCCAAAAGAAAATCTCTAGTTCTCTCTCTCATCCCACTTGCCTTGGTCAGGTGTAAGGAATGGTCCCAGGAGCAGCTGTTTATCAGGCTGGTCCAGGGCAAGGGTTTATATTCACTACACCAAGCACTTTTGAATTGTTGTAGATCAAAAAAATCACAAGCCCTCTCATGATTTCAGCCCTCTAGAGATGGACTTGGGGTGCTGGTCGATGAGAAGCTCAACGTGTTTTTAAGGCCAGGTAGGATGGGGCTTTGGGTAACCTGATCTACCGGGATGTCCCTGCCCATGGCAGGTGGGTTGGAATTAGATGATCTTTAAGGTCCCTTCCAACCCTAACTATTCTATGATTCCATGATTCTATGCAACAAGAGACATTGACCTCTTTAGCTGGTTCAGGGAAAGGTGTACAAATGCCAGATGAGTCTTAAGAGGGGAGCCCAGTTTGAACTAATTACTTCACAATCTACTAGCTGACGACCACATTTGGATATTGTGGATCTCGTTGATCCAGAAAAGGGACCAGAGCTGAAATTCACAGAATTTGGTAACTAAACCTCTCAAGCCAGCTAATTCTTTTCTGTTAAAACTGCCTAAACATTTCACATGTGTGCACGCACACACACAAACACACATGCACGGTTTTTCTCTCTCTTCTTCCTTCGTCTTGCATCCCGAGCTGCAGCGGCAGATCTGAGATGGGGCAGGCTGAGCGCTAGATTCTCTGCGATCACCCTGACATGTAGAGAAAATACCACTAGCTCTCAGGACCTGGAACATCAGCGACAACAGTAAAATAAAAAGGTTGATGCCACATTTGTCTAATCCTTGCAAGGGAGAAGCACTTCTGCAGTAAAAATGTTACAATATATAGCATCAATGAGCACTATATATATATATATTATGTTGGTAGGGTTATTCTTTTAAGATGCAAGCGTGAGGGCTCTTATGTGCATCCATAAGGCAGAGTACTTAGTGTTAGAAGATTATGATTCTGTTTGCACAAGAGGAAATGGGCCATTCTTTACTTTCCCGTGGCATTACAATTGCCAACCCTAATCATCTATCACTTTCTGGATAGTAAATTACTGCTTCTTTTGCAAGGGTTCAGATCCACCAGCATTAGCAGCTCCCTTTTAAACTTTCAACAGGGTAATTAGCCCAAATCATCTAAGTTACATAGCATGACAGCACATGAGTAGGAACAGCATTACTTCTGCATGGACAGAAGGTTTAGAAAATGTCATTTTCTGGAAGAATCCAAAATGCAGTCACAGAACTGAGCAGAAGCAAACACTTCTTGCAAGGAACAGAGGGGGCTTGGGTGGGTGATGAAGGCTTGAAAGTCTCAGCTGTGACACTGTGGGTAACATGGATGCAGCTTGAGCAGCTAGGAAGAATGTAAGCACCTCACCAAAAAATTTAACAAGGTAATCTGCTCCCTAATGAAATCAAATTTAAACTTGCACGAGTGAAGAATCCAGGTTCTACACCTCAATTGTGGCAAAATTGATTTCTTCCAGCTTCAGCTGACATCTTGGATCCCAAGTCTCTTGTGCAAACATGAGCTGGAATGCCAGAAAAGGTTTCAATGATGAAGTCAGGAAGATTTAGAGCATCTTTTCCATGATAACAGCAGGACAAGCCCTATCACTGGTTTAAATGCAAGGAAAATGAACTCATAAGATAGTTGTGGTAGTCTGTGCTAGAAGGGAACACAGTATTCCAGGAGGTTACTTCCAGCCCAATTTCATTGTATCTATGCAAGTTTTAACTTACTTTGAGTCTACGAGCAAGTCACGCAAGTTTGCGAATGTCGGTTTGCAGGATAAAAGGGAAACAGGTTTGATTCTGCTCCCCTGAAAGCAGCCAGCAGATTTTCATAGATTTGCACAAGAATAGGATAGCCCTGAGTTACTAGATCAAACAAACAGAACTGCAAAACAAAATCAAAAAAAAAACCCCGAAACCTGCTCATTTTTCAAGGAAATGACAAAAATCGTCATAAAAACAGATTAAAAAATTACCAGCAGCTTTGCTAAATAGAGTGCACTTCTCTGTTTAAATATGAATGAATCAATATTTCGCAGCATTTTCATAAGCATTTAAGTGGCTGAAGAACTGAAGATCACAACTTATTTTTTAAAAATCTTTTTTATTCTAAATTAGATTGCACAAGAAGCTGTGAAAGTTTAAGTGGATGGATGGACAGATGGCCAAATGGATTTCTTTTCTCCATTACTTGCCTGCAGCTTCTCCCTCCGTTAGCTGCCTTTTTTAATCTCACTTTTTAGGGAATTAAAAAAAGCAGCAGTACTCAGACATGCAGCCTGTTTCAAAGCTCCAGTGGATAGCAGGGAAATACTTTAGAGATGTGGTTAAAATGAATTCAAGGCAAGTGAAAATGGTCTTTGGTTCTGCTCTGCTACCTTTTACTGAAGAATCACTGCAGAGACGTGAATCATCTCCATCCACACGGTGCTTTGGTGCTTTGCTTCTTACGGGCGTTTTTCACAGATCCCTCCTGCTTCTTTTGTCTCCTCATGTCAGACACGGTGATTTTCCATTGGTCACTGTGGCATTAAGGGTTTACTACCAGTTAAAACAAGTGTAAGAGAAAAGAAGCCTGCTGCAAAACAAATGAATAAAATAATGGCAGACACTTTGTAATAAGGAATAACAATCAGGTAATAAAGTCAGGGAGAACATGGGAAAGCACAGCTTCTGTTCACTTGGCTTACAGCAAAAAAACCCCCTAAAATCTCTGCTTAGACTAAACTGAGAATGCAATTAAATTCAGGCAACCAGGGTCTTTATCAATTTAGACAGAATTCTCCTTCCCAGACAGAACAAACAACAAAACAGGAAAACAAGTAGAAAAATACATTTATATGAAACTGTTAATAACAAATACAATTGTACAAGACACTAACAGACACCATTGTCCAGAGGAGAAGACAAACATCAACATCATAAAATACTGGATTTACGAAGTCTATGAAACTTCAGCTCACTTCTCCTAGATCCCCCCTCAAAACTAAATAAAAATCATGTCTTCGGTATAACAACTATGACTCCATTTAGAAAATCACAGCCAGGTTGGATGGGGCCTTGGGCAGCCTGATCTTGTGGGCTCGTGTCCCTGCCCATGGCAGGGGAGTTGGAACGAGATGATCTTTAAGGTCTCTTCCTAAACCAAACTATTCTATGATTCTCTGAAAATCGTACTCATGGTTTTTCAGAGATTTTGAAAAATCAAAGAGCGGGTTTTGCAGTCTTAAATTTTGAAGTTATGCACTTTACCTGAAAAGTTTTGTCTTCTTCATTTGGGTAAAACAGCACCAATGATCTGCTACCTAATATTCAATTTTAACGCTAACAGTATGCTCAAAAAAGCATGTACCACTGACTGTTAAGGCCAGTCTCCAATATATAGAAACTACAACTTGAGACAGAATCAAATTAAAATGCAAAGATCGCCATTTTTCTTTTTTTACACTCTGTATTTAATGCAAACAGTTCTAGGAGAATCTCTGAAGTCTTTTAGACTCTAAAAAATCATAGACTAGTTTGAGTTGGAAGGGTTTGAGTTAAAGCCCATCCAGTTCCAACCCCCCTGCCATGGGCAGGGACACCTCCCACTGGATCAGGGGCTCCCAGCCCCATCCAACCTGGCCTTGAACCCCTCCAGGGATGGGGCAGCCTCAGCTTCCCTGGGCAACCTGGACCAGGTCCAAGCAAGGGTCTGCACAGAGCATTGGGTAAAATTTAAAAGGAGAAAAATAGGCAATTATTTCTGATACTTTTCTTTTAAAAATCTGTTGGACAGTAAAATTAAATTTGCAGAAGGTATCAGATTCTGTTCACACAAATCTCATCACATTATGAAGCTTTCTGATGGTGTTTAAAACATTTTCTGATGTTTCAAGGAGGCATTAGATAAAAGAAGCCAGTGCTAGAGTGTCATTAGTAGGGCGACTGTTATTTTCACGGCAATTCATTGTGCTCACGACAGTTTTCTGAGAGATATTCTCTGAACTGTCATCCAAGAAACTATTCCAGGTGAAGAAATTGTGGATGTAGGAAAGAAGCGTTGTTTCCCTTTAGCTTTTATTACCCATAGAATCATAGAAATTGTGAGTTGGACGGATCCACAAGGATCATCAAGTCCAACTCCTGTCCCTGCGCAGGACACTCCCAGCATCCACACTGTGTATTATACTGCAGTTTGGGCTCTTTTAATAAGCATGAATGACCCAAGGATTGAGTTCATTTTGCCCCTAAATTAGAAATAAAACCTCTTACTTTATATAAAGGCATGTAGCGTTATGACATGGGGGAATGGCTTTAAACTGGAGAGGGACAGACGTAGACTAGACATAAGGAGGAAATTCCTCACCATGAGGGTGGGGAGGCCCTGGCCCAGGCTGCCCAGAGAAGCCGTGGCTGCCCCATCCCTGGAGGGGTTCAAGGCCAGGTTGGAGGGGCCTTGGGCACCTGATCCAGTGGGAGGTGTCCTTGCCCATGGCAGAGGGTTGGAATTACATGATCTTTAGTGTCCCTTCCAACTCAAACCATTCTATGATTCTATAATTCCAAGGGATCTCTGAAAAGAAAATTTGTCCTGGAAGCCAATAACTTTTGTTGCTGTCAGACTCCTTGACATACCTCGGGTGTAGGCATGACTCAAGACTTACTATCAGCCAAAAATAATTCACAAGGACTTTTTTGAGGCAGCTTCTCTGTTTCAGAGCACAAGACTGCTCTTTCTTTTTTTTTCTTGTTTTTCCTTAAAATCAGCATGGACATGAGTTGTCGTGTGCCAGATGCTCTCATGACCAAAGCATGTTCCTAGGCATGTCGCTTTTCCTCGTACAGTCACGGCCAGAGACTCCTGCACACCACAGCCAAGCCCTTCCTCTGTCTGCGCCACCACTCCTGGGAGGAGGCTGAGCCGTCCCCCCCGGTAACCACTTGCTTCTTTTTTCCTACAGCAACTCCTGGTGAAAGCTACCACTGTGGGGTCTGTAATGGAGGCAGCTCTGAGCTTTTTGTTCAGCCATTGAGTAGATTGTTCCTATTTTAGGTAATTTTCAAATCATTTCCTAACAGCAGGAGAAGAAGAAGATGGAGGCTCCAACACACGGCACGTGCCTCTCCGCTCTCAGTCCCCAGGACCCACTTTGCAAATGAGATCTTGTACTTTATAGGGCTTTTTTTTTTCTTTTTTCTCCCAGTAGTAAACTATTTAAATGAATAACCACACTTAAGCTACTCCTGGGGAAGAGCCAATTTAAGAAAAACCATCCAGGAATTCACTGCAAATGAGATGCTGCCTCTCCAAAGACTCTGTTCCTCACCATCACGATGACAGGCTTGGGATTGGCCTCTAACACAGACTACTAGAAAGTTGGGAATTTGCCCATTATAACTTAAAATTAAGATGGTTTGAATAACAGAGACCAAAAAAAGAGGGCTTTCCCCCCCCAAAATAACCAAGTATCTTTCACCACATATTAAAACCAGTGACTGTGCTATAAATACTGAGTGTAGCAAAGTGGTTAAATTCATGTTTTAGAGAGCCTTTCCTTAGAAAACGGAACCGTGTGATTGAGGTGTGATTCTTACGTGCTGTTAGCTAGAAGAGATTCTTACGGATTTTGTATTGCACGTTGACCACAAAGAGATGCTCGACTCCCCAAGCCTGTCAGTATTTAAGAGGCATTTGGACAATACTCCTAACGACATACACACACACATCACATACAATAACATCCAGGTGAGCCCTGAAATGGTCAGGCAGTTGGAGCAGATCACAGAATCATAGAATCACCAAGTTGGAAGAGACCTACTGGATCATCAAGCCCAACCATTCCTATCAAACACTAAACCATGTCCCTCAGCACCTCATCCACCCGTCCCTTAAACACCTCCAAGGAAGGTGACTCAACCACCGTAAGTCCCTTCCAACTGAAATATTGTATTCAATATCTGGTTTTCTTTCACATTTTCATATCTTACACTAAGACAGTTATTTTAATGTTATCATTATGAATTTATATTGCCATTGATGTCAGTAGGAAAATGTCTATTGATTCAATACCTGAAGTACTGAGATATCAGCTTTACGATGTAGTTTGCATCCACAGTGGCATCTGGCCACAGCTGATCTACAGGCAGTGATGTTTATCAATTTATTATATAAAAAAAAATTAAGCCTAGCTTTCACATAAAATTTCTAAAGGGCATGAACCAGGCTTGCTAGAATGTCCATTCAGCTGTTTGAAGTGCTACAATGCAGAGGAAACTGCTGTTCAACAGAATCCAAAAGGTTATTCCAAGAAGTTATCTGGCTTTCTATCTTGGGGGAACAAATGTTATGTTCGTGGTGTGCTGCCTACAATCAATCGATTCATATTGATGCATAGAAAAGTTTATCTCAGTGGTCACACACACACTCCTAGTCACAAAATCCATCTTTAATGAATTTAGCCTGGAAAATGAACTGATGAATAAATATCTACTAGGAACCTAGGGAAAACTTTCTGTTAAGTGAGGATTTCCCTCATCTCTGTAGGTTTTCTCCATTCACTCCAGCTTCCTCTTGCTGAACACGCACGCAGATATACATTATACAAGAAATGAGAACGCAATCTAGTGCAGTGGTGAAGTGCCTCAAATTACCCAAAGGTTCGACGTGCTGTCCTGGTTGTTCGAAATTGAAAAGCCAGCCACAATGACTATGTTTATTTTTGATGGATTCAGTAGTCATTACCATTGCATTCATCAACCTGAGGCATATCAAGGGCACTGAAGTGTATTAATTGCAACAGGTTAAGTCAGCAGTCATCTCTGGAACCATTCCTTTTCATTTTCCTTCTTGAACGAGCTGCCCTTGATGACTTCAATTAAATCACTTGAATACTATTTTATTGGTATTTTTAATTTATGCCATTACTCTGGTAACATCCATCCATAAATGGTCAGGGCTAATTTCCATCTGTGGGTATTTGAGAAAGACTCGTTTCTCCTTTACTGTTTGTTCATCAAAGAGTGAAGGTGCATCGACACTGGTTTGCTAACTTTAGAATCTTGCAAGCCTTACTACAATTTTCAACAGCATTCATGTGCAAAAGAGTTGGGTAGAGTGAATAAATACATTCCAAACTGTCTACGAGTCCATACAGGAGGTCCACGGAGATTAAAATACCTTGTAGGTCAAATGTAAGTGATTCAAACAGTCACTCAGTTCTGCACTTTCAAGGTTTTGATTACAGGTCCCTCATCTACCTAGCTGCAACCCCACTCGGTACAAGCAGAGCTTCAAAAAGCAGAGCTCCTTCTTGGCACAGGTACAGCATCTTTCCTTTCCTGAGCAACCACTGACCTGCTGGCCCTAGTGCCAGGAAGAAATATTATATTCCCACTTATAATAGCATCAAGGTAGTGGTCAAACCTTCAATAGTTCCATAAACTGCTTTACACAAACCAAAGCCTCCATCTTTTAGAACCTGTTAAAAGTGTTAAGTAACACATTTGCAACATCTGTTTTCTGTTTGATTGTGGTGGGAATTTGGGAATGCTGCTTTACCTCTGCAGAATACTTGTAAATCAAAATAACGTAGTTTTACATCTATCGGTACGCCATGATAATTAACTAAGGAACTACCAGCCCAGCCAAGGTCAAGAGCCATCCTTGGAATTTAAGAACCTTTTTGATGTTGCCATTTGACTGACCTTTCTTGTCCTCTTAATGTCAGGCAAGCCAGTGAACTGAAGAGTAAAGTTCAGCTAAATCCAAACCCGTGCTAAGAGCACTGTGCACGCACTTCCTTCAATTTAGTTTTCTTCCCATCGAGCATGACAAATTACTAGAGCACTGAAATTTACTGATGCAAAGCAGTCACTTGGATTCTTTTCCAAATTCAAGGCGTTCTACTCTAGATCTTGATAACACTCTTATGAAATCATGGAATTATTACCTTTCTGGTTTTTCTGAAGTAAAGGTGAAGCCAGTTCAGAAATAGACTTCAGTTCCCTATGCTAAAGCCACTCAGTCCCTCCTGCCAATCATTGAGAAGAAAGCTTATTTGAAGACCTCCCACAACACTAATAATAACAGCTTATTCTTTGTCATATATAGTAATTGCAGGCACAGCTCTGCAGGTAGAGTCTGGTCGAAGCAGCCCTTGTACACGCACCTACCTGGCTGGACACAAACCAGCCTGAGTACAGGAGCCACCAGGCTAATTGTCTGCAACACGTTATGCGCAGACCAGTAAAACTTGCACAGTAAATCATGATTTTTTTTCAGTGACCACGTCTTTTGAACTATCTTTTCAAGGAATCAAGCATATATGATTGAATGAAGGTAAAGAAATTAAATACTTGGCTACTATTCTATCAGGACACGACAGCCAGAAACTGGATTAAACTACACAAAGCCCTAGAATGAATTATCAGTCTGAAACAGTCTGCAGCCTGAAAACTGGTTTGGTTGGGATTTTGGTTTGGGTTTTGTTGTTGTTGTTCTTTAACAGACAGGCTCACAGATGTGATACGTGGAAAAAAAATTATGAAACTCACTGGTCATCCCATGGGAATCCATCCTTTTCTCAGCTCACAGAATTGCTCCTTAGCCCAGGCTCATCCTACCACTCCGTGCTTTCTTGTAGCCGCTTTAGTTACTGGGAGGTCATTACAAGGTCTCCCTGGAGCCTTCTCTTCTCCAGGCTGAACAACCCCAAATCTCTCAGCCTGTCCTTGTATGGAAGATGCTCCAGCCTCCAAATCATCTTTGTAACCTCCTCTGAACACATTCCAATAGCTCCATCTGCTTCTTATGTTGAGGATTCCAGAACTGGATGCAGGACTCCAGATGAGGCCTCAGAAGAGAGGAACAGAGGGGCAGAATCCCCTTCCTCACCCTACTGGCCAAGCTGCTTTTGATGCAGTCCAGGACACTTTTGTCCTTCTGGGCTGCGAGTGCACATTGCCAGCTCAGTCGAGCTTCTCATCGACCAGTACCCCAAGTCGTTCTCTGCAAGACGACTCCCATCCTGTACTGAAATAAATATATATATGTAATTTATATGTATGGATTATGTATATAAATAAATACATATTACTGTATCGAGAATCTATTTGAGGAATCAGCTGAAACACTTGAAATCATAAGAAAGGGTTCCAAAGGTTTCACTGAATAATGGGCGAGTTCCTCAGCTTTTGCTACTAGCAGCATCCAGAAAGAAAGTGTGTGGTGTTCTCATTGTAGCCCTCAGGTGGGAATCCAGTCAAACCAGAATTTTTCCCAACTCTATTTTCTAGAGATGTCGTGATCATGTGCAAAATGCACACGTCCCCTCTGGCTACTCCTTAATTTGGGCTGTAGCCTCTGGGGAGCAGAATGGAAATATATTTCAAGTTAAATGGCTGGCTTTATAGAAGAATAAATTATTCAAATTAATTAAGCTTTGTATTTTGTTGTTCTCCCCGCTTTGTGAATTAACCAGGAGCAGCCTAAAATTTTTATGTTGTCATATAAATCACAAACATGTTCATTATTCATTGAGCAATTTCTGTAAATCAGACCTGAGCCCGTACGGTTGAATCCTGAGCAAGCCGAAAAGAATTGTTTACATTCAAAATGTGCACTTTTCTTACTTTTCATTGGCTGTAAAGGTCAGGTTCTACTTTTTTTTCTTTTTTGTTGCCTGAATGGTTAAACATAATAGGATAATTTCACATTCAAAAGAGATAAAAACCCGATTTCCTGAAATACTTACTTACACGTATTATACTTTTGCTGTTTCTGCCAGCAAAGCCCTTCACAAAAGCATTTTCCAGAAGGGTCTATAAGGTAGGCGGAGGGGAACAGGACGTACAAGCTTTGAATGTAAATATCTGAAAGCATTTTTATGATATTTACATGCATTCCCTTATCTGTAAGGGAAGGAGTCGTTGTGCCAATCGCCGATACCAATCAAACACAACTTGTCACAGATGTTCTAGTAAGTTTTGATACAATATGAAATGAGCACTGGTTAAATAATTAAATTAATGACTTGGCAAGGCCATATTTCTTAAAATGTAGATCCCCATTTTTAAACGTTTCATTTTTATCGAAGTAAATTTTGAAAGAAAGGAAAAAAGAACAATTAGAGAGCAATTCAGTGTGCCTGAACTGGCAGCCCAGGGGTTCCATTCAGTGTGCAGGTTGCTTCCATCCGATAAAAGAAGTAGGAAAGATGTTAGAATCATAGAAACACTAGGTTGGAAAAGACCTTTGAGATCATCAAGTCCAACCATACCTTCCCACTACTAAATCATACACCTAAGCACGTCATCTACCCGTCTTTCAAACCCCTCCAGGGATGGGGACTCTACCACCTCCCTGGGCAGCCTCTGCCACTGCCCAAAAACCCTCACAGAGAAGAAGGTTTTCCTGATGTCCAATCTGACCCTGCCCTGGTGCAGCGTAAGGCCATTCCCTCTCGTCCTATCTCCTGTCCCTTGGGAGAAGAGACAACAACCAACTCTCCACAACCTCCTGACAGGCCGTTGAAGTCAGCGATAAGGTCTCCCCTCAGCCTCCTCTTTTCTAGACTGTTTAGGAGAATGACAGGACAGTGCTGTTAAAAATTATCTCCTCCTGCATGTACAATCTGTATATCAAAGACATCCTCACCAGCTCAAAGCACCAATACCAAGAAGAGCTGAGGGGGTGGAGTTAGAGCCTTAAGCCTTCTCTGTCTGGAATCTGGATGAAATCACCCTACATGGTTTTTAAAGAGTCCCAAAATCTAGAAAAACTGGGAAAGCTGGACCACCATGGAGATGACGTACACAACTAAAGCCTAGTGTGAGCCATACGATGTGTCTTGTTGGAGTTCAACGAGGTGGCCCTGCTGACGAGCTTTTCTAACCACATATTAGTGATGCGGCTTGAGCTTCACAGATGAAATTCCTGCAAACCATATATTTGGATACTTATTTCAGAATTTCACTAGTTAAGGCATCATTCACGAGATCGTTTCAACAAAGAACCTGCTATTTTGATATTTCTGTACCTGTGGTCTTCCCAAAGATTTCCTGGCACCTCCTAGAAGACAGTGCTGCATTCCTCCTGGTGGCACAGATGTTCCTTCTTGTCTCTCCAAAGTCCTGATGTTCTTAGAAACTACGCTTTTAGATAGTTTATTATTTGGCATTGTGAACCACACTGTTCCTTTCCATGCTTAACTTCTGTGTCAGCAGGATTAAGCAACTGTAAACACATCTGATTTTTTTATTTTAAGCTGTTTATCACCTTTACTTATTCTTATTTGACTTATGAACTGAAATTACTTCATCTTAGTACTCTGGAGCAGGGTGTCTTCCCACTTCAGGTCAAGCTTCAAACAGATCTTGGTGACCAGTCTGCTTTTGTGGCACACTACACCAAGGTAGAATTTAAAGACTTGAACTTGTTATTGGCTTCCCATCTCACAAATTAAGCATTTCAACCAATCTTTTACATCACATAGCTATCCTCACTCGTTATCTAAGCAGGCGCATTAACCAGCATTTCTTATATGAAATAAAAACATGTTATTCTGACACTGTGGTTACCGTCTCCTAGCAACTGAACTTCTTCTTAATAAGGCACTTGTTATTTCCAGGGGTCTGTGTCATGAATACTTTAAATTGCCTTTCTTTTCTGTATAGGTTCCCTAACTTAATCAATCCCTTTCTTCATAAGTTTGAAGACCTATGAAAATGTTTCATTATTATCATAATACCACAATAACCAGATCTCTAAAACACAATATCTCTAAATCTCTTTGTACTAATGTTTCCTTTCAACACTGCACTTAAATTAAGTGGGAGAAAGTTCTTTTCTCACGTAACCAGGAATTTCTCCTAGCCAGTTTTATGCCCATTAGTACAGGTTCTCACAAGCATCTTTGTGAATTATTGCAGTAGATCACAAGTATATCGGAAAAGGGGAAGAGAGATTCACGTTGTATGAGTTCTTTTCAAATAAAAACAGTGATCTTCCTCACTTTGATCAAACCATAAAAAGTGGATGTTTAAAGGTAAGTGACAGTAGAAAAGAAAGTAAAGCTGAAACCTGGAGCACCTCCCATACAAGGACAGGCTGAGAGAGTTGGGGTTGTTCAGCCTGGAGAAGAGAAGGCTCCAAGGAGACCTGAGAGCGACCTTCCAGTGCCTGAAGGGGCTACAAGAAAGCTGGGAGGGGACTGTTCACAAAGGCTTGGAGTGATAGGACAAGGGGCAATGGGTATAAACTGGAGAGGGGCAGATTAGACTAGGCATAAGGAGGAATTTCTTAATGATGAGGGTGAGGAGGCCCTGGCCCAGGTTGCCCAGGGAAGCTGCGGCTGCCCCATCCCTGGAGGGGTTCAAGGGCAGGTTGGATGGGGCTTGGGCACCTGATCCAGTGGGAGGTGTCCCTGCCCATGGCAGCAGGGTGGAACTGGATGATCTTTAAGGTCCCTTCCAACCCAAACCATTCTATGATTCTATGAAACAAGTGTGATTTTACTTGTATAAACGAATCATTGATTACTTCAATAATTCAGAAATTGGTTGAGTTATTCTAATGCTCAAATTGTTAGTGACGGTGTAAACTGGTAGGTAGTAGAGTTTATAAAAGCCTGAAGATGCACCTTAAAGTTGTGTTTCATTAGGGTACCCAGCTGCAATGCCAATTTGCAAGCTGTCATTGCTAGACTGAGGAAGAGGCCTGAAAGTCTATTTTTGCAGATGGACCTATGGTACATCAGCAACCTGAACGAGGCATCCGAAGAGAAGAAAAAAGCAGTTGGAAGAAAGAACTGATCCACAGAATTACCATAAGGTTATGAAAGCCTTCATGTGGAGATTGATAATGTTCACAGAGCACCTGAATTATCAGGATTTTTGTTATGAGCGGGACAGTTTTCAGCCTTCCAGAAGTGAAAAAGCAAAGATTATAAAGAGTGATTCGTCTGGTAGCAACCTCCGTTGGTACCTCTGACACCTTCTTAACCCATGCTCCACCAAATCTGGAAGATCTTAGAGTTGTTGAAGGAGAAAAATATCTGAAAAGCCATATTAGAAAGGCCTCTCTGCCCCTGAGAAGGAGGAATTTGTTACACCTGCATGTTGGGCAGAGGCCAGGAGGTAAGTTTTGGTATGTGAAGTTCTGAAAAGTCTATCACAACTGAGGGAGTTTCAGGCTTCTGTTTGTCCTCTCCTTGTAAAATCTCACTCCCCAAAGCAACAGAAATGATTGGGTAACCAGGGAGGTTTTTCATTCAGTAAGATAAATATGAATAATTATGGCACAGTCCGTTACGTAAACTAGACTCACGACAACATAAATCTAATCACACCAAAACCTTCGAAGAATATACTTGAGAAAAAAAAAAAGGTGCCCAATAATAAGTACATAACCAGCAACAAGAACTGAAAGTATTAAAATATAGAGGAAAACCTAAATTACTGAAAATATTACTGAAACCAGTGGAATGGATCAAAACACTACGACACTGTGTGGGGGGGTTGACCCTGGCTGGATGCCAGGTGCCCACCAAAGCTGCTCTGTCACTCCCCTCCTCAGCTGAGCAGGGGAGAAAAAATATAACAAAAGGCTCATGGGTTGAGATAAGGACAGGGAGAGGACACTCATCAGTTACCATCACAGGCAAAAAAGATTGAACTCGGGGAACTTAGGTTAATTTATTACCAATCAAATCAGAGCCGGTAAACAAATCACCTTCCCTCCATCCCTCCCTTCTTCCTAAGCTCAACTTTACTCCAGAATTCTCTCCTTCCTCCCCAACAGCAGCAGAGGAGGACAGGGAATGGGGGTTGTGGTTGGTTCTTCACATGTTGTTTCTGTCACTTCTTCCTCCACAGGTGGAGGACTCCTCACACATTTCCCCTGCTCCATTCTGTGGCCCCTCCCACAGGACACAGTCCTCCACAAATTTCTTCAGCCTGGGTCCTCTTCAAGGGCTACAGTTCTTCAAGAACTGCTCCAGCACAGGTCACTTCCACAGGGTTATAAGTCCGGCCAGCAAACTTGCTCCAGTATGGGCTCATGTCTCAACAAATCCACAGGTCCTGTCAGGAGCCTTCTCCAGCACAGCTTCCACGGGGTCACAGCCTCCTTCACGTGCATCCACCTGTTCCAGCATGATGTCCTCCACAGGCTGCAGGATGATATCTACTTCACTGTGGGCCTCCATGGGCCTCACCGTTGTCTTCACCATGGGCTACATGGAAATCTCTGCTGAGGTGCCTGGAGCACCTCCTCCTCGTCCTTCTTCCTTGACCTTGGTGTCTGCAAAGTTGTTTCTCTCACATATTCTCACTCCTCTCCTTGACTGCAATTGCTGTTTCTGCAGCAGGTTTTTCATTCCCCTCTTCTTAACTGTATTATTCCAGAAGTGCTGTCACCAACGATGACTGGCTCAGCCTCGGCCCGTGGCAGGTCCATCCTCGAGCCAGCTGACATTGGCTTTATTGGACACAGAGGAAGCCTCTAGCACCTTCTCACAGAAGCCACTCCGGTAGCTCATCCCCTATCTAGACTTACCACAAAACCAAATACTCCCTGAAACTGAAGTTCGTCAGCAACACAGTACATCATTGCATCTACATCACCTTTCCAGCAGACAATTTAGACTTTGAGGACTCAGAATCACAAAATCAAAGATGGGATGCTGGAGGTCACCAATTCCTCTCCTTCCAAATAGCAAGTATCACTGGAAAATAAACAAAATTTTCTTTTAAGAGCTGCCCATTATGTGTGAGAGGTGAAAAACGTGTTCTTAGATTGAACATCAATCATTTGGAAATTGGAAAACATCTGATACTTATGTATTGTTAAAATAGTACACAATAATTTGTTTGTGAACATGCCCAGCGCCCGAGAGAGGTAACAACACTGAGCTTCACTGATAGAGTTAAAAATTGGCTTTAAAAGTTAGTGGATGAACCGAAAAATCAGCTATCATGTTGCATTTACTTTTTTTTTCTCAAGCAGCTTGTGGTGCACCAAATACTAAAGGATGCCATACGAACTTTGAAAGGACCAGCTTCCCAAAACTTTCAGCACTTCTCACCGTCGCTGAGTTTTTGGAGATCAGAAGTATTAGTAAAAACTGGGAAGAAATTACACATACATTAGCAGATGCTCCAAAAGGGGTGATGAAACAAAAGCCACGTATGCATGAATAATGAGAGAAAGGAAAATTAATGACAGTACAATTAATTATTTTTTAAAGGATTCAGGAGTTTCTCAAATGTTGTCAATTACTGATAAATATTTTGATAAAAAAAGATTATTTCTACATGAACAGAGATGTAATTTCAGTTCCATAGGAGATTTCAAAAAGTAAAAAAGAGAGGGGGTGGTGCTGATAAGGATTTAGGGTTTAAGTAACCTCATATGGCTTTTAAGATGTCTAAACAGATAATTCAAAAATAGAAACTATCAACAGAGATGCTAAAAAAAAAAAAAAATTTCAGTCAACAACTTCCATGGTAACCAGGCCTTGTCAAATGAATCACTAACCTCTTTCAATATGAGTTTGGATGGTAAAAACATTTCTGCTGATTGGATTAAAAAAAAAGAAATAAACCTTAGTACTACGTGACACCTTGATTTTAAATTCTCACCATTTTAAGAATGGCTGCATATGGAAGCAGCAACACCTACGAAAAGTATTAAAAACTCCTTTATTAAAAATAAAGCAACTGGGAAAATATTAATGAATTGAGGAACTTAAGAGTGAAGTTCCTCAAAGATAATTTTTGGTCCAGTTCTCATCAGTATATTTAACTGATGATCTGAGGATATTTTTGATGAATGAGGATAGAAAATCTTTGGTGGTTAAGTGTTTTACTTGACAGAGACACATGAAGCCGTGAGTGATGAGGGAGCTGCTTACTGCTACAAACAATCTGAATCACTAAGCTAAATGGTAACAGCACTTAAAAAAAGATTTTAAAAGATCCTAACACACACAAAAAAAAACCTGTGTGAAGAAACAACACAGGTTACACCTACCAGACAGGATCTTCTCAGGCAGCTACTTTACTGAGCAGAAGACAGAGAGGATTTTGTTTTACAAGAGTTTTCTTTGCCTCGTTTTAAAAAACAAGTTGCCTGTAAGGAGTTTAGCTAGACAGATCATAGAATCACAGAATAACCAGGTTGGAAGAGATCCACGGATCATCGAGTCCAACCATTCCCATCAATCTCTAAACCATGCGCCTAAGCACCTCATCCACCCTCACCTTAAACACCTTCAGGGAAGGCGAGTCAACCACCTCCCTAGGCAGACCGTTCCAATGCCTAACCACCCTCTCCGTGAAGAATTTTTTCCTTATCTCAAGCCTGAACCTCCCTCGGCGGAGCTTGAGGCCATTCCCTCTCGTCCTGTCCCCTGTCCCTTGGGAGAAGAGCCCAGCTCCCTCCTCTCCACAACCTCCCTTCAGGTAGTTGGAGAGAGCAATGAGGTCTCCCCTCAGCCTCCTCTTCTCCAGGCTAAACACCCCCAGCTCTCTCAGCTGCTCCTCTTGTTCTCCAGCCCCTTCACCAGCTTTGTTGCTCTTCTCTGGACTCGCTCCAGAGCCTCAACGTCCTCCTTGTGGTGAGAGGCTTTAAATTGGAGTGGGGATGATTTATATCAGATATTAGGAAGAAATTCTTCATGATGAGGGTGGGGAGGCCCTGGCCCAGGTTTCTCAGGGAAGCTGTGGCTGCCCCATCCCTGGAGGGGTTCCAGGACAGGTTGGATGGGGCTTGGAGCCCCTGAGCCAGTGGGAGGTGTCCCTGCCCGTGGCAGAGGGGGTGGAACTGCATGGGCTTTGAGGTCCCGTCCAACCCAAACCATTCCATGATTCTATGAGGTGCTCAGGGATCTGGTTTAGTAGAAGATAGGTACGGTTGGGCTCAATCTCAGAGATCTTTTCCAACCTAGCGATTCGACGATTCTGTATGGGAAAAGCGATGCTTTGGTAAACAAATGGGAAAAATAAATACCTGGTGGGTTTCATTCTCTCCAACAGAACTGCAGAAGATGGTATGAAAAAATCAGGGAATACGGAATAGTTTACCATGAAGATCAAATATCAGCCCGGAACAGCTTTCCTGCTACGCCCATCTAAGACTCAAGCAGAGACTCCACAAAGCTGCCAATTACACTGAAGCTAAGGTGGCCCCAGTCGCGTGCTCTGAAAGATTTTGGTGATCCTAATCATTGTACGTAACACGCTGAGCTACCCAAAGGTTTCAAGAAAAGGACAAGGCAACAACATATGGCCTAAACAGACTGTTCATGTCTTCCCCTAAACAAGGCACAGCTTCACCTTAGACTGACCTTGCAATTACAGGCTACTGGGAGCAGTTACGCACTCGAAAACAGTCAGCACGACAAATAGCAGGGACAGGAAAAAGACTCGGGAATTCCGAACGCAGGGAGCCCTCAATAGGCAAAGTACTGCCTGGCCACATTGTCCGAGGCAATCCTGCTCCACTCAGGCAGACCCGAATCTTAAAATGCAGCACAGAAGCAGAAAAACTCTTTATACTTTAACTTACTAGGCAGATGAAACAATGATAGAAGCTGCGCTTGTAGCAATTTGAGGCCAAGTTTCTGGAAAAAAAAAAACAACCCTCCCCTGAAGAAGAAATTTATATAACTGCAAAATAAGCAAAGTGGATTAACGGTGCCGGCTTCCTCCAGCAGCGAGAGCAGAATCTGACTCATTTTTCCTAAGCAGGTATTAAGTAGCTAGGCAAAAATTGCAATGCCACCTCAAATAACTCAGGCCTACGTGACTCAGTTCAGGAATATTAATTAAATCCACTTATCTAGAGCCTGTACTCAGGGTTTAGGAGATCACGGAATCATAGAATAGTTTGGGTTGGAAGGGACCTTAAAGATCACCTAGTTCCAACCCCTTAGATATTGGATTCTAAGCCATAATCTACCAAATTTACTTTACCTAGCATCCTTTGTGGGGGGTAAAACTAACTTGTCACGTCTTGACAAACCCCTAAAACTTAAAAAATTGCTGATAATAATGTGAAGTTGTTTCGGCTTTCTTATTTACCCTTTAAGCTTCAGCATAAGAATTTGCAGCACTCTTTCACCACAAATTGCAGCTGATGTCTGATTTCTTTTAAGAACACATATATTAACATAAACGTATTTAATGCTCATGAAATATAAACATAATAAATAGTTGCAAATATGCCAAACCCCAGATGGATCTTGTAATTTAGTGGACGAACTGTATATACACTGACCAATCTACAGGACTACAACTAGCAACAAGTATTATAGGTAATTTGCATTTCTTGTCAGGCAAATTCTAATTTTCTAATACCCTTGTTTCCCCCCCCATAAATCTGAAGTGACTTTATCTCAAGTCTGCAATCTCAGAGGGTTCCTTCTAAGACAGCTGCGGTGGATCACAACATAAGAGGACAGATTTCAGGTTTATTTAAAAAAGGGGAAAAAAAAGAAAAAGAAATAAAAAAGGAACACCAGAGCTTAGGAGAGCTACAGTATGTTTTCTTCTGTCTTATCCTTTTGTTTCATTGTGAAAGGGTTTTTCTCCTAGTAACACAATAACAGCTGCTGGTTCTTTTTCCTCTATGATTTCACATGACACGTTTCTCACCGGGGCTCTCAACAAATTATTCTTTATGTCTTGCTGCTTCCAGGAAGAGGTTTTTTGGACAAGTTCAGTGTTGTATACATAAATATTAGATATGAGGGGGGAAAAAGAATATCCTTTTAATTCATCCATTTGCATAAAGTGCCTCTACGACAGAAGATGCCAAAGCCACAGCTGGGTTTTGGTGCAGGGAAGGCGTTTATTTATTTCATTTTTAAAAGCACAATATGTGCTAGACACTGTGCTCATGTGGAGACTACTGATTGTAAAACCGCCGTTCGGTTTCCACCTCCATCAGATCAGGTCAAGAATCTTGAAGAATTTATCTCAGCGAGCCAGGAAAGAGCTCACCTCATGGGGGAAAGAAAGTCCTTAAGGAAGATTGCTCCACAACATCACTGCTGTGTCAGAGCACGCTGCTGCTAAGAGCTGAGGCCCTCAGCCAGGATTTGCTTACATTTGTCTGGCTAAAAACTAAGGGGATAAAATTCCATCACCGACACAGCACCCTGGTTTTACTCTTACGAGTTGTTGACTCATAAAACATCAAGCGTTTGGGGTTTTACATCCAAAAATTAAAGTTACATCAATGAATCACAGCTTCAGCTCTGAGGACTCTGCGCTGTTGCAGCCAAAGACGAGAAAGGAGCCCCCAGGAGGGCACCTAACCCTTACTTGTTCATGCAGAATGCAAGCACTAAATCTCATCGATCTGATCACTACAAATTATTGGTAAGCTCTGCATGACACCAGACTGCTGTAAATTGGAGTTGGCAGTATTATCACTGAAAGAAATGCATGAGCTCCATGTTTGCCAAGGTGTGACCTCCTGGATTAGCTCTATAAGGACTGAGATGTCTAATCCAACTGCTGTTCTCGAGCAAATTATTTCAATCACAGAGTTAACTTTGCTTAATATTTCTTCATACTAGACACAAAGCATCACTTAAACATAAACCCAAAAGGATATCAGTGCAACATCTTCATCCCACCTGCTTCACATCTCTAGGTGAGACTGCTCCTCGAATCCTGTGTTCAGTTCTGGGCCCCTCCCCACCAGAAGGATGTTGAGGCTCTGGAGCGAGTCCAGAGAAGAGCAACGAAGCTGGTGAAGGGGCTGGAGAACAAATCTTATGAGGAGCGGCTGAGAGAGCTGGGGGTGTTTAGCCTGGAGAAGAGGAGCCCGAGGGGAGACCTCATTGCTCTCTACAACTACCTGAAAGGAGGTTGTGGAGAGGAGGGAGTTGGGCTCTTCTCCCAAGTGACAGGGGACAGGACGAGAGGGAATGGCCTCAAGCTCCGCCAGGGGAGGGTCAGGTTGGACATTAGGAAAAAATTTTCACAGAAAAGGTCATTGGTCCCTGGCAGAGGCTGCCCAGGGAGGGGGTTGAGTCACCTTCCCTGGAGGAGTTTAAGGCACGGGTGGATGAGGTGCTGAGGGACATGGTTTAGAGATTGATGGGAATGGTTGGACTCGATGATCCAGTGGGTCTCTTCCAACCTGGTGACTCAGTGATTCTAGGTGCAAGCGCACAAGGCTCAGCTGCATCAGGACATGAACACTCTCTTGCAGAGAGCCTCCTTCAGTGAGGCCATTCTCAGCAGACATTCTAACACCAGCTTGTAGAATAAAAACACAAAAGAACCACCCAAGAAATTATACATTGGTGCCAGAATACAGGAGGAAGCCTACTAACAACCTTGGTGACAAGCACTTGTATATTATAGGAGGCAAAGAGATTGTAGAAGACAATCTGGTTATTTAGGAAGCTGGCATGATTGCTAGCTTTGATAATCGACAGGAACACAAACCTTTTTCTTTTAGCCTCTTTTTTCCTTTGTAGGAAGAAAGCGCATAGGTATTCTCTCTCAATCAGGGCCCTTTGGCATCACCTCAAAGGCAAAGAGTTACTGAAGGAAAGCAATTAACAAAGGAGGCAGAAGGAAAGAGTTACTCAATGCTTTGAAGCCTGTTTGTGACGTGGGCCCATAGTGACATTCAATGTGAGGCAAGTTATATGCAGCCACAGAATCACCCGGCTGGAAAAGACCTTTGAGATCATCAAGTCTAACCATACCTGTCCACTACTAGATCACATACCTAAGCATTTCATCTACACATCTTTTAAACCCTTCCAGGGACGGGGACTCCACCACCTCGCTGGGCAGCCTCTGCCAGTGCTTGAGAACCATTTCAGTGAAGAACTTTTTCCTGATGTCCAATCTGAACCTTCCCTGGGGCAGCTTGAGGCCATTGCCTCTTGTTCTATGACCTATCACTTGGGAGAAGAGATCAACACTCACCTTGCTACAACCTCCTGTTGGGCAGTTGTAGACAGTAAAACTTAAAATGATTGACATTGTTAAAATGATTAGCAGGGAAAGCTGAAAAATTATAAACAAGGAAAACTGATTTGATAACCAAAGCTCTTACAGAAATGTGGGAGCTGCCACACCACATCTGAGAGGTAGGCAGGTACCTAGGAGGAAACTGAGGACACCTTGAGGAGTTCCAGCTGCAAAAGTTTGCAAATTTTGTATATACTTTTCTCCTCCAAATATCCAATAGAATTATATAGTCTAGTTAGGTAGAAACATGTTTACAGGATTAATCATAGAATCATAGAATCACCAGGTTGGAAGAGACTCACAGGATGATCGAGTCCAACCATTCCCATCAATCACTAACCCATGTCCCTCAGCACCTCGTCCACCCATCCCTTAAACTCCTCCAGGGAAGGGGACTCAACCCCCTCCCTGGGCAGCCTCTGCCAGTGCCCAATGACCTTTTCTGTGAAAATTTTTTCCCTAATGTTCAGGCTAAACCTCCTCTGACAAAGCTTGAGGCCATTCCCTCTCGTCCTGTCCCCTGTCACTTGGGAGAAGAGCCCAGCTCCCTCCTCTCCACAATCTCCTTTCAGGTAGTTGTAGAGAGCAATGAGGTCTCCCCTCGGGCTCCTCTTCTCCAGGATAAACACCCCCAGCTCTCTCAGCTCATGCATTCATGATTATTGTCTTATTATCAATATAGTTGACTTGAATTTGAGAAGCCAGGAGAAATACTCTGAACAAGTAGCCTCAGGAGATATTTACAGATGAACTGAATGGTTCACAATGAAGGGATAGGGCCAATAAATGCCCCGGGAATCTTAAAGATTGACACTGCAATTCCTAATTATTTTAAGCACCTACATTACAAAGTGGAGTCAGGGCTCCTGTTCTGGGCACACCTCCCTCCCTTCTCGAGGGATGCCCTGAGGAGAGCCTACCAGTCATCCCAAATGACACCCAGGGCAAAAATTATTCAACTTCGTGGGCCAAAAGTTAGGGGTGAACTGTAAGTGGGGCTTAACTCTGCAGACAGTGTAAGAGGTGAGGTCCCATCTTCTCGCTTCTGCTACTTTGGGACAGACTAAAAAGCCATCTGGTTTAATAATCTATTTCCTGCTAGGTCCAGTGGGCCATAATTAGAGGAAAATATAAGAAACATAAGAAAGATAATAAAGTGATATTTCCTGGACATACAGTGTGGATTGCCTTGAGTTAAAAGGGAAAGGGCTTTCTGAGTCAAAGGTTGCAACTGCAGCAACTTTGAACAGCTGAAGTATTCTCCACGAATTCTTCATAAATCCCACTACTTTAGCTCTCAGATCATACTACGGCACCAAATTCCACAGTTTCATCTGCACACAGTAATATTTTTCCTTATATTTGGTTGCCTCACAATTCTTCTACTGTGAGTAGCAGAGAATAACCATTCCCTCCAATCTCTGTTTTTTGTGGGACCCTCTCAAGTGCAGTAGGAGCTCCTTAAATCCTGATCATCTTTGTTATCCCTCTCTGCATAACATTTCTTTTGAAGTAAGGAGACCAAAGCCTTGTGCAGCATTCTAGATTGATGCATCACAGATTTATACAGTGAAATAATGAAGTTTTTTTGTTCTGCTCTTCACTCCTAGCTTAGTATTTTCCAACATTTGATTTGTCTTTTTAACCTTTTCTGAGCAAGTAAGCTGGTGTTCTCAGAAGGGAGGAGCCTAACATCTCCTTTCTCCTTCCATACACACTCTTTACATTCAGAAAACAGTGCAAGAAAGAAAAAAAAGAAAAAAGTCAATTATTCTCTTCATCCTCAAGTTCAGAAACTCACTACTCAAATAATTAGTCCCTACAGGCAGGAAAGTGAAAAATTCTGATAATTTCTCTTTATCAGAGTAAGAAGTAACTTATAGTGATAGTGAGATATTTCCTGATAGAGCATTTTTCTGCTGTAAAATAAGAACTCAACATGCAATTTCCAGAAGGGGAGAAAAATACAAACCAAACCAACAATGAGAAGATGACTCAGCTTCCCACTTCTGCAGCTCTTCCGCAAGAGCTCCTATCCAGCAAAAGGACCTACAGACGAGGTACAGGTTACACCAGCTTGAGTGACACCAGGCAAAAAAACTTCAGAAAACAACCAGCTTAGCTTCTTCCTCATCTCTTTTAAAGCTAATAATTAAAAAGCCTCTCCTTCCAACTGAAATCTGGCACATCAACCTTGGGGTCTTGGTTCCAAGGACAAGTTTTTAGGAACACCAAAACAGGCTACACGGCTACAGGGGAAAGACAAGCCCAGACTAGACTCAAGCTTCCATCTACAGTCCAGAAGCCATCTGGAGCATAACAACAACTTTATTGACTCGACACATTTTTGGACAATCCCACAGATAGAGTCTCCCTTGCACGTCAGCAGATGGCACTCTATATTTACTAGGTACATATTTTGCACACTTGCCAAAAAATGCTTCTTATGGAAGAGGAACTGTTCTTATGGAACTGTAGCAGTAGATCACAGGACCTTAAGCAGCTTCCCTTGGTGGGGAGCTCCGTGTTTTACCTATTCTACTGGCAACATGCCCTCAAAGCCCAGAAAGCCAACCACGTCCTGGGCTGCACCAAAAGAAGCGTGGGCAGCAGGGAGAGGGAAGGTATTGACCACCTCTACTCCATTGCTCATGTGACCTCACCTGGAGTCCTGTGTCCAGTTCTGGAATCCTTACTATAAGATGGAGATGGAACTGTTGGAACGGGTCCGGAAGGCAGCCATAAAGATGATTCGAGGACTGGAGCATCTCTGCTATGAGGCCAGGCTGAGAGAGTTCGGGTTGTTCTGCTTGGAGAAGAGAAGGCTCTGGAGAGAACTTAGAGCAGTTTCCAGTGCTGAAAGGGGCTCCAGAAAAGCTGGGGAGGGACATTTTGAAAAAGCATGGAGTGATAGGATGAGGGGGATGGCTTTAAATTGGAGGGAGAAGACTTAGATTATAGACATAGGAAGGAATTCTTCACAAGGAGAGGGTGGGGAGGCCCAGGTTATTCAGTCATGGTTGCCCCATCCCTGGAGGGGTTCAAGGCCAGGTTGGATGGGCCTTGGGCACCTGATCCAGTGGGAGGTGTCCGTGCCCATGGCAAGGGTGGAACTGGATGGGCTTTAAGATCACATCCAGCCCAAACCATTCTATGATTCCTCAGTGCAGATTTCAGCTTCCCCTGGGCCCACAGGCTGGTCAAGCATGTTGCTCAGGCCTGTAAAACTATAGAAACATGAACTGAACGCATAGTCTGTACTTTATGCAGTTAATAGGTAATCCCCTCTCCTATCTAAAGTGTGATAAGAATCAAATTTAGCCCTTTCTGCAAAGGCAAGAACAGGTTCAGCAAACCATCTGCATGATACCAAATGAGGTATACGTTAAAACAGAGCCCCCTTCATTTACCTGCTCAGGTCACTCTCGATAGAGTCGTATCGACTTCATTGAATTATTGGCCCTTTGTATTTACACAGCCAAAACAGTCATGGGAAAGCAGACTGAACGCCTCTTCCGAGCCCATCATGTACAAGATGCACCTTCAAATTAGAATTATTATTTGAAGATTTCTTTGCAAGACAAACAATAACAAGTTTGGGATGACAGCTGGCAGTCCCACATGGTACACTGCGATCCAAAAACAGCTCGGAAGAGACAGCGTATCTAGGGTTGACGGCTCACCAGGGCATTTAATAGAATCATAGAATCATTAGGTTGGAAGAGACCCACCGGATCATCTAGACCAACCATTCCTATCAAATCCTAAACCATGTCCCTCAGCACCTCGTCCAGCCATCCCTTAAACACCTCCAAGGTGAGGAAGGCAGGCTGGTGAGAATTCCTCATACATCGATATAGGCGAGTCCAGAGAAGGGCAACAAAGCTGGTGAAGGGGCTGGAGAACAAATCTTACGAGGAGCGGCTGAGAGAGCTGGGGGTGTTCAGCCTGGAGAAGAGGAGGCTGAGGGAAGACCTTATTACTCTCTACAACTACCTGAAGGGAGGTTGTGGAGAGGAGGGAGCTGGCCTCTTCTCCCAAGTGACAGGGGACAGGACGAGAGGGAATGACCTCAAGCTCCGCCAGGGGAGATTTAGGCTTGAGATTAGGAAGAAATTCTTCACAGAGAGGGTGGTTAGGCATTGGAACGGTCTGCCAAGGGAGGTGGTTGAGTCACCGTCCCTGGAGGTGTTTAAGGTGAGGGTAGATGAGGTGCTTAGGAGCATGATTTAGGGATTGGTGGGAATGGTTGGACTCGACGATCCGGTGGGTCTCTTCCAACCTGGTGATTCTGTGATTCTGTGATTGCCATCCCGCTGTGCACAGAACAATTTTTACAATGTGGTCAGGACTGCAAGTTTGACACCTTTGGAAGACTCACACAAGGACTGCTGGTTTCGATCAAAGCCGGCTTCATACAACAAGCTAAGAGTTATGAACAGTGATCGAGTCTAAACTCTTGTTTATCCCCTCAAAGATGAGATGAGATGGGAAACAAGTGTGGGATGTGTGGACAGGAGTGGAAGTTTCACATCTTTGAAAGTCTCACACAAGGGCACTTGGTCTCCATCAACGCCTGCTTCATACAGCAAGCTAAGAGTTATGATACTGAGCAAGCCTAAGCTCTTGTTTATCCCCTCACAGATCAGATGAGATAGGAAATGATGATGAAACATTTATTTTCTTCTTTTTTTATTCTACGCTATTAGGGTAAGTGCCAAAGTATGAACACAAGACCAGCGTAGTCCTTTGACGCTTCCTTTTTTGAAAACCATTCTAAACTATAATAATATATTAAATTTGATAAATAAAATCACTATCAATATTTAATTGATTCTTGATTACAATCAATTATATTTCTGAAACAATCAAGCATCCTACAATTAAAAATAATTGATTCATTAGCGCACCCCTACAAGACAATTACACAAATGCATTATTTATGTAATTAGATATATTTACAGTTCATTATTCCACTTTTTATTCTATTGTTGCAGAGCTACAGAAGTAGCTCCTTACTTTTACATCATCCTATGCCTTCTATTGACATAGAGATCACATTTATTTTATTTACCTTATTTCAAATTAGAAATCAAAACCTGAAGGATAATCAATCTCTACAAAACCAGTAATTAAATCTCATTTATTTGTCAAATGTGTGAAAAAAATAAGGGTAACAAAGGATTTTCCTGGGGAAATCTGCTTACCACAATGAAAAAAGCAGCTGTAAGTAACAGATTTTTGGAGGTTTCAAAAATATAAATTAAAATACCTACATGCCAGCCTCTTACTTAAATGAGAATTTAAGGATAAGCATGAAAAATAAACTAGTGAAACATTGCCGTGACCAGAGGTGCTACCAAAACCAAAAGAAACTACTGGCCACGTACTTTTTATTCCATTGTACTATCAAAACCAGTTCCAAAGCCTTAACAGTCATAACAGTCACAGTAACATCCTTCATGGATCCAAAATTTAGATGTTCTAGGCCTGCACCTATTTTACCATCTTCACGTAACAGCTGTGAAAGACCAAATTTACCAAGAAAACATAATAAACAAACAGAACGCTACCCAAACCCACTTCTCCCCGCAAGAAAACCAAAACCCATGACCAAAAAGCCCCCCAAACCCACCGACAATCCACCCTGTTATCTAGCAATTTAGCTGAAGTGCTCTGTGTTTATCTGACCCTAGTCTTAGTTCAACAGAGGAAGATGACACATACTCTGAACAACTTTTAGGAAGCACAAGGATGTCCCCAAGTGCTAGATTACTAGGCTTTGTGCTAACGTACATTTACCATTTAATTCCAGTTGACTCTACGTATTTAAAAGATGGGTAGAAGTGCTTAGGGATATGATGTAGTGGTGGACAGGTAAAGTTGGGCTTGATGATCTCAAAGGTCTTTTCCAACCTAGGGATGCAATGATTCTATGATATTTCAACTGTTTGCAGATGACTAGGTTCTGACGAGGCTGCCTTACAATCTCCCATCAGAGCAGCCCATTAGAGAATTGAGAACTTCCTGCAGTGAACCTGCATGGACAGTTTTCTCGTCCTGTTAACGCTACACTGCTCAGAAAGCTTAAACTGCAACCAGGGTGTCCACCTTGGGTTTTGATCAGCTTCTTTTCAATACTCTCCATACTATTAGAGTTGCGGTTGTTCAGCCTAGAGAAAACAAGGCTCCAAGGAGAACTTAGAGAGACTTTCGAGTACCTGAAGGGGCTACAAGAAAGCTGGGGAGGGACTTTTTACACAGGTGTGGAGTGATAGGATAAGGGGGAATGGCTTTAAATTGGAGAGGGGAAGATTTAGACTAGACATTAGGAAGGAAATTCTTCACTGTGAGGGTGGTGAGGTTGTCGCTCCATCCACAGGCAGAATTAATGATCTAGCTCCCTTGCAGTTGCTCAGATGCCATCACAAATGCTTCCTTTCAACTTTTACGATGCTCTGACGATGGTAAAACTTCACTCATTCCTGCAAGCCTGGGTGAACGGTCTAGACGTAGGTTGTGCTGTGCGTGTCTCGCTTTGTGACACAAGCCAGTCACAGTCAGAAGCGGATACTCAGAGGACAACACAGCAGGAACTTGAGGTGCAGCAGAGAAAACTTTGACGATAATTTATGTCACTCTTCCTTAGCAGCCTTGGTGCTGAAAGATACAGCTCTGATCAACTCGACAGCCAATTCTGGAAAGTCTCAGCCAAAGAGAATCCCATGAGCTGTATTTTTCGTAACAATAAAGGATGCCCTCTCAGATCCTATGAAAGGGACAAGCTACTTGAGAACAACCAAGGACTGGCCAGCTGCACAGAGTAGAACCTGTCTGTATATTGTACCCACATCAGGCAATGGAACTCCAAAGTGGTTGAGATCAGGAAGGCAATCAAGAAAACGATCAGGCAAAACAGAAGATTTCTTCAGCTGGCTACGCTACAAAGCAATCACTGACCAACACAAAAACCCCAGAAATACTCTAAAATGATCGTGTATTCACCCCTGGGTCTCCTGGATTGAATTTAACAGATATGAACAGAAAGTAGGTGGGATTTCCATTTATACATGTCCACCTTTTCCAATTGCCTCCTCATTTTTCACCAGTTAAAACTTCTCTTTTCTTACACTTATTTCTCTATGGTTATTAAAGACTGTAATGCAAAGGAAGAACACTTACTTTACTGCAGCCCTTCTTTAAATCTCCTCCATTTTTGGTGGTTAGACTGGGTAGGAATTTCTAAGCCCCACTGAGGTTCAAAGAAACCAAAACACGCTGGTCTACCTCCCCATCCAATGCTATTCCACATTTCACCCGGGCATCGCTTATAAAAATCTTCCAACTCCATCTGCAAAGAAGCACGGCCGCCTTCAAAGTCATTGCATCTTCGAAATCAGAGGAAAGTTCTTCCAAGTGCATTTATTTAATTCAAAACACTAACGTGCTGACAGCTGTTGAGCTGCTTCATTTAGCTGCCACAACAGACCATAAAGCACCACACTGAAATGGACGCTTCTGCGGGTGACATCTGCCACTCTTCCATTAACTGCTGCTTCACCACAAACGTTTTACTGAAAAATTAATTTGGCTATGTGCATGCAACGCGCTCTTTTTTTTTTTTATGTATTAAAACATCTGGGGTTTTGCACTGCAAGGTTCTCCCTAATGTAATGAAGTCCAAATAGAAGATTTTAAACTGCCATTTTTGGCTAAGACAGGAGGAGGATAACTGCAGAGAGAGACTATGCCTCATCTACTCAGGAAAGCATACCTCCTGTGCCATAAATTAGAATTATGGAATCATTAAGGTTGGAAAAGACCTTTAAGATCACTGAGTCCAACTGTTAACCGAGCACTGCCAAGTCCACCACTAAACCATGTCCCTAAGCACCACATCTAAACATCTTTTAAATACCTCCAGGGAGGGCAACTCAACCACTTCCCTGCAGCCTGTTCCAATATTCAACTACCCTTTCAGTAAAGTAATTTTTCCTGATGTCCAATCTAAAGCTCCCCTGGTGCAGATAGAGGCCATTCCCTCTCATCCTGCTCCCTGTCACCTGGGAGAAGAGACCAACACCCTCCTCTCTACAACCCTCTTAGGAGGGAATCCTAAGCACGCCCTTAAAACCTTAGATTATTAGTCCATGTTATGATGAATTTTCAGTTTTCCTCAGCAGAAATACAGCAGGGATGAGTTAGGTGCACTGTGCTAATCACCCAGATTACTGCTGAAACGTTTGATCCTAACAACTGGATGGAGAAATGAATTGTAGTGACTTAGAATGGACTTTGAAAATGTTCCTGAGTAATAATGGAGCTGTTGGAAAAGGTCTAGAGGGCTACAAAGATGATCTGTGGGCTGGAGCACCTCTGCTCTGAGGACAGGCTGAGAGACGTGGGGTTGGTCAGCCTGGAGAAGAGAAGGCTCCAGGGAGACCTTAGCCTGGGGAGAGACTTTGTACAAGGGCCTGGAGTGATAGGCTTTAAATTGGAGGGAGAAGATTTAGATTATAGACATTAAGAAGAAATTCTTCATGCTAAGGGCGGTGAGGCCCTGGGCCAGGATTCCCAGGGAAGCTGTGGCTGCCCCATCCCTGCAGGGGTTCAAGGCCAGGTTGGATGGGGCTTGGAGCCCCTGATCCAGCGGGGGGTGTCCCTGCCCATGGCAGGGGGTGGAACTGGATGGGCTTGGAGGTCCCTTCCAATTCAAGCCATTCTGTGATTTATAGGATGAAGCTCCACAAAAAAAAAATATCTTTTAAGAAGTCTTTTAGTTAGGCTTCTTTCTTAATTTACTTTCCTGCTTTCGAAAACCCAACAGTATGGGTGTTGCAGAATGTCTGCATCTCCCAACATAACTGAAGGCCTTTAGCGTAGTTGCATCCTCTGCTTTCTCATAGTCTCGCTCCACTGGTTACTGCCACTCTGAGACAATTTAAAGAAAGCATCCCAGTCTGTCTGATGCTAATTGGACAGTTTAGCCTTCTTAGTCCTTCCTCCCACACAAATCCATGCCTGTTTCAACGGCCAAACCCACTACTTCACTCGCATTTAAGAAAACTGCTCAACAGTCATCAAGGAAGGAATTCCAGGTTTCTACTGGCACATATTAGAGGAAAACCAGAGAAGATGGACAGAGCTGAAGCTCTGCGTTCATGCATTTTCAAGGCTCTTGCTGGAGCAGGAGTTTTCAGCAGCTGCACAACGCTGCAAGTTGGCATAAGTTCTTGTTACAGTGCCACAGGCTACATTCAACAGCCTAATTTAACACTGATGGCAAACTGCAATTAGTGCTGCTCCTGCACTAAAGAAAATAATCCATGAAATCCGTCATTTTCATCGCCACATTAAAATTTACCAGGAAAACATTCACCTTTGCTGACTTCTGTTCAGTTTTGCTGTTTTTTCCTTCGGATTTCATGTGAACTGCTGTCAATTATGAAATCCAAGGAAAAAGCAGCCAGAAAACCAAATTTGTATAAATTTTTAATGGGGACAAAACTTGTGTCATTTCCAATTTCCCTACACATTTGTGGAACTACCAAGATACACAGACTGTCACTCCAGATGACAGTTCATCTAATTAAGTCGGCTGTCTTGGACACGAGATAGCAACAGGCACCCGGAGAAGAGCACAAACCTAGAAGATGCAAATACATGTTTTACTTGTTTGTGTCCTGACATGAGACGAGGAATATATCCAATGGAAATGTTCCCATTATTCCCACAATGTAATACACCTGTGACTTCTGCTGCAACATCTTCCTGCAATGAGTTACAGCCAATGGTTCACAGCTGACTGAACATGAGCCAGCAGTGGCCCAGGTGGCCAAGAAGGCCAAGGGCATCTTGGCTTGGATCAGAGACACCGTGGCCAGCAGGAGCAGGGAAGGGATTGTTTCCCTGGACTCTTCTTCACTGAAAGGTTTCTCAAACACTGACAGAGGCTGCCCAGGGAGGTGGTGGAGTCCCCATCCCTGGTGAGATACAGGTAGATGAGGTAGATATAGTTTAATAGTGGACAAGTACAGTTTGGCTTGATCTCAAAGGTCTTTTCCAGCCTAAGGATTCTATGACAGCAGTAGAATATTTTATCTTATATTTCCAAATTTGCCTCAGTTTATTTTGAGTACTCTTTAAAACCTTAATAATTTACCAATCTTGCACTTCATCGCAACAGTAAAGTTAAACTGTTTTCAACAAGAAGCGTTTGCACAGTTTGACACTTTTAAGTGTCACTTGAGTGTCTTGTAACAATTGAGGTAAAGGTCCTTATCACAAAATCCAGTTCCAGGTCTAAATATGTTCTTGTATGTCTGGTAGTTCTCTGCCAGGATTATATGTGAACATTAGGAAGAATTTCTTCACCGTGAGGGTGGGGAGGCCCTTGAACAGGTTTCCCAGGGAAGCTGTGGCTGCCCCATCCCTTGAACACTTGGAGGTGCTCAAGGCCAGGTTGGATGGCGCTTGGAGCCCCTGATCCAGTGGGAGGTGTCCTTGCCCATGGCAGGAGGATTGGAACTGGATGATTTTTAAGCTCCCTTCCAGCCCAAACTATCCTATGATTCTATGATTAGGAGCATTACAGTCTAATTATACATATCTTTAAATAGAAGCCTTCCATGTTCTTCTTCAGTGATATAGTCAGCTCTTCTCTTCTATTCTAGTTTCTTTCTTCTTGCAAACACAAACAGGTAAGGTTCAATATTAAAAGGCCATGTGTTTGGAGTTGGAGAAGATGGGAAATTCTTTAGGTTGCAGCTAGCACCTATTAATATTTTCTTTGTGTTTGAGCAATAAATGGAAGAAATTCTGGAGGAGTTATACAGAAGAGTCAATACACGTTATAATAGACAGAAGGCCAAATGAAGACAAACAGTATGACCGCAGCCATCTGGTTATTCTGTGTCTACCTGCAGCTGCCAGCCATGCCCCATACGGAATCCAAACACCTTGCCCATAGTCCTGAACCCAACTTGAAAGAAGAGACATCAACATTCATGTTGCAGTGAAGGTTGGGAAGGAGAGGCCTGATTCAATGATGCCTGCTGGTATAAACCTCTAGGAAGGAATAAAGAGAGCAAAAGGGTACGGTCAGAGATCCATCTGTGATCGGGAGGATGCTAACGGATACAAAGGCCAGCGACAAAGCAACGAAGCTGGTGAAGGGGCTGGAGAACAGGCCTAATGAGGAACGGCCGAGAGAGCTGGGGGTGTTTAGCCTGGAGAAGAGGAGGCTGAGGGGAGACCTCATTGCTCTCTACAACTACCTGAAAGGAGGCTGTGGAGAGGAGGGAGCTGGGCTCTTCTCCCAAGGGACAGGGGACAGGATGGGAGGGAATGGCCTCAAGCTCCACCAGGGGAGGTTCAGGCTGGACATTAGGGAAAAATTTTCAGGGAGAAGGTCATTGGGCACTGGCAGAGGCTGCCCAGGGAGGTGGTGTTGATTCACCTTCCCTGGAGAGGTTTAAGGGGCGAGTGGACAAGGTGCTGAGGGACATGGGTTAGTGTTTGATAGGAATGGTTGGACTCAGAGATCTGGTGGGTCTTTTCCAACCTGGTGATTCTATGATTCTATAACCACCTACTTGGACAGCTGTATAGAACAGGAGACAGTTGTAAAGAATAATCCAACAGCAGCAGAGAGAAGCTGGTTTCTTGTATCATCTGAATACCAGACAATGTTACATCCAGATGCCATCAGTTTAAGAGCAAGTAATCCATTCCGAAGAAAGTTAGGACTGAACTCTATGGATGTATCTGACCTTTCATCCTTGAAATCAGGCATTACTGCCATTCTCATTGCACAAAAAATAGTAAAAATGGAGTTGGCAGCACAGAAGAGAACTAATAACTGAGGATACAAACTCTGCCTGTCTCCACGTAAAAGGACAGAAGTGTTGGAGACCACCCTTGTTAATACACTACTTCCTCCTTGACCTCAAACATGGGAAAAAGATTACAAACTAGGTCAGAACACTGAAGAAGAGCATGAAAGAACGACACGAGCAGCTGGAGCGCAAGCAAAAAAGGTCAAGAGACAAAACATGACCATAAGAAACAAAGGAACCCTACAGAGCAGCGACGAGGTCAGGGACACTTCTGAAGTGGATCTGACCAGAACCTGCCCTTCAACTGGGTGCTCCAAAACACCAAAGTGTTTGCAAACTCTAATCGTGAAGTAGAACAACGTAATTTTTTAAATAGCAAAAATTCTCAGAGTGGTCAAATAAGAAAAATGTAAAAATCTTTGTAAATGAAGCTTGCTTGTCCTTACCATGAACTTACAGACCAAATTTTTCGTCTTTTTATTCTAATCCAGCAGTCGCTTTGCCCTTTCCATGTGTATAAATAGCCTAACCTCCTCCTGGCCCCTATCTGTTACCTGCCTGTCTCAATCTCTTAATTTGCTGTTTCAGACCCTGGTTGCTACAGCCTAACTTCTAAAAATGCGTTTCTACTGAGCACACTCTTGGGAAAGTGCAATCTACCTCCCCAGAGACTTCCATATGATTCCAAATACAAGCAGCCACAGGAAGGGAACCATACAAGCTATTGAACAAAATGTATCTATGCAGTAAGCTGAAAACAAATAAATAAAGGGGAAATCAGCATTAACAATGAGAAAGATGTTAGCCAACTGTTCAGAGAATGCAGAGAAGCCAGTGGGTTTAATAACTTTTTGCATTAGTCTTCAAGAAGAGGATCCATTGGTATCAAGCAAAATTAACAGCAACAACAGTCAGAGGTAAACTGAGAATAGAGGTAATTAGATTAATTACACCTTGCAAATGTTGTTGGCCTGACAAAAACCAGCTAAGATATCAAGAAAATAGCTGAAGAGACATGAGAACTGAGTTCTCCTGGCCTCAGGTTGTGCCAGGGCAGGTTCAGATTGGACATTAGGAAAAATTTCTTCACTGCAAGGGTTCCCAGGCACTGGCAGAGGCTGCCCAGGGAGGCGATTTAAACACCTCCAGGGATGGGGACTCAAAGACAAGTAGACGAGGTGCTCAGGGATATGATTTAGTATCAGATGGGTACGGTTTGGCTTGATGATCTCAAAGGTCTTTTTTTCCAACCTAATGATTCTACTATTTCTATGAGAGCACCCTGGGATGTCTCATGGAAGATGGGCAAGCATGTTGTTCGTGTTTAGAACAGGAGGGAAGAGGAGCTAGGAAACCATGGAGATCTCAAGCTGAATTTTAGATTTGTGAACATTTCTGGATAAAGCAAACCATCGTGCAGCTGCGCAATAACAGATCTAAGTAGCAATCGATACAGATTTGTTAGGAACAAACTGACAGAACAATCCAATTTCTTTCTGTGTGTGGCTAATAGGCCTTTTTAGTAGGAGAGGAGTAATCACCATACATCTTGACTTCAGTAAGTCGTGATGAAATCTGAAACCAGAAATTAGATAACTGCACCCACGCAGGACCAATGTTTCACTGTCAGACACAAAGATGGATTGAGTGGTGCTTCAAAGGGTCTGTCCAGGGTTCACTCCTTCTCAGCGTTTCTGTTAACAACCTAGATGATAGATGGAAGAAAATATTCCTGACAGCATGAGGGATTTGCAAGTACGTTGGAGAAAGGATTCGAATAGGAGAAGGTTCCAAATAAGTTTTGACATTCTAGAGAAATAGTGATTACTCGATCACAAATATAAGATAAGGAAGAGCCAGTTAGTAACAGTTCTGTTAAAAAAAAAAATAAAAGATCAAGGAGGTGTCAGTTGGGGGGTAATTCCAATCTATGAATCACAAGCATGACATTGCACAATGGTTTTGGATATTAGAGGGAGACGTGAACAAAGAGGAGGAATAAAAAAAGAGTCACAAGAACCAGTAGATCTGGAAAACCAGAGCCACAAAAAAAAGAGAAAAAAGGAAGAAAATAATCTCTTCTCCATGTCAGTGAGGGACAGAACAAGTATCACAGAATCACAGAATAACCAGGTTGGAAGAGACCCACTGGATCGTCGAGTCCAACCATTCCCACCAATCCCTAAATCATGCTCCTAAGTACCTCATCCACCCTCACCTTAAACACCTCCAAGTAGTAATGGGTTCAAATACCAACCAGAAAGATCCAGGATAGACTTGAGGAGAATTACTCCATTGAGCACAATATTCATAGAATCATAGAATCATAGAATCCCTAAGTTGGAAAAGACCTTTGAGATCATCAAGTCCAACCGTACCAGTCCACTACTAAATCATGTCCCCTGAGCACCTCATCTACCTGTTTTTTAAACACCTCCAGGGATGGAGACTCCACCATCTCCCTGGGCAGCCTCACCGGTGCCCGAGAACACTTTCAGTGAAGAAGTTCTTCCTGATGTCCAAACTGAACATCTCCTGGTGCAGCTTGAGGCCATTCCCTGTCGTCCTATCACCTGTCACTTGGGCAAATAGACCAACACCCACCTCTCTACAAGCTCCTTCCAGGCAGTTGTAGACAGTGATAAGGTCTCCCTTCAGCCTCCTCTTCTCCAAGCTGAACAAGCCCAGGTCACTCAGCCTTTCTTCATAAGACACAGGCCTCAACGAAGCACTGGAATAAATTGTCAAGAGAATCCATCCGCAGCAATCTACAAAATAGAACTTACAATCTGATTCAACTTGGGGGACACAGATGGCTACTCCAAGTCTCATCCAAGGCAGTTTTCCAAGACAATGAAGTTCTGGCTCCTCCCTGAAGGGCATCCTGTCACACAGGTACAGTTCCTCTATAGAAACACAATCTGTTGTACAATGGACACTGATTCAATATTTTTCATTGCAAAAGAGCATGTTTATGGACGTTGTAGTCTCAAATACTAGTAAATACTGTTTGTATCCTTGCAAGCAAAAGTAGAAAAAAATCCACCCAAAAAACCAAAACAGAGGAGAGACAATTATTTAAGTTTTGTTCTTTCATCAGAAAAAAACCATATGCCCCATCCTTTTTCCCCTTTCCAATAACACGTTCCCCACAACAATAATGGTTCAGTTCTAACTGCTAAGGCTGAATCTCCAATGTGATTCAGAATTTCTAGCCTGAAGATGGGAATCATTAACAGACTTTGCCACAGAATTTTCCGTGATGATGACTTGTTGCTATGGGAGTCAACCTCTGAAGCAAAATTGGAAGGAAGAAGTATTATAGCATTAATCACATCATTAATACAGCCCTAATAAGCTGAGGTTCATAACCTCTGGATGCTGATGAATTGGAGTCAGATAAACCTGGTCTGCCCAGTGTTTTAATCACTGCAATGTTTGCTGAAGGCCACTGCAGCATAACTTATAAATATACAGCTGCTCTACTGCTTTTACTTTGAAAGTAAAAACATAAACTAAGAGCTGATCAGACTTAACAGGGAAACTGTTAACTTCAATCCTCGGAACATATCAAAGCCAAAGGAGTTTGCAGACAAAGATAAGATGCTCCAAGCAAAGCTTCCTTATTTCATTAAAATTGTTCTGAAATAATTTCCAAGTATCAGGGAGATACAATACAATTCCTTGTTAAGCTTCAAGACTTCTCTCCCCAAAAATTCGTGGTAGATGTCCAATTAAACTAATTTGGTTGAGGTTTGGCATGTCGTTCTGTACCGTGGCATCCATACTGAGGATGTAGAAAAAAGGAAATACCACGGCAGCTCAGCAGAATGTGAGATAAGAATAGAAAGGAAGAGAAAAATGAGTTGCAGAGAAGACGTGACCGGTGGAATCTAACCTCCAGAGATTCCTGAACTAATTACACTCAATTATTCACCCATCACCAAGAGCGCCTGTTGAAGAGCATGAGAGTCCTAAGGTAAAAGAGTTGCTGCTCATTTTCCTCATGCATCAGGCTCAGACACGGTCTGTCACAAAAGCACAGATATTTTCATATTAGTTTTTCCTCCCACTGCTGGTACCAAGTTGCTCTCAGAAAACCATATCATTAGGCAGCAAGATTTCCGTTTCATGCTTTGCTGATGACAACTGAATTCTCTATGGTTATTCACCATTTTGGTTTAAAACAGAGGACAAACAGGCCTTCACAGGGAGTGAAAGTCACAATTAAAAAGGTCTCGTTCAACTTATTTAAATAGAAAAGTGTTTATAACACACCGTTGGACTCAAAAGACGTTTCATTCACAGTAACTGCCAACTTTACTGAATGTTGTGTTACTGACAGACCTGAAAACTCTTCAGGTAGTTTCACTCCAGCAAATCACAATAAAACAAAGCCCCAAACCTCACCCAACAGGCTGTTTTCATACTGCGAGGTTTCTTTCTCCATTATCCCCAACCCACAAAGTAATCTGGAAATCAGCCTTTGATATAGACGCGATAGGAATAAGAAAGATGTGATCATAGAGTACTTTATAAACAATAAGTGACCAGGAAACCACTTCTTGTAGTTATTTTCCAGAGAAAAATTGCATTTAACTGCTATCAGAATTGTAACAAACCCAAAACATACCCTAAAGAGCCCAGCTCTTTCCCATAAATCTGGCACAACTAAAAATGTCAGGAAACCTCCAAACTGTTGAGCTAAACAAGTGTCAGCCTAAAACACAACAACCAAAAGGACCAGTCTAGAAATGGTGCCGCATGAGACCTTTTTGAGCAACAGTTCAACCCTAAAATGTCAAGCAATCCCAAAACATAGATATAGAGTTTTTCCATAGTGATTTTTGTTTAGGCACGCCTGTTTACAGATGTTCTTCTAAATCTCCGTCTCCTATTTAAAACTGTTTTTGGATTCCAATGCTGTTAATCAAAATTCCTAACACTGAAATCAATGAAAGTCGTCTCTGAGCTTCCCTCTGAGACCAGGGGATGGACATCTAAGTTACCGACATCCTGGTTTTGATTACAAGACAAAGGTAACCTCAGTTCCTCAGCCATCCTATGTCTGGCAAAAAAAATTGGGTCAAAAGGGAAAGATTTTATATATTCACACTGGGATAACAGGAAAGGAGTCAGCTCACAAACCTCTCCACATTTAGTTCTTCTAATACATTTAGGGTCAAGAAGGAGGGAAGCAAACTAAAGAAACCAAGCGATGTAGCTCTTGCTCCCAAACACCTGAGGAGAATTTTGCTGGGCTGGATACGCTCTCTCCAGGTCTCACAGTGATATTAAACTCATCAGAGAGCACGAGCCATCTAACCGTTCAACTTAATTTGTATGCAGCGTGGACTGCTCAAATTGTTTCCAATTATCGTGTGGTTTTTTTCAGGAAACAGATAGTGCTTGTCTACACTTGGAACCTACTAACATTGCTGGAAAGATAGCAGCGACACTTCTGTGAGCGTATCTGCGGATGCAAGACCCGATTGCATTGACAATGAGCTCAACTTGCCTGAAACTTGCAGTTTCCCTCTCCACGAATGGACCTGACTCATTTTTTCCAAACCGTAAGAATTTCCCTCTTGCATTTTCCAACCGCAACAAAGAGCTTTCCCCTCAAAAAAAAAACCTGGATTGAGTTTGCTAATCAGGCCTTTTATATCCAGCCAATTATTTTTATGATACTGGCATCTAAGTACATTTTCCAGATGTTACTATAAAACTTCAACACTTTCCCCACCTGTGTGTTAAAAAAATACCTGTGGAATAAGCAAAGCAGCTTAAACAAACCCAATATCAAATGAATCCTGATTCAGTCTCCAAGCTACTGTCTATTATCTCACTCAGCTTCACTGAATAACATTTAGAGATGTGATTAGGAGAGGTGATATGTTTACATTTACACTAATTTTAAGATATTTATATCATACTTTTTCACCCTTTCTTAGCTGGATGCATTAGAATGAACTTGAGAATACATTGTGCTGCTCAGGAGTGCAAGTTTGTATATTCAGTTTAGAAGATAATCTGACTGACACCTTAAAGTGGATATAGGAGAGACCTGAATATAAAAGCTCTCCCTCTCCTTTCGTTCATTTGCTCTTGGATACTATCACGCTCCAGTCAAGGTCCTCTTGGCACTTCTTGAAAAACCTTTACTTTCACGCATGGATTTGATTCACTTAAGCTTGTCCTTATAAACAATATCAATTTGCTAAGCAAAAAAAGCCTGTACAATTTCTACACTTAAATTCTCACAATATATTATCTCCATGGAAGAACTGTCTTCTAAATGACAATAAGCCCTTTCCCACCACCAAACTGTTTTTGGGGTTTTTTTGCATAAACAGGAGACCACCGATAACAGAGAGCCCTTCAGAAGGCGATGAAATTACTTTTCAGAGTACTTTAAGAATCCTTATGAGGAAAAGGGTCACTAACAAGATAACTAGTACTTAAACACACACTTAATTTTGTACATAAGTACATTTATCAAAGCTGTTCTATTACTGTAAAAAGAGGAATCTACCAGATTCTTCTCTTGACGGATTTCCAAAAGCATTTCTGAATATCATAGTTAATTGATGTGGAGAAAAAAGCATAGTATGAAGATTTAAAACCGCTGACCACCTTCAAAGCAGGAGACAGGTACTTCAAAGACACTGTTCTGACATTGTTAGTTGTGAACGCTACCGATTTCTGGAAGACATCAGCCTCGAGCTACTTGTGGGCAAGTAACTAAAAATCCCTTTTTTCCATGAAAGGAAACCACATAGAATCATAGACTCATAGAATAATCGGGTTGGAAGAGACCCACCGGATCATCGAGTCCAACCATTCCTATCAATCACTAACCCATGTCCCTTAGCACCTCACCCACCCGTCCCTTAAACCCCTCCAGGGAAGGGGACTCAACCCCCTCCCTGGGCAGCCTCTGCCAGTGCCCAATGACCCTTTCTGTGAAAAATTTTTTCCTAATGTCCAGCCTGAACCTCCCCTGGTGGAGCTTGAGGCCATTCCCTCTCGTCCTGTCCCCTGTCACTTGGGAGAAGAGCCCAGCTCCCTCCTCTCCACAACCTCCTTTCAGGTAGTTGTAGAGAGCAATGAGGTCTCCCCTCAGCCTCCTCTTCTCCAGGCTGAACACCCCCAGCTCTCTCAGCCGCTCCTCATCAGGCCTGTTCTCCAGCCCCTTCACCAGCTTTGTTGCTCTTCTCTGGACTCGCTCCAGAGCCTCAACATCCTTCTTGTGGCGAGGGGCCCAGAACTGAACACAGGATTCGAGGTGCGGTCTCACCAGTGCCGAGTACAGGGGGAGAAGAACCTCCCTGGACCTGCTGGCCACGCCGTTTCTGATCCAAGCCAAGATGCCATTGGCCTTCTTGGCCACCTGGGCCACTGCTGGCTCATGTTCAGTCGCTGTCAACCAGCACCCCCAGGTCCTTCTCCTCCAGGCAGCTTTCTGGACAGACTTCTCCTAGTCTGTAGCACTGCAGAGGATCACTGCACATTCAGAGGATCATTGTATAACTACAGTCAGTAACTGAATACGAGCTTTGATTAGTACCGCTCACCGTTAGTACAAAACACTGAGCTGCACTGTTTTATTCCATTTTCTCCAGTTAGCACCTTTTAAGAGTCGTCTTCTTGTCTTCTGAGGAGCCATAAAAACATGCCATCTGTAAACCACGAGAACGTTGACTCACCCTGCACTGTCAGACATGGCAGGTAGCTTTCCCACACCTGGACTGCAGCCAGGTTATAAAATACAATACAATGACAGAGTAGGGCAAATCCCCACAAAGCAGCACAGTGCTCAGAGCAGGAACAAACATGCAATTGCTTTCACTGTAATTTTGACAGCCAAGAGAGCAGAGACTGGGGGAAGTAAATTTCCAATTGTGAAATAAAGAAATGTTGCTACTTTGTCTTGAATCATGGAATAGTTTGGGTTGGAAGGGACCTTGAAGCCCATCCAATTCCAACCCCCTGCCATGGGCAGGGACACCTCCCACTGGGTCAGGCTCCCCAAGGCTCCATCCAACCTGGCCTTGAACCCCTCCAGGGATGGGGCAGCCACAGCTTCCCTGGGCAACCTGGGCCAGGGCCTCCCCACTCTTGCTGTGAAGAAATTCCTCCTTACCTCAAAATCTCCTCCTCTCCACTTTAAAACCATTCCCCCTCATCGTGTCACTCTTTAGTACTGATGATAAATTTCACTCTCTCTAGTAAACAGTTGTGCTTTTAACACAAGCAGGAGCTACTGCCTCACAAAGTGACAAGATGCAGCTGCTCCAAAAGAAACTCAGCAGTTCCCACCTCACATCCCTGCACTGGAGAAGCACTCGCCTCACGTAGGAGTGAGCTGGAGCATCGCCTTTGCAGAAGAAAGTAACTCCTAGATGTGACACCACAGCTTTTTCCACCCCTTCAGCATTGGTCCCATCCTTATCACATGCTGTAGCCTACGTATTGGCCTTTACAGCAGCAAAACAAAGAGAATGAACAGAATACGAAGTTATTATTCTCATGCCAGTGAGATTCTGTTTCTGAGCTTTCATTATTTAGAATGCATGGCTTCCTGCTCACCTGACCCCAGTTCACAATGAAAACCACTGCAGTCTTCCACAGGCTGCTAAACTGTCTTTGGAGGACAAGGTAATTTCCAGATTCTTCTCAGAATTTCTTCTTTACTCCTCACCTCCCACTTTGACTGCTGGACCGTTCAGGGAAGATCTTGGAACAAGTTCCTTACGAGGAGCAGCTGAAGAACCTGTGGTTTTTTAGCTTGGAGAAGAGGAGGCTGAGGGGAGACCTCATTGCTCTCTACAACTACCTGAAAGGAGGTTGTAGAGAGGTGGGTGCTGGTCTTTTCTCCCAGGTGACAGGGGACAGGACAAGAGGGAATGGCCTTAAACTGTATCGGGGGAAATTTGGATTGGACATTAGGCAAGATCTCTTCACTGAAAGGGTTCTCAAGCACTGGCTGCCCAGGGAGGTGGTGGAGACCCCATCACTGGAGGGCTTTAAAAGGCAGGTAGCTGAAGCACTTGGCAATATGATTTAGTAGTAGACATGTCTGGTTGGAGTTGATGATCTCAAAGGTATTTTCCAACCTAATGACTCAATGATTGGTTTAAATATCTTAGTTCCCTGGTATTTCATATCAAATACTTCTTCAAACACGGGAGTCTTCATTTACTGGTGCTGGCAGTTTAAGTGGGACACTCCAGCTGCGCTTTGGTCTTCCTGACCTCATCCCTACCCAACCGGGCAGTGTCCCTATACACATGCCAAGTTACTCATCCCTGCTCGCGCTGCCTGTGCAATTCCCTCTTCTTTAGTTTAACCAGCAGGTCTCGATTCAGGCACACCGATCTCTTCCCTTCCCTGCCTGATTTTCTACATACGGGAACAGAGCGCTCTTGTGCTTTATGAAAAGCATCCTTGAATATTTTCCAGCTCTGCTCTGCTCCCTTGTCTTGGAGGACCATGTCCCAGGGGGTCCTACCAAGCAATTCCTTGAAGAGCTGGAAGTCTGCTTTCCTGAAATTTAGTGTCCTAACTACACTCCTCACCTGTCCCATATCCCTCTGGACCTCAAACTCCATCAGAGTGTGATCCCTGCAGCCCAGACTGCTTCTGATCCTAATATCACTGATGAGCTCACCTGTAGTGGTGATGATAAGGTCCAGTATTGCATCTCCTCGGGTGGAGGTCTCTATCGGCTGGACTAAGAAGTTATCCTCAATGCACTCCAGGAGTCTCCCAGCTCAGCTTCCGCGACCCAGAGGAGATGCAGCAGGCCTGCCTTTGAGGCCCTGGTCTCCACAAAGCCGTCAGCCCCTAAGCTGCTTCGTTACCCTCAGCGAACACCTGCCCAAGACGTCACCTCAACAACAAAGTACCGAGAGCCAAACCCTGGGTGAGGGCTTCAGGGAAGCGCCAGAGCTCAGATTCCAGCAGCCGAATGCTAGAAGAGAACAAACACAATGATCACACCCAGAAGGATTCCATTCCAGAACAGCCAGCGACAGCTGCCATGAATTTTTAAAGCTGGAAGAGACCCTAATACGAGCTAGTGTGAAGCCTTCATTCCATCCAGAGTATAATTATATCATTCTGCTTGACAACGTGACATAGAGGGGGCAATAAAATACCCATTTCACAGCGAGGCTGGTATGACGTGGCTACCATGGATGGTTAGGCTACTTAATTTATGTTTCAGAACTCATTTGAATTCATTAAGCATTTCCTACTATTTTGGGCCTTGCTATAGATAGCTGCTTATGAAGGTTATAAGAAATAAACACTTTAGGCGCAGGCAATTTATTCCTTCCTTCTACCAGACTATTTTTTGTGAAATCGTGTGCTACAGAGTAATAACTACAATATCTGTAGAAAACACGACAAACTAAAGCAAATCGCATCCTGGGCTGCACCAAAAGCAGCGTGGCCAGCAGGGTGAGGGAGGGGATTCTACCCCTCTATTCCTCTCATGAGACCCCACCAGGAGTCCTGTGTCCAGTTCTGGAATCCCCAACAAAAGAAGGATAGGAGACTGTTGGAACAGGTCTAGAGGAGGCCACAAAGATGACCAGGGGGCTGAGGCACCTCCATACGAGGACAGGCTGAGAGAGTTGGAGTTGTTCAGCCAGGAGAAGGGAAGGCTTCAAGGAGACCTTATAGTGACGTTCCAGTACCTGAAGGTCTCCAAGAAAGTTGGGGAGGGATGGTTTACAAAGGCTTGTGGTGATAGGACAAGGGGCAATGGCTTTATGTTGGAGAGGGGAAGATTTAGGCTAGGCATAAGGAGGAATTTCTTCACCATGACAATGATGAGACACTGGCCCAGGTTGCCCAGGGAGGCTGTGGCTGCCCCATCCCTGGAAGGGTTCAAGGCCAGGCTGGATGGGCCTTGGGCACCTGATCCAGTGGGAGGTGTCCCTGCCCATGGCAGGGGTGGAACTGGATGATCTTTAAGGTCCCTTCCAACCCAAACTATTCCATGATTCTATGGTTCATTCTATGATTTTATGCCTTCAAACTCCTGCAGAATGGTGCAGAGTTGCAAATATCCCAGAAGAAGAATGAAAACAAATAAACCACAAGAAAACACTTCAGGAACTGAAGGTGCACCAGACAGTGAAGATTAATGTTTTACATTGTTTATACTGTTTTGAAGAAAGCTTTCAAGAAAGCCACTTATCACTTTTTGCATTTGAAAAATAATTAGCCATGGGGTGGGATTGTTAAAGATGACAACAAGGCAAACAATTCCTGAATTCTTACAAAGTGAGAAGGTAAACATGTGAAGACTTGACTGGAATGAAACAGGATCCCTTAACTCTGCGTGCATTGTTTGCTGTCCTTTAAAAACAAGCTAGCCCAGTGCGCAGTTCATTAGTATTCTAATTGTCAAGTAGCGCTCAGTGGTTGTCTCAGGCTGGCTGATTAAAAATTAAACAAAATTAATTTTTTTCATTGCCAGATGCACTAGAGTCTTTTTTTTTTAATTAAACACTCTTCCCAACACTTAAGATCAGATGCCATCATAGCAGAGCAGTAACTGACCATACTTTGCACGAGTAGATCATGAAAGACAATTTAATTCTGAATTACAGGGCAGAGGTTTTATTCCTATAATGCACTCCTTGCTCATTGCAGCTGATCTTTGTGTTCACCAAAAGAAAAGCTGATGGGACTGTGATCATAGAGCAAGGCAAATAGCTCCATGACCTACAGCAACCGGCTGTAGAACACAAAGACAGCTCGTTTCCAACTCCAAACACTGTTCTTTGCTAAGATCATTCTTGTAGATGTAATCTTGGCTCCTGAACTGACTTAAATTTTCTGAAGTAACACGTGGGCAGTAAGCATCTAAATACTCTCTTCCAGTTACATGCTTATCTAAGATAAAACTGCAGCAACAGGTATTTCCCTGAATCATGACGCTATTAATATATATCAACAGAATGTAACGTCACCATAAAGCTAAAATCTGAGTTTCTGGACAGAATCCCAAGACCCTAGGGGACATTTGCAGGTGCATCCACAGACGCTCCCTGTTTGATTTACCCAAGTAAACCAATTTAAGCACCTTGTGCCTTTGTTTCCAATTACTACAACGGGGATCCTACTTTCTCTCTCTCAGTTGCATATTATGCAAATAAGATTAATCACATTTTGTATACAGACACTGTAGTTGTAGAGGACAAAATGGATTTTATATTCAGAATATCAAGATTAACAGAACTCCAAGCATATCCAAGATACAAGAGAAATATACAGCAATTATTTTAAGATACAACCAACTACAATAACATGCCAATCAATTTGATCAAGGACAAGAGAAGAGGCATGTTAGACTTGGGATTTTCTGAAGATTAGACCATGAACTCTACTTTTATTCCTGTTAAGAATGTTGTCAGTGAAACTAAAGATGGCATTTGTAAAACCATCTTAAAAGACAACAGCAAAAATAAAAGGAGTGAACATGATAAAAACCTGTAGTGAACCAAGTAGAATCACTTGGTTGGAAAAGACCTTTGAGATCACTGAACCCAACCGTACCTGTCCACTACTAAATCACACCCCTAAGCACCATATCTACCCATCTCCAGGGATGGGGACTCCACCACCTCCCTGAGCAGCCTCAGCCAGTGCCCGAGAACACTTTCTGTGGAGAATTTTTTCCTAATGTCCAATATAAATTTCCCCTGGTCAATTGAGGCCATTCCCTCTTGTCCTATCACCTGCCACTTGGGTGAAGAGACCAACACCCACCTCTCTACAACCTCCTGTCAGCCAGTTGTAGGCAGTGATAAGGTCTCCCCTCAGCCTCCTCCTCTCTAGGCTAAACAACCCCAGGTCCCTCAGCTGCTCCCCAGAAGACTTGTTCTCCAGCCCCTTCACCAGGCTCAAAGTTGATTCAGTATTGAAAGGTAATGGAAAGGGATTTTATAATGGAAATATTAACAGCAACTCACACTGGGTATTCAGTGGGAGTTAATACTTGTATTCCTAAAATGCCTTAAGTTTAATAAGTTTAAATTAAACCCAGCATTAAGAGCTTTTATGCATAAAGTATCTGCTATGACCAAAATGTCATAGAATCACAGAATGGTTTGAGTTGGAAGGTACCTCAAAGCCCATCCAGTTCCAACCCCCCTGCCATGGGCAGGGACACCTCCCACTGGATCAGGTGCCCAAGGCCCATCCAGCCTGGCCTTGAACCCCTCCAGGGATGGGGCAGCCACAGCTTCCCTGGGCAACCTGGGCCAGGGCCTCATCACTCTCATGGTCAAGAATTTCCTCCTTATGCCTAGCCTAAATCTGCCTCTCTCCAATTTACAGCCATCACCTCTTGTTCTATCACTCCATGCCCTTCTACGAAGTCCTTCCTCAGTTTTCTTGTAGCCCCTTCAGGCACTGGAAGGTCACTCTAAGGTCTCCTCGGAGCCTTCTCTTCTCCAGGCTGAACAACCCCAACTCTCTCAGCCTGTCCTCACAGGGAAGGTTCTCCAGCTCTCTGATCATCCTTGTAGCCTCCTCTGGACCCGTTCCAACAGCTCCACTTCCTTCTTATGTTGGGGATTCCAGAACTGGACACAGGACTCCAGGTGGGGTCTCACGAGAGCAGAGTAGAGGGGGAGAAAGGGAGAGTCCCCTCCCTCGCCCTGCTGGCCACGCTGCTTTTGATGCAGCCGAGGACACGGTTCGCCTTCTGGGCTGCGAGCGCACATTGCCAGCTTGAAACTATTGCACATTTCAGGTTTGAAACCAAAAGCACTACTGCTGGCGATGAAATAGTCTTGGCACTTAAGAAAACAAATCAGCAGCTTTAAACTTCCCCAATGTCACCCGCTCTGCTTAAACTTTGTATAATCGACACCTGACTCATCTAAAAAAGCAGAATCCAACCATGCCAAAAGTTAAACTTCACCCAGCTGTGACTTCATTCCCCAGGCTGTGACTTTGCAGATTCTTTTTCAGGCGGTGAGCTAAAGCGCGCGGGATTTGTAGTAAAGGGCACCTCTCCAGCATCACCATTTTTCACCAGAAACACCTACAGCTTCCCATTCCACCTATAAAGGAAACTGCCTACACTGCGGAGGAAGAACCAAGAAATATTGGCCTGCCCTGATGTTAAATCATTATGGCTCTGACAGGCATTCCTACACATGATGCATGTGCAGCTGCAAATAAGGTCACCGCGTCGTTCTCCTTGGCAGTTAACACTGTGTGCTGAACACCTCAGCTTCCAGTTTAAATTTACACTCCCTTAAAAATTAGATGAAAAATTTGCAAAGTAATTAGATTTCTATGTCTAATTAGCGAAGACTCAATTCACTACTGATGTATTTCACCTTTCTGTGAGCTACTCGAACAAGGACTTTCGAATATTCAGAGCTTTCCATACCACTGAGCTCCAAACTAATTTACAAACTTCAGATATTATTATGTACTGTGACAGTAAATAATAGAATCCTCAGATTTAGAGGTAAGTTAGAGCCAGGCTTCCCTTAAACCATTCACATTTGCAGTGGCAGTTGTACATTTCTAACATCTCCGGGCGGGCACAGACAATGACCGAGAGCTTCCTGACCATCATAATGGTCATCATAAGGGGACAGGACGAGAGGGAACGGCCTCAAGCTCCACAAGGGGAGGTTCAGGCTGGACATTAGGAAAATAAAATTCATGGAAAGGGTCATTGGCCACTGGCAGAGGCTGCCCAGGGAGGGGGTTGAGTCACCTTCCCTGGAGGGGTTTAAGGGATGGGTGGACAAGGTGCTGAGGGACATGGGTTAGTGATTGATGGGAATGGTTGGACTCGATGATCCTGTGGGTCCTTTCCAAGCTGGTGACTCTATGATTCTATAATCACTGTGCAAGCACAGAACACTTGGCAGTGTAAACACGCGTTTCTGTCATCAGTCAGAACAGATCAGCACAGCACTGATAAAAGTTAATGGCAAAGAGCTTCTATAACACAGGTAGAGACCTGGTCTTGAAGAATTTAGCTCTGCCAACTGGAATTCATTCCAGAACAGCAGTGCTGTGCTTTCTAGACGAGTCTCGTTAGTCCTAGTTTAGCATTAGCTTGGTTACATTTCATAGAATGGGTTAGGTTGAAAGGGACCTTAAAGCCCATCCAGTTCCACCTCCCCTGCCGTGGGCAGGGACACCTCCTGCTGGATCAGGGTTCTCACAGCTCCATCCAGAATCACAGAATAAGCAGGTTGGAAGAGACCCACTGGATCGTCGAGTCCAACCATTTCCAGCAATCCCTAAATCGTGCCCCTAAGCACCTCATCTACCCTCACCTTAAACACCTCCAGGGACGGCGACTCAACCACCTCCCTGGGCAGACTGTTCCAATGCCTAACCACTCTTTCAGTGAAGAATTTTTTCCTTATCTCAAGCCTAAATCTCCCCTGGCAGAGCTTGAGGCCATTCCCTCTTGTCCTGTCCCCTGTCACTTGGGAGAAGAGGCCAGCACCCTCCTCTCCACAACCTCCCTTCAGGTAGTTGTAGAGAGTAATAAGGTCTCCAACCTGGCCTTGAACCCCTCCAGGGATGGGGCAGCCACAGCTTCCCTGGGCAACCTGGGCCAGGGCCTCATCACTCTCATGGTGAAAAATTTTCTCCTAGTGTCTAATCTAAATCTTTCACCTTCCAATAAAGCCATTCTCCCTTTCCTGTCACTCCAGACCCTTGTAACAAGTCCCTCCCCAGCTTTCCTGTAGCTCCTTTAAGTACTGGAAGCTGCTCTAAGTTCTCCTCGGAGCCTTCTTTTCTCCAGGCTGAGCAGCCCCAACTCTCTCAGCCCGTCCTCAGAGCAGAGGGGCTCCAGCCCTCGGATCATCCCCATGGCCTCCTCTGCACCCATTCCATAATTCGGAAAATCAGGATTCAGCTCACTTGCCTATTGCCATTGCACAGCCCAGAAAACACAGCGTCCACCAAGAACCACCACTGGAAAACAGCTTAGTGAAAAGGTGTTGATAAAAATAGACGATATTTAAATAATTTCACTACCAGACAGCACCTCTCATCATGGATGCTGGCCAAGTGCTTCCAATATTTTGTGAGTTAGCGCAGCCAGAGGCAAAAACAAACCCAGGAGCCACCAGGAGGATTTGTGGGGCTTCCCCTGGTAGCTTCCCATCCAAGCACGCTGCCTGCTTTGAGAGATCTGATACTCCATGTGGCAGGGCTGCCGCTGACATGGTCACCATGGGATTATTTTAACATTCAGTGAAATGGAAGCAATTTATTACATACTACAGCAGCACTGCTTTCATTCAAATTCTAAGAGGCTGAAAGTAGCTTTTTAAATCTGCTTTGCCTTTCCCTCCGGTACCAGCTTACCTTCAAGCTTCTAGGAAAGATGATGCTCTGCAAAGCGGGTTTCAGAGGTCGTACTAAGAACAGAGCATTCAGTAAGGACCCTGTTGACCTCTCAGAGCACGCAGGGTTAGAAACGTATCTGCGAGCATAAACTGGGTTTCCCCAAAGGCTTAAGAACGGGATGCATCTGTGGAGCAAGTTTTGCACTTACTTGAACATTATCATAAAACATTTACATGATTTAATTAGATTATGTAAATGCTTTACTCCAATTTGAAGCTAAGAAAATCATAATGTCATGCTCTAAATTATGCAAGTATTGAAAATGCTTTTCACAGCAGTAGAAGGAAAACCACTAGTGAGACCATCCTGCTACATGGCCTTGTGCTGTTCTCTGCGCACAGACCACACATTACTGGAATCCTGACTTTTTCTATCAACATTTTCCGCACAGAGTAGTTATTTTGTGCTCTGATTTTATGCTAACCCAAATCTGATTTGGAAAATCCTGTGGTTTATATATCCATGTCCCGAGCAAGCAGCAGATTTGTCACTATATCCCTCCTGCATGCACTTCATGAAAGGAGATCTCATCGAGATGCAGTCAGAGTTATTCATGGAAGCATCTTCCTAACTGCTGCGCAGTGAGAAAGAGAAGTAGGTAAAACCTTAGCGAACATTTTTCTCTTGTTAAAACTTTTACTGTACTCCCGGGTAGATGGTAGCGCCACAATGCTGATCACTAAGAGATCCTGCACCCACAGGACACCCTTTAAACTACCTCTTCTTTTAAGCACTTGAAGTTTCTTCTTCTTTAAACTATTCCTTCCCCTAAGTGATGGGATGAGAGGGAATGGCCTCAAGTTACACCAGGGCAGGTTCAGATTGGACATCAGGAAAACCTTCTTCACTTAAAGTGTTCTCAGGCACTGGTAGAGGTTGTCCAGGGAGGTGGTGGAGTCCCCATCCCTGGAGGAGTTTAAAAGATGAGTAGATGAGGTGCTCATGAATATGATTTAGTAGTCGACAGGCACAGCTGCACTCAATGATCTCAAAGGTCTTTTCCAATCTAGCAGTTCTATGATTCTAAACAAAACAGGCATTTATACAACCTACAGAAATAAGTCAAAGCAGGTAGGGATGGTACCAAGTTATCTGGATAGAAAAGGAACCACCATTAGACAAAGAAGAACTATCGTGACTTAATTCCAGGAATTAACATGTATTCACAGAAAGTCACCAAAGCTGAGTAGGTGAATTTTAACAGGACTTTGTTATTCAGAATACGACTTATTCTCCAATGCAAACAGAGTGCACCAGCTGCTTCTTCAGTACAGCTGCTCAATTAGTCTGGAACACCCAGGTAAGATCTACCCCACCACACAGATTGCCATGATGGGCTCTAAAGCATGTACCGCTTCACATTAGGGTCACAAATCTATGCAGCCAGAATACCTCACCCCAAATGCTACTGGTTTCCCCACATTCTGATAAGTTCCTTTGCCCCCTATAACTGAAGATCACTGAACCACAGAACATCATGTTTGGGTTGAAAGGGACCTTAAAGACCACGCAGTTTCCACCCCTCACCATGGGCAGAGACACCTCCCACTGAACCAGGTTGCTCCAAGCCCCATCCAACCTGGCCTTGAACACCTCCAGGGAAGATACGATTCAGTAGCAGACAGGAACTGTTGGAGTTGATATCTCAGCCTAGGGATTCTGTGATTCTAGAGTGTCTGTTCCAAGCAGCACAGAGGACGATTCTCCTCCAATCTACTGACAACTTCCTGGCCAGCAAAATTCACTTTAGGTGTCTTACCAGACATAGGGAATATACTAGTGTTAGCCCTAGCAGCTTGGTACCGCTACATCACATCCCTAAGCACTTCATCTACCTGCCTTTTAAACCCCTCCAGGGATAGGGACTCCACCACCTCCCTGGGCAGCCTCTGCCAATGCCCGAGAACCCTTCCAGGGAAGAAGTTTATCCTAATGTCCAATCTAAATCATTACGACACCATAAGCTGCCCACCTTCCGGTTTCCAGCACCTTTACCATTCAATACCTTTCTAGGACATCCATAATGCCATTCTTTTTCATCTAGGTGGGAAAGTTACAGTAGATGAGTGATTAAAATCACAGAAATAAATTTATTTTTGAAATTCTCATTCAGAGACGCGTGGGAGCTCCCTTCACTGTGAGGGCAGGAACTGACGCTGATCACCACTCCAGAAAAATTCCCAAAACCCATATGTGAAACAGGCATAAAGCTTGTAACCTGAAAAAAAAAACCATAAGTGAAACAGACATAAAGCTTGTAACCTGAAATTAATTTAGTACAAACAAAGGTAAAAAACAATAGAACAGTAGAATGGTTTTCAAGCACTAAATAGTCAAAACACTCATTACTCTTCCTAGTAGATATTATTGCACAACGTATAAATCAGAATTATCCTCAACCTCTGTCACAGGCAACATCAGAAGGGCTCAAGGTACTTACTGTCCCGTTGTGAAGGGTGTTAATCCAGCTCAGAAGACTGTCATATGGGCCTGGCAGCAAAACTAAGTTGCTCTTAATCCAGGTTCCACAATGTCTTTCCTGTGATAGGAATCCTTGAGGTGAAGCTCCCAATCCAAAACTGCACCCCCCCTGTGCTTATCATAGAAAATAAATTGAGCACAGCTGACTGAAATGATTCTGATTCAATTATTTCATGAACACTTCAACTAACCACATTTATCAGCCTCCTAAAGTCATAAATCATAGCAATCTCCGTTGGGAAATTCAAAATTGATGTGGCCCCGCCTGAATCGGAGAAGGCAGGAGGCATTCGGCAGCCTTGAGGAGCAGCCTTGTGTGAGCTGATTGGAATTTCTAGCGGTATTAATCTTAATAACTTCAGGTAGCTTCCTCCCTGCAGCCTAGGTCTTTCTGCACGAGCAGCAAGGGAGGGAGCACTGCAACAATTACTCCCCTGTTCTCTCCAGCCGACTCTGTTTCCTGATGAATATGAACACATCAGTCACGCTCAGCCTCCATCCGTAGCTCTTCTAAGCCCTCAGCGATGACCAATCCAAACCCTGTAGAATTTAAATTGGGATTTTAGCCGTGAGGTACAAGACACAGGACGAGAAACCAGAACACCTCCTACACAGAATCATAGAATCCCTGTGCTGGAAAAGGCTGTAGAGATCATCAACTCTAGCCATACCTGTCCACTACTAAATCACGTCCCCAAGCACCTCATCTATCTGACTTCGAAACACCTCCAGGGATGGGGACTCCATCACCTCCCTGGGAAGCCTCTGCCAGTGCTTGAGAACCCTTCCAGTGAAGAAATTTCTCCCGATGCCCAATCTAAACTCCCCCTGGTACAACTTGAGGCCATTCCCTCTTGTCCCATCACCTGTCACTGGGGAGAAGAGACCAGCACCCACCTCACCACAACCTCCTTCAAGGCAGTTGTCCACAGTGATAAGGTCTCCCCTCAGCCTCCTCTTCTCCAGGCTAAACAACCCCAGGTCCCTCAGCCGCTCCTCATAATGGAGACTGAAAAAGCCACTTTCCCCTCTGCCTCGCACGTGCCTACGAACTGCAGCAAAAAAAAAAAAAAAGTACAGCATTTATCCAACTCCTTCAACGGTTTGAAGACATTCAAACAGCAGTAAACACTGAAAATAGATGATTAAAATACAGATCATAAATATGGACCTGGACAAGCTGGAGACGTGGGGCTGTGGGAACCTCATGGGGTTCAACAAGGCCAAGGGCAAGGTCCTACACCTGGGTCAGGGCAATTGTGGTTTCAATACAGGCTGGGGGATGATGGGATTGAGAGCACCCCAGAGGAGAAGGACTTGGGGTGCTGAGGGATGAGAAGCTTGACATGAGCCAACAATGCGGGCTCGCAGCCCAGAAGGCCAAGGGTGTCCTAGGCTGCATCAAAAGTACAGCCAGCAGGGCAAAGTAGGGGATTTGCCCCCTCAACTCCATGCTCATGAGACCCCATCTACAGTCCTGTGTCCAGTTGTGGAATCCCCAACATAAGGATAAAAAGCTGCTGGAACAGGTCCAGAGGAGGCCACAAAGATCACAGGGCTGGAGCATCTCCCACAGGCTGAGAGAGCTGGGGTTGTTCAGCCTGGAGAAGAGAAGGCTCCGAGGAGACCTTAGAGTGACCTTCCAGTACCTGAAAGGGGCTACAAGAAAGCTGGGAGGGGGGTGCTTTTTACAAAGGTTTGGAGTGATAGGACAATGGGGAATGGCTTTAAATTGGAGACGGAAGATTTTGACTAGACATAAGGAGGAACTTCTTCACCATGACAATGATGAGGCCCTGGCCCAGGCTGCCCAGGGAAGCTGTGGCTGCCCCATCCCTGGAGGGGTTCAAGGCCAGGTTGGATGGGGCTTGGGCACCTGATCCAGTGGGAGGTGTCTCTGCCTATGGCAGGGGGGTGGAACTGGATGGGCTTTAAGATCCCTTCCAACTCAAACTATTCGATGATTCTGCCTAAAAAATGAATCCAAGTAACTGTCACTCGGGTCTGACAAGATGGTCAGAACAGTTGTTGAAGCTTTCTGGTATTTGCTGTGTGAAGGATTAAACAGTTCCCATTGTGATGAAGCTTTCATTCGCACTTTTCCTAACAGACTTTGCAACAACATCACTACCAGATTTTCCCCATTGTACCCAGACTGAGTTACACAGAAAAGCACCAACACAGTGTCTACGGCTCCACCTACCTACCAGCCGCTCTTGGCAGGCATGCGTGCGCCTGAGCCTCACTCATTTGTAGATGCAAATAAATGTGTTATGCAGTCACTGTCCTAAAATTAAGACTGTTGCCCTATCCTTAAAAGGATGCTTTCCTGTTTGTTGTGGAATATCACTATCCTGAGTGGCATAAGCCTTTTTTGGAAAAGGTGCTAAGTAAATAACTTGTGCTTAAAATACTGATAAGAACACACGGAGACCCAGCTGAAAGTACTCAATGTTTTACTCCACCAGTTGTGTGCAGGTAAATAGAATCGTAGAATAGTTTGGGTTGGAGGTGACCTAAAAGCCCAGCCAGTTCCATCCCTACCATGAGCAGGGACACCTCCCTCTGGATCAGGTGCCCAAGGCCCCATCCAACCTGGCCTTGAACCCCTCCAGGGATGGGGCAGCCACAGCTCCCCTGGGCAACCTGGGCCAGGGCCTCCCCATCCTCATGGTGAAGAAATTCCCTCTTATGTCTAGTCTAAATCTACCCCACTCCAGTTTATCCCCATTCCCCCTCACCCCATCACTCCAAGCCTTTGTAAACCGTCCCCCCCCAGCTTTCTTGTAGCGCTTTCAGGTGTGGAAAGGTTGCTCTAAGGTCTCCTCGGAGCCTTCTCTTCTCCAGGCTAAACAACCCCAGCTCTCTCAGCCTAATCATTGTTGTTCACAGTCTCTGTAAAGTCAAGTCCCAGTATTCTCTCTCTCCCTCTTGCCCCACTTTCTAGGCACAGAATCAAAGCATGGTTCAATATTTACTTTAGCAGAAACCCTTTCCCAATCTAAGAAACTAAAAAAATGTTTGTTTGGGTTTTTTTTTCCATTTGTGTTTGACAAGAAGTTAAATTTACCGTTTGTGTTTGACAAGAAGTTAAATTTACCGTTGCACACTACATTCTATCCATCATCTTTGGAAAACAGAGAGGTGCAAGACATTCAGATTGTAGTTCTGGCTATTTTGTATAACACAACGGATGATCCACGCTTTGTTGCATGGATACAATCCCATCATTGCTGATATTTCCTACTATTTTGACTGGTGTTTATAAAAAAAATCTAAGCAAAACCCCCTAAATAAAACATTCATAATTTAGCTACAACTTCCTCACTATGAAATACGTTTCCTTATCCAGTTCCGTGTGCTGCTGTTCCATGTAGCTCCAAATATCAATACCATTTCTGCCATTGTTCCAGCCTTTCTTGTCTTCTCAGTCCTATAAATTTTTAGAAACTGGCAGTGGTTCAAAGGCGTTGTCTGCCAAGTCTGTTACCACCACAGGATTCAGCTCGACTTGTCTATTAGTTTTTTGTGGTATCTTTGGCTTTCCCAAGGTTTCCAATACTCTTCTAAATTCGTTCTGTATAAAAGCTTTTCTACAGTTCCTCCTGCCAAGATCCTGAACTCAGGGCAACATCAGAATAAATGGACAAGTTGCTGAGAAGGTACATTAAAGGTCTTCCCTGCTCAGCCCAGCTGCTTGGCAGCTGTTGCTGTAGCTCCAGGGTAACAGCAGCCACAGATTTGCCAGGCGTTCCTCACGCAGGGAGCTTGGCCCATGGATTTAGTAAGACTCATTCATCTCTTTTCTCCCCAAAGCTATCTTCTGCGCTGGACCAACAAAACCTCTTCATGAAATCAGGGCTGCTGTAGCATCAAAGCAAGGCAGATTTTCTCAAGTACAGCTCAAAATTCTTTTGCTGCGAGCTAAGCCCGCACGGATGGGAGGATGTACCTCAGAGATTGTATTAATCACATCTAATATCTCGAGCTGTTCTCACTAGCACACTCCTCTGATATCATAAACAGAGGAATAAACAGTGTCTGTCATAAACAGATGCTTACGCAGATTTAATGACTGGGACTCAAACAGCCCACTTGGTATTTTCTTACCGCTCCCTCGGATTCCTTCCCCAATCTGATGCCTTCGCACAGAAACAGACGACAACGTGCTCACACGTGCCATTGCAACCTGACATCTGAAAAGAATAAAGACCAGCTAAAACTCTTATTCCCTTAAAAACCTACAAGTTCAGACTAATAACTTATGGATCAACAAAATCTTGACAGCGACTACACTGCATGAAACATCTCCAGCATGGAATCACAGAATAGTTTGGGTGGGAAGGGATCTTAAAGATTACCCAGTTCCAACCCAACGTGATGGGCAAGGAGACCTCCCACTGGATCAGGTGCCCAAGGCTCATCCAACCTGCCCTTGAACCCCTCCAGGGATGGGGCAGCCACAGCTTCCCTGGGAAACCTGGGCCAGGGCCTCTCCACCCTCATCATGAAGAAATTCCTCCTAATGTCTAGTCTAAATCTGCCCCTCTTCAATTTCAAGGCCTTCCTTCTAGTCCTTCAGAAATCCCTTTCTCCTTCATTAACTCACCTTCTGTAGAATTACAATACCATATCAAGTGTTTTTTAAATCCATGCTAGACACATATATTAGATTGATGACAAAGAAAATATTTTCGGCACCAAATCTGGAATAAAATAAGTTTTTAGAAGACAACATTGACAATCTTGATGTTTTTAAGTAAGCAACCATAATTTGCTTGTTCAAACCCAAAACCTATTAAAGCTTCTGGACGCAGTCTGCAAAGAAAGAAAAAACCAAAAACATTTAAAAGGTGTTCATGTGAAAACACAAAAATAATGTGCTTACCAGCACTGGTATATGACTGTGTGAGGAACATTCTCTGTGAGACACGGAGACAACCCAGCGCTGTGACAGAGATGAGGATCTGAATTCCCGCAGCAGTGCTGGACTCCTCGCTGTATAGGAATCGGCTCACTCCAGTCTTACTGCCAAGACGTGCTTTGCAACAAGGCTGTTTCCAGAAATAAAACTGGGATTCTGTAAGGAATTCATCTGAGACATGAGTGTTTTCTTAAACCACAACTTACAACCAAAGGAAAGAGTTGCAAGAGCAAAACACACGGTATCAAACGCGCCGTCTCAGCACTAGAAACAAAGCTTTAGAGAATACGTTATTATTTTTAACTTCTATCTCCTACCTTCGCTGGCAAAAAGCACACGTCTAGGGAAGCAAGTAAAGAGCAGACAAGCACACAGCGATTCTCTGCCAGTACTCTTTGTAGTGTCCAGCAATTCATGGTTCAAAAGGATCTTCTAAGCCAGGGATGCTACCTTTATATTTAGCAGCCTTTAACGGATTAATCTTTCAAGTACCAGTTCAGGTACTTTCAAGTCACGTAAACTTTAACATTAATGAGGTATTTTTTTTTGTTGTTTCTGTGGGCGTAGGCAGTTTTATTTTCCAGGGGGAGGAGGTTGTTCAAGAGGACTGTCACAGCTCACCCGTACGCCTGTGGAGACCACCTCATTTTGTATGCTTTGAGCCACCACCCGCAGATTCCATTTAATAACCTCTCGTTCTGGTCTCAGGAAAGGCAGCGAACAATCACTCCCTTCATCCTCTCCCTTTGCCACTTGTGAATTTATGGACTTTGATCATCCCTTCTCAACCATCTGCCTTCCAGTCTGTTTAGTTCCCCACATACAGGTGCTGTGTGCTATTCATCGTTCCCATCACCCTCCTCCAAAATCTTTCCCAGTTTGACCACGTTGACTTTAAGATGGAAGAAAACATAAGTTCTGGTTAAAAACATTTTATTTTCTTCTCTATTTGCTTTACAGCAATTCGCAGCATTCAAATTTTAACCTTTATAAGGCTGATGTTTTTTAAGATCTATTAAACTTCTAAGACCTTATTTCCAAGCAGTAACAGCCACACACTGGCGACCCCCCTTCTCCCCTGTCTGTTACTGCACCTCATCTCCCCTGAATTTCATCTACTGTTTTATCACCCTGCCAATCCGTGAGGCAAGGCCCCTCTATAACTCTCCAGACAGTCATCTTCACTACTCTGAACAGCACCTGCAAACCCTGCTGCGCTCCTGTGTGTCACAAGCGCACTGAAAGCACAGACCTAGGCACTGATCCATGCAGGACCTCATTCGAAATATCTTCTTGCCAGGGAATGTGATGATTTATTCCCACTTGCTATCTTTCAGCTGGTTACTTAACCATCTTGGAACCCTTCTTCTTGTCCTACAAACTCTAGTCAAAAGCTTTCCCTTTCTGAAGGTCATAGAATCATAGAACGGTTTGAGTTGGAAGAGACCTTAATGATGACCCGGTTGCACCACCTCCCACTGGATCAGGCTGCCCGAGACCCATCCAGCCTGGCCTTGAACCCCTCCAGGGATGGGGCAGCCACAGCTTCCCTGGGCAACTTGGGCCAGGGCCTCATCACCCTCAGCATGAAGAACTTCCTAACACCTCATCTAAACCTTTCCCCTCCAATTTAAAGTCATAAACTGCTCAGATCCTGCTTTACAGACGCCTAAGAAGCAATTATAACTTGACCCTTCCTGCTCTACCAATTCTAATGTAACACATTTCCAATCCGACCTGCTATTCCCTTCCCTCCAAGCGTTCATCCCCTCTCTTCCTTATTTATACATGCTTACACATAAATTAACATTTAGCAATATTTCTTCATATTACTTGTTTGCAGAGCCTTCCAGCTTGTATAAGCTTGCAACATTAAAGGAAATACAGACACCTCAAAACCAGCCTGAAAGCTGTCACGGATTTATTACATGCTAAAAATTAAATCCTGCATACTGTTACATAACTTCCCATCACCCTCACGCTGCAAGCCACATGCATTAACAGAGCATAACCTTTCATCAGACCTTTATTGCTAGTGTGAAGAAAGTTTTAGAGTTTCACCACATGCTGAAGACATCGTAGAGCTTTTCATGTGTGTGTGGGGGGAGAAAACAACAATTTTTTTGTGTCTGAAGACAAAGCTCCACATATAAAGGTGCAGCCCAAGCAAGGATTCTGATAGCTGAAGCACTACTAATTTGGAAATGTATTTTTTCTTACAGTAACATGGGTGAATATAGTGATTCTATGATTAGCTCACGCCTAATTACAGATCGAGGCTTTCTGAAACAGCACGACTTGAGAATCTTAACACAGAACATCAGACGATCAGAATTTCCAATGAAGCATTCACTCTGGAGCAGACCAGCAGCATTGTTATCAGAAAAACAATAGTACAGATGATTTAATTAGCTTACTTTACTCCCATGAATTCTTCCAAATAAGCTCTTAAAAAAAAAAAAAAAAAAAAAAAAACCAAACAAAAAACAGATGAAGCCAGAAAGAGCATTGAGCTTCCACCTTTCTGGGACACTTCAGTCTCCAGCAGTCATGAGCTCAAAGCCTGTTCTCACCAAAGCAGCTCTGGATATAAAACAAATCACATTTGGACTTGTTTCGATCTGAGAGCGGCTAAGGACAAGCAGAGGTGAGCAGCAGCTCGTCCCTCAACACCAACACCGGCGGCTGCCATAGCAACGGGTGGAAGAGGCCGGTATTGATCTTTCCAAGCTACACGAGGAGAAGGGGTTGTCAGTAGGTACAGGCACGTCTCGCCAGGAGGGCCCTTTCCATCCGTGCGTTCTCCTGCAGCACCTGCCTGGTCTCAGCGTTTGCAACGAGAGAGTCGCCAGCGCCTAGGTCGGGTGCTGCAAAGAACGGGATCCAGCAAAGGATGCTTCAGCCTGCTACGTCACGGCAACGCGCTGCAGAATGGCCCAGAGCCAAAACAATAAGAAAGAGAGACTACTTACAAATCTTTAAGACTGACATGAACTACAGCAAAGCTCCAGAGTCCCTCAAAACGCACCACAGCACAACTAAGTCATATACACACGGGATAATACATTACATGAGAATATAAGAGATTTCCATAAAGACTAATATCGTTTCCAATAACAAGACTTAGATCGAAATCGCATTCAGTTTGCAAATTCCAGGATGGTTCTTTGTTGATGCTACCATAAGGCTCAAATGAAAAACGTTATTTTCAAGGTTTCGCTTTCGGGATTAACATTTCCTCTTAGGATAAGCAAAACGAGAGAGAAAGTCTTTAAAATACCAGATTGAATTAAGAAGGCCTTTTAATACCATTGCCAGCTGTAGCTATAAACACTGAAGAATGACCAGAACAGTCACAACGTGGCCCCAGCTCAGAGCAGGAGGCTGCTTCTATCTGAAGGAAAATATTCTTGTAAAAGACATTGCTTCTGCTCCATGCACCCTCTGTTATCCCAGTTTCATCTCAGTGTGATGCCACCTCTGTTATCCACTACATTTGCATAAAGTTGAAGGAATAAAGCAATAGTAAGGAAGTGTCCAGTATCTACAAAAAATTTATAATTCACAAAGTCATTAGCCCCTTAAAAAAAAAAATACACATATCTAACCAGTATGGTCTTCAGAAAAAGCATCATAGTCTTCCAAGGCAAATATAAAAGACAAATTAAAAGTGTCTCTATTAGTACAGATATTCTTAACAAAATTTAACATTTATACTTAAAAAAGCAGATCCTGAAAAAAAAACCCAAAATGCTAAACAATACCTACCAATTATGTACATCAAGATAACAACTCCGCCATAAACCAAACAAATTATAACAGTATGTGATACTTCAGAGCTCTGGGAACTCTGTTAATAACAAGTCTTCCATCATAACTTAAAGAGGCAAATAGCCAGGGGTCTGCTGAGGACCATTCGACCGCATAGACGCTGTCTTCATGTTCTTCATAGGTAGCTATTACACTGTCCTGAAGGGGTTCTTTAATCCTAAAATAGAAGGAAAAAGAATAAAAAAAAGAAAATAGTAAGGATCTAGTTTGGGTTGAAGAGATGTTAAAGGTTATCCAGTTCCACCCCCCTGCCATGGGCAGGGACACCTCCAACAACACAAGGTTGCACAACACAAGGTTGCCCAAGGCCCATCCAACCTGGCCTTGAACATCTCCAGGGATGGGGCAGCCACAGCTTCCCTGGGCAACCTGGGCCAAGGCCTCCCCACCCTCACTGTGCAGAATTTCCTCCTTATGTCTAGTCTAAATCAGCTCCTCTCCAATACAGCAATGCTAAGTATCACTAACACCGAGGCAGGCAACCTCCCATCTCAAGTATAAGGGGGCAGTCGTATGCACAATGGAAATGTTTCAGACCAGCTACCTACGCGTACCTATCATAGAATCACAGAATTCCTAGGTTGGAAAAGATGGTTGGGCTCATCAAGCCAAATTGTACCTGTTCACTACTAAATCATATCCCTAAGCACTTCATTTACCTGTCCTTTAAAAACCTCCAGGGATGGGGACTCCACCACCTCCCTGGGCAGCCTCTGATGCTGCCTGAAAGCCTTTTAGGTGAAGAAATTTTTCCTGATGTCCAAAATGAACCTGTCCTGGGGCAGCTTGAGGCCATTCCTTCCCATCCTATCGCCTGTTACTCGGGAGAAGAGACCACTACCCTCCTCTCTACAACCTCCTTTCAGGCAGTTGTAGACAGTGATAAGGTCTCCTCTCAAGCCTCCTCTTCTCCAGGCTAAACAACCCCAGCTCCCTCAGCCAACTCTCCTAACACTTGTTCCCCAGCTCCTTCTCCAGTTCTATTCCCTTCTCTGGACACACTCCAGGCCCTCGATGTCTCTCCTGTCGTGAGGGGCCCAAAACTGAACCCAGGATTCAACATGCAGCCTCACCAGTGCCGAGTCCAGGGGCAGAATCCATTCCCTGCTCCTGCTGGCCACACGGTCTCTGATACAAGCTAAGATGCCATTGGCTTTGTTGGCCACCAGGGCCACTGCTGGCTCATGTTCAGCTGCTGTTGACCAACATCCCCAAGTCCTTCTCCTCCAGGCACTTTCCAGCCGCTCTCCCCCAGCCTGGAGCTGCTCGGGTTTGCTGTGTCCCAAGTGCAGGACTCAGCACTTAGCCTTGTTGAATCTCATCCTGTTGGCCTCAGCCCATCGACTGAGCCTGTTCAGATCCCTCTGCGGAGCCTCCTACCATGAGGGAGATCAACACTTGTGACAGGTGACAGCGCTGTGTTGTTGCTGATGATCAGCAGATCGACACTTCCACCCAGCTCCGTGTCATCTGTGAACAAGGGTCCATTCAATCCTCTCATTCAGATCATCGATAACGATACTGAAAAGAAGTGGACCCAGCCCTGTGCACTGCGGGACACCACTTCTGACCAGGCTCCAACTGGATTCACCTATAATTGTAGCTCTATGTTTCAGATAACACAGCAGTGTCGAGTCAACATTAAAGAATCCATTTGCAGGCACAAAGTACCTCTTATTTTCAACTTCAGTGCATGCCTCAGAACCTACACTAAGCAACTCTCTCAAGCAAGCTCAGCTACAGGGTATGATCTAAAAGCACATACATGTTTTTATCACCATCTTTTCTCTCACCATGCTCTATCCCTTCCTTCCCCCCCCAACTGAATTCTTATTTTATAATCTTTTTAGAGACATGCAGATAGGTTAGAAGTTGCAGTCCTAAAAACCACAGTCTCTCCTGTGCTGCCACCCTGGACTCTTTCTCTCCCGAGTAGTGGAAGGGAGATGGAGGCACCAGTCTTGAACAGTTTAATTTCTATCTCCCATTCCTAGAGTTACACTAACACCAGATTCTCATCTATTATTGCATACCTCACTTCTCCTTGCCACTTGCATCATAAGAAACAGACACACATTTGCAATGTAAAAGAACATCTAAGAATAGATTCAGGCCATTGTCTGAAGCTCAAACCACCCAAGAGCCATCGATTGTGCTCTGCTAGCTGAGAAGAGTCCTTCTTTCCTCCACTCACAGAGCCAGCTCCTCCTCTCAGATCCACACCGCAGCAAATTATTCTGTAGCTACAGGCTAGGTGAGTTATCAGAGGATGACCTTGGAGCTCCTTCACCCACAGAGGATCATCATTGCCTGACAGGAATCAGTCAGCCTTTCAGAAAAAGCTGCAATCCTCCTAACGGACAGCAACGTTGAAGAGGCTGAGGGACCTGGGGTTGTTTAGCCTGGAGAGAAGGAGGCTGAGGGGAGACCGTATCACTGTCTACAACTGACTGAAAGGAGCTTGTAGAGAGGTGGGTGTTGGTCTCTTCTCCCAAGTGAGAGGGGATAGGATGAGAGGGAATGGCCTCAAGCTGCACCAGGGCAGGGTCAGGCTGGACAGCGGGAAAAGTTCCTTGATCTAAAGGGCTCTCAGGTACCGGCAGAGGCTGCCCAGGGAGGTGGTGGAGTCCCCATCCCTGGAGGGGTTTAAAAGACAGGTAGTTGAAGTGTTTAGGGATCTGGTTTAGTCATGGGCAGGTATGGTTGGAATTGATGATCTTAAAGGTCTTTTCCAACCTAGGGATTTCTATGGTTCTATGAATGCCAATCAATCACTTGAAACAGATGCTGCTACTACAGAAATGAAGTGCTGTTGTTGGCCGCCTCGGCCCTTTATCGCTGCTCTCAGCAAGCCTGAGTCTCCCAATCACAAAATATATCTGGTAGCACGCTTGAGTCGCTTGCAGGGTATCGCTGCTCCACCCAGCCTCCCTAACCAGCTGCGAATTTAACGTCGCAATTAAAATCCATTTGAATTTAATGACTAAACCAAAAGCAGTCTGATACTGCCTCAGACATTTAGTTTCAAGGACTTTTATTGCTTACCTCTGCTATGTTTAAGGTCAACTAAAAGAAGGTCCTAGTACGAACACGCAGCTCCTGCTTAATTACAAAGTGCAGGCTTGTTTTGCAGTTCTCCTGGATACGCACTTTGATACAACCCATCTAACAGCAGAGAGGTAATAAACCCGCACGCAGACACTTCACCTCCCGCCATGTGTTTTTCTACCTCCCCGTTAACTGACACGCCTGGTTAAGTGGAAGTTGGTCACGTCCCCAGACGGCAATGTGCTTCACGCGGTGCTCACCCACTTACCCACAACTCCATCATGCTGAAGGTTTCAAACGTCTCTCTGGGTAAGCAGGGGAGTAATGCGCTGTGCACACAGCTGCCAGGGGACACGACCGACTTTCAGTTAACCAGGAGTCTCCGTTAACCACAGGTTGGATAAACAAGGACAAATAAGCTCCTAGATTATACAATTTTCCCTATGCTCCGAGTTGTTTCAGTGTTTCATTTAAATAACACAGTTCATCTAAATTAATTTACAGAAGTCATCGGGGAATGAGTGTTCAGGAAAGAAGGCTGTCGATGAACTTCTGCTTGGCATTTCCATTTATAACTACAATTTTTAATTGCCTTTTATTAATATCTATACGTCAAATTCCTTCTTGGGCAAAAAAGTAATGGTGTGCCTTCCCAGAAAGAGTAAGCGTGGTGTTCCGTGCGGTTCTTCAGGACACAAGTTCAGTTTTTGGTGTTCTGTTCTTGACTAGCATAGGTCTATGATACCATTACACACAGATGACTTGTACGTAAGAATGGCATTGCCTTCAAACAGTAACTGAGAATCTGAGAAAGCCCTTATGGAAGTGATTACTCAGTGTAAAAGATCTCAATACTATATAGGATAATCAAGATGGAAAACCATCTCAGAATGACACGCTCCTTGGGAACAATAGAGAAGATCCACAAGAAACTGTTCACGAGTATCCTTTACAAAGACAATGAATGAAAACAGCTTAGCCTTTAAATTATGTAATTGATAAAGAGCACAGAACGATTCCACTAGCTGAATAAAGAACAGCTATTTGGCAGGTTTTGGAATACAAAGGAGACTTTCGAATCTTGAATTTCTTCCCAGCTAGAGAAGGTTCAGAAACACGACGGGTATCTGTATAGAGGTGGAGATGAAGTAAACTTTCTTCTATGCAACTAAGCTGTGTAATTCAGGTTGTTGCCAAAACATAAAAGAAATTTATTTTTACACAAAGCTTGCAGGTTATCGGAGCAAAAATGTAGATAGTAAACTATCTATAGCAGAGCAATATTTAACAGGCATACCTGGTAATCACTCGTTACGCCTGGCAAGCTTTCATCCTTCCCCTTTATCTCCCCATCCCTTCGAGTTGCTCATTTTCCTGTACTACTATAAAGATTTTCTGTGGGCAGACTAAAATCCCTTTTTCTCTCCTTACATGCATTCTGGCTTTGCAGCAGCTAACAGGAGAAACTTTTGTCATCAAGAACACATAGTAAAACCGGTTAATCTCTACCTATGACCACACAGCCTGAAGACCTGTGCCCCTGTGGAGCTGAAACTGGATTGCTTTTCTCTTTGTAGCTTTATAGCTTCTCCTAAGAAAGGAGAAGAGCTTTCCTTCTACTAGATAACGTCGAGGTTAATTGTGTTACAGACTTGAGACAGAAGCCTGTTAAGCCTTGGATAATTGTTTTCACGTAGAGAGCTGTTATTTACAATTACTTCTCACACTAACAACCACTTACGCTTCCAGTGCTTGCAATTGTGTTTTGTCACCATAACGTTCGATAAAATATGGTTTTTGGAATCACCAAAAACCATTCATTCCTTATCACAGCCAAAATTTAATCCTCTTTAATCCAAAAATTGCTATGAAATAGATGTGATTCAATAGAAGAGCAACACGTACCGCAGCGTCCAAAAGGCATCTTGAAAAGCACGCCGCTGGATTCCAGGATAAGCCCTACGGATATCCTTCCCCTTGAACTGCAGGAGAAATCTTAGCAACTGGAAGGTTTTGTTTCTGGGAAGCTTAGAAAACACACTACATCCTTTTTCAGTTTCTTAAGCAAATCTGAATTCAAAGATGTTTCTACTGGAATATGATTTTTACGTAATATGATTGGCCACTCATATTATTGTAAGCATCACCATTTATTTTTACTTAAAAAACAGTATTCTGAGTTGCTCCTACAGGAAAATGCCACGTTTAAAAAGAAAAAATGCAGATTTTAATATAATAGGTTTCCTAGTTGTCCTAATATGCAAAATAAATTAAAGGTATATTACCTGATGAGGGTTAGATTAAAAAAAATAGTATGGAAAAAGCACATTTTTAAAGCAAAATGGTCTAGGAATTAAAAAGTGCTGCCGTGCTACGTTTGGCCCAGTTACACATCCAGTCAAAACAAGTCCTGAATACCAGCATTCCCCAAACCAGAAACTATTTAAGTCGCTTTAATTCATTGAGTCTTTTGGTTGATTCCATAGCACAATCCTATGATTTCTAGACTTCCCCAAGACATAAAAACCTTAAGTAAAACATCACGATACACAGCACTGCCAGCTGTGTGAAAATACCCTGAAAATCTACCTATCCAAAGTTTGGCAAGTATTTTTCACACTATTAGCACTGGCAATTTACTCTCCTGAAGTCTGGATGTGTACAAGAATGTCTTCTGCTAGGTCACACAGCTTATCTGCATTATCATGACGCCACACGATTTACTATTCAAAATGCTCCAAACCACATTTCTATCATGACAAATAGAAATCACCACTGCCTTGAGATAGAATTTTGAAGGAAATCTTTCTACGGAGACGTCAGCCACCATTTTCTCTCCAGTCCATTCTGAAGATTTCCTACACTTAAAATCTCATTAAAATCTTCACTATTTTAGGACCCTCTGTACTGGAAGGACCAGTCCTCTGCATCTCGGCTTTAAAAGCGAAATGGTGAGAAGCGTTTGTGTTAGTTCTCGTTCTGTTTGTACTGCTGGGCGGTGTGGCTAACATCTGCGGTGAACACAGATGAAAATATAAGACTACATTGAATCATAGAATGGTTTGGGTTGGAAGGGACCTTAAAGATCATCTAATTCCACCCCCCCCTGCCATGGGCAGGGACACCTCCCGCTGGATCAGGTGCCCAAGGCCCATCCAGCCTGGCCTTGAACCCCTCCAGGGATGGGGCAGCCACAGCTTCCCTGGGCAACCTGGGTCAGGGCCTCTCCACTCTCACTATAAAGAATTTCCTCTTAATATCTAGCCTAAATTTTCAACTCTCCAATTTAAAGCCATCCCACCTAGTCCTACCACTCCAGGCCTTAGTACAAAGTCTCTCTCCAGCTTTCGTGTAGCCCCCTCAGGTACTGGAAGGTTGCTATAAGGTCTCCTTGAAGCCTTCTATTATGTTCCTACACTTAAAATCTCTTTAAAATCTTCACCATCTTAAAATACTCTGTACTGGAAGGACCAATCCTTTACACCTCAGCTTTAAAAGCAAAATGGTGAGAAGTCTTTGCGTTGGATTATAGAATCATAGAATGGGTTGGGTTGGAAGGGACCTTTAGAGATCACCTAGTTCCATGGGCAGGGACTCCTCTCACTGGATCAGGCTGCCCAAGGCCCCATCCAGACTGGCCTTGAACACCTTGTTCTAGATCTTGTTCCGTTTGTGTTAGTGGATAGCATTGCTAACATCTGTGGTGAAAAAGATGGAAACATAAGAGTTCTGGAAAAGCACCACAAAATGCATTTCGGTATCTCTATTTCTGGTACAATCTCCAATAGATAACAAAGATAAGGATACCCTTGGAGCGTATCCCAAAAAATGGGAGTGTAAGGGAGAAGGCATCATACTGACCTCAGCAACCGATTCTGCAGCAAAAACACAGCAAACGTTCAAACCCCTAAACCCCAAAGAGAGCTAAGGGTGCTGGTAGCTCATTCTGCAAATTTAAAGTTAAGGATGGCTTCCTTGTCAAGGTTCACCTATTAACTCAAAATGCTATTGACTTGATAAATCTTTTCATTGGCTTGGATACAGAAAAGGCTTTTTCTCTTAAAAAAGCAAGTCCCCCATTTATCAATTGAGCATTGCCACACAGCTCTGGCCACAGAAGTCACCCAAACACGGACTCACTCATTAACACAACATTTTGGATGCAATGAATGAAGAAAGAAGTCAAAGACAGTCGCCATCTCCCTTAGGGGCAGACAGTTCTGCTCTGCATCACTCTAAACGGGAACCAACAGACACCTTCAGGATGTGTAATGTTAGGTCACACAGTTCACCTGTATTTTCATGATGCCACACGATTTACTATTCAAAATGCTCCAAGCCACATTTCTACCACAAAAAGCAGAAATCACCGCTTTCTTGAGATGGAAATTGGAAGGGGATCTTCCTACAGAGACTCCAGCCAATATTTCCCCTCTGCTGTTTTAAAAGGAAACCAGGCACCTGCGGGAGCTTTCGAACAAGGCAAGTTCAGTGTTGCTGGCAGGAATTCCTTGCAACATCGGAGTGCAAAACCTTTAAAGAAAGAGAAGCCAAGTAGAAGGCTGACTTAATTGGGTGCATCCATACAAGTGCAATGACCCTGTGTCTTACACATTCTGTTCAAACTGAGGCATCAAAAAGCACTTCCTATGTTCTTAACCAGGCACGTCGGCTTTGTTTTAGGGATGAAAGCTAAAATACACCCCAAATACTGACCTTGTCTGTCCTCATCATTGGTTTTGTACACTTTTTTCTACCTCCAGATCAAGGTGTGAGAATTGAAGCCAGCAGCACAGCATTGCATTCCCCATTTCTCAGCTAATTTTTTGCCCTATTTAAACTGCACATTAAATCATCTTGAACAGGGATTTGACAACAATACATCATAGCTTTCGTTTAGCTACACACCTAAACCTCCTCTCTGTTGATAGCTCAATCTTCTTTTTAGACAACCTCCATCTGACAGAGACTTTGGGCTTACCAAAGAGAAAGCAATGAAGCCTTTCTTTATTATTTCCTTCTTGCCTTAACGGTGTGCAGCTGCTACACCAGAAGCATGGGATGTTATCCAGAGGGACTTGGACAAGCTGGAGAATGGGGCTGTGAGAACCTCACAAGGTTCAACAAGGCCAAGGGAAAGGTCCTACATCTGGGACAGGACAATGCACAGTTTCAATACAGGGTTGGGGATGATGTGACTGAGAGCAGCCCTGAAGAGAAGGACTTGGGGTGCTGAGGGATGAGAAGCCCGATATGAGCCAGTAATGTGAGCTCACAGCCCAGAAGGGCAACTGTATCCTGGGCTGCATCTAAAGCAGCGCGGCCGGCAGGGCGAGGGAGGGGATTCTGCCCCTCTGTTCCTCTCTGGTGAGACCCTCATCTGGAGTCCTGCATTCAGTTCTGGAATTCTCAACATAAGGGGATGGAGCTGTTGGAACAGGTCCAGAGTAGGCTACAAGGATGATCCGAGGGCTGGAGCAACTCCATCTAAGGATAGACTGAGTTAAGGTTTTTCAGCCTGGAGAAGAGTAGTTTCCAAGGAGACCTTAGAGTGACCTTCCAGTACCTGAAGGGGCGACAGGAAAGCTGAGGAGAGACTCTGTACAAAGGCCTGGAGTAACAGGACTAGGAGCAATGGGTATAAATTGGAGAGGGGCAGATTTAGACCCCACATTAGAAGGAATTTCTTCACAATGAGGGTGGGGAGACCCTGGCCCAGGTTGCCCAGGGAAGCTGTGGCTGCCCCATCGCTGGAGATGTTCAAGGCCAGATTGGATGGGCCTTGGGCACCTGATCCAGTGGGAGGTGTCCCTGCTCATGGTTAGGGGGCTGGAATTATATCATCTTTAAGGTCGCTTCCAACTCAAACCATTCTATGATTCTATACCGTCCAGGAAAGCAAACACAGCTGGTGTCTCTCCTAGACACATTTCACAAAGGCAGCACACACACAGTCAGCATCTTTTGGAACAAAAACACAGTTAGCAAGAAGAGATAAACTCAAGAATAAGATAACGACAAAAGAAAATTCTAAAGAGAAGTATCAGAAGACTACGAAAATGATTCAAAAAGCAGTAAAGGTCCCTGAGCTGCAAACAGTCATGGGGTGGAAGCAAACTCAGGGGAAGTACCAATATTCTGTATTATTTCCTCTTAGCCACTATCAGAGATGTGACACAGGCTAGGGAGACCTTTGATATGATATAGGGAGGCTGCTCTTACATTTTTATGATTGATGAGAGAAAACAACAACAATAGCACTTACAGAGCAGGGAAGATAAGCCAACTACTTGCTCTGATATGAATCAGCAGTTAAGAGGAACTGAAGGTCACTCGGCTGCGACAAGAGATAGATCCTTGTGCATTAGTTCTAGTTTTATTGCTTATTCAAGCATCTCTTGGTCTTCAAGATGGGAGTTTATATACTCCTAAGATGTCAACGTATACATGGACAAGCGTACAAAGGAGGACCCTCAAGGAATAAAACTTTTGGTTTGTTGTATATTCATTCCTCAGTGAATCTGTATTCTTTGCTTAAAAAAATATATATATATATTGAAATAGTTATTTTCCAATTTTGAACCTTTAAAAAGTAGGTGTTTACTACAGAAAACATGGAAAGGATAAATGAGTGGGTGGACTCATGCACAGTTCTGCAAGGCTGCACAATGGAAGGTTAAACTGACATATCATAGAATGGTTTGGGTTGGAAGGGATCTCAAAGCCCCTTCACAGTTCCAACCCTCTACTATGGGCAGGGACACCTTCCACTGGATCCAGTTGCTCCAAGCCCATCCCACCTGGCCTTTAAACCCTCCAGGGATGGGGCAGCCACAGCTTCCCTGGGCAACCTGGGCCAGGGACTCCCCACTCTCATCGTGAAGAAACTCCTCCCAATGTCAGGTCTAAATCTGTCCCTCTTCAGTTTATTCCCATCACCGCTTGTCCTATCACTCCATGCCTTTATACAAAGTCCCTCCCCAGGTTTCTTGTAGCACCTTCAGGTACTGGAAGGTCAATATAAGGTCTCCTCGGAGCTTTCTGTTCTCCAGACTGAACAACCCCAACTCTCTCAGCCTGTCCTAATATGGGAGGTTCTTCAGCCCTCTGATCACCCTTGTAGCCTCCTCTGGACCCGTTCCAACAGCTCCATCTCCTTCTTATGTTGGGGATTCCAGAACTGGACGCAGTACTCCAGGTGGGGTGTCACAAGAGAGGAATAATCCAGTTCAGGAATATAATAAAAATTGGAAATTTTACTCCAAAAGTATAGTAAAAATTAACACGAGTGTTAAGGACCTTTGAAGCCTTAACTCTGTACAATAATATCACAGGTCAACAATCTTAAAACACGTTGATTTTTGCCAAGTAGGAAAAAATAAAACACCTTTGAAGATACGTTCATGTGGTAGCAGTTCAAGGCTAGTGAGCACCTTGCAAACATCCTTCCAGCTCAGGTCACAACAAGAGGCAGTGAGGAACTCCAAGACAAGACTCTCACAGTACCAAGTAAACGTTACAAAAGCTAATATGCTTTTCCAGGTCTTACAGAGAATAGACTAGCAGCTGAAAAACAGATATTGAAAAGGCAGAGGTGGTATTGATACTCTTCTAGCCTCTGGGAACAAGCAAGGGTTCTACATCATTATCATAGAAGTCATTCATGACGTGGTTTACATCCATCCCACAGCCAAAGGAAAACTCGTTTTGTATTTGTCTGTATATTCTTGGTTTCAAAAGTTCCTACTGCAAAACCAATCACTTGTGTTTTAATGAGGCAACCCACACTGCCTACAATCAAATTCACAACTCCAGATAAACTATTAGACAACACGTGCCAGAACATAATTTGCTTGCAATGTTACTTACATTAACCCATTCCCACCATATCAACACAGGAAACCATATTTATCTTCCATCCAGAACAGAACAAATCGCAACGCCCAGCCACAGGTACCTCAGACTTAAAATGCTGTAGTTAAACGAGGTTCTAAAAAGTAAATATGTACTGTTGATGTGAGCAACTTTCTAGCTACTTCATTTGATACGTTCATTTCCCAGACACGTCAACTATTGCTCCTAGAGACATTTCATACGTTTAAAATTAATGCTTTCTATATATGAGATATCTTCTTTATTCGATATAAAAAAATCAGTTTACAAGTACTTTACGCGAGGCCAAAATGTCAGACTTATTTGGAATAAAGCTATGTTGCTATTAATAAAATAAAGGTGCAAGAGCAACCTTAAAAATGCAAGTAAACAGGTAACCTGAACTACTTTGAATTTTTAACTGAAGCACGGAATCATAGAATCCCTAGGTTGGAAAAAGACCTTTGAGATCCTTAAGCCCAACTATACCTGTTCAGTACTAAACCATCTCCCTAACATCTAGCAAACACAGCTGAGTAATTGGAGGGCTCTTTTTTTGTAATATCCTTGTACCTCAGCCCATGTGGTGATTCTTCATTTAAGAAGATGGGTCAGTAAGTAATCTGTTTCACTGCAGTTTTGTGTATTAAAATACATTAGCAAATGTATGTCTGCTCAGCGCAGATAGGTAGAACATCAATATTCACAGCTGCAAAGAATAGAAAAATATATACTAAAGTCTGCTGGTCTCAAAATAGATGAATTTCAGTATCATCTTCATTTTGTAGTGGAAAAGCTTACCCATCCTGTAAGACAGTAGTAAGAGCAGAAATCCCCTGCCCACACTAGATGTACAAACTCCCTATATAATTATATATAATTATATATTTATATAGGGAGTTTGTACATCTAGTACAAAGTACAGAGAGGAAAACGAGCATCAGATATTGCAAAACGAACAAGTTGACAGCAGATAAATTTGGGATGAAATATTATTATTTTAGTGTTTCATTTAACTCCAATAGAAAAATCCCATCCATCCAAAATAGACATGCAGAACATATGAACCTTCCCACACCCCTGTGGAACGGTGTCTAGAAACACATGCAATACCATGAATTATTCTCTAGAGAGCCAAAACCAAACTTCTGTTTTTCTTGAAACAGTTCTAATGACTTAGGGGTTTCCAGAGCAGTCTGCAATGTTAAAAGCTAAGTTTACAAGAATTGATACAGAATCATTGCTAGGTCAGAAAAGGCCTTTGAGGTCAGAGTCCAACTGTACCTGGCCACTACTAAACCAGACCACTGAGCACCTCATCTGCCAGTCTTCTAACCCCTCCAGGGGTGAGGACTCCCCCACCTCCCTGGGCAGCCGTCCCAGGGCCCGAGACCCCTTTCGGTGAAGGAATTCTTCCCCATGTCCAACCTGAACCTGCCCTGACACAACTTGATGCCATAACTATATATTTATACTGCCTCTCTTCCACCAGTGCAAAAGCTCATCACTAAACTGGTGATGTTCCCTAAAGGTTAGGACACGCACACAGAAAATGCAAAAAGCAGATTTACAATAATCTGGATTGAGCGAGAGTTCACTGTGCTTGATTTGATCCAGAGCTCTCAAATGGAATCTTCTCACTTTAGGACTGGTCCTCAGCACCATCATTCGCTTCCTACCAGTGAACATCTAGTGATCTTGTGAATCGGATTTAGAGTGTATTCCACCCAAGACTGAGTAACAAGAATGGAGTAGGAATTCCAAGCACTTACCTGAAAGGCCTGTATACAAAAATCCTAATCAGCAAAACAAAAGAGCACATTAACTATTACACCGAAAAGACAAATTACAAACATCCACATAAAACTCAAGAAACTTCATACTTCTCTTCTGGATGCTGGTCCTCCTGGTCACTTAGTTCATCATCGTCTACCATGTGCCCAAAGGGTTCAGAAGAAATGGATACCATATTAGACAGGATAACTCTGCTGTCACTGCTTCCAGTAAGGATCAGCTGATCATGGGAATGATTGTATCTGACATTCCAGACCCTAAAAATGAAATCAGAAAGAACAACAGGTTATTCTTGGCAGGTAAGTGCATCTATGTTAAAAGATTACTTTTTAATAAAGACTGCCTGAAAGGAGCTTGTAGAGAGGTGGGTGTTGGGCTCTTCTCCCAAGTGACAGGTGATGGGATGAGAGGGAATGGCCTCAAGCTGCACCAGGGCAGGTTCAGATTGGACACTAGGACCAACACCTCCACCAAAAGGTTTCTCAGGCACTGGTAGAAGTTCCCAGGAAGGTGGATGAATCCTCACCCCTGGAGGGGTTTAAAAGGTGGGTAGATGAGGTGCTCAGGGATGTGGTTTAGTAGTGGACAGGTACGGTTAGACTTCATGATCTCAAAGGTCTTTTCCAACCTAGAGATTCTATGAAAAAAATAAAAATGGAAATAAAAAAGCCCCCCATTCAGTAGTGCTATTCCTTGAGAGTATAGGCCAATTAATCAGTTACTAAGTCAGATAAATATTTAAGTTCTAAATCTAAAACTTGCCCCACAGCAAAAGGCAGACTAGAAATAAGTTGTTAAAACAAAAATCTCACAGCATTCTTACAATATGGTTTAAAATAGACCTTAAAACAAAAGTAGGATTATATTTCAATTTTTACACATCAAGTTAACACCAAATGTCCTATGGCTCTCGTTTGATTTTTTTTTTCTTTTAATCTTCTGGAAATAAAGTATAAATGCTGCTTTTGTTAATTCACATCTTCATTCCCCTCAAAGCAGCTTCAGGGTCCACATTCATTTTGCGAGAATTACTCCAACTCAAGTTTTATAAAATATGAACCCAATCATCTTCCCTTCAACACTGAAGTCAGCAAACGTCAGACAAGATTCTCTCCTTGCTCCTGCCACAGGCCAGAGCTGTAGATACAGGCTCTGAATACTATCTCAATAAAACTACTCGCATATTCTGGCTTAAGAGCTGCAAAAAGCATGAAAAATGTGGGGCTGAATTCGTGAGCATTTCAGCTGTTGGCCAACTGCAGCATCGATGGCAGCTGCTGTAACCAAAACAGCTCAAGGGTTTTTCTGCACACCAAGTGCAGCCAATGAGGCTCAGTTTGCAAAGGCAGCACACCTGTGTTCCAGCTGGCCCCTACAGCTCAAGTTCTGGCCTTCACAGAGGTGCACCCTATCTCCCAACAATGCTAACAACAGTTTCTTGTCATTTAGAATCATAGAATCCCTTGGTTGGAAAAGACCTTTGAGATCATCAAGCCCAACCCCTCCTGTCCTCCACAAAACCATACCCCTAAGCACCTGATCTGTCCATCTTCTAAACACCTCCGGGGATGGAGACTCCACCACCTCCCTGGGCAGCCTCTGCCACTTCCCGAGAACTCTTTTAGTAAAGAAATTTTTCCTGATGTCCAATCTGAACCTGCCTTGGTGCAGCGTGAGGCCATTCCCTCTCGTCCTATCCCCTGTCACTTGGGAGAAGAGACCAACACCCACCTCTCTACAACCTCCTTTCAGGTAGTTGTAGACAGTGATAAGGTCTCCCCTCAGCCTCTTTTCTCCAGGCTAAGCCACCCCAGGTCCCTCAGCTGCTCCTCGTAAGACTTGTTCTCCAACAGATTAACACTGTCTAAATTAATTACAATCACACGAGGAACATTCAGATGTTTATATCTTTCCTCCACGCACAAAAATGATTATTCACAATAGCAAACAGTTAGCCTGCGTTGTTCCTAAACAGTAAAATAATTAGCTGAATAAATTATATAAGCCATCCCCCCACAAAACAGCATGCAGATAATTTGTTCTACCAGTGGGAATGCTCCTCTAGCGTCTTCACTGGTTCCGTGACATTTCTTGTGTCCCAGAATTTCACCTTGCAGTCATCTCCACAGCTAGCTAGGTAGTACTGTTTATTGGGATTAAAGTCGAGGTCTCGTACCAGCTGTCCATGTGCATTTTCGATGCAATATATCTGTCTGTAAAACACATTAAAAAAGTTAAATGGGCTGTAAAAAGCTAACTGCACTCCACTGACAGGAATCTGTTTCCCTGGAAACCTGCATAATCCCTTCAGCACCCGCAGACCTAGAGTTCCTGCTGCTAGCGCAAAGTTTAGGGAAATCCCAGCTGCTAACAACACTGACTTGTATAAGACCTCTCAGCTGGCTTTGAAGCTTTGCTCCTTCCTTGTTTGCATTAGGATCATCTGGAACTAAAAGGAAACAGTCATAGAATCATAGAACAGTTTGGGTCAGAAAGGACCTTATACACCATCCAGTTCCACCCCTGCCATGAAAATAGTCCCTCCTCAGTTTTCTTGTAGCCCCTTCAGGTACTGGAAGGTCACTATAAGATGTCCTTGGAGTCTTTTCTTCTCCAAGCTGAACAACCCCAACTGTCTCAGCCTGTCCTTTTACGGGAGATGCTCCAGGCCTTGGATCACCCTTGTAGCCTCCTCTGGACCCATTTCAACCGCTCCGTCTCCTTCTTATGTTGAGGATTCCAGAATAGGACACAATACTCCAGATGAGGTCTCACAAGAGTGGAACAGAGGGGCAGAATCCCCTCCCTCACCCTGCTGGTCACACTTCTTTTGATGAAGCCCAGGACATGATTGGCCTTCTGGCCAGTCATGATAGATTTTAGCACAGCTCTCTAGCTGTTATAAAAAGTCTGCTACTATAGCACAATATTTTTAGAGAAGAGCTTCTCGACCCCTAGGTCGTTACACCAGTTTTGGATTTAAGATATCTACTTCTCCCTGTATGAAAGGCTGGGATGCCAGGAGGCAACAAACAACAGCCTTTGATTATTGCTTGATTTATAACTTACCTTGTGGTGCTCTGGCATTTATCATTAATTTACGCCCAAAAACATTTGTAGCACTGCTAACAACAAAATCACAGAATGGTGTGGGTTGAAAGGAACCTTTGGAGATCATCTAGTTTGACTCCCTCCTAAAGTAGGTTCTCCGGGAGCAGGTTGCACAGGAGAGCACTCAGGCAGGTTTGGAGTATCTCTAGAGAAGGAGATTCCACAGCCTCTCTGGGCAGCCTGTCCCAGTGCACTCTCACAGTAAAGAAGTTTTTCCTCACGTTCAGGTGGACCTTCCTGTGTTCTAGTTTGTACCCACTGCCCCTTGTCCTTTCGATGGGCACCACTGGAAAGAGTCAGACCCCATCCTCTTCAAGCCCACCTTTCAGATATCAACTCAGCATCCTTGTTCAAAACAGCTTCCATTAGTTTGTCACCCTAACTTGCCCCTCAAACTTGGGATTTTTGTTTGTTTCCACTGTTTCATTACCAATTTTATGAAAAGGCTGCATCTGTTCCCATGTCCACTCTCAAAGCCACCATCTACTGAAGTTCTGCTTAGATTTGAGTGTCCACCATCTTCACCAGAACTTGTCAACACTGTGAGCTTTTTTCCTACTTTTTAAGTGAAACGTTATTCTCTTCAGCAACACAAACTGACCCAAACTTTGTTTTTCCTACACTGCATACATGTTCTACTGTCAAGACCTGGTAGAGAAGTGTCTTGCTGTTAATACTTAACTATTAATAGAAAGCAAAATATGCCCATAAGGAGAGGTTCCAAGGTTCCAAGCAGACCAGGCCTATGCTTAGCCCTGTCCTGAAGGCTATGGTAGGTACGCAGAGAAACACGGCCAGCAGGTCGAGGGAGGAGATTCTGTCCCTCTATTCCTCTCTCATGAGACCTTTTTGAGAGTACTGGGTCTAGTTCTTGAATCCTCAACAGAAGAAGGAGATGGAGCTGTTGGAACGGGTCCAGAGGAGGCTACAAAGATGATCAGAGGGCTGAAGCATCTCCCATATGAGGACATGCTGAGAGAGTTGGACTTGTTCAGCCTGGAGAAGAAAAGGCTCCAAGGAGTCCTTAGAGCTGCTTCCAGTACCTGAAAGGGGCTACAAGAAAGCTGTGAGAAACTTTTCACAAAGGCATGGACTGAAAGGACAAGGGGGAATGGCTTCAAACTGGAGAGGGAAAGATTTAGACTAGACATTAGGAAGAATTTCTTCACTATGAGTGTGGTGAAGCCCTGGCCTCTGTTGCCCAGGGAAGCTGTGGCTGCCCCATCCCTGGTTGGTTCAAGGCCAGGTTGGGTGGGCCTTGGACAGCCTGATCTAGTGGGAGGTGGTTGGAATTACATGATCTTTAAAGTCTCTTCCAACCCAGACTATCCTATGATTCTACATCTAAAGTCAACACTCAGAGTCTGAAAGATTAAGGATATCACTTAAAAAATGCCTTTCTACCAGGTATTCCAGAATCTAAACTCAACATTTCATCTGAGTTCCTAGAAATAACTTTGTGCAAAAATGTTTAAATCTCAAACATGCTTGCAGCAGTAGAACACATCTTTTTTGTACCTTTCACTTCTTTCTTGCAATTCTTGCATTGCTCACGGAGATGTGTATAAGAGCTTAAGAAAAAACACCGCTGTCCACTGTATGTTCAAGTAGGGCTTATGGTGAAAGTCTTTACTCCAGCTTAATTGTTACTCTCACCAGTTGATCCCTTTCCTCCCCAAATACGAACATTATTTTCTTCCACTCTTATCACCCTGTCTACAGCAAAGTTACCTACACTGAATTTCCCACTTAATATCATAGACTGAAGCCAGACATCACGAATATCGTCTCCCACTCCTAGCTCCACATTCTCATATTTTTACTTCCATTTTTTACAATTTATTCTTGGAGTCTGAATTTTCCTGATAAAATTACCTCGCTCAATCCCTCCAGCCTAGGCCGTCTCCTCTGCTTCACAAGCTCTCCTCTGACTCAGAGTGCTTCCTACTCTAGTCTAGGAATCTTCCCACCCACTTTCTTCCACCTCTTTTTTTGTTTGTTGCATCCAAAATCATTCATTCCCGCTATCTTACAGTTATCACAATCACACTCCATGGGAAGTAGCTATTCTAGCTACTACTTTAATACCTCTCCTCTCATTCTTTGCTGCTATAGCACTTTTCTGTCCTTTATCTCCCCCCTCCACCTCATTTTTTGCTTCTTACAATGCCAGAGTCTATACTGCCCTGACTTTAAACTCTATCTCTAGCCTGGGTACTCATTATCTAACATTCAGAGCATTCTAGACACATTACAGTGTAATTGCAGATGAGATTTATTCTTGCACATATTTTTCAAGTACACCGCAAACAGCCCTTTGGCGTAGCCTAGTACTCATAAATTAGTTCAAGGACTATCTAAACCTGAGCTTCGCTGAGAGTATTTTGAATTGGAGGATTTGTTTGCGTGAACCAAGCCACTCTTTCATTGAGGTTCTTGTTGATATCGGAATTGTCTGTCCTTCAAAGTTACTCAGAGTACTCATTTCATGTAAGGTAGAGCGGCTTTTTCTAATGAGACAGTGCATGAAGCAGACTTTGCTATATTAAACATTTTCTACTTCAAAATACAGGTTTTAATCTTAAAACCTGAAGGCTGTATGTCAAAAATAGGATGATCACAAAAAGAGCAGTTTAAGAAAGTCCTTCTCTTTTGATCTATTTTTTTTCCCCTCTCTTAAATGCTTCATTTAAATAAGTCTTCATAAATTAAAGTATACACATAGAATCATAGAAACAGCAGGTTGGAAGAGACCCACTGGATCATCGAGTCCAACCATTCCTATCAAACACTAAACCACGTCCCACAGCACCTCGTCCACCTGGCCCTTAAACACATATATGAAGTTTTAAAGGGCATGGGATCGGACTTTCAAACCCGATGACAAGCATATAGGGAGAGCCTTTTAGTTATTACATTTGTATTTTCAACTTTTGTTTATTAAATTAAATAAACCTTTTTGGCAAAACCACATAAGGCTGGCAAATGCGGGGATTTATTGCTACACCCCTAAGCTGGCACGAACCACAGAACTAAATTTCATCCCCCTTTAAGGCAACAAAAGTTATTAAAAGACATCAGTCTTCTCGGTTTAGTGATAAATTACTACGCGCAAAGGGGATAAAGCATATCTTAAAAAAAAAGCTTTCACAGGCTGCAGTAGTCATGGCAACAGATGTGCACAACATCACTCCTTTGCTTATCAAAATCACAAGTGAGCAAGAGGAAAAACACCTTATTAGTTATATTCAAAGCCTTAATTGACTTGGAAATGGTTTTGATAGGCTCAGTAGATTCCCATAACTAGCATCCTCCAACCTTTACTGGGATATAGCACACATTTTGTTAAAATCAGAACAGCAAAGAGTGAACTTACCCTGTGAATTACTTTCAGAGATTAAAGTTACCTTTAAATAGTACCTTATGGAGGGGGTTCATAGCCTAGTCAGGACCGATGCTAAATCAGGTTGAATTACGTAACAGCTTCATTCAGGTAATTCCCACTCACTGAACAACTCACTGAGACTGGTACATAGTTTGGTAAGACTCAATATGCAAGTTAGAATTAAAGGTAAGGATTAAAAATACAGAGACAATCCTTTACTAAATTGTGAATATTGTGGCTGTGCAAGGCAAATCATTCCTTTCATAAGTGAAAGCTTTGCCACATTTCTACCTGAAAGAAAAAACAAGCACAACAACAAAAAAACTAGGGTAGAAGCAGCGAAAAAAAAAGTCCATCTCCAAAGGTGATTGTCTTCTTTAGAGACCAAGGTTGCAATTTCTCATTACCTCATACTTCGTGTGTCCCATCCTCGAACTGTGGTATCATTGGCTGTTGCAATCTGTGTGCAATTGTGGTGGGGACTCCATCTTCCAGAAGTAAATTTTAATTGTCCTTTCCCTTCCAAGGCCGTCGAACTAGAGAGCTAAAATAAGAAAACAAAGCTGGCAACCTTTCTAAATGTAAAGCTAAAAGGAAATTAGCTCCACCGAAGACAGAAACCACACAATAGGTTATTATTCCAACAGGCTACAAAAATCTTAGGATAAAAAAATGAAAAAAATTAAAAGCTACAGCCTATTCTGCAACTCACAAAGTATTTTTTAGAAAGGCCTATGCAGTGTTATGTATTCAGAAATATTAGAAATACTGTACTACTTTAGAAATCAAAATAAACAAGTTTAGATCATTTGTTGAAACAATAGCTAGACAATATGAGCAAAGCGCACACATTTGTAGCTGCCTCAGACTAACACACCCATTTCATACAAATTTCAAGTGGCTAAATGGACTTACAAGACTGTTTCCCCATGTTAAAACATCAAATTTTATCTGCAGGGACAGAACTCTAGTGTCAAAGACTTTGGAGCCAGCAGTGGCCCAGGTGGCCAAGAAAGTCAATGGCATCTTGGCTTGGATCAGAAACAGCGTGGCCAGCAGGAGCAGGGAAGGGATTCTGCCCCTGGACTCGGCACTGGTGAGACTGCACCTCGAATCCTGTGTTCAGTTCTGGGCCCCTCACCACAAGAAGGATGTTGAGGCTCTGGAGCGAGTCCAGAGAAGAGCAACGAAGCTGGGGAAGGGGCTGGAGAACAAATGTTACGAGGGGCGACTGAGAGAGCTGGGGGTGTTTAGCCTGGAGAAGAGGAGGCTGAGGGGAGACCTCATTGCTCTCTACAACTACCTGAAGGGAGGTTGTGGAGAGGTGGGTGCTGGTGTTTCTTCTCCCAGGTGAAGACAAGGAGAAATAACCTCAAGCTGCACCAGGACAGATTCAGATCAGACATTAGGAAAAAATTTTTCACCTAAAGGGACATCGGGCAGTGGCAGAAGCTGCCCAGGCAGGGTATTCTCCATCCCTGAGAGTGTTTAAAATACGGACAGATGAAGTTTTTAAGGATATGGTTTAGTGGCAGAAAGGTATGGTTGGACTCTACGATCTCGGAGCTCTTTTCCAACCCAGTGATTCTATCAAAGACTCCAATACACATACAGCAGCTTTCAAAAATACACAAAAGTCAAGGCCCAGGTGCCCATGTCATCACATACAGGCCTAATAAAATAATAGTGGGTATTTGATCATTAACCTACAGTCTGTGAGAATTAAAGGTCTCAGTTCCAAAAGCAGGCATGTCAAGGAGCAAACAGCTCTGCATCTCCATAGATAATGAAAAGAAAGCACAAATCAGCTAACATTCTCTTTGAAGTCGTATGGGAAGTTATCCTCCAATTCCAGGTGAACAGGGTACAAAACGAAGCTGCAGACACTGCAAATTACTTTTACTTCCACTCACTTTAACGGATTGTGTAATATCTAAGGCAGCAGGGGGGAACCAAAACGCTTGCATTTTAATTGGACCTAAAATTTATACAAATTTCAAGCAGATAGTGGGCATATTTGCTTGTCTTGCACATAATGTTCATGTTTCAAAATCTTTCATTAAGAAGGATTTCAAAGCATATCTAGAATTCATTGGGTCACTTGGTTCCTTTACAAAATACGACTACATCATAAAAGATTCTATTAAATACTTCTCAGCAGAGATATTACACTTGGATGAAAGAAAGACTAAAACACACTGATTGCTTTCCTAAACTTTAACTGACATCAACTGGAAGATGCCCTGACAATACAACACTGATTAAACCAATTTGTATATGACAACCGTGTCTATTTCTGTATTTTACTCTTTACCTTCAAATGAAAACATCAATTACCCCAACCTTGATAAGAATGGTTGGACTCGATGATCCAGATTCCAGCCTGGTGAGTCTATGAACTTTTATCAAAAAATCAGTAAGGACTAAGATGCCCCTTTCTGCTTCAAATTTTGATATTATAAGGACTGATGTGAAAAGAGGAAACGGTAGGTAGTATCCTTAAAAAAACAACCCAAACCTAACATATCTTAACCTCTACAGGGAACAGGAGTCATCTAGACAAATAACGAGCAGCAAAGACAGTGAACTGATCGTTGACGTTCAGCTATCAAGTGAGAGGTGATAGAACGAGAGGGAACGGACTCAAGCTGCAGCAGGGCAAGCTCAGATTGAACATTACAAAAAATTCTTCACCCAAAGAATTATCAGGCACTGGCAGAGGTTGCTTAGGAAGGTGGTGGAGTCCTCATCCCCAGAGAGATTTAAAAGACAGGTAGATGAGGTGCTTAGGGACATGGTTTAATAGTAAACAGGTAGGGTTGGGCTTGATGATTTCAAAGGTCTTTTCCAACCTAGGGATTCCATTCTTCCAAAACAAGAGCTATGGGCCATCAGATAAAGCCTGTGGAAATCAAATTCAACAGCAAACAAAAGAAAGTGGGTTATGATCCAATGGACTCCTTGACACTTCACACAAACTTTACACATGTTCCAGAACAGAATCTCTTTCTGATCCAGTAATTCCTTTCATTTTTCTTCAGTTTTTGCCCTCCTTTAATTAATCTAGGTTTAGTGTAGTTGCAGTAATTATAGAGCGCTCTACAAAGTTCTCCACTAAGGTCCACGATGTATTTCCTGCCTAGAGGAACAGCAGCCAACTTGCCAAGAAGGCACCTCATGCTTATTCCTAACATACTCCTATAGTTAAAAATATTACTTTGACCCAGACAGACTGTGAAATCTTTCCCACGAGATCTTCCTTCTTGCCTGGAATGGCAGTGCCACGTATTGCCTATTGTTCTGAATTAACATCATTTATACGTTAAATGCTACTAAAGAATCTAGAAGGGACAAGAAACCTCAAATGAATCTAATTAACCATGTGGATAAAAATGATCAAACCGACACTTCTATTCCTCCTCTTTGTGAAAACATAACGTAAACCGAAAAATATCTGTATTCTAACATCTTCATTTCACTATGTTCTACTCACCTGCCTTTCCAAACACGCTACATTTACCCAAGGAAGAGTTCCGGTGATTTGGTGACCTAGATCCTAAACTCTGTGAATGGAAATATTAACTATCATCTTTTCAGCAAAATCTATCCAGATCTTGTGAATTGGTTGAGCTTCTCTTGGGTTCAGCTAATGATTATAAATGGCAAAGAATAACTTATTTAATTGCAAAATGATGCAATGAGCCTAAGATTAGTTTCATACCAGAAGGTAACGTCCTCAAAACAATAATAAAGAGAGTGATCAAAAGGACAGGAGAAGCTTATCTTAACACAAATATTCCTGTATTAGATACTGCAATGAATAAACAAGTTAGTAAAGAAGAAAGTAACTGTCAAAGACTTCAGAAACACACAGGAGCTCATTCTAGGCCTGAAAAACCTACGATACTGGGACTTTAGGTTGTCACCATTTTAATTACTAGAAATTCTACGGTAGGCATTTCAGAGAGATGCTTGTGCTTGCTGCAGAGTATCGCTCAGCTGGACTCTGGTTTAACTAAGGAACCCACAAACATCTGACTCAAATGTGTTGCAGACAAAAATTCAACAGGAATGCAACAATTCTGATCATCTTCGAAGAGATTCGCTTGGCTTAAGCTTAGATGCCTGAAGACATGTTTTCCAAGAGCCAAGTTCCATGGACATTCACTATTAAACTTCACTTTAAAAGCGGACACTGACTTAGTGATGGAGAAAAGATGAACTAAAAATTGTTGGAGCGGAAGACTGATAACAGTAAACAAAATTTTACCTGGAAATACCTAATCACAACCAAACCTAATTTACAGCATGCTCACATCAGATACTAGATTATTTCAGACAAAAATACACAGAATCAATCAAATTCTCCATAACATCTCCCCAGAACTCATAAAATCTAAACTTCTGCAAACTAGGGGTTTTAGCAGACATTTTAAAATGCTCCTATCTGAAGATGCCAGTCAAGGGCTGAAACATCTACTTTCATAGTCTTAGCTTCATTAGATGAAGGAGGTTTTTGATGTGGAATTTTACTTTTGTTTTTTCTTGATTCCTTTTATCAAAAGCAATATTATATAGGCATATGGCAAACATCACAGGCTATATCCCCTGGATTCCTTTGTCACTTACAAAATCTTTATTTTGCCAGCAATATTTGAAATATTTCAAAAGTACGGAATAAAAGATATTGTAGGCAAGGAACACTAACTGAAATACTGAAGGGATCAGTGAACTGAATATTACTTCGAGAACTGAAATGCCTATTTTCATGCTGAAATTACGTCGTTCGGTGAAGAGTTTAGCGCTCTCCAAAATTACGCAGAACTCAACTCTAGCAACAGAAGGAAAAGGAAATGGAAGTTATTTACATTCACAAATATTTGTAACAGTGAGGAGGTTAGTTTTGAGGACAGTGATAGTAGCAGGAAGAGACAGCATGCAAAGTTTTAGTAGATAAATCCCAAGTAAAATAATTTGAGTAAAAAACAAAGCATTTTGGAATTCATTCCAAGAGCCTCACATGGAGAACTCAAAGCAGAAAACACAAAAAGAAGTTTCTATTATGCTTATATATACAAAAGAAATAAATTAAATGAAGGGCTGCATGGTGTCAACCAACACCAAAATACTCTTATCTGAATACAGCAGCCTTTGGCTTCCCCAATCACCACTTTTTCTCTCATACACGTTTACAAAATTAGCTTTGCTTTATTTCAGATTATCCATAGCAAAATATTTCAGATTATCCAATGTAAAAGTCATTGGAAAGGAAAGGCAATTCTAGAAAACGGAAAATATTTAAACCACTGGCAACAGATAAAATTCAAAGCTGCCTACCCTTAAACGCAAATATTCCAGGCAACTATTAATTTTCCCAACTCATGGTAAAAGCAACAAAATATTTCTAAATGGGCAGTTAAAAGAGTAGCAAATTCTAGGCTAGTGAATGTTGTTGTTTGTATTATATTCAAGTATATCACGACTTATTTTAAAAAGGATAAAAATCTTACCACAGCTTTAGATGAACTTTCCTGCAAATCCCACAATAATATGTTATTATCAGCCAGCGTAATAACCTTTTTACCATCTCCCATCGGCTCCCACATGACGCTGTAAAACAGAACGTGAAAAGAACAGCCTAGTATTAAAATCAACTAGAAACTGCACTAGAAAACCACTTTAATTCTGCGGATCTAATCTATTCCAAAACATATTAAACCATATTCCTTACTGTTTCCTTCAGCTGAAATCCATCCCGTGTTTTAAGTGCAAATTCTGCTGTTAACTAGAAAACTAGCAATTTTGACTCATCCGAAATGAACATTATTGCAGCATCAGTTACTTGAAAGGTATGCGAAACCAAACCTAGACTTGCTTATGGAATCAGAAAAAGGAATGCCATCCAGCTTCCCTAGATGTTAGCCTAGCTGTAAAAGAGAACTCCTCAAAAATCCTGCTCCATTTGCGCCCCCATCCTGAATACCAAATCATAGAACAATTATGCAAAAACCTCACTGATTATCTCATTGTCGTGGTCATTCCGCACACGTACACAGAAAATAAATCAGAGACCTTGATGTGCATTTACTTATGAGTGCTACAGCTTCAAACCTCAAAGTTCTTTATATGGAACGTTGTGAATCCTTTTTGAAGGTGCACCAAAAATAATAAGCCTCAGAGTTTTGACACAAACTTCTTCCAGTTCAAAAGACAACTACCAGGACAAGAGGGAATGGTCTCAAGCTGCACCAGGGCAGGTTCAGACTGGACATTAGGAAAAACTCCTTCACTCCAAGTGTTCTCGGGCACTGGTGAGGCTGCCCAGAGAGGTGGTGGAGTCCCCATCCTTGGAGGGGTTTAAAAGATGGGTAGCTCAGGTGCTCAAGAATATGGGTTAGTAATGGACAGGTATGGTTGGACTTGATGATCTCAAGCGTCTTTTCTGACCTAGTGATTCTATGACCATGACTCAATCAACATTCACTGTTTACCTGGGATTCACCAGTTTTGTGCTAAATATGAAGGAACGCAAGAAATCAGCTCTCGCCTCCAGTTCTGCCTGCGAGAAGCAGCACATTCAGGTCATTTGGTTTGGGAGGCTAATAATATGCTCTACAACAGATTTGCTGGAAATTAATAGTAAGGTTAAAAGAATAATACTTGACCTTTGATGAGAATATGCTTCCGTACCTAGCACCCTTTTAAAAAAGTCGTGCACAACTTCACTGTCAATAGCTACATGGAGAATCTGACTCCCATTTCTCCAAAAAAACCCTTAAGTTATCCAAAGGCATTTGATACACTGTGCTCATCCTCAGGGCATACATGAAGCATCTCTTGAGGTTTATCAAAAGCCCAGCAGTATGTGTAATATTTCAAGTCTGTTGAGCTTTTTACATGAATCTATTTGTTACCTAGATTGAAGAGAAGAAAGAAGGTTGCACGAATAGACGCAGCCTTAGACAAGCGAGCCCAAGATTAGGCAGCTGCTACCTCCGTAGCTTGGTACTGCACCCTACACATGCTCCTATTTGATCCCTAATTTTGCATTATTCCCATCTTCCTAAGACAGTGGGGATGACCTGGCTGGCCACAGGACTTGATCTATCTTACAGCATAAGACTCGAAAGAAAAACAGGAAGTTGCAGGCAAAAGAAAGAAGTGATAGTGTTGTTTTTTCACACCATAAGTGAAATACAACCTTGGATATCCTCAGCTCATCCCTTCAACTCAAAATCCTCTTGCTTCTTCCATGAACAGGTTAACTGACCTGTACTTCTAGTAAAACAAGTTATGCAGATGACTGCACCTTTCTGCTGTTATGGAGAATCCAAACTACACAGAGAAAACAGAAATACACCAAAAAAAAAGAAAAAAATTAACACCAGGTAGATGCAAAAAAGCTGGAACTATAATTCAGGGTGTCTTGGCTGACTCCTCACTCGCAGAACTTTTCCCTAAGGCAAAGGGGCAAATCAAAGAAAGGACTGGCTTCTGCATCTGTCTTCTGCTGGAACCATGACCCGCAATCTCATTAAATTGTCAATCCATGGGAATTAACTATTTCAAAAAATTAATTTGTACTGAGCTTTCTTGTATTAGGACAAACCCATTTCGTTTAGCACGTTAAGCTACCATCATGTTTTTAAATGTGTTTTAACAAGGACTAGAACAATTCTATGGTTTGCTTCAAATAGGGTTGGTTTCTCTGTGGTATTGCAATCTTATTTTCAAAAGTGTTCCTTGTTGTGTGGTACAACTTAGAAGGAACTTATAAGCAACTGAAAATAAGTGTTGATAGCAAAAATGCTGAAACAATTTCAATTAGAGGTACAAGCATCCTTTTGCCTGGAATAACAAGTAACCAACAGGCATTAGCATGGAGATTCCAGAATTTTAGTCCTGCTGCACAAGGTACATCAAACAGATCCTTCAAAGAGATTAAAACGTGATACGAACACAAGTAAAGGGATAAAGACAATTAATGAACTATGTAAGCACAGCTAACCTTCCAGAATCTGGTCTTCTAAAGTGACATTAAAAGATATCGGGACAATCACACAACTGAATGGGTAACTACAAAACCTTCATGTTTATTCTGATTACATTTATTTTAAGTTCATCATTTTTCTTATGGATCACTGAAACTGCAGCTGGCATCTAGTGTCGAAATATAACAATATATTTTTAAGTATCAACAATGAAAACTGATTTTACCAATTAACTCTTCTAATTGAGTCCCTTCAGCCAGATATCAAAATCCTTCATTGACGTACGTAGATGTAATTGGCCCTTCCTTGCACTGATCACCAAACTTTCAGTTTAAAAAGCTAGATTGGAAGCACTTTCTTTGTTTTCAATGTAGGAAGACATTTCACATCCCTGAGTGTCACTGAGCTTCCAGAGAAAGAATTTTTATAGCTGAATGCAGTGCACTAATTAAAGCCAATTACAACCCAGCCAACATACCTTGGAATTAAAAGGTAGTCACTCAATCCTTGCAAGATGCCCATTTTCCTTCTATTTAATTTATCTTCTATGAAAACGCATTGTTTTATGGGTGTGGTTGTAGCGATCATTCAGATTTTACATCTAAGCAAAGGTTACTAACCTCACTCTATATTACGCATTCAGGACATTAAACACATGAAATTCCATGGAGAAAGGGGACAAAAATACTGGTAAGCAAAAAAAAAAAAAAACACCCTGGCTTTCAAAGCGAGATATATATTTTACAAAATCTGAAGTTTTCATTTCAAGCAGTTTTGAGATACAGAAGAGGTGACGATAATCTTTTAGAAAAGAAAAAAGAAGATAAACCATTTTCCCGAGCGTGCCCACAGTTGCTGATGTTCACAGTTTTCGGGAGCAGACAAGATAATTGTCGAATTCACAGCTGCCACTCAGAAAGTGAGTGTCAACTTCATGGCTGCTCTTTACATAATCTATAAACAGCACACGAGCAATTATATTTGTTGCCTTTTACCCCGTTTTGTTATCATCTGACTCCTGATGCTTCAAATTAGCCTCTAGTCAGTTTGGTAAAAAAAATTAAATCCTACAGAGAATGTTTTCCTAGTGAAGAAAAAAGAGACTTTAAAACATTCACTCAAATGCACACATGAAAGGACTCATTATCTGTGTTTTATGCTGAAAAGATAGTTAACACCATCATTTATTAACGTACTGAGCTTTTACAAATGAACAATTCAGAGTTCTCCATTATAGGCTAAAGAAGAATAAAGTGACATGCAAACGCTTTCATAGACGTGAACCTCAGTCGCAGGCAGCCACAACGCCTTGGACAAAGAAAGCATTAACGACTGCTTCACCGTTATTATAGAAGTGACAGCCGTTTATTTCTTTAAGTGGAAAAACCTTGCTAGACTGAAAATTCTCGTGCAAAACGAAATGGAAAATATACCCAAACATTCAGTAGCTCGGCAGAACATTCTGCCTCCTCAATGTAGCCCATCAGAAAAATTCACGTTATGGACTCAACTATCTTTGCTTCTTTGCAGTAAAATGATGCAAATTTAGAATCATAGAATAGTTGGGATCAGAAGAGACCTTAAAGATCATCCAGTTCCAACCCCTGCCATGGGCAGGGACACCTCCTGCTGGATCAGGTGCCCAAGCCCCATCCAATCTGGCCTTGAACCCCTCCAGGGATGGGGCAGCCACAGCTTCCCTGGGCAGCCTGGGCCAGGGCCTCCCCACCCTCAAGATAAATAATTTCTTCCTAATGTCTAGTCTAAATTGTGGCTCTGGAGCGAGTCCAGAGAAGAGCAACGAAGCTGGTGAAGGGGCTGGAGAACAAATCTTATGAGGAGCGACTGAGAGAGCTGGAGGTGTTCAGCCTGGAGAAGAGGAGGCTGAGGGGAGACCTCATTGCTCTCTACAACTACCTGAAAGGAGGTTGTGGAGAGGAGGGAGCTGGGCTCTTCTCCCAAGTGACAGGGGACAGGACGAGAGGGAATGGCCTCAAGCTCTGCCAGGGGAGATCTAGGCTTGAGATTATGAAAAAATTCTTCACAGAGAGGGTGGTTAGGCATTGGAACAGTCTGCCCAGGGAGGTGGTTGAGTCACCATCCCTAGAGGTGCTTAAGGTGAGGGTAGATGAGGTACTTAGGGGCATGATTTAGGGATTGGTGGGAATGGTTGGACTCGACAATCCAGTGGGTCTCTTCCAACCTGGTTATTCTGTGATTCTGTGATCTGTGAAATCGTCCCCTTTCCAATTTAAAGCCATTCAGTATTGTCTTATCACTCCAAGCCTTTTTACAAAGTCCCTCCCCAGCTTTCTTGTAGCCCCTTCAGGTGCAGGAAGGTCACTATCAGGTCTCCTCGGAGCCTTCTCTTCTCCAGGCTGAACAACCCCAACTCCCTCAGCCTGTTCTCGTACAGGAGATGCTCCAGCCCTCGGACCATCTTTGTAGCCTCCTCTGGACCTGTTCCAACAGCTCCATCTCCTTCTTATGCTGAGGATTCCAGAACTGGAGACAGGACACCAGGTGGGGTCTCACAAGAGTGGAATAGAAGGGCAGAATCTACTCCCTTGACCTCCTGGCTACCAGGAACAACTACTACATTCCAGTAGAGCTACTCATGATTTAAAGTGAGGACAATTTAATTATCCTGCCGTTACTGACAGCAGAAATTTGCGGACTCTGCGACTGTTTTAAAGCATTTTAGAAGCACTTTTTTCCTTTTTGGAAGCGTGTTAGGAACAAGTCCACGGGGGATACTTGTGCTGAGATGGCAGAATGCATTACAGGTGTAGGGCTTTTGGTGACATAGCTACAGAAACAAAAGGTCTAAAGTAAATGCAGTTAAATTACTGTAGAAACACAGTATTATGGCAGCACAGTTCACAACAGTGGTTGAACTCTGCAGCCTGTGTCAGAAAAAGCACTTTCCTAAGTGTAAAGCTTATTTGCAGATAGTGCTACACAGGCAAATCTTCGTAACAGTTTTAGCAACAACTCACTGAGGAGGCGATTTCTATTTATTGACATGAAAAAGAATCGATTGACGACTTGCTTTGGACAAGAAACAGAGTCAAATAAGAACAGTTTGGAAAAAGATATATAGTTTAAGGATCTCCATGAGTATTAAAAGCTGTTTTCACCTTCTTTCTTAATATGAAAGGAAAAAAAAAGGCTCAAAACAAGGAGAAACACGTTTCACACAAGCAGTGATGACAGATTACTGTCAGCCAGGGCTAAACACCTATATACAATGAGGCTGAGAGGCAGGGTTGTTTAGTCTGGAGAAGAGAAGGCTCCTGGGAGACCTTAGAGCAGCTTCCAGTGCTGAAAGGGGCTCTAGGAAAGCTGGGGAGGGACTGTTCACAAAGGCTTGGAGTGATAGGACAAGGAACAACGGGTACAAACCGGAGAGGGGCAGATTTACACTAGACATTGGGAGGAATTTCTTCATCATGAGGGTGGGGAAGCCCTGGCCCAGGTTGCCCAGGGAAGCTGTGGCTGCCCCATCCCTGGAGGGGTTCAAGGCCAGGTTGGATGGGCCTTGGGCACCTGATCCAGTAGGAGATGTCCCTGCCCAGGTCAGGGGTGGAACTGGATGGTGTATAAGGTCCCTTCCAACCCAAACTATTGTATGATTCCATCTTTTGAGAGGTAAAACGTATCTACTTCAGGGGATGGGATTGGACAGAATTTGATCATTTCCATATGGGCTCCTTCATAACAATGTGGATGTATAAACAGCTAATTTATTGCTGTTGGTAACAAAGAGGCCATCCACATGGTTGGGCAGGGGGAAACAACCCAATGAGTCAGAATATTCATCCAATTATTTTTCTCCAACTATCCGAAACATCTACCCAAGCAGAAAGTTAAGATTGCCTAGGATCAGCATTGATAGTTGAGGGAAACCCCCACTCCCTTCCATCCAAAAGAACAGTGAAACCAAGAAGGAGAAAGATTTCCATGAACGGTACATCTGCACCAGGTCCAACACCCCTAATGCAGTCGTTGTGGATACTGGGAGGACCTAGAGGTGAACAGACTGCAAGAAGGACCCTAGCTGGTGAGGTCTCACCAACCAACCTCTCCATCACCATTTCCCGACACTCAACACCGGACTTGGACTGCTTGAGGCTGCTCGGCACCCTTTTTCTCTCAATTGCACTTTACCAAACAGACACACTTAATTATAAATGTACAAGGAACAATTTTATCACCCAGCAGACATACAAAAGATGTTTCAGAGCCCTGAATTTTTAACTACCACGTAGGCAAGTGTTGCAGCAGCATTACTTCATCCATAATCATCCCGGAATATTGTACTACAAAAGCATTCTACTCCAAGGAGCAAATACTCTAACTAGTAAGCACTTAATGGGCTTTTGGAGAGCAAACTGGACTGTGAGACCAAGAAAAACCTAGTTCCTCACAAACATTTAAAATTCTCCTGCATAACTGATCTTTTCCAAGGTTCAACTTCTCTTAAAGTGAAATATTTTCCACCAACTTTTAAAATAATTCACTAAAAACTGAAAATAAAAGAAGCTCGTATCTATTTAACCTGCAAAATGAGCCGGGACAAACTGCAACCCTGGTTTTTTCAGTGCTACAAACAGTTCAAGTGGCATTATAAATAAGAAAAAAAAAAAATCAAAAATAGCTCAGTTTTCTTTCAGCGTGGAAACACTCAACAAATTGGCCACAAAACTAGGGAATATGACAGCAAGGTGAGAAATGAAGTGAAAACTACTTTAAAGTTTGGAAGGAAAAGTGAAATAGTACCCTACAAACCCATCATTTTATCTTGTAGAGTAACAATTTCCGCACCACTTTCTGTATCATGGTTTACAAAAAACAAGGTAAAAACAACTGCAAAGACTTCAACAAAATTAATTTTCATTTTAAACACGCGAAATCCATCAAAGTAGCGATAAGTCCACTGAATCCACCGAGCAAGTTCACATCCATGAAATACAGCATATTTTTTCCTTAGTATTTGCTGCAATAATATTTTACTTTCATTAAGTTTCCCTTGGCTTTACAAAACTCGAGTCAAATTCTGATCAAAAATTAACACAAAACATTGTGTTAGGTGCCCAATTATTATTTCACTATCTAATTAATGAATCGCAAATATTCCCTAGTACACGTGATTAAGCTGAATAGCTTGAAGTTTTGAACTTGCACAATGGTAACCACTCAAATTCAGAAAGAAATTCTAGGGAATGAAAAAGACACGTTTGTTTTAAATTGCTCTGCTGGTTCCAGACACGTTTTAGAGGACGTTAAAAGGGAAAAGCGAAAGACAAAACGTGAGAAAACAACTCAATAAATGGTTGAGCATTTAGATTTATGCAGTACATGGATTTATTTATGATAAAGGTTAATTAAAGATTCAAAAGAGCAAAAATCCTGTAAAGAATTCAGGGTATCACACTCAATCAATGAAGAATAAAGCAGAAGGTAAAATTTTTACCATTTTAGAAAGGATCAGAATGCAAAGACAAGCATCAGTAATGAAAAGCAGCTCTAAGGCGCATCGCAAAGGAAAACACTTGTCACATAGCAAGTTTGTTGGAATCACAGAATAGTTGAGGTTGGAAGGGACCTTAAAGGTCATCCAGTTCCACCCCCTGCCATGGGCAGGGACACCTTTCTTTATGCTGCTGCTTCGTAATAGCAGAGGTGACTGATAGAGAACATAAGTGCACAGGAACAACCCAGGTGTGCAAAAATTATTCTTAAATGCTGATGATTTTTTTGAATCTGTGTGTAATTTATCAGCTTCACCGACATGTGCCTCCCGAGAGCTCTGAAGTTCTGTGCATTATGTGAAGAAACTGAAACGCCTCTGACACCAACAACGCTTGTCAGCTGGGCAGCTGTTCCAAAAAGCCTAGAAACCCCTGGGGTTCCCGTTATACCCCAGCCCACACCATCAGCACTTTGGATGCTATCAGAGAAAGCTCAATCGAAATAGCAAAGGGTTCTCCTTCCTTACAATTATATTCCTCGTCGTGAGAGTTTGGCTACTGGCGTTTTTGCAAAATGGAACTTTTAGCTCTAAGATGGCCCTTGCTGAATAGAACTTCTAACACTCTCGCAAAATATGATTGCAAAAAGATGTTTTTCACTAAGAAATGGCTGAACGAGTAGTTTGTAGGAAAAAATAGTTAAGAAATATTAACTGGTACCCATCTGGTGCAGTACAAGATACATGTAAGAATGTAAGGGCTTATAAACAACAGATTGGGTAAGAAATATAATGGGTAAGAAATTTAATATGTAAAAATTAGCCTAGTAACAGACTTGTAATACCTTTGGGATAGGTTGTAAACTTTGGGAGAGGGTGGGCTGGCTTTGAGATGAACGCTATAAAGATTGTGGGTTTCTTTCACAAAGGTTGAGCACTTCTCTTCTGGTTAGAAGGAGGCGCTCCCCCAGTTGCAATCACAAATTAGTAAACAATTAATGCTGCTTCACAAGATGTGTGCCTCAGTTTACCTATTCGGCTCGTGAGAGTTTCTCGCACAGTCATGGGACATATGAAGCGTTAGTATAAGAGAAAGTTTGCTGACCAAGAAGCTGTGACCGCATTCATGACACACCCGTAAAGCAGATATAACATCTCATATTGAAGATCATATGATCCTCTTGAAAGAGATGTTACTTTCAGGTTTATATTCATTACATATAGACCATTAAATTGTTTTGAGCTTTTTTTTTTAATTAGACTAAGGAGGAATCTTAAAATGCACACCCTGATGCCTAACAGAGGGGTAGAACAGAAGAATTAACATAACCAACATCATGCCATGAAACAAAAGCATTACCTGGATGCAATGTGAAAGCACCAGAGCTCTTAAAAACACCATTTTCACTCTTGAGTTTCAGATTCTCTTACTTCTTGGTTGGTTTTTGGGTTGTGGTTTTTTTTTTGTTGTTGAGAAAAAGTTTTACAGTGGGTTTGGGTTTTTCGTTGGTTTTGGTTTGTTTGTTTGTTCCAGACCTCACTCACCTGTCTTCAGGGCATTGCTTATACGTGTGCTCAGCTTTTATCAGATATCTGTGTTCCTTAAAACAATGATCATTATTAAATTGCAGTAACAGGTTGTGCATAGTATCTTATATATATTAAATAACGTGAACTTCCATTCAAGTTACAAGGACCATCAGAGCTAACTCGTACTACGGAGAAAGCGAACTTTAATGAGGTTGCTCCATAGTGTGTAACCACACAGCCAAGGAGCTGGTACTGGTTATTGCTCTGTTTGGAGACCTTAGATGAAATATCATAATAAAGTGTAACTGCTTAAAAAATTCTGTGGGAACAGTTCATTTATAGTAATTTTCTCCTTTGTGAATTCAAAATCCTAGTTACTATTTTAGTGATAAACATCCCCAAGTACTTGAAACATTATGACTTTAAAACAAAAAAATCATAACTTGTCTTCCTCTTTCAGATATTTGCAGTCCGTATTTAGGATTGATTGAGTGGCATACACTAAAAATTCAGCTTCAGCAAGTAGAAAAGGTTCATGAAGTAATCTATCATTTTTCCTGATTTATTCATCCCTTTCCAGCTGTTTTTAGCAGCTGGCTATTGTTTCCTATTTAAAACATTGAATTCTTCATTCCTCATCTCTAAGGCCTCCCACGACCGGGCTCTCACTTTTCTTGTTCCTGTAATCCTAGAATCATAGAATCCCTAGGCTGGAAAAGACCTTTGAGATCACCGAGTCCAACCGTCCTTGTCCACTGCTAAATCATATCCCTGAGCACTTCATCTACCTGTGTTTTAAATCCCTCCGGGGATGGGGACTCCACCACCTCCCAGGGCAGCCGCTGCCAGTGCCCGAGAACCCTTTCAGTGAAGAAGTTTTTCCTAATGTTCAATATGAACACTGAACCTCCATTCATTTTCCCTTTTCAATTGTACCTACGTTGTCCATCTAACATTTCCCCTCAACTTTTACCATATTGCAGATTCATCCCACTGAACACCATCCAACTTAGTTCATTTGTTTCCCACCTCTTTTGAAACACGTACTTTGCTACTGAGCAGCATCTATCCTATTTTATACCTGCCAAACCTCAAAAGCAAAAAGTAGAATGTTAATCAGATGAAGGCAACTCTGCTTCCAGCAGATACCAAGGGAGAAACTCCAGCTTTACACCTTCACTTCTGAGAAAAGAAAAATCTCTGAATTCAAGATCTCACAGATTACACTTCCTCTCGCAGTCTGCAGTATCAGCCTCCTCCGAGGACTGTCCCATCGAGTCTACTCTCAAAGAAGTCTGTAGGAAAATAGAGGTGGTAGAACAGTATGGTTCTCGCAATCTAGGCCTTCTAACAGATGCATTTTTAGAGACTCTTCCAAGCTGCAGTCAGAGTGGATCAAAAGCTCATTAATTCCTGTCTTGCTTCCTTGGATTCTCCCATCCACACCATACGCGGGACTACTTCTTACAAATTCTTCTTAACGTCTAAGTCTAAATCTGCCCCTCTCCAGTTTATCCCATTTCCCCTAGTCCTGTCACTACAAGCCTTTTTACAAAGTTCCTCCCCAGCTTTCTTGTAGCCCCTTCGGGTACTGGGAGGTCGCTATAAGGTCTCCTTGGAGCCTTCTCTTCTCCAGGCTGAAGAACCCCAACTCTCTCAGCCTGTCCTCAGATGGGATGTACTTGTTCAAGAACCACCCAGTAAGTACTACGTACTATTTGCTTTTTTCTCCAGTTGAAATTTATCTCCAAGGCTCAAACTAGAAATCAGTGGCTAGAAATAGATGCTTAATACTTATGTTAGAACGTATGACATAATTAAAAATCAACTGTATTAACTACCGCTTCTAAATTCTGCTTTATTTTTTACTAGCTAGCTAATGAACAGAAACTGTTATGCAGCCAGATTTTTGAGAAGGAATTGAGACTGATTTTATGGATTGTTCCCTTTTGGTATAATTTAAAATTACTCCTAATAGAATTTATTAAGTATAACGAGATTATGATGGATATATTACACACCAGGAGCCTAAATACAGAAACTGAAGAGGGTCTTTTCACTCTCACATAAGACACAGCAACATCCAACATCAATATTATGGTTTTACTTCAGAATTCTCATGTTTCATTTCCAAAAATCACAGAACGATTTGGGTTGGAAGGGAAATTAAAGATCATCTAATTCCTCTTCCCCTGTGATGGGCAGGGACACGTCCCACTAGATCAGGTTGCCCAACGCGGCCTTGAACACCTCCAAGGAGGTTTTACACATTTTTTTTTTCCTTAAAATTCTCCGATAAGTGTGAAAGGGACTGCATGACTTGTATGATCACCTCCCTACTCCACATTCCTTCCAACAGACAAACATTCCTGGGACTACAACAGACCATATTCTTATGGTTTCAACTTTTCCTGCCAGTAAGAGATGGTCAAGAGGCCCCAGAATGGTGTCAAACAACATTGCAGTTGGCAAGATATGAACTGAGTGGATCAACATCTCTTTGCCCTGCAGGAAGCAGCAAGAACACATCATAAACATTCCCATAAAGTAGAAGACTTGCAAATACGCAAAGGATAAATTGAGTTTCTTTAAAATAAGAGAAAGGAAAAGAAAAACCCCAAAGCTCTAATACTCTCAGCAGCACCATAACTCTCCTTGTCATTTCTTAAGCAACAGAAACGAGAGGTTAAACAGGCACCGCATAATACAATGAATTCTTAAGCTAAACAAACGATAAATTACTTGTATTTATACCACATCAGTTGAGTGAAGACTGAAAAACAAAGACCAAAGCGCAACATCAAATTCATATTCCATGAAAAAATTGAAATGCAAAGTGTTATACCTCCATGCAGCAAAGGTTTTAGATGGGGGCAGGTGGGGAGAAACACATTAAAACCATACACAGGCTGTTACTCCATATGTGTTTCCGGGATGATAATAAATGTTTTTAATCTATGAAACATCTGGGACTGAAAATCCAATTTGTACCTTTTCTTTTTAAAGGCAGAATAGTTTTAAAGCGTCTAGCATGGCTTCTGCCGTATAAATCTGCACAAAACTCACAGCACAGGTCTATGCTTTAGGCTTTTTCTAGGAGTATAAAATATGCAGAATCCTACCAGGCCATATTGCCATGGGCTGTGTTGTCAAGGTGACAGAGTAGCTCCAGGGTTTGAGTGTTGCTTGATGAATCATCAGGGGATTCATGACTGCCTGATTCCAATTCCTTCGGCATCCTCCAAACAGCAGCACATGTCACGACTTTACTGTCTGAAGCTAAGCAACAGAGAACAATGTCAAGAGATCACTGTGCGGGAGGCATATTTTGTATACAGTGCATCAACATTTACACAAATCTATAAGCAATGCACATCTGCTGTTTAAAATACTGAAAGATATTATACTAAGACGAATTCAAAGAGTCCAAAGTGTAGATACATGCAGAGACCTCAAGTTAGCAGTCAAGTTGTTGCAAAACTCTTAATTAGTACAAATTTTTTCTGCTTAAAGACAAACTTAAGGGCTTGGGAAAACCCATCTCTTTAGGAAGCCAGTTCTCCAATCTTCATCCTCCATATTGTTGTTAACGAAAATGACACGGAAGTTACGTTGCTCAATTCCTTAAAAATTAATAAGTTCAGTATCATTTAAACAACTTTTCAAAGACTACCTTCAGCTGAATCTCTAGCATTATGTCACACCCTTTACTATCAAAAAATAGTTTACTGCAAAATTAAGTTTTCCACACTTTCCCAAAGACAACCTGAACTTGCACGCATAAAGTAAAATATCACAACCTATGATGAACAAGCCAACTACAAACTGAGGAGAACATAACGTGTGGTCTATGCACACAGGGCATTGCCCATCACCCAGTACAGCACAATGGAGCAGCACCACGTATGTTCACGTTATTCCAGCTGCTGGTGCAGGATTTGCAGAAGATGAATAGTTCAGCGCGATCCACTACAGCAGAAAATGACGTTCAAGAAGGCCAAGTGCCCAGTTCTGCTCCTGGGACACAACAACCGTGTGCAGCTCCAGTCTTGAGGAGAGCGGCTTTAAAATGCCTGGCAGAGAAGGACCCCGATTGGTTGACAGCAGCTGAACATGAGCCAGCAGTGGCCCAGGTGGCCAAGAAGGCCAGTGGCATCTTGGCTTGGATCAGAGACAGTGTGGCCAGCAGGAGCAGGGAAGGGATCCTGCCCCTGGACTCGGCACTGGTGACATTACACCTCAAATCCTGGGGTCAGTTTTGGGTCCCTCATAACAGGAAAGACACCGAGGGGCTGGAGCGCATCCAGAGAAGGGAATGGATCTGGGGAAGGGTCTGGAGAACTAGTCTTACAAGGAGCACCTGAGGAACTGGCATTGTTCAGCCTGGAGAAGAGGAGGCTTAGGGGAGAGCTTATTGCTGTCAACAACTGCCTGAAAGGTAGCGAGGTGCTATTGGTCTCTTCACTCAAGTCACAGGTGACAGGAATAGAGGGAATGGCCTCAAGCTCCGCCAGGGGAGGTTTAGGCTGGACATTAGGAAGAATTTTTCACAGAATGGGCCATTGGTCCCTGGCAGAGGCTGCCCAGGGAGGGGGTTGAGTCACCTTCCCTGGAGGGGTTTAAGGGACGGGTGGACGAGGTACTGAGGGACATGGGTTAGTGATTGATGGGAATGGTTGGACTCAATGATCCGGTGGGTCTTTTCCAACCTGGTGATTCTATGGTCTCAAAGGTCTTTTCCAACCAAGTGATTCTATGTTTATTCCAGCTGCTGGGGCAGGGCTAACAGGAGATGAGGAGGTCAGTGTGATCCACTACACCAGGAAAAAAGTAACCAGTCACCATGATGTTAGGTAAAAGCAGGGGAATGACCACCTGCTGGAAGGTGTGTTAAATGAGAAGTCCAGACAATAGGCAGCAATGTGACATGTTTTTCTGTTCCGAGGTCATTTTGCACGCCTCTTTCTCACAGTTCTGTCTCCCAGTACATTTCAGCTGATTTAAGTGCAGAGTACCTGATTAGAGCCATGAGCAGAGACAACCGACTTACATCAGTGGAAAGGAAAACAGGAACAACGGCAATGAGAGCATTGTCAAAAGGCAGGATGCTAAATCAGAAAAAGGCCTTAGGCTGAAGTGACTTTAAACAGGAGGAAAAATTCTCCATTATCAATGTCACCAATTTGATATTTTATATGCCAAAAAGGCACCCAAACAGAGAATAGCACAAAACACAATAGATGCACAGTGATATACCATAAACACACCCAAATTGCAAGAAGGCAGACATGAATTAAAGGCAGAGATACAAAACAGAAACCACCAGTAGTGAGGCGAAAACAGCAAGAGAAGCTGATCATTCCTGTGAGCTGGAAACAGAGGGAGGAGAAAAACTCATTGAAATTCAAACAGAGAATTTAGAATGCACGAGTGCTGAGACCTCCACCTGGAGTCTTGTGTCTACTTCTGGAATCCTCAACGTAAGTAGTAGATGGAACTGTTGGAACAGGTCCAGAGAAGGCCACAAAGGTGATCTGAGGGCTGGAGCACTTCTGCTATAAGGAGAGGCTAAGAGAGTTCAGGTTGTTCAGCCTGGAGAAGAAAAGGTTCCGAGGAGACCTGATAGTGACCTTTCAGTACTGAAAGGGGCTTCAGGAAAGCTGGGGAGGGACTTTCTGCAAGAGCACAGAGCAATACCATGAGAGGGAATGGCTTCAAATTGGAAGGGGAAAGATTTAGACTAGAGATTAGGAAGAAACTTTTCTCAATGAGGGTGCTGAGGCACTGGCACAGGTCATCCAGGGAAGCTGTGGCTGCCCCATCCCTGGAGATGTTCAAGGCCAGGTTGGATGGGCCTTGGGCAGCCTGATCCAGTGGAACATGTCCCTGCCCATGGCAGAGGGGTTGGAACTGGATGATCTTTAAGGTCCCTTCCAACCCAAACCATTCTATGATTCTATGATTGTTTCCCCAATCTCACCAACACTATGTCCTGAGCAGAAGATACCACACTCTCAGACCTGCAAGACTGCCTATGCACATCCAGTTTCTTCTACCTTTTCCTGTTGAAATCACCCAACTTTAAAACCAAGCAAGCAAGAATTCAAAGAATAAGCAAATAATCACGCATTTTGACACTGCGGAGTAAGGAATTATCTACCCACAATGCTGGCAGCTCTGAGGGTGCAGAAATCAATTGTAGGAAACAAAGTTTGGTGAGTTCAGCCAAAGCCTAAGAGAGGTAACCACGGCTGGAGCACGAGGTCATCTTTACATGCCTACTTGACAAGTTGAGCAAGCGCAAAAACTCTCTGCATACAGAGCATGCTATTTGCAAAGGGTTACAACTTGGTCAAATCGATACCAATTTTCGCTGCAGCACTCAAAAGGACTTCTCAATGAGAGCTATTTCCATGACAATTTTCAGCTTTCCACTACCAGCCGTTTCACCGCAGGAAAAAAAAAAGTATAAGTTGTAGACAAGTGAAACATCCTGTTTATCTTCCTCCAAACACCGTTCCCCTTGCAGGGCTGCTCCAGCTTCAAGTAACATCCACTGAGAAAGAAATAAGCCTAGAAAAACAAAATTTGCCTGAACAGTAAGTGTAATAGGAAGATATTAATGAGAACTGGAAAGGAAACACACACGTAACAGTACAGGAGTAACAGATACTCATGGTTCTGGAGTCACATCCCACCCAACAGGGAAATTACCGGCACCGTTGCCCCTGGAAGCCAGCGGCCAGCAAACATTCATTAACAACATACAATCATTCCAGGCAGAAATGAAAACAGAAAAGCAAAAAAAATACAAACACAGACTGCACACTGCAGAGGCAACGCATCTGCCCATGACAGAGTCATTCCTGCCCTCACGGAAAATCTCCATTTGTTATGAATCTGCAGATTTTTAAGCTAGAAGAGATTGTCTATGCACTTCACACAACCATGGATTTTGCTTTGCAATTCTTACAATTGAAAACTTAAATATTGAAATAAGCGAGCACTCTTATGTCTCTAGACTCAGAGGGAAGACCCTAAAATAAAGACGTGCAGAATGATTATGAAGATTCCTTCAGAAAACGGCATACAGCAAAACTACAAAGACTCCAAGTGAACATCAGGTGCCATTAAAAAATTTGTTCCTCGACTTCTTGAAAGATACAGTTTATTCTCTTTAATAAATAACAGCTTTAAAATGGACATAAGATATAAACTCAGTAAACATGCTAAGAAATCAATTGATATCTGGATGACTGATGCAATAAATCAGAACAGATACGCACTAGGCACTCTGCTCTGACACTGCAGAGAGTAAGTTTTCTCATTTAGACCTCTATTAGTTTTCATATTATTGAGAACAAAAAGCCATACTTGTTATGCTGGAGATGCAAGCGATTTTCCAAGTGAAAACAACCCAGTAATTCCATTATTTTCTCACACTGAATCCCTTTACTGAAACTCACCCTCCTCAAATACTTTTTTGTAAGAAAGCTACAGAAACTATTCTATTTAAAAGTTTGACAGTTTAAGTTTTAATAAACAAAAGTGACAATCTCCCTACCTGAAATTTTGGAGAGACTTCCATCAGTCAAATATTATTAAAACAAAGATGAAATAGAAAAACAAAGAATATATGGCATATAATACCCAAAACCTCACCAGGAGTGTGGATGATAATCAATACTCTGCACTTTCAGCAAATAAGAGGTGCGAGTACATACAGAAACCCATCAGCCCCATTTGCCTTCCTCTTTCAGGTGTGGCTTGAAGCACTCCCAGAACTTGATAAGAGTCAGCAAACGCCACCACTTTGCCGTGTTTGCTCTCTGGTCTCATTTCTTCAAAAGTGAGTTGGTATTTTCTGAGGAGTAACCATCGTTCCCCCAACTCTAAAGCATTAAGGAGGTCTCATAATATACAGAGAACAGAGTTAAATAACGGTTTTAAACTGGAAGAGGGAAGATTTAGATTAGACATTAGCAAAAATTTCTTCACTGTGAGGATAGGGAGACACCAGCTCAGGTTGCCCAGGGAAGCTGTGGCTGCCCCATCCCTGGAGGGGTTCAAAGCCAGGTAGGATGGGGCTTGGAGCCCCTGATCCAGTGGGAGGTGTCCCTGCCCATGGCAGGAGGTGTAACTGGATGGGCTTTAAAGGTCCCTTTCAACCCAAACCACTCTGTGATAGTATGAGTCTGTAAACAGACGTACAAGAAAATACAGAAATGCTACCACTTGACCGCCTGAACCAGATTGAGTGGATTCTGATCCCAGTTGCACAGGTCCACACAAGCCAACACTACAGTTCACTGCTGTTCAATCATGCGGCCTTTCACTTTCTGCCACAACTTGCAGAATAAAACTTACCATGCCCCTGAAATACAACTGCTGTCTTGACCTATCAGAAGCTTCCAGCAGTCACCCAAAGCAGAGCAGACCCAGCTCTGCTCAGTCCTCCCTCAAGACATCCTTCCACAGAGCATTTCAACCTTCAGGTTCAATCATTCTTTATGGTATTTCTTAGACAAACATGTATATTAAATCACCCTTGATTTTTATTCCTTCTCCCGAAAGAATATATCTAAGTTGGTAATTGCTAATCTCCTGCTCTATTTCAGAATTGTTTCAAAATACATTTTATATCATGGGATCATAGAACGGTTTAAGTTGAAGGGACCTCAAAGCCCATCCAGCTCCACTCCCTGCCCTGGGCAGGGACACCTTCCACTGGATCACAGAATCACAGAATAACCAGGTTGGAAGAGACCCACCGGATCGTCGAGTCCAACCATTCCCGTTGCTCCAAGCTCCATCTAACCTGGCCTTGAACTCCTGAAGGGATGGGGCAGCCACAGCTTCCCTGGGCAACCTGCGCTAGGGCCTCACCACCCTCACTGTGAAAAATTTCCTCCTAACGTGCAGTCTAAATCTTCCCCCCTCCAATTTAAAGCCATATACGTACATTAGTAATCTAGTATTTTAAAATCCTATAATCAGTACCTACACACATCACATAGCAGTATCTACAGGAGCGATGTTTTCATTTTATTTTCTGCTGTCATTCTACTTCATTCCCCCGTGTTTAACCTTGAAACCCAAATGACAAGGCTTCCTACATCACTGCCTGTCGACAGTCACGCTGAAGCCGGAGGAGCCGAAATCTCAGCACCTGACAGGGTTTGCTCTTTGATCAGCTCAGGTGGTGCAAAGCCAGCTGGCTGCAGTTATTCTGTTGCCCAGGGAACAACAACTGAAGTGTAGACTTCCTAAATCTGCACAGGAGGCCCTTCTGCAGCATCTCTCGCTGTGTGAGGCTGAAGTGGTGAAGCTGTTAGAGCTCCAGCCCAGCTGGTGCCCATTAACACTTGCCGTGTGACAGGAACAAGCAGCCAGCAGCCAGAAACCTCCTTCTTTCCACTGACAAACAGAGTTAGCGCTCGGCCTTATTAATCAATGTAAACATCCTTCTCCTAGTTTAATAAAGTGAAGCAAAACAAAATTATTCAAGTATGCATCTCTTAAAGATAACAACCTTGTAACCTTTCCTTTTAATACATAAAAAGATAAACCTTATCCTATTTATTCAACATCCTTCACAAGCATAAGAAGCGGAGAATAGAGGAAAAACAACATACCATTCTTTTTCTGCGTTAAGGAATTCAATTGGTGCGCTAAAAACCTGCGTGCTCTTTCATTTTACGTTTTTCTGAACTACACAAGGCTCGATAAATATATAAATTGAGTTGTAGGCAGTTAAATTTCTTCCTATCACTTCAACGCACTTTTTAGCTACCAAGAGACAGCCTTTGACTTTCAAAAAATACACACACGCTAACAGGGCAGAAATATAGCACAGTAGGTCACTCCGTATCCTAATAGAAGTATGCTTGCAAGTGGGGCTGAAAATAGAGAAAATGGCCATCAAATCAGTAGGATACAATAGAAGAGACATCCGTACACAGGAGATCTTCCACAGTTAGCTGTTGACTTGAGTGCTGTGTGCAGGGTTGGGTGCTGCAGCATAAAAAGGATCTCAAGCTACTGGAGAGAGTCCAGAGGAGGCCGTGTTGGTAAAGGGTCTAGAGGGGAAGGTGTATGAGGTGCTGCTGAAGTGAAATGGTCTGCTCAGCGTGGAGAAGGAGAGAGAGAGGAGGGGAGGAGGAGGAGAAATACTTCACACTGAGGGTGAGGAGGCCCTGGCCCAGGTTGCCCAGGGAAGCTGTGGCTGCCCCATCCCTGGAGGGGTTCAAGGCCAGGTTGGATGGGGCTTGGGCACCTGATCCAGTGGGAGGTGTCCCCGCTCATGGCAGGGGGGTGGAACTGGAATGGGCTTTGAGGTCCCTTCCAATCCAAACCCTTCTATGATCTCCTCTCTCTCATGACCAAAGACAGGACCAGAGAGAAAGGCAGGAAGATGCATCAGGAGAGGGTTAGGTTGGGTATTAGGAAAAGGTTCTTCACTCAGAGGGTGGTGGAGCACTGGAAGAGCTCCCCAGAGAAGCAGTCTGACAGTATTCCAGAACCATTTGGACAAAGCCCTCAAACACAGGCTGTAAATTTTGGAAGTTGTCCAGTGCAGGGACAGGAGCTGGACTTGATCCTTGTGGGCCCCTTCCAACTCAGGTCACACTCTGTGCATAAGCAGCAGCTTTCTTGGCAGCATGGTGATCGCAGGTAGCCCTCCATTCCCATTTTGCTCAGCAAAACAGATAGAGCTTAAGACTCCGGACAGGCTCTGACGTTTGAAGATGTCTGAGGAGGTTTTAGAAACCTCACACACACCAAACAAGAATGCAGAAAGAGTAATCTAACACTGTGCGGAGTGGGGTATGAAACAGAGGTAGCCAAACCTGTTATGTCATATGGAAATAGGAGAGACACAGCAGAAAGCAGGCTGAAAAACTGGAAAAGGCAGAAACTGTTTCTTACGCTATCCAGAAGCAATTTGAGAAAGCTCCTGCACATACCTTTCTGGGAGACAAGCTCAGCAGATACAGCTGTATTTGAGGGAACTCAAAATTTACCGACAGCATTTCTGGAACTGCATCGTATGGGGACAGCCCGAGTGAAGAAGAGCAGCTGCAGCGTTATTGATGGGGGGAACTCTGCTCTTCAGGCAGAACTTGGCTGCAACACCGTAAAAGCTGCTCGGCAGCACAAACAGGCGTGCTCGCTTTCTGACACTTCGTGCAACCACATCTTGTAAGTCACACCATTAACTTACCACCCATTTGATACCTCAGATATATAGAATCATAGAATGGTTTGGGTTGGAAGGGATCTTAAAGCCCATCCAGTTCCACCCCCCTGCCGTGGGCAGGGACACCTCCCACTGGATCAGGGGCTCCAAGGCCCATCCAACCCAGCCCTGAACCCCTCCAGGGATGGGGCAGCCACCACTGCTCTGGGCAACCTGGGCCAGGGCCTCCCCACCCTCAGTGTGAAGAATTTCTTCCTAATGTCTAATCTTCCTCTCTCATCCTATCCCTACAACCCCTGATAAAAGAGTACATCCCCAGGTTTCTTGTAGCCCCTTTCAGTAAGGGAAGCTGCTCGAAGTTCTCCCTGAAGCCTTCTCTTCTCCAGGCTGAACAACCCCAACTCCCTCAGCCTGTCCTCATATAGGAGGTGCTCCAGCCCTCTGATCACCTTCATAGCCTCCTTTGAACCTGTTCCAACAGCTGCATATCCTTCTTCTTACACTGAGGATTCCAGAACTGGTCACAATACTTTTCACCAACACAAGAAGCCTAAGTTACTTATGATACATTTTTTAGTTGAATTCCACCTACCTGACACCTCAAGATACCAACACCAAGTACATCTAGGAAGACTGGAGAAAGAAAAAGAATAAACATTGCCCTATTCTTGTTAGTATTTTTCTGAACCTGGGGCATGCAAAGAAAACATTGTTGTCGGTCAGCTACCAAGTACTGTTGAGTTTTCACTTGTTTACAGCTGAGAAGTGCTCACAGCTCTCCTACGAGAGCTCTGCTAGGAGAGCATATCTCCCACATGCCACCTAATGTTTTTAATTGCACTAGAAAGGAAAAACACATAGCTCTCCATGAAAGAAGTGTGTGGCTTATAAAGAAAAAACATGTAAACAGATGTAGTGGATTTTTAAGCCCTAAGCCATCCCACAGTCAAATCTTCAGAGATGGGATGGGATTTCTGAGCTTGTACTGACCAAACATGCCTTACTCCAAACACGCAATCTTATTGCACTGGGAACAAAGAGGCACAGATGAAGACCACATCTTTAGGAAGGTGGAAAGGGAGAATTGCCCTTTATTAACAACAACAATCAGTACACATGGAGCTCTGTGAAGGAATGGATAGGAGCCAACTAGAAACTTACAGTTTAGGATTAGAAGGTAGACCAACACGGTGACAATGCAGCAGGTTTGTGCTACAGTAAGAAAGGAGTAAAATATAGTATCACCTAGAGACAACGAGAAGGAAATTCACAAGTCCTGGTCTTCTTGTAGGACGTGAACCATCTCAGCATCTCCTGAAAGGAAATGCAGAATGATACAGGAGTTTCCTGTAATGCGATGATAAAAGTGTCTAAAGCTGGTGACCAACGAGCCAGCAACAGGGAGGTGTTCCACTGAACCTCACAGTGACAAGTATCAAAGAACCAGTCAGAGATGCGAAGGCTGGGGGAAGTCTCTGCTACAAAGATCGTGAGGAGAAGTCCATGTTGCTCCCTGACAGGAAAATGCAAGGAAAAAAGAAAAAATCACACATCGTCCTGGACTTCAGGGAGAGCAGAGTTTGGCCTGGGCAGTGATCAGCTTTGAAGAATCCTGCGGAAGACAGTCCTGCAAAGAAAAGGAATCCAGGAAAGTGGGACAGTTGTCAAGGTTTATTTACTCCAAACTCAAGAATGGTCCATCCAGATGAGTAAGAAGCAAAACAATCAGCAGGAGGCTTGCATAGGTGAACAAAGAGTTCCTGACTAAATTCCAACATAAAATGTACAAGAGGTGGAAGAAGGGACAAGTGTCTTGAGAAGAAGATGAAAACAATATTTCACCATGTAAGAATGTCTTTTGCCAGATTGAACTCCAGATGAATTTTGACTGCCACACCACAAAGGAGAACAAGAAGGGCTTCTACAGATACACCAGCAGCCAAAGAAGGATTAGAGAAAGTGTGAGCCCATTGCCGAATGGGGCAGGTGACATCATCATAAAGGACACTGAGAACTCCAAAGTACTGAATGTTTTCTTCGTCTTGGTTTATAATACCCTCAGGATGCAAGAATTCCAGGCCCCTGGAGACCAGTGGGAAAGTGTGGAACAATGAAGACTCGCACACTGTAGAAGAGGATCTATTTAGGAGATATTTAAACAAGAGAGACCTGACTGGATGCATCCACACGAGCTGAGGATGCTGGCCAGTGTAACCATGAGGCCACTTCCAATTATATTTGAAAGGTCATGGTGATAAAGTAAGGTTCCTAAGGACTTGAAGAAAGTAAATGTCATTCCTATCTGAGATGGACAAGAAGGAGGATCTACGTACTAATCAGCCTCCCCTCAGTCCCTAGGAAAGCGATAGATTGAGTGAACTCGGAAAACTTTCCAAACATCAGGTGACTGGGACTGCTGAGCACAGATCTATGAAGGGGACATCATGACAGACCAACATGATTGAAATCTGCAACGAAAATTAAAGTGAAAACAAAAATCAGGTTGTCACTACCTACAACTGCCTGAAAGGAGGTTGTAGAGAGGAGGGACCTGGACTCTTCACCCAAGTGACAGGACAAGAGACAATGGCCTCAAGCTGTGCCAGGGCAGGTTCAGGTTGGAGATTAGGAAGAACTTCTTCACAGAAAGGGTTCTCAGGCACTGGCAGAGGCTGCCCAGGGAGGTGGTGGAGTCCCCATCCCTGGAGGGGTTTAGACTGGTAGATGAGGTGCTCAAGAATATGATTTAGTAGTGGTCGGGTACAGTCAGACTTGATGATCTCAAAAGTCTTTTCCAATCTAGAGATTCTAGGAGGCGCAGAAATGATAGGATTGGAGACTAAGTAAGAGCAAGCACAGAGTGAGTCTTATTAATGTGAAAAAATAATGATATTGTGAAGTAAAGACAACCAAGTCAAACTCTCACAGCAGCACCTAGTGACGGCCTAAGAAGCATAAGCACAATTTCAAATAAAGATAAACACATCCTCAGCATAAGAAAATAAAAACATATAACACCCTGTAAAATAACCTGGTCTGATATCGCTGCTGATTCTTCTTCAGGTAGGCGGTTCAACATCCCTTACAACTAAAATTATCCTATGATTCGTTAACAGTGGAAAAGTGCTTAGTCTACCAGATGGCACGTGCACCCCCAACGGACACGGCAGAACTAGCCTGAGATGAAAAACAGTTGTCACAAAACAAGAAAAGGCACATAACACCTCAAATCCTCATTGTTCCCTCAGCAATCTGTCACTCCAGCAGTGACAGCAGCAGATACATCTGCAATGGCTCTGCAGTTTGATATCAGAGAACCATGGACTGGTTTGGGTTGGAAGGGACCTTAGAGATCATCCAGTTCCAACACCTCTGTGATGGGCAGGGACACCTCCCAGGCTGCTCAAGGGCCCATCCAAGTTGGCCTTGAACACTCCCGCGGATGGGACTAAACCACATAGTCAGACACATCAATGCTTGTTTGATACTGCATGTAGTCAACAGAATCAGTTTCTCCTTAAAAAAATATTCACACAAGAGAATTAAGGTTGCATACTATCATCTCCAAGTTAATTAAAGCCCTCAAGTTATAGTGGTCTTCAAAATCTTTTAACACACTTCCATGTAGAGAATGGAACATACTACAGATCTTGCAGCTTGATGTAGGTGACTACATCAAACTCTAGATTTGCTACTTAAAACACATCAGTTAGCTAAATACTTAGGACATGGTTAGGACTCGAGTTGTGGTGTGGGTGTTACCCAGCAGGAGAAGAAGAAAACACATCTTTAGTACCCTCTTCAGAGTCATAAAGCAAGTGACTCTCCTTCAGTCTTTCCAGCTTTCTTGGAAAAACTGGATACAGGCAAACTAACCAAGCTATCTTCTTGGAATAGAAAGAAGGTCACAGAAAATGGAATAAAAACAATTAAGTTGCAAAGTGTCTTAACATTTATTGGAAGGAATTTGCACGGTATGCTTGGTTCCACTTCCATGGTTCGGAAAGAACTCTGAAGTCTAATAGAAACCAGAGAGAATCAGGCTGCGGAATTTCACTTCTTCAACAAGCTAGTTGGACAAGAGTGCCTAAGCACATACTATAAGACCTCGTGTATCTGCAAAACATTATTTACTACAACAACTGCATTGACAAGGTTGGATGGGCCTTGGGCAGCCTGGTCCAGTGGGAGGTGTCCCTGCCCATGGCAGAGGGGTAGAACTAGATGATCTTTAAGGTCCCTTCCAACCCAAACTATTCCATGATTCTATGACTGCAGATGAAGAAAGTAAACATACTCTTTCAGCTTATGCTAGTTCAGCTCAATATTTGAAAATCCTGAGTTCAAAAGCTATTTGAAATTGGAGAAGGAAAACCATTTCTCTTGTTGTAATCTCAAAATAAACCCCAAAACTAGGAGGAGGAAAATGAAACTTTCTAACGTTGAAAGGCAGAACAGCCTGATAATTCAGATTATCTCCCAATGAGAGTTCTGATTCAGATGAGTTTTATCCACTTTCTGTATTTCAGAAGCATTCTTTTCTATATCATGACCATCCTGTAACACTTCAATTTTAGTAATTTTCTCCCCTCCCTCTTCCTTTTGACATTAGTTCTATTTTGCTTCACAGCACAAACATTACAATTATCCTGATAACGGTTGTCAAATAACAATTAAATCCTAAATCAAAGGATAACAAGCATCTGTGCTTCAAGTTAATTATATTACATACGCTCCCCCGTTCTTAAAATTTCTCCTACATACCTGCTTCTACACAGGCCGAGATGCTGCTGAGCTTGACTCCTACAGCAATTTCATATATGAATAAGATGATAGCATCAACTACAATAATACAGGTGTTTTACTTGTCCTTTGACTGAATCTAACATACATTGTTCCACAGAGGCCTCCAAACTTGAACAGCAACTAACAGGGAAGGATTTCTCAAGCCATTCACCAGTTGTGTAGACATTTTCATAGAATGGGTTGGGTTGGACGGGACCTCAAAGCCCATCCAGTCCCACCCCTGCCATGGACAGAGACACTTCCCATTGGATCAGGTCACTCAAGGACCATCCAACCTGGCCTCGAACACCTCCAGGGATGGGTCAGTCATCATATGGATCACATCAATTTTGAGTGAATTGATAAACTAATTGAAGAGTATTTAGAAAGAAACACTACCAATTACGTGTAACAGCTAGAATTCTTAGAAAAACAGCAGGTACAAGCTACAAAACGCCAAAAGAACACCAAGCACGTTTATTTCTTCCTTCAAATTACACAAATAAACTTCCTTCTGTACATTCTGCCAGCACAAAGAAGAGCTCTGGGGAATATTTAGAGATGCATACAGCTTCCCTCCCCATTTGAGCGGCTGCAGCCTTTCACAGGGCCACACCAATGATCTCCCTACATGGGATGTTTTCTTCACAATAAAGGAAAGTAAAACCAGTGAAGTCAGTGGCACCTGCTGTCCTCAATACTAAGCACTTGAAAGCATCACCAGCAGCATTATTTTCCATACCCTTAGTGACAAATTTTCTCTGTGGGGAGTTTTATCCCTACACAAGTTTACTGTGTGATGAGCGCAAAGTGCCAGCCAGCCACAATTCACAGCAGATTTAATGTTTTCAAGTTAACGGATTTTAAATGCAAATTTATTTTCTTTTTAATCCAAATTAAACAGTGGCTTTGCGTTTGCGTGTCTCTCTGCTCTGGATCTACAAATCCAAGCTATTTATTGAGTCTTCATAACCACTGTACAGTGGCACCTATCTTGTTTGCAGAAAGAAAACAGAAAAATCGCTATGTATGTTTGCAGACGTGCCTTCCTACATGTGTTAAAATCATAGCTAACAGCCTTCTCCATTCACACCTTCTTTTGCCCTCTGGTGGCTTCGGATGTCCCTACAAATAATGGAAGGGCAGGATCTATTTTTGTTGAAAACCACATTTGCACTGGAAGAATATATCCATTTCTACCTCTAGTTCAATGGATTGAATAAGAAAATGAACTGTTAAAAGCTGCAGGGGCAAGCACAAACACTGAATGCAGCAACGAAAGATAATTTTTTTCAAGTATTTAATTTCAAAATGATCTGGGAAAGTTTTTGTTGGTTTTTTTTTTTGTTTGTTTTTTATAAAAGCACTGTTTTCCTTAGTCACTGACTTTATACATTGAATCTTTTTTTGTTGCAGTAGTAATGACCCAACTTCAAAAAAAATTCTCCATGTTGTTATGCTTGACTGAGATTTTGCTTTTAAATTTGATTTTTCCTCTTCCTAGAGAGAGGAATTAATCTAGCTTTATCCCATGGATTTAAAAGAAAGACTTAACTGAAAGGCTAAAGCTAAAACCAGAAGAAGCATTTCCCTGCAAGCTCCCCAAACAGCACATTTAGTGTCACAGCGTCAACTCCCAGCCTTATAGGAATTATCACTCTGCACATCATTCCACATCATCCCAAAGGCAAGAACTGAGGAACTCCAGAAAGCTCGGTGGTCAAGAAATCAACAGCTAAAGCTTCTCTGTATGCAAAAATTTAGTTAATGCATATAGAGGAAAATTTAAGCCATCCCAACATGGGGCTGTATTCACAGTTAGCAATTATAGCTTGGAAAAAACCACATGCTTTACCTATTTCATATTTGTTAAAAATTTGAAGTGATCTGCTTCACATCAGTGAAACTGCGAGATAAAAAAGACACTAAGTTTGAAAGAACTCTGATTTGCAGTGATATAGTTATGAAACTTAAGGCCTCAGTGCAGCAGAGCTTATGCCTTCTTGCACAGGCATTTTCTTGGTTATTAGCAATTTTAATTTACAAGTTAGAAAGTGGAACTTTCAAACCATTAATGCTTTTTGGACGTTTAAACTGCTAAACTCAGTAGCAAGAGTTTAACAAAAAAAACCCTTTCTGTACATTTTTAGAGCTCCACAGGAGTACGTTTATGCAAATTCAGAAATAAAAACATTTTAAAGATATTACATTTTATCAGTAAATTGTCACAGATGAAGCTAGAACACATATGACAGATTTAACGTGGGGCAAGGTAGGAATAAAAGTCCTAAGTTAAATGCTTGGTAACACACATTCGTACACTGCCACCAGACAGTTATGTTAGTGTCAGTTAAAGTATACAAGTTAAACTATTTAAACAAACTATTTAAACGTTCATTTTGCCTTCACCTGATGGTGCATTTCCAGCAGCAGTTAAGAGTAATTTGATATCAACAGGCATTTAAAGATTTTAGGGTTGATTTTCCTGCTAATACATAAGCAGCGTATGAAAGTATTTCCTTCATTAACTACTACACAAGACACCCAGAGAACAAGGTGACAAGTAATCTTCCTAACATTAAGGTCTGTTACAGAGCTTAAAAAAAAATTCCACACCATTGAGAAGAGATGGACATTTTTCTTTCAGGTCTTGCTTTTCCACCCGTAGCTGTGCCTAACGAGTCTTTCATCCTCTGTTCCCATAAGGGTTTAAGAACACCCTCGGAGAAACCATTGGCCATTCTTCTCCAAGCAGCAGAGGATAAAGCATCCTGGGGCAAACAGCTTCCTTCAGAATTGCTGTCTTTGACTTGTACTTGATGAAACCGAATTCACACATTTCAAGGATGAAGGTGGCAACAAGCAGCACATGATACCAGCAGCTTCGCTCAGGGCTGCCGGTGGTCTCATTGTCATCAAGAACAACAGATGCAAGTTGTTTCACACTTTGGTTGGGTTTAGGGGTAGGGGGAAGGTGTCTGTATTTTGTTTTGGTTAAAATAAAATAATAAAAAAACCCAACAGAATAATCTCTCTCAAAGTTCTGCTGCAGACCATTCAATGATGAAAACTATGGGTGATAGAATCACAAGCAATTCCCAAGACAGTTTTTTAGTATATTCCATATAATTGACTGACATTATTTAAGCATTTGAATTATTCCCTTTTAATTAGTCAAGGCATGAATATTTGTTAAACCTCAGATTACTTGGAACCTTTCTATAAACTCAGGAATTACCATGCTGGCAAAGAGCTCTGGTCCATGCCTAATTCAGGCTTTAGCATTTGAAAGAAGCTAGAAAGAAAAAGTAGCCTCTTCAGAAGCAAGAGCTAAGATAAGTTAAACAATTATCATCGTTAAGACACATATTTTGCCTCAATGAACGTGTGTACCTAACAGCTAGTAATTAAACATTCACAGCAAATTGAGAAGCGTGAAGCTTTCTCTTTAATTCATCAGCATTCTTTAAGGCATACCTGCACAACACCTAGCAATCCTAATCACAACACAAGCACCCTGCAGCCCTAGATGCTGTATAAATGCTATACAAAAAGGATAACTCTGTTGCAAAACACCCTTTTCTCTAGAAGGACCAAATTATCTCTCAGGTTTCCTCTCGATTCAGTAGAATACGCTGCACACCAGAATCACGCCATTGAGATCAGCAGAAAAGAAATTCTTGAGCATATCTTCATATCTTAATTTATTTCATACATTTATTTACCACATCTTTTGACTGGTTTCTTGAGTACTTCCATGTTTCCCTGCTTGCTTTGCAGAATGCATTTTACCATAGAATAGTTTGGGTTGGAAGGGACCTTAAAGCCCATGGAATTCCAATCCCCTGCCATGGGGGGGACACCTCCCACTGGATCAGGCTGCTCCAAGCCCCATCCAACCTGGCCCTGAACCCCTCCAGGGATGGAGCTAACCTGTAGCATACCGAACTGGAACAACTGAATTTAATTTCTAAAGCTAGAAGACTACCAAATGCTTTTTTTCCCTTTAATTCTTACCTACTTGAAAGCTGTCAGTAACAAAAAAAACCTCATCCCCTATTTTAATTCACTTGAAGCAGAAGAGGGGAGAAAATGGTGCATCAATACATCACAAAACCAACTAACAGTGCATAAAACCATCTAGATATCTCAGGTATCAATTTCAAAGCCTTCTTTCCTTGTCCCTGAGATATTCCCATTTTAATCCTCCTTTCATCTCTTCTACCTAGCTTCTTTCATGTATTTATGAACTTCTTTCCCTTCAGCTTGGGAATGTGGGTCAAAATCATAGAATCATACAGCATTCCTAACTCTTATAGTACTCACTATATCAAATAGCTGCCAAACACATTTGAAATAAAAGTTATTTCTCAATGTGAGAACTACCCAAAACAGGTAGCTCTTGACATTTTCGTTTATTTGAAACAGGAGGATCTGAAGGATCCAGTTTTGCTACAAAGAAAGACGAAAGCCACTAGGTTCACAGGTTGCTAAGCTGTCATCTCCCCCTCCAGCACCATAAAGTTTAAGAACCCTGGAAAATCATATTTATTAAAGTAGAGATGCAAAATTAATATCACAAAACACTGCCTGTGACTGAATCGGTTTTAATATTCTATCAAAAAAAAAAATTAGTCTTCTATCATGCATTTGACTACATCCAGATGACCATTTGAATGGGATCCGTACCTCGGTTACACTATCCAAATTACACAAAATAACTCTGCTAAGCGTCAAAAACACCAAGAAAACCCAATATCTCACCCAACACAAAATAGGAAACCAAAGTTTTCACTCTATTCCATTAACTTACTTCAAGGAGCTATGAAATGCAAAATGCACATGATCCCACTTTTCTTCAATGCCACATTTCACCACTTCTTCAAGCAAGTTCAAAGAACAGCTACTAATAATGGACGCAGAGTTCTTTGATCTCCTAGTTTCAACAACTGTCAAGGCTGGCCAGACCTACACAAGGGAGGGTCACAATACTTACAAATGTCCCTAACGGCATCATTTCATTCAACTGGTACTTCAACGAGGACAATAGTTAAGAGTCTTTGTAAAATAACAAAACAAATGCAATACATAAAAGCGTTTTAAAGATTTCGGTTGCTTAATTCCGTTGCTTTATTACTTGAAATAAACTCTCTGCTAAATTCAGTATTCCTTATTATTAAAACCCTAGGCTGTGTTCTCCGTCCTATACATTGCTACTTACAGTCATCAATAATAATTAAGATCTTATTTTCTTCATAAAGTTTATGGCTGATGACTCTAAATGAAGATGCACAAAGTCAAACAAAGCTCAATGTTCAGAAAATAGGTAGAATAAAATAAACAGAACACAAGGAAGCTACACAGAAAACATGCATATGAATTAACACATCCAATTAAGGAAAACCAAAATCTCAGAAATTTAGAGTGTTTAAATAGAAGCTCAACTCTAGAAGTCTCAGTAAGCCCTCTCTAAGAGGATTTTCAATTAATATGCATATAGCTATAAGGAATTACAATAACATGCTCTAAAGGCCATAAACCAAATATAGGCTCTTCACGAGAAAAGGGTATAAAATTATTTCTTTCCATCATACTTTCTAGAACAACATTTGAGCTCAAAAACAGATGCAAATTGAATAAATTAAGACTGGTTAATATTAAATGATACGTTACATACATGAAATGCTGGACTTGATAAGCTATCTTGCTATTCAGTTAAGTAGGGAAAAGAATTGCACAAATTCTGTACATTTTCCACACTGTTCTGTGCAGCACAACTTAGAAACTCATTCGGGTTTTCTTAAAGGAGACATCAGACAACCTTCTCAAATTTTCTCCTGAAACTAGAAAGAAGATTACATTCCCTTCCATTTTTAAAAGCAAACACCTAAAACAAAATGAATGAAGAATAATAAGAATAGGTTATGTTTCCCATGCTTTACATCATTCAGGCCAGCAATCTTTTTTTTTTTTTTGCTGCTTTCCTCAACAAGAATGCAAAAACAGACTTCTGACCAAGATGATCCAAGGACACGAGGCAAATGAAGGATAGGTAAAGGTATAGCTTTTTTTTTTTTTTTTTTTTTGCAAAGTGCCTGTGTCGATAGCTCTGTGTGAACACTAATCTGTGTTTCATCTTTGCACATTCCAAAACATGAAAATACTTGAGTTTAACATGGTTAGAAAGGACTTACTTTTATTGTAGCACGTTGCCAGCACAGCTTTATCTGCAGGACTGGTACTGATGTGCCAGATTTCACCCACTTGATGAAGGAGAACGTTTTTGTTTATGATGTTATTTTCATCGTCAAAATCTATGATGTGAATCTGCAAATACAACAAAAGGGAACGTTAAGGCTTCAAATGTTTTCCTGTGGTTCTTAGTTATACACAATGACCATACAGAACAATTTAACAAGACTTCTATCTACTTCAATTAATTGTACGCTAACAATTTCATTGAGCGCTGATTTCATGCAGGATATATAGTGGTAGAAAAGCACAAGAAATTCCCCTGTTTTGAGGAGATACTATGTTTACTATTCTGAATTTTGCACCTTAAAGCTTGAAGGCGATTTTTCATGTTATGGCTAATTGCAAATAATCTGCTTATATTCAACGTTTCTAATAACAATAAACAGAACTAACATTACAATCCTTCGTCTAAATGTTTGCACTAATTCTGCATCCAAGTCATCGAAAACAAGCATCCAAAGAAGAAAGCAGGGAAGGAATTGACTCATTTGAAACAAATACTGTAGGCTCAGTGAGAAACTTCTTGAGTTCATTTCAGCAATCACATATCTGTGTATATACAAATACATATAAAGGTATAATACTTTTCATACTACATGGAAAAATAAAACGTTGAGCTGAAAGAAAAACATCTACACATTTAAACATTAAGATTTTTAAAAGACATAGAAGTAGGTTTGCTTTTTGCAAATTTGATCTTTCTTTGTTGCAGTGTGGGATTTTTGTTTGCTGTGGGGGTTTGTGTTTATTTTTTAGTTAAGACTACATTACTTTCATTTTTCCTCCTTATTTTTATTGGTTTTTACAACCTTCTCAGAAATAGGAGAAGCTGAGAAAGTTCCTAGCCTGGCAGAACATACACAAGTAGCTCAATATCATACCACTACACTCAATAGAGAACAAAAATTCTAGAAGACCCACAATTGCTAGAGAATTGTATCCTCATCAAAAATCCATTTGCAAAGTTGGGTGAGCAATTAAGAGGAAAAAACCCACAGAGGCATCCCATCATAATGACTTAAATTAAGTCTATTCGATTACTGAATCACTGCAAAAAAAAAAAAAATCTTACCTACAAAATATTACAAAAGAGTTTCTTTAAATACCAGAGCTGTAATGAGGCCTCAGCTTAGGCTAAGCCAAGGGCTGAGTTTAGACGTTACCTTTAGCTTTCTCTTCCGAACAGAGTCATCAGCAACTCCTCCTTCAAATATAAAGCTGGACCCTAATCACCCGTATTGCTCTTCACTGTGGCATCCAATGCATACAAGTACCTCTGCAGCAAACAGACTTTTCCTTTCAGACTTGTTGCCCTGAGCATAGACATCTACTTGGAAACCAGGACCCTACCCACCTACCTCGCCAACTGCATTTCTACCTTCCTGTTCAGCTGAAACAGTGACCACCCAGCCCTTCAAAACCCTCCAGACTAACCTCACTTACACTTACCTTTTGCTTCACTTCATTCTGGCTTTCCGTACATCCCCTTCTCCGATCTATTCCCTGTATCTCAATTCAAAAGCTTCTGCCTATATAGAAAGCTCCCGCTCATCTCATCATTAAAGATCAGCACTGGTGAGAGCACCTCGAATCCTGAGTTCAGTTCTGGGCCCCTCACCACAAGAAGGATGTTGAGGCTCTGGAGCGAGTCCAGAGAAGAGCAACGAAGCTGGGGAAGGGGCTGGAGAACAGGCCTGATGAGGAGCGGCTGAGGGACCTGGGGTGGCTTAGCCTGGAGAAAAGAGGCTGAAGGGAGACCTTAGCACTCTCTACGACTATCTGAAAGGAGGTCGTGGAGAAGTGGGTGTTGGTCTCTTCTCCCAAGTGACAGAACAAGAGGGAATGGCCTCAAGCTGCACCAGGGCAGGTTCAGATAGGACATTACAAAAAATTTCTTCACTGAAAGGGTCATCAGGCACTGGCAGAGGCTGCCCAGGGAGGTGCTGGAGTCCCCACATCCATAAAGGGGTTTAGAAGATGGGTAGACGAAGTACTTAAGGATGTGATTTAGCAGCAGATTGGTTGGACTCCACCTCCGAGGTCTTTTCCAATCTGGTGATTCTATGTTTCTACTTCATCCTTTGTTTTCTTGTTGTGCTTTTTTTTTAAAAAAGACTATTCAGCCTCCTATGCTGCACTCAGCAGATACGTTTTATGTTGTGAATAAGCTTACAACTCAAACTGTTGACAAGTCAAACAGCAACTTTACAAGCAAAGAACTGCAAGGTAAAGAACAGCAACACAACGACAAGGTAAAACTTAGAGCTCAGAGAATGAGATGAGAAAAGAATAAGTGACATATTTCCTTTACATGACTCCAAAGCACAGAAAACACATCCCTACAACGTTTAAAAAGCCACTGTTTAGCCACAATGAAAGCACGGAGAATAAAAGTTCCAAAACTACTCTGTCTGTCTTTGCACTGTGTTCTACACAACTTAAAGAATTCCCAGTAAGTTACGAGGGCCAAATGCCAAGTACTACAAAATGTTAGTATCTCAAATAAACTCCTATAAACGTTTTCCTTTGCTTTGAAATAATAGTGTTAATAGGAAAACATTTTCAGCAGCTCTGCTTTCATTATGGTTGGACACGAGGATCCGGTGGGTCTCTTCCAACCTGGTTATTCTCTGCTTCTATGATTTGCATTACACCTCTCCATGACCAGAGGGGAAGAAATACACTGCATGTGATGGCCCTGCATAAAAAAACCCCTCTCACTGTGAAGCTCTTGCTCAATTACTAAAGGTTGCAAACCCACTCATAAGTTTTAGGCAACAAAAAAAGTTTATAAGCAAATCTAGAGAACCTAGTGCTGAATTAAGCAATAATGACTTGAGGCTCAGGGCACTTTTTGGGGACTCGCTAGTAGCTGTGAGGAGCTGATGGCCCGAGGCACAGCTAAAGGGCAAGAAGCCCCAAGCATTTGTTAATACCCTAGGTAGCATCCTGAATTTCTATTATTAATATTGTACACTGGAAAAAGAAAAGCACACTTAGTGTTGAAATATGTGTAAATATTTCTAAAATACATAGTATACACCAAATCAGCTAGCCTAAATCGGAACATTAAATTATTGAAGATCTGCTGGATACCAACTGGTGAGTGAGAATCACTCTCCAACTACTATTTTGTATCAGGATTTAACCAGTTAGTTGAACTGAGCAGTAAACCATGTAGAAATCACAGTATTAAATGATGTTATAAGTAAATGTCTGCAGACCTAAGAAAGTATAATCAAAAATATAATTGTGTGTATTTTTAACTAAGTGTGTTTGCCACCTCTTCTGTTACTGGTCTCACAATTACTCCCTGAAATGTAAAGAAACTGAATACTCCAGCCCCCCTCAAACCTTTGAATATTATTTTCTTTCCTTGAGCCTCATCTCGTATTATCATTAAATTCAAAACCTCACTGGGAATCGATAGCTCACATCTCCCAGAGCTATAGCTTCAACTTAAGTCTTGTGCAGCCCGTAACAGACCCATTTTGTACGAGTCCGTGACCATATCTGTTCTAAGGGCTTCTGTTGGCTATCAGCTCGATTCCTACCCTGCAACTTGCTCCCAGGTGAAGAAAATAGGAAGAACAGGAATAAGAAAGCTCACGGACTAGGCTGAAGACAGGGAGATCACTCACCAGTTGCTGTTGTGGCCAAAGTAGACTTGACTCAGGTAAACTAATTAATGTATGTAAGAATTTCTTCATGATGAGGGTGGTGAGATGCTGGCCCAGGTTGCCCAGGGAAGCTGTGGCTGCCCCATCCCTGGAGGGGTTCAAGGTCAGGTTGGATGGGCCTTGGAGCCCCTGATCCAGTGGGAGGTGTCCCTGCCCATGGATGTGGTTGGAACTGGACGCGCATTAAGGTCCCTTCCAACTCAAACCGTTCTATGATTCCACCATGGAGCATCCTATTTTCCTCCTGACCTCGGTCTCACCTCTGTCATGTCCTCAAGTGTTTCTTCCCCTTTGGTCCCTCCCCCTCTTTCCCTCCAGCATTTCCACCTCTTTATGTTTCCATAATAAGTTATATACTATTCAATAATAACTCAAACGTTTTCAGAGCTGCCACCAGGCCAGCTGCGGCAGAGTCATTGCAACCAGCCACATGTGGCACAAGCAACCTCCAAGCTCTTCTCGGAGACCATCACTGCAGCCCCTCTGCTCCCCACGCCTTGCGCCCTGCACTCACTAGAGCCTTCCAGTTCTGCTGGCCTCGAGATCCTTCAGTATGAGGGCATTTACTGAAAAATATAGTCACAAAAATTGAAAGCGCTATACAAGTACTGTACTCTCAATTGGAGAAGAAAAAGCCCAATGAAAACTAAGCCACAAAAGTCACTCATTTTAGTTTAAAGTGTTGACACACTCATAATCTGAAAGGACATAGCTGACTATCACTAATTAATTATGCAAAATCCAGTTTATGAAGCTTCACATACACAGAACCATTCATGTACCAGGAGCCTCATTAGAGGCAATCAATACCTAAAGACTTCCATTTTATTTTGCATCTCTTCTGTGGTTTAAAGATAGAATCCTAAATTATTTTGGGTTGGAAAGGACCTTAAAGACCATGGAGTTCCACCCCCCTACCATGGGCAGGGACCTCCTATTAGGAGAGAGCTCCAGAGAATCTATAGATTTAAATTAACAAAAATATGGCAGTTTCTTTACTAAACTAGCCATACAATTCAGAAGAATAATTTAATTTTCAGAAAATCCACACAGCTCTCATCCACCTACATTTCCTACCAACATATTTCCATTCTACTCAAAGTCTTTGATTTGACTATTACTTCACATTCCAGTTTAACACAGGGAGAAAGGCAAAGGGAGGATAATGGAACAAAGTTAAAAAAAAACAGGAAAAAAATACAGCTGACATTTGACAGAAAAAATTACCTGATTATCATATCGAAGAGACTGTGTTCCAACCAAAAATCTTATTGCATCCGTTTCTGCTGTCTGAGGCGTTAAAGCTCGTGCCTGGGGAAGAAGAAAGCCATTAGAAAAGTCCAATTAATACAATTATTAATTGCAGCAAAAGTCTTGAAGCTTATGTATCAATTATTTTAAGCATTAAAATCTGCAAATTTTCCTGCCCTTTACATCTTTCATTTAGTTATTACAGGTTTTGTGCAGTTTTTCATATTTAGGAGGTGCATGGAACAAACAGGTGCTAAACACATTATGAGGCTTTCTTAGAACAGTGATAATATTAAATATTATAGTAGTTCTTCCAAACCAATTCTCCTTCATCAGCTGACAAAACTCCACAGAACAGTGGGCAATTCTTAAATACGTTCACTAAAACATTCAAGAGGCTGTTCTCACAGAAGTTCTCAAACCATTCCAATTGATAACGCCTGCATAAAATATGATTATTTTTGGTTACCACTAATGACCAAGTTTAGAACAATGATTAAAACAAACCCTTCTTTTCCACTCTAGGCCACTAGAGATAAGAATTGGCAGACTGACAAGAGAAATAACTTACTGACGTACTAATATTTTGTCATAATCTTCTAGTTCTGTTGTCTTAAGGAGTTGGATAGACTCTGCCTTCCTTATTCAACTTGCAGCACTGAGACAAAGTATTGCTGGAACTGGGTGAAAAACTGGTTGAATGACCGGGCCCAGAGGGTGGTGGGAAACGGAGTTAAATCCAGCTGGAGGCCAGTGACAAGTGGGGTTCCCCAGGACTCAGTGCTGGGTCCAGCCCTGTTCAATGTCTTTATCAACGACCTGGATGAAGGCATCGAGTGCTCCCTTAGCAAGTTTGGGGATGACACCAAGCTGGGTGGAAGTGTAGATCTGCTGGGGGGTCGGGAGGCTCCAAAGGGACCTGAACAGGCTGGACTGCTGGGCTGAGACCAATGGCGTGAGGTTTAACAAGGCCAAATGCCGGGTCCTGCACTTGGGGCACAACAACCCTGAGCAGCTACAGACTAGGAGAAGCCTGGCTGGAAAGCTGCCAGGAGGAGAAGGACCTGGGGGTGTTGGTTGACAGCGACTGAACATGAGCCAGCAGTGGCCCAGGTGGCCAAAAAGGCCAGTGGCATCTTGGCTTGTATCAGGAACGGTGTGACCAGCTGGTCCAGGGAGGTTATTCTCCCCCTGTACTCGGCACTGGTGAGACCGCACCTCGAATCCTGTGTTCAGTTCTGGGCCCCTCACCACAAGAAGGATGTTGAGGCTCTGGAGCGAGTCCAGAGAAGAGCAACGAAGCTGGTGAAGGGGCTGGAGAACAGGCCTGATGAGGAGCGGCTGAGAGAGCTGGGGGTGTTCAGCCTGGAGAAGAGGAGGCTGAGAGGAGACCTTATTACTCTCTACAACTACCTGAAGGGAGGTTGTGGAGAGGAGGGTGCTGGCCTCTTCTCCCAAGTGACAGGGGACAGGACGAGAGGGAATGGCCTCAAGCTCCGCCAGGGGAGAGTTAGGCTTGAGATTAGGAAAAAGTTCTTCACAGAGAGGGTGGTTAGGCATTGGAACGGTCTGCCCAGGGAGGTGGTTGAGTCACCGTCCCTGGAGGTGTTTAAGGTTAGGGTAGACGAGGTGCTTAGGAGCATGATTTAGGGATTGGTGGGAATAGTTGGACTCGGTGATCCAGTGGGTCTCTTCCAACCTGGTCATTCTGTGATTCTGTGAAAACCCCGATTGCTAGTTTGTGTTAGTCAGTAGTAGAGACTCTTAGCTCATTTTGAGTAAAAAGGAGGCAAACTAACACTCAACGGCACTTTTGGCAACCATTAGTAAACCTGTGAGAAATCTGCTCCATGCAAAATACCCCCTATTAACATTGTTTAATAGGAAGGCTTTATCAAAACAGAAAAGCAAACCTTTGCAGTTCCCATCTTACTTGGCGTAGAATAGCTCAGAACTCTTCAGACACTAAATCCTGCACTGCAAGATGATTCTATGATTTTTCAGAATAAGCTTTGAACACTTACAGAGCACAAACTTCTTACCTTGCACCTGAAATGTGCAGTTCAAGGTACTATGTCGCTTAATATTTAGCACAGAGTTAAAAAATGCAACGACCCTAGTAAGTGTGAACTAGTGGCATAACATTTCTATTGAAAGAAAGCACTAGAGAAGATGATTCAGCGAGTATTTTGTGTTCAAAACATACTCAAATGCAGACCAGAGTTGAGCGTGAATCCTTACAGATTTGTTTGTACTCTTCTATTTATGAGGCACTTGCCTACGAGAAGCCTAAAAAGTGTTTCGGATTGACAGAAACAACTGAAGTTCACCAAGAATATTGCAGAAAAGCTTTTTTTTTTTGTCTTGAACAGAATTAGATGATCTTTAGTGCCCCTTCCAGCTCAAACCATTCTATGATTTATGTTTGCAGATCTTTGCCGAGAGCTCCTTTTCATTTCAGCTCTGCTTTCAATTATTTTGGAGAAAACACTAGAAATAAAACAACAGCTCTGTACCTCTTTCAATCTCATAGAATCATAGAATCACCAGGTTAGAAGAAAACCACCGGATCATCGAGTCCAGCCACTCCTATCAAACACTAAACCATGCCCCTTAACACCTCGTCCACCCGTGCCTTAAACACCTCCAGGGAAGGTGAATCAAGCTTCTGCTGTTTCTGCAAGTCAAACAGAAGAGACCTACAGGATTCCTGAAGAAATAAAAGGGGGTTTCCCTTTTACTTCCCTCCTAGAGCCTTTCCAGCCAGTCTTACCTTGCTTTCCAAAAAAAAAAAAAAAAAAAGCATCAGCTTAGATACAAATTGTCCAACACAAAATCGCGCCATTATCTCATAGCACTTAAGTTATCAGCTTGTCTATCCCTTCATTGAGCTATTTTTAAGTTATTACCCATTTTGCAGGGAAAAAAAAAAAAAAAAAAAAAAGTCTGAGAAAAATATTTAGACACATTTCACAAGAAACACGATTGCTCATTCTCTGGCGTAAAAGACTACGTTAGCCATAGAACACAAGGTTCAAACTCAAGTCTTTAAATCCGGAAGATCCGATTCATAATAGAAATCACAGTACAATGGACTTTCAGTTATCCTTTACAGAAAATTGCATCTTATTTTGTCTACTTTGAGTTACTTTCAGAGGAGCAACAGTTACTTCAACAGATTAAGACACCTAGTAACCCTTGTGATGAAGAACAAATTAATTTGGAGTACAGTCAAGATCAAGAAGAGTGCCTCAAGTTTGTCATCTGGTACTGCAACCTCTCAGAGCAGGTTACAAACAACATCTTTCACAAAAGCATCCCACAGAGAAAATAAACAAAAAGCACAGTAAAATGAATAGTGATTAATCTAAACCAATAGAGCCTGTTATTTTTTATAATATAGCGGCATCCACAGAACACTGAACTGCATACAGCCCCAAAAAGTGCTTCTTATCCAAGATTTTAAAGTATTATTTACTAAGAGAGTCAGTGTGATATATAGAAAACATTCAGAACACACATCTGAGATGTGAACGGTGAGAAAACAAGTTGTCCTTGCACACGCTGTGACGGTGAAAGCCCCACTGAACCGATAATGCTGGACAACGCAACAACCTATGTAATTAGATAATTTCTTTTTTTAAGGAACACCCAAGATTCAGAAAAACTTGCTAGCAAGCAACGACTAAAACATCATGAACCACAACAAACCTTACATGTCCAAACTTCATACACACCAACAGCTCTCAGGAAGAGCATCTGGTTTAAAACTGGTAGTTTGATAAAACAGGGGTGATACTGAAGCAATTTTATTTTGATGGATGTTCTAACCAAATATTTTAACAGTCCAGAAGGAAGTTTATCAACATGCAATCAAAACTCCACTTGGCTAACACAAGAAATTCTGCCTTTGGAAAACAAACACCAAAGTCTGCTTAATACCACAGGAGTCCGCAAAGGCTCCAGAATGAACCACCTCCCTTAGAGGATTTTTGAGTCTGTATTTATTCCACACTGCAGTCTGCAGCCTCTCCGATTCTCATTTAATCCACTAAATCAGAGCTGGCACACAACCACAAAAGAGAAAATCGAAGGAACGCACCAATTATCGATTCATCCCTGCATTTCAGGGGGAAAAAAAAAACAAACCAAAAACCAAAACCCACAAACGCTAGGGGTGGCAAGAGATGCTGAGCAACTGCTGCAGAGACACAGAAAAAGCAACCTCTGAGCTGCAAAGGCATCTCTGACCAGCACTCTGTACACCACGAGGCGAGATGCTCTTACCCACACTTGAACCCTAAGCCTTTCAAGGCGACAAAAATCAAACTGAAGAAGAGTTAAGGCTGAGGCAGGAAGAGGAAAAAAACCTTCGGACTCTAGCGCCAGGCAAATTTCATGCACTTAAATACTTAGACTTAGTGTGTTAACAAGAAAGAATCTGTTCCACATACCATATTAAAAAGAGACTTTCTAAAAAAGGAGCATGATAGACTGCTACAGCACAGTTAAAACTCAAATGTGTTGTGTTTTGGGGTTTTTTTTAAGCTTTCTGAAAGAAGTTGGGAATTCACACTTAGATGCACAAAACTAAATAGTCTGTAACAATGGTCATGCTGACAATCTGGGTCAGGGAGACAGAATCCAGCCAAGGAAACCAACATTTCCTTTCACTTTGCATTCTCTGCATCCTGAAGTACTTTGCAGAACCGTAAATCATACACCTAGACAGGAATAATCATATGCATGCATGGAAAAATAAAAATTAAAGACGCGTTCACAATGCATCATGTGTTCCCAAGACATTGCAGATGCCCCACTTTGAGAAGCAAAATCACAAATTCTTCATGAACACACATTATACTTCTACCAGCGCAGAAAGGAAGCAAAACTAACCCCAACAGTGAAGGCCACCAACAACAAAGGAGGAACACAAATTAAAAAAGGACGGGTAGAGGTGGTAATGAGGCACGTAAAGCTGAATGAAGGGAGTTTAACTGGAAAAGAAAACAAAAACTTTATTTATTTGTTTTATACATTATTAAAATACTGTGTTAGCCAGGATGAATTAATAAAAACCACAAACTTTTTATCCTGCTGCTGTTCCTATCATGGAAACTGTAGCCTGTGCAGACGTACCTAGAAAGCAAACGTTGTCTTCCTTATTACCAGAGAAGAAGTTCTTCCTTTGGCATGAGTATTGAGGGGTTAGAGATGCAGAAACAGGTACCCATGATTATTCCTAGAACCACAGAATCCCTAGGATGGAAAAGACCTTTAAGATTGTCAACTCCAACCATTCCTGGCCACTACTAAATCATATCCCTGAGCATCTCATCTACCAAACACCACCAGGAACAGGGACTCTACCACCTCCCTGGGCAGCCTGTGCCAGGGCCTGAGAGCCCTTTCTGTGAAGAATTTTTTCCTAATGTTCAATCTAAACTTGCCCTGGTGCAGCTTGAGGCCATTCCCTGTCGTCCTATCACCTGTGACTTGGGTGAAGAGATCAGCATCCACCTCTCTACAACCTCCTTTCAAGTAGTTGTAGACAGTGATAAGGTCTCCACTCAGCCTCCTCTTCTCCAGGCTAAAACCCAAGAACTAGATCATCTTTAAGGTCCCTTCCAACCCAAACCATCCTGTGATTCTATGATAAAGGTTGATATAAAGTTAGTGTGCTAAGGAATTCTACACGTTGTTCGTAAGTTCTCCCAAAACCTTCCCTTTTCAATGCCTTTTGAAATACCAGCCCAATAAAAAAACAATGATTTTTTTTTTTTTAATTAGACTGTTACTATTTAGAGTATTATTAAACAAAGAAAAAAGGATCGGTAGTCTTGAATATATATTTTGTCTTGCTGATGCATTGTGCAGGTTTGGTATCAGCAAGCAAGAAAAATATACCAACTCCCATGTTTGAATATTTTTGTTTCATTTAATACAACCAAAAGAATTTTTGCAACTCATGTAATATCTAAATTCATCCAATCCATCTGTACTACAAAGCAGTGAACTTGCAACATAAAATGTGAAGGACACTGTATTTGGCTTGCAATCCCCAAATCTGAATTTAAAGTTATTGGACCATCTGCTTATGCTGAAAACCAGATATCATGGGCTGCACTGGGGGTGGGGAGGAGGAGAAGGAGGAAGGGCTGGCTCTGCTGATGCCACATTCTGGAGGCAAAACACAAGTTCCCTGCCCCAGCCCTGCACGGTTTAGTGTTTGATAGGAATGGTTGGACGCGATGATCCGGTGGGTCTTTTCCAACCTGGTGATTCTACGATTCTAAGAAGCCCCACACTGATAATGTCAAGAATACTACTCTTTGCTTTCCGGCATAATTCTCATTTTCAAGTAGGCACACTTTGTTTTTACGTGGGTAGGACAGCCTTGTTTCTCCCACCACAGGAGAAGACCCTCTATATCATTGTAATAAGCTGCAGTGTCTCTACCAGGGAAGAGGCTGGCAGCCCAGGTGATCTCCAGTGCTCTCCAACAGCTGCTTTCTACAAGCCTTTCACTGCACAAGAATTCCTACCACTGGTGTATGTTGTGCAGTGACCCTATTTCAAAGGCTGACTAATTCTGTAAACCCTCACAGTAGCAAAAGCCACCCTCAAAGACTTGCGTAACGCAATCATCCTTAGAAAATCTGCTTTCAGACCAACGCTGTTCATCTTTATCATGGAACCAGAATGTTAACAATCATCTTTTAGTGGTTCTTCAAGTTCACAGAGCAGCATCTTCACACTGTCATTAGCCTGTATACCCAGTATTGTCAAGATCATTCGAATTGCCTGAGGGTACTAGAAGAATTAGTTTCTACTCGAGTCACTTGATCCATTATGAAGATCTTTAGGAGACGAGTTAAGCGTATTTTGGCACCCATCTACTTTTTCCCCCTATGGTAAAACTTTAAATCTGCGTTAGATTGAAATCCCCCGAGAAGTCCTGCCAACTCAAACGCCATCCTCACAGAATCACAAAATGGTCAGGGTTGGAAGGGATCTCTGGAGATCATCTAGCCCAAAGCCCCTGCTAAAGCAGGTTCTCCTAGAATAGGTTCCACAGAATTGTGTCCAGGTGAGTTTTGAGTATCTCCAGAGAAGAAGACTCCAAAACCTCTCTGGACAGCCTGTTCCAGTGCTTGTCACCCTCACAGTAAAGAGGTTTTTAAACCCAATAAGGGTCCTGAAGAGAGGTAGATAGGAAAACAATACGTACACAGCCTGGATTAAATACACAGGCCTGGCACTCACAAGGCAAGTAATCCTGGAAAAGAAAAAAGGACTGAGACAAAGGTGAGGAATTTCATGAAGACATTGCCTGGGAAGATCACAGGACAGATCCTCCTCAAAGCTCTGCTAAAGCACATAGAGGACAGGGAGGTGATTCAAGACAGCCAGCACGGCTTCACCAAGAGCAAGTCCTGTCTGAACAACCTAGCGGCTTTCTATGATAGGATAACCACAGCAGTGGACATGGGAAAAGCAATGAATGTGATCTATATGGACTTCTGTAAAGCCTTTGATTCGGTCCCCCACAACATTCTTCTCTCTAAATTGGAGAGATAGGGATTGATGGGTGGACTTTTCGGTAAATAAGAAATTAGCTAGATTGTCACATTCAGAGATTGGTGGTCAACAGCTACTGAGCTGTCCAGATGGAGATCTGTGACAAGTGGTGTCCCCCAGAGGTCCATACTGGGAGTAGTGCTGTTTAATATCTTCATCAATGATATTGACAGCGAGATTGAGTGCACCCTCAGTGAGACTGCAGACGACACCAAGCTGAGTGGGGCAGCTGAAGTGCCAGAAGGACAGGACACCATCCTGAGGGACCTGGACAAGGTGGAGAAGTGGGCTTGCAAGAACCTCATTGGGTTCAATGAGGCCAAGCCTGCTTCCCTGGCTGTGTTCAAGGCCAGGTTGGATGCAGCCTTGAGTAGCCAGGTGTGGTGCAAGGTGTCCCTGCCAATGGCAGGGGGTAGGGGCGTTTGTGTGGTGGAACTAGGAGCTGTTTAAGGTCCCTTCCAACTCAAACTATTCCATGATTCTACAGTTGTCATGCGGTTTCTTGAACTGGTTCGATTTTCAAAATAACTCCTCTAAAGACGTCCCTAACGCTGTACCAAAATTATCTACATTCTGCTTAGGCCACACTCTCTCAGCCCTCAAGAGACCACAAATACCACCCCAGGGAGAAAACAATTGCTAAGAGGAGCTACTGGCTCTGCACCCGCCCCAGTCCCACACTCGGGGCACAGCTGAGCCCCAGAGGCAGAACAGGCTTCCCTGGCTACAGCACAAATGGCACACAGCTAACTAAAGTCCTCTTTCCCCTTTCCTCCTAATAATTCATCCCCTGCCTTCCACTCCATCAAAGGTAGGTCAATTGAGCTGTTCTCGATACATACCAATATTATTTGTACACAAACGGTGCAGGAGACATGGGACCAATCTACTTCAGTTGGTACTTTGCACTGATTCAAGGTTCTTATTCCAAGAAGTCACATTTGGCTTTAAGGATATTTAAGTTTCACCTTACTCTTCCAAACAGGCAAGGAAGCCCTAAAAATTCAGTAGCCTCTGTTCAGATTCATAAAACCTGTTAGCAACCAACTGACAACACAATATGGACTGTGTATCGTTTGTTCAATGAGGAAGATGGGAGCACAGTGCAGTGCATAAGCTGATAAGGCACTGGTGCACTTTTTTTAAGGCTGCCTGAGCCAGACCTCATCTCACCAAGCAGCTGGAGTTGCCCTTGTGCAGTACAGCCCTGCCACCAGCAAGCAGGATTTCTATTGTCCTTCCTTCTTGCTCCATACACTCACAATCATAGAATCCCTAGGTTGGAAAAGACCTTTGAGATCATCAAGCCCAGCTGTACCTACCCACTACTAAACCAGATCCCTGAGCACATCATCTGCCTGTTTTTTAAACACCTCCAGGGATGGGGACTCCACCTCCTTCCTGGGCAGCGATTCCATTGCCCAATTGTGAAGGAATTTCTCTTAATGTCCCATCTGAACCTGCCTTGGCAGAACTTGAGGCCATTCCCTCTCACCCTATCACCTATGGCTTAGGCCAACACCCTCCTCTCCACAACCTCCTTTCAGGCAGTTGTAGACAGTGATAAGGTCTCCCCTCAGCCTCCTCTTCTCCAGGCTAAACAACCCCAGGTCCCTCAGCTGCTCCTCATGACCTTTGTTCTCCAGCCCCTTCCCCAGCTCTGTTCCCCTTCTCTGGACACACTCCAGCCCCTCAAAGCCTTTCTTGCAGTGAGGGGCCCAAAACTGAACCCAGGATTCAAGGTGCAACCTCACCAATGCCAAGTCCAGGGGTGCTAGAATGAACCACTTGGCCCCTGCAAATCTGTGCTTTTGACACGTAACATGCAATAAGAGCTGAGGTGAAAGTTCAAAACAACAAGAAAATCCCAAACAAACATAAGAAACAACAACAAAATTCTTTAAACTGGGCTTAAAAAATTCAGCTGAGGAGATGGTTTCAGTCACAGTCCTTCCAACGCACACTGGAAAGAAGCCGTAGTTGTGAAGATGCAGCTAGCCATTATTATCTAGCAAACCAGGCTTAGAAAGAATAATAATCTTTCTTATTAGCCTTGGAGATGCAAGTGGAGAAAACTACACCACTTCTAAGCTTAAGTCTCTCCATCAGAGCCTTGTCCAGAAAGCAGGGAGGTGCAATTTGCTTTAAAGGCACCCTGGCAGATAGTGGAGATCAGAAACCAAATCTTCACTTCAAACTTAGCCCTAAACCACCTTTTCCTTCTCCGCCTTCCCTTTACGTGATCTGTGTTAACTGTAATCCCTCTTGATTCCTCTTTGTCCTTTTTCTTTATCCTCCCATCAGACAGCCCTCTCAGCAGAATTGCCAAGGAAGACAAGAGGTCCATAGGAGATGTACAATTTAGGGAGGCACAGGTCCACGGAGGTCCCAGACAACACAGGCCAGCTTTCTAGAATTCCTGGAAAGCTTATCATGTATGACTTAATAAAATTCATAGCTTCTTTCTAGTAAGTACAGGATTCTGCTGAAGAGATTTAAGTTGTATTAACTTTGAATTATGAGTTACGGCCACCTCCAGCCAATCACAAAATGATAGCGTATTATCTGACTTCAGTGGATGTAACATTTAGTATAAGTGAATATTCTACACTAGCTAATATGCAAGAAGGAAACCCAGCAAATATACAGCTTGCTAGAGAGATCTATTGGTATAATCAGGAACACAGAGCTCAGTAGCCAGGAGATCCCAATCCAAATGAGAACTTTCATATGTTCCTTTCCATGAACAATTTGGTAAAGGGGACTAAATAAAATAAGAATGTGTACATTTCATAGAATCGTGGAATAGTTTGGGTTGGAAGGGACCTTAAAGATCATCCAGTTCCACCCCTGTCCATGGGCAGGGACACCTCCCACTGGATCAGGGGCTTGGAGCCCCATCCAACCTGGCCTGGAACCCCTCCAGGGATGGGGCAGCCACAGCTTCCCTGGGCAACCTGGGCCAGGGCCTCCCCACCCTTATGAAGAAATTCCTCCTTATGTCTAGTCATTCTCCCTTGTCCTATCAGTCCATGCCCTTGTAAAAAGTCCCTCCCCAGCTTTCCTGGAGCCCCTTCAGGGACTGGAAGGTCTCTCTAAAGTCTCCTCAGAGCCTTGTCTTCTCCAGGCTGAACAAGCCCAGCACTCTCAGCCCATCTTATCTCGCTGCATCCTCTGAAGAATGAAAATATCGCTGTTAACTGCAAAAGAATCACAGTGCCTCCTGTTACTGCTATAATAGCAGTGATGATGAGCCAGCTGTTGCCAAAAAGAACACAGAACAGCTGAGCAACACCCTTGTAGCAGGAAAAAAAAAACATCAACCAGGATCCTTCTCACCCATCTGCACACCAGGCTGTTTATGCCCCCAGGACTTGTAGAAGCTTTATCAAACACAAGACGTGTTCCTCTAAGAACACAATCACTAAGTTCCTAGGTTAGTCCAGTAGCAGGTTTATTTCCATACAGACATAAAACTAATACGATGGACAAATTCTGTCCTCTGCAACAACTGCACAGACACAGGCCACACACAAAGAGATCCCACAAACATCAGGTAGCTTTATAGTTAGGTGAAGCCAACTAATACCTGCAACTTAGAAACAGTTTCATGCCCTTCCCTCATAGAAGCATCTTATTTTTCTTAAATTATAAAAAACAAGAAGCAACCACAACAAATCTTTACAGCTGCTGGTCTCTCCCTACCACCCAAGAGCCAAAGGCTTCGTTGGGGCTGCTGGCAGTGATACAGAAAGCACTTTCCATTACAAAAAGTAGAATATTTTGATTTAAACTGAAGCAGCATTAAGGTTTCATCCAAGTAACTATACTTTATGAAAGTCAGAATCACAGAACCCCTAGGCTGGAAAATACCTTTGAGATCATCAGCTCCAACTGTACTTGGCCACGACTAAATCATAGCCCCAAGCACCTCATGTACTTATATTTTTAAAGCCCGCTTAGGTTGTGGACTCAACCACCTCCCTGCACAGCTTCTTCCTGAGAGCCTTTCAGTGAAGAAATTTTTCCTGATGTGTAATTAGACAGAATGTCCCTGTGAGAGCATGGGGCTTTTTACAGCATGGGTTGTTTTTCAAATAGTGCTTCTGTAGACACTGTTAAGATTGTTCATTCTTCTGGAAATTAGAATGTCTTGTGTTAAGTATGTTCTGTGCTGGAGTCATTTAGCTGGAGAAAAGCTTGGAGATCATCAAGTACCTGCCCACTACTAACCCAGATCAACAGCTGGGTCTTATTCCATAGAATCACTACATTGGAAAGGACCCATTGGGTCATCGAGTCCAACCATTCCTATCAAACACTAAACCATGCCTGTCTGCGCCTTGTCCATCCATCCTTTAAACCCCTCCAGAGAAGGTGACTTAACCCTCTCCCTGGGCAGCCTCTGCTAGTGCCCAGTGACCCTTTACACGATTTTTTTTTTCTTAATGTCCAATTTGACCCTCCCCTGGTGGAGCTTGAGGCCATTCCCTTTCATCCTCCCCCTAACACTTGGGAGGAGAGCCCAGCTCCCTCCTCTCCACAACCTCCTTTCAGGTAGTTGTAGAGAGCAATGAGGTCTCCCCTCAGCCTCCTCTTCTCCAGGATAAACACCCCCAGCTCTCTCAGCCGCTCCTCATCAGGCCTGTTCTCCAGCCCCTTCACCAGCTTCGTTGCTCTTCTCTGGACTCGCTCCAGAGCCTCAACATCCTTCTCGTGGTGAGGGGCCCAGAACTGAACACAGGATTCGAGGTGCGGTCTCCCCAGTGCTGAGTACAGGGGGAGAAGAACCTCCCTGGCCCTGCTGGTCACACCGTTTCTGATCCAAGCCAAGATGCCATTGGCCTTCTTGGCCACCTGGGCCACTGCTGGCTCATGTTCAGCCACTGCCCGGCGGCAGCTCGGCCCCTGCCGGCCCCCCTCTCCTTTCTCCCTTCTCCCCCGTCACCCACCTGGAATTCCAGCCCGTAAATCACCGGTGCGTCGTCCTCCATAGCGAACCCTCCGCAACGCGCCGCCCGCTGAGCCTTTAGGTCCCTCGGCGCTGCCCGTAGCCGCGCCGCTTCCGGGTCGCGCGGCGCGAGAGCCCTTTCTGTCCCTCGGCGCTGCCCGTAGCCCCGCCCGCCACTTCCGGGTGCCGCGGCCCCGCCTCCCGCGAGCCGGAGCGGAGCCGGAGCGGAGGTAGAGCGGGGCCCTCCGGCGCGGGGGGGTGCGGCCAGGGGACGGGGACGGGGACGGGATCGGGATCGGGATCGGGATCGGGATCGGGATCGGGGGCGGGGGTAGAGGAGGACGAAGACGAGTGGGAGGAGGGGTGGCAGGACTGGTCACGTTCCCCCCCACTCCCTCTCCTGCTCTCCCTACCCCCCGTCCCCCTCCCCCTGTTCCCCCTCTCCTTCTCTCCCCCTCTCTTCCTCTCTCCTCCTTTCCCCTTCCTCTCCCCTTCCCTCCTTTTCCCTTCCCCCCTTTCCGCTTTCCTTTGCCTTTCTCCTTCCCTTCCCCCTTTCCCGTGAATCATAAAGTCATAGAATAGTTTGGGTTGGAAGGGACCTTGGAACGACCCAGTTCCACCCCCCCGCTATGAGCAGGAACGTCTCCCACTGGATCAGGTGCCCAAGCCCCATCCAACCTGGCCTTGAACTCCTCCAGGGATGGGGCAGCCACAGCTTCCCTGGGCAACCTGGGCCAGGGCCTTAGTCCCGCTTCCCTCTCCCTGCCCCCGGCATCCTCCTTCCTTTCCCCCCTCCGTCATCTTCCTTCCTTTCTCCCCCTCCATCATCCTCCTTCCTTTCCCTCCTCTGTCATCCTCCTCCCTTTCCTTCCCCTCCATCATCATCCTCTTTCCTCTTCCTTCTGTCATCCTGTTTTCTCTCCACCTGTCATCCTCCTTCTTCCCTTCCTTATTCCTTCCTCTCCCCATCATCCCCCCTTCCTCGCCCCATCATCTCTCTTCCCTTGCCCTTCTCCTTCCCCTTCTCCTTCCCTTCCTCTCCTTTCTTTCCCCTCCCTTCATTTTCCTTTTCCGGGACCCAGCTAGTCTTTGGGTGCAGAAAAACAAATATCATTTTGTCTGTGTTTAGTGGGAGTCATTTGTCTCGTAATCCTATTCATTTTGCGATTTGCAGAATGGGTAAAAAGAAAACCTTTTTGGGGGCTAATTCTGTGGGTGGATAATAGATGAAAGATACCAAATAGTGAAGTGACTGCATTTTTAAACTAAAAATTTTAGTATTTTTGTGGTACCGAGGAGTTTTGGGGTGGCACCTGAGTAATAATACTTGGTTTGGGTCTTTTTCCCTCTTCAGCTACCATGGAGAATAAAGAAAGTAATGCTAAGGATGCGAAAAGCACCTCGGATGAAGATGACAGCGGAGACATAGCTCAACAGAAAACTCGTGAAGAAATTCTCTTTCATGAGGAAACCATTGATCTCGGTGGAGATGAATTTGAGTCTGAAGGGAATGAAACTGTATCGGAGGATTCCAATAATTTTGTGGATAAACTTAACGAACAAATGATGGAGAGTGTCATTATATCGGATTCTCCCAACAACAGTGAAGATGATACAGGTGAACTCGGTTGTCTGCAAGAGATGGTAGAACAAATGGAAGCTAAAAATAATAAAAAAACACAAGCAGAAGTGGATAAAGAAGAGTTTTTAAGTAATGAGAGTGAAACTGAACATGAAGAAACGCCCAGAGACGTTTCTGAGATTGGAACAGATGATCAGGCATCTTTAAAGGAAGAATCAATTCAAGAAGCAGTGAAGGAGGAGCCAAAGTTGGGAAGCAACATTCCTGTTGGAACGAAACCAAATGATATTGATGAAAGCAAATCTGAGGGCCAGATGTCGTCACCCAGCACGAGCAAACCATCTCCCGAGGCTGAGCCTATTCCCGTGTGCACCATCTTCAGCCAGGCAAACAGTGCTAATACGCAGCCACAGTTGTTTCTGCCTGATGGTTTTGAGCCTCAGATGGTGAAATCTCCCAGCTTTAGCAGTATAATTGAGACTCCAGTGAAGTCGAACCCGCAGGTGGTTCAGCCAAGTCCTAGTTTAAGCAAGTTCTTTGGTGACACCATGAACACTAACACTTTAGCTTCGGATTTTTTTGATTCTTTTACCACATCCAATTTTATTTCTGTCAGTAACCCCAATGCAAGCTCTTCAGTTCCAGAGCAAATGTCCTCTCTTTCTAATGGTGGAGACGGTTCTTCATCTAACCCTACTTTCTCCATGCGAAATGGAAGACCTGGAGCAGGTGGTCCTCCGTCATCTCTAGAAATAACTCAATCCCCTAAGCCGTTCTCACAAATCCAAGCTGTTTTTGCTGGGAGCGATGACCCATTTGCCACAGCCTTAAATATGAGTGAACTGGATAGAAGAAATGACGCTTGGCTTCCTAGTGAGGAAACCAGGAATGTTCTAATTTCAGTTGCCACGCAACAGTACAGCACCATGTTCATCGATAAAGAGAATCTCACCATGCCTGGATTAAAATTTGATAACATCCAGGTAAGAGTCTATTATAGTATCTCACTGAATCGTTGTATTTTAGGAATGTTATGCAAGAGCTGGTCAGTAATCTCTGTAGTATAGTGCTTTGTATTCATAGAATCCCTAGGTTAGAAACGACCTTTGAGATCATCATGTCCAACTGTGCCTGTCTACTAATAAACCAGATCCCTAAGCATTTCATCTGCCCATCATTTTAAACCCATCCAGGGATGGGGACTCCACTACCTCCCTGGGCAGCCTCTACCAGTGTCTGAGAACCCTTTTGGTGAAGAAATTTTTCTTCACGGCTGATATGAACCTGTCCTGGTGCAGCTTGAGGCCATTCCCTCTCATTCTGTCACCTGTCATTTGGGAGAAGAGACCACTACTCTCCTCTCTACAACCTGTCAGGCAGTTGTAGACAGTGATAAGGTCTCCCCTCAGCCTCCTCTTCTCCAGGATAAACAACCTCAGGTCCCTCAGCCGCTCATCATAACCCTTGTTCTCCAGCCCCTTCCCCAGCTTTCTTCCTCCTCTCTGGACACACTCCAGGACCTCAATGTCCTCTTTGTAACGATGGGCCCAAAACTGAACCCAGGATTCAAGGTGCAGCCTCACCAGTGCTGAGCCCAGGGGCAGAATCCCTTCCCTGCTCCTGCTGGCTACGGTGTCTCTGATCCAAGCCAAGATGCCGCTGGCTTTTTGGGCCACCAGGGCCACTGCTGGCTCATATTCAGCTGCTGTCAACCAACCCCCCCAGGTCCTTCTCTGCCAGGCACTTTCCAGCCACTCTCCCCAAGCCTGGAGCTGCTCGGGGTTGTTGTGTCCCAAGTGCAGGACTCGGCCTTGTTGAACCTCATCCCGTTGGCCTCAGCCCATGGATCCAGCCTGCTCAGATCCCTCTGTAGACCCTCCTACCATGAGGGAGATCAACACTTCTGTCAGGTGACAGCGCTGTGTTGTTGCTGACGATCACCCTGTGTGATCATTGCAGTTCTTCTTAGGAAACTTAACATCGCTGCCTGCTCATACCTGAAGGGGCTCAAACCAGATCTGATGCATTCATAGCGAAGTTTGTTGGATGCGTTGAAAATCCGTGTTGGCAGTTTCCATAGAATCCACAGCTGGTTGTATTTTTGATTAATTCAGTAGATTCTCGTTGTCCTAGTTTGCAAAGCAGTGCTTGCATTTGGAATATATGAAGTCTGAAAGACAGATTTGTTTGCTTGTGGAATTTGCTGTTCAACCAGATGAGAGATAACATTATTCACTCATGTTCATAGTGATTTTAGTAACGTTGATGCAGACTGGAATCGCATCATTTGTATCTTCCCTAAGTAGCAGAAGGATACAAGCTGTAGGAAAGAGAGAGTGCTTGAGCAAGCTACTGGGGAGGGATAACCCCAAAATTAAAGAGAAAACTCTAGATGATATCATGAAAAATCATAGAATGAGTCATAGAACGGTTTGGATTGGAAGAGACCTTAAAGATCACCCAGTTCCAACCCCCCTGCCCTGGACAGGGACACCTCCCACTGGATCAGGTGCCCAAGGCCCATCCAAGGCCTTGAACCCCTCCAGGGATGGGGCAGCCACAGCTTCCTTGGGCAACCTGGGCCAGGGCCTCACTGCCTTATCGTGAAGAACCTCCTAATGTCTAGTCCAAATCTGCCCCTCTCCATTTAAAGCCATTCCCCCTCATCCTATCAAGCCTTTGTAAACCCTCCCCAGCTTTCTTGTAGCCTCTTCAGGTGCAGGAAGCTGCCCTAAGTTCTGTTTGTTGTGTTCTCCAGGCTGAACAACCTCAACTCTCTCAGCCTGTCCTCAAATATAATATGAGAGTATTAATAAGAGTCCTCGTGTAAGTAAGCCTGGATGTTTCTATGGTAATCAAAACCCTAACATTGGAAAAAAAAAACAAATAATGTGATGTGGATCTATATATTTTCAATAAAATGCTGTAAATATGTATTAATTGATATTCATTTCACACAAGAATTTCCCTGAAGAAAAACCGTGCTGTTGCTCAACTTTAATTCAACGGAGTTTTTTGCTAAAATAACATTTAAAAATGTCTTGTTATGTTTCTTCTTCTTTTTCTGTTCCATGAACACCAAGGGAGATGCAGTAAAAGACTTAATGCTGCGGTTCCTGGGGGAGCAAGCTGCGGTGAAGAGACAAGTTTTAAATGCCAACTCTGTAGAGCAGTCATTTGTAGGCTTGAAACAACTCATTGTAAGTAACAGTCTTCATAATTCAGTATGTATTAAATATCATGCTTTCCTCAAGAGCTACTCACTGTGTGCTCAAAACCCTCTGCCCTGTCTGTTCATGATCCTGCAAAAGTACAGGGAAGCACAGTAGTTTTTAGTGGGAATGACACAGGGGTTTAAACGAGGTAAGAAGTATTTTTTTAAATGCAGAAGTTAGGAAAAAAAGGCAAAAGTCATTTTAAGTTAATGTGAATGTTACCAGCTGTTAATTTTTTTGTAATTTAAATTGTTGCAAAACACATTTTAAAGGCTTTTGGGCTTATCTGCATTTGTAAAATTTATGTTTCTGCCTTGGTGTTTTAGAAAAGGTAAGGCATCGCAGCCTTAAAGGTACGCAAAGCTGATGAGATAGTTCCAACTGCTTTAATTTTTTATTTCAGTGCAACTAAATCACTTCCAATGGAAAGCTTAATTTCCTCTGAGTTGAAATCCTTTCCTTAGTGTAAATATTTCAGACTTGGAAGTAGTTGCTTCCAGCTGCCTTGTGAATCTTGCCTTTCAACCGCTGTGTTCCTGTATGAAACTCGTTACTATTACATGTCTGAGCCTTGCTTAATTTGTAAGTAAAAATTACTTTTTCAGAAGTATATTTTAGGGGTATTTTATTTTTGAAAAAATGGATGAAAATTTCCTGAGCAGTGAGAAATTAGAAGTAACAGGATAGCCTGTATTTAGTATTTAACATCTTTCCATTTAATTGCATTACATTCATAGAATCACCAGGTTGGAAAAGAAAAAAAAATAGCTTTGAAAGGCTGTTCCAGAACGTTCATCTCTTTGGTGGTTAATCAAAGGAATTCTAATCAGTCCTCTCTCAAAATCTTTTTTTTATAATCAAGGATAAACTTATTTTCAGCAATTTAAACATTTTGCTCTCATGTTGATTTTTAAGTCATTTTCTCTTAGCAATTTTTGGTTCCTCTCACCTGCGATTTTGTATGGGTAGAGAGCAGCCACGTTGCCACTTCTCAATTTTCTTTTTAAAGGCCAAAATAATTCTTCTAGTTGTCCCTTCATGGATGTCTTCACTATCATCCTAGTAGCTCTTCTGAGAATCTTCTCCAGTTGAAGCTAACAGATTTTGATTATCGCTCTCTCGAACTTAACACGTGGCGAGTTACACAACTTGATGTTCATGCTTTTTACCTTTTCTGCTCTACTAGTATCGTTAGTCATGAGATCCCCGTTCAGTCATGTGGTGTTAGATATATTAAAATGCTTGCTAAATTGCACCTGCAAATGCGAACACTGGCTCTGTTCACCAGGGTCACCAAAGAATATCTTAGATTGGATTGATTGCAGCGTAAGTAAGATGATGTTGTTGCTCACAGCAAAGAACGTCAGAGACTGGAGTCCTTTTTGGGAGATCATAGTGCTGACAGTCTGCAGAAGTTTCCTCAGGTAAAATTAGTTGTCAGAAAAAAGCTGTTAGCCAGAAGGCAGGAAGCTGAACTTCCAAAGGTCCGCTTTTTGTGGTGAGACTCCCAACAGCAGCGTCATTTCTGAAACAAGTTGTTCAGTGAGGAACTGAACTCGGATGGTTCAACTCTGCTAACAAAAAGGGTTTTTTCAGTGTGAATTTGGTCTCTAGCTGGTTTGAGTGAAGTTTGTACCAGTGACCCAAGGATGGATAGTTGGTTTATCGAACATCTGCACTTTCTGCCTGGAGGAGAAGGACCTGGGGGTGTTGGTTGACAGCGACTGAACATGAGCCAGCAGTGGCCCAGGGGGCCAAGAAGGCCAATGGCATCTTGGCTTGGATCAGAAACAGAGTAACCAGCAGGTCCAGGGAGGTTCTTCTCCCTCTGGACTCGGCACTGGTGAGACCGCTGCTCGAATCCTGTGTTCAGTTCTGGGCCCCTCACCACAAGAAGGATGTTGAGGCTCTGGAGCGAGTCCAGAGAAGAGCAACGAACCTGGTGAAGGGGCTGGAGAACAGGCCTTATGAGGAACATCTGAGAGAGCTGGGGGTGTTTAGCCTGGAGAAGAGGAGGCTGAGGGGAGACCTCATTGCTCTCTACAATTACCTGAAAGGAGGTTGTGGAGAGGAGGGAGCTGGGCTCTTCTCCCAAGTGACAGGGGACAGAACGAGAGGGAATGGCCTCAAGCTCCACCAGGGGAGGGTCAGACTGGACATTAGGAAAAAAATTTTCACAGAGAGGGTCATTGGGTGCTGGCAGAGGCTGCCCACATGGTTGAGTCACCTTGCCTGGAGGGATTTAAAAGATGGGTAGATGAGGTGCTCAGGGACATGGTTTAGTGTTTGATAGGAATGGTTGGACTCGATGATCCTGTGGGTCTTTTCCAACCTAGTGATTTCGTGGTTCTATGATTTCACAATTAAAATAAAGGGGGAATTTCTACTTTTGAACTGGAAGTGCTTCCCTGATGGGGCAGTTGCACGGTTAAACTAGTTTTACAGCTCTGAGGCTTTTAAAAGCTGTTGGAGCACTGGAACCATCCAGCAAGATAATTCTATAAATCTGTGTGCTTCTCATTGAGGTGATAACTTGTGAATGGAGTTAAACATCTGTTAGGGCTGTGTATTCGTGCGTTTCGACTGAAAACAGACGATCTGAGTTTTCATTTTCTGAAAGTTATTAATCTAGTGTAGGAACATGCATTTACCTTTAGAGCAAATAAGCATAAGCAGGAGCTTCTCTTCAGTGTCGCTTTGTTTTATGGCATTTAAGGTGAGAGCTCTAATTCTTTTAGCTCCTGTTATTCCGTATTTTGTATTAATTATTCACCCTCATTTGAACAAGTTTCTCGTCTTTTGGATACTTTGAGTTGGAAGCTGTTTGCCGCCATAGAAGAATTGTCTTTCGTGGCTGTCATAGTTAAAAAAACCCTGCTGTATCTTGCCACTGTAAATACTCAGTGTTTGCTCGAAGTATGCAGTTATTTCCTCCAGCTATGAGGCCAGGAAGGGGTTATTAGCTACATTTTCTTAACTGATGGGAATTACCAATGTAATTTAAAGGGGAGAAGAATGTCATAGCTAGTGGAGGAGGACATTTTAATCACTTTAATGGTGTTACATGTAGAGTTAATGACTCCCTTTGAGTCTACTTTTAAAAAAAAATCATATACTGTTACTTTTGCACATGATTAATGCTGTGCTCTTACATATATTTTATAATATAACAAACTTGGATACGGTGGTGTGGCATACATATTCCCTTTAATAAGCTAGAAATTATCCTTAAAAATAGGAGGGGTGTGTTCCTTTATTTCTAAATCAGTGACCAATTTCCAACATTTTTGTAGCTGATTTGGGGGAAGGTGGGAGGCACAGGTGGCACAAACAGTATTTGGGGGCTTGTGAGGTTGCATTTCTACAATAAAAAACATCCATTTCTTGGATAAAATTTGAGTGTCTGACCTCTGACTCCAGTTTTTGTTCTTGAGAGACTGAATGCAGTTATAAATTCTCTCTATCAGGTGAGTTGCCTTTTCGTTGAGGCCGTTTTCAGTAGATGTGATAGAATCACAGAACAGCCAGGGCCTCAGCACTCTCGGTGTGAAGAAATTCCTCCTTATGTCTAGTCTAAATCTTCTCCTCTCCAGTTTATCCCTATTGCCTTTCATCCTATCACCACAAGCCTTTGTAAACAGTCCCTCCCCAGCTTTCTTGTAGCCCCTTCAGGTACTGGAAGGTCACTCTAAGATCTCCTCAGAGCCTTCTCTTCTCCAGGCTGAACAACCTCAACTCTCTCAGCCTGTCCTTGTATGGGAGATGCTCCAGCCTTCTGATCATCTTTGTAGCTTCCTCTGGGCCCGTTCCAACAGATCCATCTCTTTCTTATGTTGAGGACATCCAGTCTGCCTGACTCTCTTTGCTTGACAGAGGAATTCCACCTGGCATTCCCTGTATTTGTTCCATCACCTGAGATTCACTGCTTTTGTTCAGGAAAACAATGCATGGTATTGCATACAGAGGAGAAAGTAAAACCTTCTGCAGTCTTAATTTCAACATATTTGGTCAACTGTATCTAAAATATCAAGCAAAATTGAGCTGTCTGAGGAGAGTTCCAAGGGACAAATGTGTACATGAGACTGGTATTTAGCTGTGCGGTAGTATTTTTCCAGTCCAAATCACTGAGTGTTTACATAATAGAATGAAAACAGTCTTTCAGATATAGTGAAAACTTCAGTAATTAAAATTCTCATGGCACTTTGTTAGAAAAGGAAGAAATGTAGAGAAGTGCAGATTTAAACTAGACATAAGGAGGAATTTCTTCACGGTGAGAGTGGGGAGGCCCTGGCCCAGGTTGCCCAGGGAAGCTGGAGGGGTTCAAGGCCAGGTTGGATGGGCCTTCGGAACCTGATCCACTGGGAGGTGTCCGTGCTCATGGCAGGGGGTCGGAACTGGATGATCTTTAAGGTTCCTTCCAACCCAAACCATTCTATGTAAAAAATATTTTTCCAGTCAAGCTACAGTTTCAGCTTGTTTTGGGCCATTTTACTCAACTGGAGTTTGTCTTCACTTCTGAATCTAAAAAATAGGACATCTTCAGGGTTATTTGTATATTTGAGCTAAAAACATGCTAGTTTCTGTTGCTGGAATTCTTTTCTACCCTACATCTTTGCAGGGGCAGAATCCTTTCCCTGCTCCTGCTGGTCACGCCGTTTAGGATCCAATCCAAGATGCCATTGGCCTTCTTAGCCACCTGGGCCACTGCTGGCTCATGTTCAGCTGCTGCCAACTAGTTTGTTTTATAATGACGTGCTGGATATAGACCTCTCAGAAAACTCCATTGTATGCTATAAAAGTCTGATTGCTTAAAACCTGTAAAGCATTAGTTTGTGTTGTAAGTTTTCGGTAGTGTTGGCTGTTTACGTGGCTGTATTAGCACTTACACAGCAGAAGCTTTAAGAGGAGGACAGTGGGACAAGGCAGTTTCACTTGTCCAACAAGGAAAGGGTTTGGTTTAGGCATAAAGAAATACGTACAAGAATATTTTTTAAGTTCACCATGGAATGGAAATTCCAATATTTGCATTTTGTAGGTGAAACAGTTGTTATTGTGAATTTATTGTTTTATGCTCTGTGCTGTTTCTTGGCCTTTGTTCAGTCTGCCCAGGGAGGTGTTTGAGTCGCCGTCCCTGGAGGTGTTTAAGGTGAGGGTGGATGAGGTGCTTAGGGGCATGATTTAAGGATTGGTGGGAATGGTTGGACTCGACGATCGGTGGGTCTCTTCCAACCTGGTTATTCTGTGATTCTGTGATTCTGTTCTGGGCAGTGTTAGGAAAGTATTTTCATTACAGGAATGGCACTAGGGGTTACAATCTGAAATACTGAAGTCAGTGAGGTAGCAATACGCATTCAAATATTTGGTAACAGTAGAGTAACTTGAGTGTTATTACTGAGGTATGGCTAGGATTTTATTTCTGCTTTTGAAATGCAAACAAAATTGTAATATTATAGTATATTCTGGTGTAGTAGTAAATATGATACAGCTTTAAGTTTAGAACCCCATATGGTGTTGTATATTCTTTTGTTTTACCGATCTGATAATATTAACTCTTTCTCATGCTTGATTTCACTTGTTGCCTAATTAGACCTGCAGCTTTGACAAATGACATTGTGCTTCTCACCGGCCAGGTCTCCTGACCTTGTCATTATTACTGATGAGTACATGTAGCTGCTTCAGGCAAAATAAACAGTTGTGCATTTTAGGGGTTTTATGACTTTGCTACTTAATCTCCTCTTTTTCCTAGAGCAGTAAAAACTGGAGGGCGGCTGTTGACTTGTGTGGGCGGCTTCTCACAGCGCACGGTCAAGGCTATAAAAAAAGTGGGCTACCTACTAACCACACTACAGATTCTTTACAAGTAAGTTTAAAGATATTCCCTTGTAATTTTTTTTTTCCCAGCGATATTCACAGTTGCATTTTTTAACATGGTCAAACTTCTTTCCCTAATCATTACCTGAAAACTGAGTTCATTAAAGCATTGTAGCAAGTCTTTCTTTTTTCCTTATGTAAAGTAGGTCTTCTTTAAAACAATTTTATTTTAAAGTAAAATTCTATCTTAAATATACATTTTAAAGTTAATCACATTAGTTAAAAGAAATATGTTTTGCTCTTAGAAGACTCCCTGTGCTGAAGTTCACAGACGATACCTTGAGTGTGGACTTTGCAGTAAGATTTCAAATGTCAGAAGTATATAAGAAAATAAGGACCCAGACTGGTAGGGGTTCATGAATCATTACGAGTGTTTTAGTGAACAAAATTTGACTGGATGACAAGCCATAGTTCCAGCCCTAGTAACTATAAAGCTCATAGAATTTCATCAAAATCAGAATGGATTTTAAGAATTGCATAAAATGGAAGAAACGGTTAAGAATCAGATTTGTAATTCTCCCATGCCAACTCAATTTAAGGAGAGATCTTCTAATTCTGATGCAGGTTAGTTATTAAATGTCATCTTCAAAATCTCACTATCTTTACAACCAATTAAAACAGCAGTCCTCTGCATTTTGTTTTAATGATCTTATGAAAAGTGTTGTGTTACAGAGCATGTACATGTAAATCCTGATTCTTATCAGGAAGGAACATAGAAACTCTTGGCTCAGCTTTGTCAGAAAAAACACGTTGAAATTGTATTTGGATGTGGCTTGTGATCGAGGCTGATGACAGACCTTGTCTCTTTCCTATGTATTAATTTTTAGCTGTGGTTTGTGAGACTCGCACTGCTGGTAAAACTGAGTCTGTTCCAAAATGCAGAAATGGAATTTGAACCCTTTGGAAATCTAGACCAGCCTGATCTTTATTATGAATATTACCCTCACGTGTATCCTGGACGAAAAGGTAAGATGCTTGATTTATAAAACGCTTTTTATTTTTGCCATTTTACTGGTCACTATAAAATAACAGATTTGGGCTATTTTAATTCTAAAGCATTGTTGAACTTCAGATTATTTCTTTTTTTTCCCCAGAAGAACATGATTAACTAGTAAGTCAGCGTTGTTTTTATTATGGAAGTAGCAGTAAGGAATAAGGGGTAAAACTACTGCATCACAATGCAGGTAGACAGAGTATTTCACGATGCATTTGAAAGAGGAATGATAATTAAATAGTTTAGTTTTAGCATATTGAAATTAAACTCCAAACTATAATAGTTGAATGTAGGCAGGATCAGGCTGTGAAAAGTGATGAGAGAGTTTGTGGAAACAGAATCTATAAGCTCTTTGTCTTAAATTCATCCAGGTACTATCAATGTGCTGTTTGAACACTCGCATGTCTGTACACGCGAGCTAATGCAGGTATATTCTTAGGTTTCTTGATTTCTAGGATCTAAAACCCAAGAAGTTAGACCTAATTTGACAAATCATAATAAAAAATAAAAGCTGGTTAAATTTAATATAAGGTGCTTAGTAACTGAAACTAAATTAAACCCAAACATTTACTGTGTCCCCCATCGTTCAAGAAGAACAAAACCACCACCAGCTGTAATTCTTGATAAGCGGTTTATCTCAAGAAATAAGTGCACTACTGTGGAGAAGGACTTAGGAGTCCTGGTGGACAAGGAACTACTGGAGAGAATCCGGCAGAAGGCCACGAAGATGGTCAGGGGATTGGAACCTCTCTATTATAAGGAAATGCTGAGAACCTTGGTCTTATCAATGCTTATATTATATTTAAGGAGGGTGGCCTAGATGATCTCCAGAAGTCACTTCCAAACCCTGCCATTCTGTGATTAAGTGCCTCTGACCTTACAAATTCTGAATATATCTGTGCTAAAGTCTGAGCATAATGAAAATATTCTATTTCATTATTATATGCTCTAGTTCACTTTTAACAGTTGAACATCCCAGCCAGGATCATAATCTGATGATCTGTAAGGAAAAATAGTTGTAAAATCCCTAGGTTGGAAAAGACATTTGAGATCATCGAGTCCGACAGTTCCTGTCCACTACTAAATCAGATCCCTAAGCACTTCATCTGCCCGTCTTTTAAACCCCTCCAGGGATGGAGACTCCACCACCTCCCTGGGCAGCCTCTGCCACTTCCCGAGAGCCCTTTCAGTGAAAAGTTTTTCCTGATGTCCAATCTGAACCTGCCCTGGTGCAACTTGAGGCCGTTCCCTCTTGTCCTGTCCCCTGTCACTGGGGAGAAGAGACCAACACCCACCTCTCTACAACCTCTTTTCAGGTAGTTGTAGACAGTGATTAGGTCTTCCCTCAGCCTCCTCCAGGCTAAACAACCCCAGCTCCCTCAGCCGCTCCTCATAACCCTTGTTCTCCAGCCCCTTCCCCAGCTCCATTCCCTTCTCTGGATGCGCTCCAAGACCTCAATGTCTCTCTTGTAGCAAGGGGCCTAAAACTGAACTCGGGATTCAAGATGCAGTCTCACCAGTGCCGAGTCCAGGGACAAAATCCCTTTCCTGCTCCTGCTGGCCGCACTGTCTCTGATCCAAGCCAAGATGCCATTGGTTTTCTTGGCCACCAGGGCCTCTGCTGCCTCATATTCAGCTGCTGTTGACCAACATCCCCAGGACCTTCTCTGCCAGGCACTTTCCTGCCGCTCTCCCCAAGCCTGGAGCTGCTCGGGGTTGTTGTGTCCCAGGTGCAGGAGACCTCACTTGCCTTTGTTGAATCTCATCCCGTTGGCCTCAACCCATAGATACAGCCTGTTCAGATCCCTCTGCAGAGCCTCCTGACCCCTAAGATCAGGGCTGGATGAAGATGACCTACTGATTGTAAGGATTTCATATAAATACAACATGATTAAGATGTGGGACGAGCTATTAAACCTTCCTTGTGTAGTTTATAGGAGAGACACAGATGCTGTTTGCAAGGATGTAGGAAAGAGCAAGCAGTTGTCTTCTGGCTAGCATGAAACTGCACAGTGCTGGATTATGGATAAAGAAATTCAGAATGCATGCATCGTTAAGTTGCTAATTTAAATAATAAAATAGATATAAATCATTCATCTATTTTGGTTGAAATACATTAGCATGAATCTACTGCTGTTTGGTAATTTTACTTCTCATTTTGTGGTGTAACAAGCATAAAAGGAAGGGGTTTGTTTCAATGTTTTAATTTTGATTCATGATATATAAATGGAGTAAGCGCTTAAAAATCAATTTAGCAAATGAGAGTATGGATATAAATAATGTACACATTAATTGCAATAGATATTTTGAATAATTTCTTTGTATTTAAAATATTCATAATGGAAAACTTTCTGATTTATGACATTTCTTGTGTTTTCTGTGCTTGAAGCATGGAAGGGTTACACACCTGAGCTTCTAGAGCAGGATGGGCAGTCTCTCATCCATTAATCACTGAGAAATCTACCTCAAAGAATTGAAACTCCAAGTAAAAATATGAGAAATGGAAAATATTTTATCCATTAATTTAATTTAATCTAGCCAATACGGTCCTCTTAATTTTCCTCCGAACTTCTCCTGTGGTTCTTTTCCTTTTGGCAATGCTACTAATCCCCCTTTTGCCATTTGCAGCCGTGCTCTGCATGGATCCCTTGAGCGTTGTGTTCCTCACAGTTGTAAGAGCTTTTTGTAATCTCCCTTTCCTGGTTTCTGCAGCCCATTGCCGGGACGGAATCTGCTGGGGTCCTTGTGTCAACCAGTGGAATTAGTTAAGTCGATTGCTGTTTGATACGGTGCAGAGAGCAACCCGTTCTCACTTCCTTAGTAAAGTCTAAACATGCGGTTATAGAATTACTCCTAAATTCATCTTCTCTGGAGAGAAGCCACAAAATCTGATTTTCTGTATAATTGGTTTGTAATAGCCAGATACTTGGGTCAGGAGCTCTGTTCCAGCTTGCTTCCCGCACATGTGCACTGTACTCTGCGAGGCGGAGAAGGCTGACTCTTTGTTGTTGTTCTTGTGACTAACGGATTTCAGGATGTTTTCTTACACAGTGACCCACTGTGTAAATAGAATCCTAGAATAGTTTGGGTTGGAAGGTACCTCAAAGCCCATCCAGTTCCACCTCCCCGTGCCATGGGCAGGGACACCTCCCACTGGATCAGGGGCTCCAAGCCCCATCCAGCCTGGCCTTGAACCCCTCCGGGGATGGGGCAGCCACAGCTTCCCTGGGCAGCCTGGGCCAGGGCCTCACCAATCTCATCATTAAGAAATTTCCTCTTTTATCTAGTCTAAATCTGCCCCTCTCCAGTTTATCCCCATTGCCCCCAGTCCTATCACCACGAGCCTTTGTGAACAGTCCCTCCCCAGCTTTCTTGTAGCCCCTTCTGGTACTGGAAGCTGCTCTAAGGTCTCCTTGGAGACTTCTCCAGGCTCAACAACCCCAATGCTCTCAGCCTGTTCTTGTGTGGGAGGAGCTCCAGCCCTCGGATCATCCTTTTATATCCCATTATAGGCTTTCAGTAAATGATTGTTTGCCCTTCTACTGCTTTTTGGTATTGAAGATTTGTTGAGTTACCTGTAGAAGGTAGATCAGAAGGCGTTTCTGTCACTGATTTTGCAACAAGGGAATACATTCGAATCCGTTTTTTTCTGCTCTAAAGGGCCTGCAGATGCATCTGCAGTTTGTGATTGACATGAGGTGATGTTCGTGTTATGACAGTTATGAAAATGTGCAGCTGTTCATAAAGAAACAGACGTTAAAATCTGTGGTCATAAAAAATTCTACCTGATCTTACTTTTATTCCATCTGTTCCCATGGGTTTGGAATATTGGTTTTCTTTTCCTTTCAGCAGACCTTTTTCCACATTTTAGTTCTGCATTTTGTCCCTGCCCATGGCAGGAGAGTTGTAACTGGATGGGCTCTAAGATCCCTTCCAACTCAAACTATTCTCTGATCCTATGATTATATGAAAATAGAATCGTCTTAAAAATAAACCATTTTTCTGTTACAGGTATTTTATAGATAAAATTATTATGAAAGCCATAAAGAGGAGCAATTGTAAAACATGAAGCTACAATAAGACTTATTTAATGTAAAAACAAAAACTGGATACATGCCAGTAATTGTAGGATATTGCCTTTTGTTGAAATCATCTAAGATACTTGCTGTGGGTTTGATGTGGTAGAGGGCAGTACTTCTTTAGAAATACAAAGCATGAAGTAGGGACCAAAATCCATCCTCCTGTGCTCCTAAGTAAACATTTTAATTATGGGATGTGTATGGGTTTTTTAAATATTTCCTTGATATTTGGCCTTCTAAAGCTCAGCACTGAGTGGAATATAATAGAGGGCATGCATTTGATTCCAAAGAGATGTGCTAAAGGGCAAAATCCTGTGTTTATACAGAATTCTGTTATCCTTAGTGGGATATCGCAGGAACATGGACACCTGCTTGCACGGGAGCCGATTCCAAAGAAACTGGAATTACACTTTGTGCCTGTCCCACCCAACGGCGACAGAGTCAGGCTCAGAACTTCCCGTGGAACAGCGCTCCAGATGAGGTCTAAGAAGGGAGGAATATATCTAGAACATCTCTAGGAGTCATCTAAGTATAATATGTATTGGTTTCAATTCATAATCCTATTAATACTTCTTACCTGGAGTATTGCGTCCAGTTCTGGAATCTCCAACAAAAGAAGGAGATGGAGCTGTTGGAACGGGTCCAGAGGAGGCTACAAGGACGATCAGAGGGCTGGAGCACTGCTCAGGGCTGTTGTGTCCCAAGTCATCTTGCTGACTTTGTGAGAGCAAAGGTTCATAACCATCAACCCTGTGAAAAGGATTTTAGTCACTCGCTGTTGCTTCTCTCTGCCTCTTCCTTGATGTTTTTGTTTCAAGCAAGCTCAAATATGATTGCTCTGTTTCCTTAAATTGAGAGAAGTACAGAATATGATTTGCAATGCTGGAGACAGTACAGTGATGGAGTACCCAGGGCGTGGGGAGCGTTTTTACACACCTTAACCAGGGTTTAGAGAATTATTTTGGTGAATAGATCTCATCATGTGTGTTTTCCATCACTGCCATGTGTTACTCCCTGAGAGATTGTATTAGCACTTTATATAAATAATGCTTATTGAAAGCTTTATCAAATCTAAAGTAAATCAATGATCTTATTTTAAACCAGAAAATCTGTTCAATAATTTATGAACTGAATTAGATGTATTTTCCATACCTCATATCGTTTAACTAAAAAGAAGCTTAGTTGGAGACAGAGACATGTACTTAACCTAAAATCTCTGTTTCTTTTAATCAGAAATCTCAATTTCTATTTCATAAACAGAATATTTCAGGAAAACATTTGGATAAGTGGAAGAGAGCAGAAACAGTGTTTTTGAGGATTTAAATAAAGTTAGCATCCTGGTTTAATGAGCAGTAAGGAACAGAAATCCACCGGGGAGATTTGCTGGATGCTTAGAGGAAAGCTTCTCACAGAATACTTGTTGTATCAAGAGTTTCAAAAAGAAAGAAAAGAAACAGGTAGAATCATAGAATCACGCAATAGTTTGGATTGGAAGGGATATTAAAGATCATCCACTTCCAGCCCCCCTGCCATGGGCAGGGACACCTCCCACTGGATCAGGTGCCCAAGCCCCATCCAACCTGGCCTCGAACCCCTCCAGGGATGGGGCAGCCACAGCTTCCCTGGGCAACCTGGGCCAGGGCCTCAGCACCTTCAGCGTTAAGAAATTCCTCCTGATGTCTAGTTTAAATCTGCCCCTGGTCCTATCACTCCAAGCCTTTATGAAAAATCCTTCCCCGACTTTCTTGTAGCCCTTTCAGGTACTAGAAGGTCCCTCTAAGTTCTCCTTAAAGCCCTTCTCTGAAAACATGCTCAACGACATAGAGTCACAGAATGGTTTGGGTTGGAAGGGATCCCAAAGCCCATCCATTCCCACCCCCCTGCCATGGGCAGGGACACCTCCCACTGGATCAGGTACCCAAGCCCCATCCAGCCTGTCCTTGAACCCCTCCAGGGATGGAGCAGCCACAGCTTCCCTGCGCAGCCTGGGCCAGGGCCCCATCACTGTCATAGTGAAGAATTTCTTCCTAATGTCTAGTCACTCTCTCTTGTCCTATCACTCCAAGCCTTTGTAAAAAGTCCCTCCCCAGCTTTCCTGTAGCCCTTTCAGCACTGGAAGCTGCTCTAAGCCTTCTCTTCTCCAGGCTGAACAGCCCCAAATCTCTCAGCCTGTCCCCATATGGGAGGTGCTCCAGCCCTTGGATCATTTTTGTGGCCTCCTCTGGATCTGTTCCAACAGCTCCATCTCCTTCTTCTGTTGAGGATTCCAGAACTGGACACAATACTCCAGAGGAGCTCTCAGAAGAGAGGAACAGGGGGGCAGAATCACCTCTTCTGCCCTGCTGGCCACGCTGCTCTGGATGCAGCCCAGGACACAGTTGGTTTCTGGGCTGTGAACACATGCTGCCAGCTCACACTGAGCTTCTTATCCCCCAGCACCCCGAGTCCTTCTCCTTGGGGCTGCTTTCAATCACATCATCCCCCAGCCTGTATTGAAACCATAGATTTTGAGTTTGTCCTGCATGAAATAGTAATATAAATTGTGGTTTGACAAGCCCTTGCACTGTGGGGCAGCGTCCTTCTGGATTTGTGTGAGAGACACTGTCATCATGCTTGATGGTCCTAGTAAGGATCACACTGGAATGGTTTTTGGCCACACACTCTGAAAGGAATACTAAGTGCTTGAGAAATAATACATAAATAAACTACATTTGAAAGCAATACAGTTCTGAATGCCTGTTCCAACTGAAGTCGGAGTTGTGATAGGAAATAAATCAGATTCTAATGGAGTCTCAGTTGGACTGGAGTCGCATTCATCATTCTGACACCTCGCAGCACCAGTTCTGCTGCTGTAAGTTGGTAACGGGTTATTCCTTCTTCTCACATGGTTCCTTCAGCAATATGCAAGATCGATGCTTCACGAAATACACAACCCCAAAAAATGTTTTACAAAACATTATATAAATTCTCTACAAATGGATAACATGAAACGTTTCATCTGCGCTCCATTAAACATCCTTCTCTCTGTTGGGCTGTTCCCTTACCGATTCAGATTTGCTCTATGAGTATTTATTGAGTTGACCTTTTGCCACATTTTACAAGAGAATGTAATGATACAAGCTTGTTCTGAGTTGAAAATACTGGAACAGAGCCATTAACCAGAGCTAGGGACTAGGGGCAACGGGTATAGACTGGAGAGGGCAGATTTAGACTGGACATAAGGAGGAATTTCATCACAACGGGAGCGGTGAGGCACTGGAACAGGCTGCCCAGGGAAGCTGTGGATTTCTGTAATGTGGGCGCCCTTTATATCAGCTTTATTTGGAATAGGATTGTGTAGAAGGGGGTTTGCACGCCCTGCTATGTAATTTCCACAAGCATGTTTTTAAGGCAAATAATTCCATGTTGTTTGTTCTGCATTGATTATAAAATAAAGGCTCGTAGGTTGGGTTGGTTTGGAAGGGACCTTAAACATCATCCAGTTCCATCCCCTGCCATGGGCAGGGACACCTCCCACTGGATCCAGTTGCTCTAAGCCCCATCCAGCCTGGCCTTGAACCCCTCCAGGGCTGGGGCAGCCACAGCTTCCCTGGGCAACCTGGGCCAGGGCCTCCCCACACTCATCACAAAGAATTTCCTCATAATATCTAATCTAAATCTTCTCTCTGCAATTTAAAGCCAGTCTCCCATGTCCTTTCCCTCCAGGCCTGTGTAAAAAGTTCCTCCCTAGCTTTCTTGTAGCCCCTTTCAATACTGGAAGCTGCTCTAAGGTCTCCTTGGGGCTTTCTCCAAGGCAGAACAACCCCTCTGTCTCAGCCTGTCCTCAAGGCAGAGGTGTTCCAGCCCTCGCATCATCTTCATGGCCCATATATTCTTTTTTTTTATATATATATATTTGCATAATGTGCTTAGTTATTAAATGTTGGCTGTAATATTGTAGCTGCAACTTGAGGAAACTTCTGGGTTTTTAATCTTTCATTTTAATTAGGTTATAAAAGTCTTTAATGAAATGTACTTCCATGCACAACTTGTATTTGAAAATCTGAGTTATCTGCAGCTCTCTCTTGCCTTCTCTGGTATGGTTACCTCTGTGTTTACCTATTTAAAACATTTTATGATACGTTACATGCTGTCGCTGAGGAAAAAGTTTGCTATTTTGTCACCTTTCACATCTTTCACCAGGAGAAGAAAGAGATACTAACATAAAATGGACCTTGTGTCGTATACACCACTGAGAAATACCTTGTGTAACGTAGACAAATCACAAACTGATCGTCCCAGCAGACATGTTTAATAAACTTCATTCTGTTTCTAGGTTCCATGGTTCCTTTCTGCATGCGGATTTTACACGCTGAACTCCCTCAGTACATAGGGAAACCTCAGGAATCGCTTGACAGACTGCACAGCATGAAGATAATCTGCGCCAAGGTAACAGCCTTTCTACGCACCAACATTTCCTAATGTTTAAGAAATAATTTTTATTGTCCTTCTAAAGAGGACTACATTTCCACAAAGATATTGTTTTACTTTATCTTGATAAGGACAAGGAACTTGCTAATAGAAATAATGAAGTGCCTTTTCCATTTTAGGAGACACCCTCCTGTGGGAGCTCTGACTAAAACAGTAGAACAGTGGACAGCACAGTTCTTTGCTGTCATGCTTTGCCAGACAAGACACGCAGGACAGTGACTGATGTGTTTAAGGGCAAGTAGGAGAGCTTTCTTCCCTCACTCAGCTGCATCCAGCTAGCTCAAAACACAGCTGTTAATGCCTGATGAGGTGCTGGAACTGGTTTCTCAGGGAAGCTGTGGCTGCCCCATCCCTGGAGGGGTTCAAGGCCAGTCTGGGTGGAGCCTTGGGCAGCCTGATCCAGTGGGAGATGACCCTGTCCATGGCAGGGGGTGTGGAACTGGATGGGCTTTGAAGTCCCTTCCAACCCAAACTGTTCTATGATTCGATTCTATGATTCTATATTGATCCTTCAGAAATAGTCTGAATAGCCAGTTTTGGAAAAAACAGTAATTTCGGAATATAAATGCAAACTGCTGAGCTTGGTTTGGAGTGTTTGCTTCCTCTAGGCAAGTGCTAGAATACAAAATTATGGCCAGAATTATAATGTGAGGCCACAAGCCTTTATGAACAGTCCTTGCCCAGCTTCCTTGCAGCCCCTTCAGGTACTGGGAGGTCGCTATAAGGTCTCCTTGGAGCCTTCAGTCTCTTCAGGCTGAACAACCCCAACTCTCTCAGCCTGCCCTCGTATGGGAGGTGCTCCAGCCCTCTGATCATCTTTGTGGCCTCCTCTGGATCCGTTCCAACAGCTCCATCTCCTTCTTCTGTTGAGGATTCCACAACTGGACATGGGACTCCAGAAGAGGTCTCACAGGAGAGGGGCAGAATCCCCTCCCTGCCCTGCTGGCCACGCTGCTTTTGGTGCAGCCCAGGACACAGTTGGCCTTCTGGGCTGCAAGCACACATTGCCAGCTCATGTTGAGAGAAAAAGAGGGAAGATTTAGGTAATAAGATATGAATGTGGCATTTGTTATAGGCCTGGGAAGAATTTTTTTGGAAACAGCTGAGAGAGGTGTCTGACTTGGCCAAGAAGTGCTACTTCTAGCACGTCACAAATACAGTTGCCTGCACACAGCCATCTCATCTCGTTATTACTCGCAGGTTGTTGTCTCTAGCCTTTTCCTTCATAACCAGTCATCTTCAGTTTGAAGTAATTTCTCTCTTCTAGGAAATATCTTTTTCTGTGTTGCAGGATTTCACAGTGCTTACTGACATTTGCCTACCCTCAGTCATAAGGGTGCCACTGGATTCCAAAAACTTAACTGGTTTATAAGTTCCTTTATCTTGTAACAAAGTGAGGAAATTGTATGAATGTGAACAAGCAAGTGACTGCTGAGCAGGGCAAGGCATCCGTCAGCCATCTAAGTTTACTGAAATGGCCATATCTTAGTGTCATCAGCCACAATTCTCCTCAGATTAAAGATTATCAGCAAAAGGAGTAATGAAAGAAAAGGAAATTAAGTCCCCCACCTTTTGTACAACACCTGTAAGTCATCTACAACCTTGTGTCTGCCTGAAATCCTTTCCTCTTTCCTTAGAGAATTCGCAGCGTACACAGGAGGTCTTTAAACTGCAATGCAAGGTTTTGTTTAAACTTGAACAAGGCTGTTGATTTGTTTAAATCAGGGAAAATGGATGTGCTGGAGAATCATAGAATCGCTTGGTTGGAAAAGACCTTGGAGATCGAGTCCAACCGTCCCTGTCCACTACTAAACCGCATCCCTGAGCACCTCATCTTTTAAACCCTCCAGAGATGGGGACTCCACCACCTCCCTGGGCAAACACACGGTTAGATTTTTTATAGAATGCGATCTATGATCTCTATCTCACCTGGAATGTTCAAGAATAAAGTGCAAACAGTTAAGAAAACCCATGGCATAACCAAGAAAATAACACAAAGGAAGTACGCTCATTAGTCTTAATATTGGTATATGGCACTTGGGAACCCTTTGGGTTGGAACAGAATTAATTGTGGAGCTTCCAGCCAAACGCCTCCAGTGTTTTACTTCCCTATTTTCAAAAGCGTAAAAATAATCTTTGGTCGTCAGTATTTACAGAAGGGCGTACGAGTAGTGATTATGTAAATGAGATGATCTCGGAGTCATAAAACCTGCAAGAGAGAAAAGACCTATTAGTTCACCTAGTCGGTCTCTCTGCAATGCAAGGTTGGTTTGTAATTTTTAATGAGCCAGCCTGTGGGGCTGAGGCCGCGTCCCCTGGGAAGCAGTTCCCGGCGAATGCTGATGCGTTCTTATCATAAGAAAATTTGTCTTGCAATTTTGTTTCTCTTCCTTAAAGTAATTGTGGTTTCCTTATTTGATATCTCCTTTTAACCTGCCAAATTCATCGAATCACAGAATGGGTTGGGTTGGAAGGGACCTCAAAGCCCTTCCAGTCCCACCTCCTGCCACAGGCCGGGACGCCTCCCACTGGATCAGGGGCTCCAAGCCCCATCCACCCTGACCTTGAACCCCTCCAGGGGTGGGGCAGCCACAGCTTCCCTGGGAAACCTGGGAACTACCCGAATCACTCACATAAACCATTCTTGGAAATGCCCAAATACCGAAAAACTGAGGATGATGTTCCTGTACTTCAGAAGGGCAAAAGGAGATAAACCCAGCGACTAAACCAATTAGCCTGAAATCTGCACTGAGTTCTGTTTTAATTACATTGAGCTTGAGGTGACAGCTAGACATCCTCAAGTAATGTCACAAAATGATTAATGTAGTAGTCTAGTTTTATGCTAATACCTAATTCTTTTCACATTATGTGCGCTCACAGCCCAGAAGGCCAACCGTATCTTGGAGTGTATCAAAAGCAGCGTGGCCAGCAGGAGCAGGGAAGGGATTCTGCCCCTGGACTTGGCACTGGTGACATTACACCTTGAATCCTGGGGTTTGTGTCTCTTCCTACAAGAAGGACAGTGAGACTCTGGAGCGTGTCCAGAGAAGGGGAACGGAGCTGAAGAAGGAGCTGGGGAACAAGTGTTAGGAGAGTTGGCTGAGGGACCTGGGATTGTTTAGCCTGGAGAAGAGAAGGCTGAGAGAAGATCTTATCACTGTCTACAACTGCCTGAAAGGAGGTTGTAGAGAGGTGGGTGTTGGTCTCTTCTCGCCAGTGAGAGGAGATAGGACGAGAGGGAATCGCCTCAAGCTGCACCAGGGTAGGTTTAGATTGGACATCGGGAAAAATTTCTTCACCTAAAGGGCTCTCTGGCAGTGCCAGAGGCTGCCCAGGGTGGTGGTGGAGTCCCCATCCCTGGAGGGGTTTAAAAGACGGGCTGATGTAGTGCTTAGGGATATGATTTAGTAGTGGACAGGTACGGTTGGACTTCATGATCTCAAAATTCTTTTCCAACCTAGGGATTCTATGTTTCTATGATTCTGTGATCTATCGGTGTGTGCTCACAGCCTCTCAGAACGTGAGATGAGGCCACTCAGCCTTGTCCTCTGCAAATAGGGTTTACACCGAATCATAACACCATGTACTTGTCACAGGCTAGCATTTCTTGTCGGGAATATTACCTGGCTCAGCTGGCGTGTGGTAACTGCTGTCATTTCATCATGTGTCTCGCCTTGGTGTTAAATTCTTTGTCACTAAATTTGTGGCACCTAAGTTCAAGCTTTCCATCCGCTCTCTGAAAAGAGCTTCGTTTCTTGTAGGGCAATTCCTTCCACCTTCAGATGGCTAAAACAGGTGGCATGAACTCGCTTCTTGGAGGTACCGCTTGCTCTTCCCTGGGTGTAGAAGCACAGACTGCTCTCTGAGGCCAAGATTAATTTTACGTGTCTTTGCTTTGGAGGATTTGCTGTGTTTTGAAGCGCATGCTCACAAAGCACTGAGCACAACCAGAATGCTTTGCTGCTGTAGGAAAAAGCAGTTCCTTCTGACACTGATGGAAGCAGAGAGCTCATGTTCAGCAGCACACCCGCTCCCTGAAAGAGGAAGCGCTTCATATCTCCCTAATCGTCGATCCGCAGTGGCTGGCTACGAGCAAGCAGCCTTCGTGTGTTTTTGAAGGAAATCTCAAGCATTATTCTGCAACCAAAAGTGATAAGTCTGTAACACAGAAAATGGGGTGATCAGTGAGAATCAGAAAACCAGTTGGGAGAAACTGTAATGGGATTAGAAAAAGGCAAGTTGCTTTGCATTTTAAATGGAACCTTGCATACATATTTTAGAACTCCTTAAGACATAAGCTTCATTACGTATACATTTTTATTCTTCTGATAATACAAGTGTTCCATTTACTCAACAATTTTCATGATTTAAAACCTTTACTAAATAAAAAGGAGCAATAAACCCCAAACTTTGAAAAGGTAATTGCAGAACGAACTAAGAGGAGAACTTCATTAAGAACAAAAGGATGAAACCAGAGCACGTACTTAAGATGCGGGCGTCTAGAGGCAGTGGCTTTCTAGGAAGGATCAGTTTGACTTTCTTTGTGGTCATTAACTTTCATTCTCTGGTGAAGCACATTTCGTGTTTTACTTAATAAAGTGTGTGTGTCCCTAGAGTGTGCTGACATTTAATGTTCTGTAAGTACCATCAACATGATCTCTAGCATCCATCTACCATACAATGGCTTTCTTACTTGGTGCAACTGATGTAGCTGTGGTAATAATCAGTATTTTGAGCTGTGTCTAGATGAAGCAGCCCTGCCTGAATTGCTTTATATACAGACTGTCGATTGTAGATAATTTCCATTAAATATATAGAGCTGTTTCAACTCATGTTGGTTACTTTTAAAAATTTACTGCAGATATTAGAAAATTTGGAACACGGCTTAGCAGAAGATGGGAGTATGACTAACATTACACAGGAGAACAGACAAGGTAGGTGTTCTTTAAGCACTTTTTTCACAGACGGTGCATTTTTATCGTTTGCTTAAGTACGGCGGAAGTTTTCACGAGGCTGCCCCAGAGCTGTTAAATCGCTGCTTTTGTAATCTCACAGCCTACTCAGCCTCTGAAATTATACACCTTGTCCTTCAATTTGCTGGAATTCATTTCAGAGTTTTGCCTTTGATCAAACTGATGTCTTAAATTTTTTTTTTCCTGCTTAGAAGAAACAAAGAACATGGCTGCGATCCTTTCGCAATGACTAGAGAAGTGGGTCAGTGTCACAGCTAGGTGGACGTTTCATCTCAAGCCTGGGCTGAGTGGCTCCTCTGGGTCCTCGTGGTTGAAAGCCACAAAAGGTTTTTAGCTAGAATTGCCTTCGTAAAAGGGTTCTGCTGGCCTAGGGTGCGATGGCCGAGTCTCGCTGTATCTGCAAGGTACTGAGGCTTCTGAAACACACAAGTCACTTTTTAGAACAAGATTTAGAATTTGTTAATCTACGTCATCGTTTTCATGATTTCATATGCAGGTTTTTTCCTGTTCCTTCTCGTTTAGTTGTTTAACCTCAGTAGCATATGATGCAAGAAGGGTTGTCAGGACAAACGCTTGTCCAAGCATCTTTTTTTTTTAACAGAATTTATACTAATGAGGTCAAGTACGCTTAGGAATTGGACAAGAGGTGATGTTTTAGGCATTGTTATGGAATATAAGAACCACTCATGGTGCCTGGCAAGTTAAAGCCGTCATACCAAGAAGACAGACACCTTTCTGCTTCAACTAACAGTCTAAGGAATCTGACCAGCTTCGTTTTAGGATAACATTCACCCAGAGGCTGCGTGAAAGTTTGCCTCTGAGGTAAGAAAAGGCCAAGAAGAGCTGTTAGCTGAGTTCAAAATTTATTGTAAACAGTTCCATAAAACAGTGTCTATATGGAAGGGTGCAAACCTGGTCTTCAAGTTGCCTGGATGTAAAGCATCAGTGTGTTAATGCACAGGACTTAATACATCACCTAGATATATCCTAAAAAAAAGTGAACACTCATGTGAGCAGCACATATAAAAAGGCATTCTATGATTCCATGATTCTATTTGCAAATACAGCCAAATGAATACATTACTACTCTACTCAAAGGCGTTAAGAAAAAGAGAAATAATCTGATATTGAAGATTTATTCACAGCGCTTCAGGAGTTTCTGTTCTTCTCTCCTAGTATCTACTATTCTACTTGCTTCTGTTCTTTTACTTTTCCCTGTTATCCCCTTTCTGCCATCATTTTTGCCTTTATTATCCTTACATTCTTTTCGCTTTTACCTCTTCAAAACCGAGACACTGATCCCCCTTTAAGGTACAAAGATTTTCTCCTTGCTGTGTCATAATCCTGCATCCTGCAGTCTGCCTCACGCGTGAGATTCTGGCTTTTCCTCTCTGCTGCTGCTTTCGAGCTGAGCTGAGCTCGGGGAGAGGCGTAGGTAGAAAAGAAGCAGCCAGTAGTTGCAAGAGAAGAGGAGGCTGAGGGGAGACCTCATTGCTCTCTCCAACTCCCTGAAAGGAGGTTGTGGAGAGGAGGGAGCTGGGCTCTTCTCCCAAGGGACAGGGGACAGGACGAGAGGGAACGGCCTCAAGCTCCACCAGGGGAGGGTCAGACTGCACATTAGGAAAAATTTTTTCATGGAAAGGGTCATTGGTCCCTGGCAGAGGCTGCCCAGGGAGGGGGTCGATTCACCTTCCCTGGAGGGGCTTAAGGGACGGGTGGACGAGGCACTGAGGGACATGGGTTAGTGATTGATGGGAATGGTTGGACCCGATGTTCCGATGGGTCTCTTCCAACCTAGTGATTCTATGATTCTATGACAAGGCTGCTGAACATTTGGAGGGATCTTCCTACGTCTGCTGTGCAGCTGCCTGCGGGTTTAAAACTGCCAAAAAGCCCACGGGAGCTTTGCAGAGCCTGCTGACGGCTTTTGTCAGTGGAGGTCAGCCACGTCTGCTCCCTCCCTGCTTCTTCGCTGCCTTTGGTAATGGTTTTGTTTTTTTTCATGTGAAAGTAGCTGAAGCAATCCTTATTAACTCTGTGTGAAGATGGCCTTAATTCATTATGGGATTACGCTTAGCGTGTAATTCCCTTAGTGCTGGTGTAAGAAGGTGCCACACCAGTCGACTCACCATGCGCATCTCCTCGAGACTGGAACGGAGCCCCTCATTTGCCAGTTTCTCAACAGGCAGAGAGATTTTTAGCCTGGAGAAAAGGAGGCTGAGGGGAGACCTTATCACTGATTCCAACTGCCTGAAAGGAGGTTGTGGTGAGGTGGGTGCTGGCCTCTTCTCCCAAAGAACAGGTGATGGGACAAGGGGGAATGGCCTCAAGCTGCACCAGGGCAGGTTCAGATTGGACATTAGGATCCCCTGAAAGGGTCATTTGGCCCTGGCAGAGGCTGCCCAGGGAGGCGGTGGAGTCCTCATGCCCAGAGGCGTTTAACAGACGTGTAGATGAGGTGCTTAAGGATAAGGTTTAGTGACAGATAGATATGGTTGGACTCAATGATCTCAGAGGTCTTTTCCAATCTGATGATTATGTGATTCTATGATTTAGCATTGCACCACGTACCTGGGAACACATTTTCTAAGATGCCAGTCTTGCAGCTTTGCAGCACACAGAGCCCCTATCAGAATGAGAAGCAACATGGGGTACAGCATCCTTCATAAATAAGGAGGAAAAACAAATGCTTAGAGCAGAACCGTAGCTGTGTTGAGCTGCAGAGTGAGTTTCAGGCATCTCAGTAACATACAGTGTTTTACTGCTGGGGGTTTCTTTATTTACTGCTTTGGAGGGTTTTTTTAACTCCTTTCCACCAGTGTTTAGAAGCCTCATCCAACACAGCTACAGAAAGTCCAGATCAGTTTATCAGATCAGTCCTGAAAGTTCCTCTTCATTTATAGCGCAAGCTTAAGATATCTATTCTGTCTGCTTTGCAGGGAGTTTCAGATTGGACATTAGGAGAAATTTCTTCACAGAAAGGGTTCTCAGGCACTGGCAGAGGCTGCCCAGGGAGGTGGTGGAGTCCCCATCCCTGGAGGTGATTAAAAGACAGGCAGATGAAGCACTCAGGGATATGATTTAGCAGTAGGCAGGTACGGTTGGACTCAGTGATCTCAAAGGTCTTTTTCAACCTAGGGATTCTATGATCCTGAGACCTCTAGCTAGCACCAGCCAGTTGTTAACGGGAAGCCTAGATGTCCCCTCTGCAGGAATCAAGATCTAATTTGTTGTCACCTGGGTCCTAGAAAGCTGCATGTGGTTACCAAACTATGAGGACAAGTAAAAAGTAGAGATAAACAGAATTGAAATAATAAAGGAGAATTAGTTATTTATGTCTGGGTTTTACAGTAACCCTCAAGGGAAAAAAAAAGAAATGGATCAGAGAATATTTGCTTACAGTTTAGAGCATCCTCTCTATTAATAGCAATGGGGAGGTGTATTCACGGGGGAATGTCTAAGACAAAAGCTGGAAGTAATGAATATTTAAAGATATATGAAATTCCAGGTTCAGTTTTGGGCCCCACATTATACAAAGAAAATTTGGGAATATGGGAGCACCTCCCATATGAAGACAGGCTGAGAGAGTTGGGGTTGTTCAGCCTGGAGAAGAGAAGGCTCCAGGGAGACCTTATAGTGACCTTCCAGTACCTGAAGGGGCTACAGGAAAGCTCAGGAGGGACTGTTTACAAAGTCTTGGAGTGATGGGGTGAAGGGAAGTGGCTTTAAATTGGAGAGGGGTAGATTTAAACTAGACGTGACGAGGAAATCCTTCACACTGAGGGTGAGGAGGCCCTGGCCCAGGCTGCCCAGGGAAGCTGTGGCTGCCCCATCCCTGGAGGGGTTCAAGGCCAGGCTGGATGGGGCTTGGGCACCTGATCCAGTGGGAGGTGTCCCTGCCTATGGCAGGGGTGGAACTGGATGGGCTTTGAGGTCCCTTCCAAGCCAAATTATTCTATGATTCTATGATTCTGTGATTGTTGGAGAGGACTGAAGGGATTTTTCTTTTCAAGAGGAGCAGACATTTCACCAAGCTCTATTCTTTTTAATGGCATTATGTGTGCTGAAAGAATTCTCTCTGTGACCTGCCAAGCTTTTATCAGAGACCACATTATTGATACAAATGAGTGATCTCCGTTATCACAATCTCACTGAAGACACCTCTTCTGCCTCTGCTCCCCCCTCTTTGAAATCATCACAGTGACCTTGACAGCAGGTTGACTATACATTTCTTTTCCGCATGTACTCAATTAATATTCCTTATGCTTATTTTTGAGGACTATTTCTAGCGTTGATTTGTGGTCCTGTAAGGCCAGAGAAGATAAGGATCTATGCGAACCATTCTCTTACAACATCAGGAGTCTGTCTGCAGAGCACGAGAGAGAAATCTGCTGTTGCAGCTTTTCCTGCCTGCGAGCTCCAGGAGCGCCGGGGAGCAGCCAGGCTTGGCAGATTTTTCTAGCTATCTCTAAGCCAGAGGCATCACAAATAGTCCCAGACTCAGACAGCTCCCACCCTGCATGTTTTGGCTCCGAAACGACGTTTTAGCTATGTTTGATTTTTTTATTTTATCCCATGTGATGCTCCAGATTACGTGGCTTTAAATGGATGCTCGTTATCAGGGGCATCTTTTTATGCACCTTTTGTTCTGCTACTGGCAAACACGTGGCTTCTTTTGGTATTTAATATTTGGCCTGAGCTGAGAGCTGAGCGGCTGCCTGTGCCTCGACGTTGTTGCATCTTTTCTGGTCCCCGGAGCCCCTTGAGCCGTTCCCGCGGAGAGAGGCAGAATTCCCTCTCTGGCGATGCAGCGTGGCAGAGAATTACAAATTCCAGGCTAAAACCCAGAGGTGTTAATGAGGGGGATCTTTCAGAATGGTAATTCGCGGGACCGGTAATTGATGGCAAGAAAGAGCCTCTAATTTATTTGTGCAAATTCACAAGCTGCTCTTATTTTGCAGCCTCTGTTCAGCTGTGGAGGTCACGTCTGGGCCGGGTGATGTACTCCATGGCAAACTGTCTGCTAATGATGAAGGTACGTGGGTGGCAGCGACTGCAGAGGTACCGTATATTCCAGAAGAGAATGTCAGAGAGAGCGCAAGAGAATTACTTCTGCAGAGATAAGGGAAGACTACCTGACTGTACATGGATTTTTTGCTTAGTGAGGAATTAATTAGCCTTAATAATGTCCTATTTAATAGAGAGCCATTTGCAGTAACGTTCTCTGGGAGCATATCTGTGCTTATTTCTCCCCAAATCATCCCGGAGAACATGCAATAACAATACAGAATTTGCATTTTTAAATTGAATTTTTCAAACACTTAACTAAATGCTGCAATTAAAAGCAATTATGCGCTCTGTCTTTTTCAAACCGTGCGCTAGGAATGTTGCTCTGTTTGTGAGGATTAAGAATACCATAGCCTTTGTATGTGATGAAGATCCAGAATGTCTAAATACATCCTGCCTTTTCAGCCTGTCCCTATTGTAAGAGATCTTCTTTCAAGTTTAAACGCCGCTGGCGTGTAGGGGTGGAAGAGAAAGGTATAAAAGCAGAACTGCCTTCCAGTGTTGAGGGTTTTCCCTTGATTCCTCACTTTTCTAAGCAACCCTACCCCATTATTATAGAATCATAGAATAGTTTGGGTCGGAAGGGACCTTAAAGATCATCCAGTCCCACCCCTGCCATGGGCAGGGACACCTCCCACTAGACCAGGCTGCCCAAGGTCCATCCAGCCTGGCCTTGAGCCCCTCCAGGGATGCGGCAGGGATTCTTCACTGTCACTGTGAAGAATTTCCTCCTTATGTCTAATCTAAATCTGCCCCTCTCTAATTTAAAGTCATTCCCCTTTGTCCTATCACCACAAGCCTTTGTAAACAGCCCCTCTCCAACTTCTTTGTAGCCCCTTCAGGTAATAGAGGGTCGCTATAAGATCTCCTCGGAGCCTTCTCTTCTCCAGGCCAAACAACCCCAATTCTCTCAGCCTGTTCTCCTATGGGAGGTGCTCCAGCCCTCAGATCATGCTTGTAGCCTCCTCTGGACCCGTACGAACAGCTCCATCTTCTTCTTACATTGAGGATTCCAGAACTGGACATAGGACTCCAGAGGAGATCTCACAGTAGGGGAATAGAAGAGCAGAGTCCCCTCCCTCGCCCTGCTGGCCACGTTTCTTTTGATGCAGCCCAGGACACGGTTGGCCTTCTGTGCTGTGAGCCCACATTGCTGGCTCATGTTGAGCTTCTCATCAATCAGCACCCCAAGTCCTTCTTCGCAGAGCAGCTCTCAATCCCATCAGCCCCCATCCTGTACTGAAACCAGGGATTGCCCTGACCCAGGGGCAGGACCTTGGCCTTGGCCTTGTAGAACCTCATGAGGTTCCCACAGCCCCACTTCTCCAGCTTGTCCAGGTCCCCCTGGATGACCTCTCATCCTTCCAGTGTGGCAACTGCACCACTCACCTTTGGTGCCACACTTAGTTTCTCCTTGTATTCAGGAAGCAGAAAATAAGACTTCGTCATCAGGGAAATGGGGATATTGCCATTCTGAGCTTGCAAAAGCTGCTATTATCTTCAGCTTAACCGTACTTCACAAATCAATTAGCAGCAGCCTTGGAGCAGAGCTGTCGGCAGAATAATTTTCACTCCTTCTTCTTCAGCTTCTTTCTTGAATTGTCCAAGTCAAGATGAACCTGATCCTCTGTTGTTTCCTAAGCTACTTCCCAAACAGGATTCCGTTCTTAATATTACAGTCCCTCAGTACTTAAAGGACGAGTAAATGAGGTGCATGGGGGTCTGGCTTAGTAGTGGATGGGTACAGTTGGATTTGATGATCTCAAAGGTCTTCTCCAACCGAGTAATTCTATGATTCAAAAAGCTTGCATTTTTTAGGCAAGATCCAGGTATCCACACACTGCTTTATATGAAACAGAATATCCTTTAATGAGAATTAGGGAAAAAAGAAATTTGTAGTCATATCATTATTCTATTGAGTATCATTATATTGCAACCAGAACATTTTTGGTTTGGATAGACCATTAAACCACGAGGTATTTCTAAGAATTCGTAAGCGTTTCTGTTTTGAAGCAGGTACTTGATGAAGCACTTTCTTTTCCAAAGAGTGAGGGGGAAAAAAGCATGAGTTGCCATCCCAGCAAAGCAGACTATATAAATCAGAAAAAGCTGGTAGTATATTTTTTTTCATGGAGTTTGCTTTACTTTTGACTGGTATTTTTAACACTTCGTGTTTTCCTTCTGGTGTGCACACGAGTGCGTATACCTGCATGGTTGCTAATTATCACCTGGTTTGGTCCTGTTAATACTTTCTTCTTCTAGTCAGAGAAATACATTTGTGGATACCAGTTAATCACCTTTTGCAAATAGTACTTCAGAAATACCGCAGCTCCGATAATCCTCAAGATTTAGGGCCTATCTCACAGCTCTTAAGTTAGAAATGTATGGTTCCACAGCTTCCAGATGACCCAGAACTGCATGTTGATGCAGAATTACATCCAACTGACAATCGTGTGTCAGTGCTTTGGCTCTGGAGTAGTTGGGAGTCTCTCTCTTTTCAGAAGGATCCTGTATGGAGAAGAGATGCTTTATGAAAGATTTTTTCCAGCTGAAGTTAGAGCAGAATATGAAGTTATTTCTACTTCTGTGACAGATCCTCTTTGAGAAATTTATATTGGTTATTCATAAATTTAATAATTTAAAGAACAGTCTAACATGCAGGAATCATGTAACCAACTTTTCCATCTTCTATGAGTATTCGGTATGAAATTGTTTCTTGAAATCATTTATAAACACTCGTTTATTTATTCTCTCATGAACAATTATATTAGTTGAGCAGTTAGCATATTTTTTCTGCTGTTGTGTAACACACTTTGAAACCTGCATTTGTTTTTATTAGTGTTTCAAGTGTATGTACTTCAAAAACAAAAACAAACCAAAGTGATATAATTCTCCAAGTCAGTGTCATCCATTGCCATCTAGTGAACATTTACAGTATTGCAATAAGGACGAGATGTCACGCAGAGGGACCTGGACATGCTGGAGCAGTGGGGCTGTTGGAACCTCATGAGGTTCAACAAGGCCAAGAGCAAGGTCCTACACCTGGGTTGGGGCAATCCATGGTTTCAGTGCACGATGGGGGATGATGTGATGGAGAGCAGCCCTGCAGAGAAGGACTTGGGGTGCTGGTCCAGGAGAAGCTTGATATGAGCCAGCAGTGTGAACTCGCAGCCCAGAAGGTGAAGGGTGTCCTGGGCTGCATCCAAAGCAGCGTGGCCAGCAGGGCGAGGGAGGGGATTCTGCCCCTCTATTCCTCTCTTGTGAGACCTCAGCTGGAGTGTTGTGTCCAGTTCTGGAATCCTCAGTGTAAGAAGGATACGGAGCTGCTGGATACAGGTGCAGAGGAGGCTACGAGGGTGATCCTAGGGCTGGAGCACCTCCCATAGGAGAACAGGCTGAGAGAGTTGGGGTTGTTCAGCCTGGAGAAGAGAAGGCTCCAAGGAGATCTTATAGCGACCTTCTAGTACCTGAAGGGGCTCCAAGAAAGTTGGAGAGGGGCTGTTACAAAGGCTTGTGGCGATAGGACAAAGGGGAATGACTTTAAATTGGAGAGGGGCAGATTTAGACTAGACGTAAGGAGGAAATTCTTCACAGTGACAGTGAAGAATCCCTGCCCCATCCCTGGGGGGGTTCAAGGCCAGGTTGGATGGACCTTGGGCAGCCTGGTCTAGTGGGAGATGTCCCTGCCCATGGGAGGAGGTGGGCCTGCATGATCTTTAAGGTCCCTTCCGACCCAAACTATTCTATGATTCTGTGATTCTATTCTATGGTCATACTGGATGTCCAAGTACTCTGAGGCGAATGGAATAGCTTGTAGTATTAGTAGATTAATAATTATAACAATTTATTAATGTAAAACTATGTGGTATTGGTATAAATAATAAAATCTGATTATCTTATTGCTACTAACATCTTCCTTTGGCCAAAAAACTTCAGTAGTATTTAACAGAGAGTAATCCTTTCTAACGTAGGGTGCCTGTGATTGGCTTTTCCCATTTCTTGAGAACAGCGGGCGGCTGAAAGAGAGGAGGTGGAGATACAGCAGGAAGGGAAGAGGAAGCCACATATCATGTCACTGTAGACTTGCATTTACAAGAACTGTGGGCCCAAGTCACTATGAAAGCGTAACCTGAATACAGCAGCATGAGCAACTCGTTCAAAATGCAACTGATGGTGTGCATTGCTTCATTTTAAGAACCGAATCACAAAACATCTGTCGTTTTACTAAATCACCATGGAAGTGTCTTGAAAACTTTTTAAGTTCGTTTCATCTCGGCTAAAATTGCTTTTGACATTATCTTACCAGACTTTTGCCTCTCTGAGGAATAAACACTTAAGTACTTTCCATACGTATTATAAATGTATTCTAATTACAGGCACATTTTGCACTTTTTAGATTTTTTTTTAGTGTTTCCTTTTGTAGAACTTGCACTTTGTAAAAACAAAAGCATTAGAATTGATTTTAATTTGAGTCTTAATACAATTAAATCTGTTCCTCCATGATTTAAAGGAGAAAGATTGCATGAATCATCATGTCTTTTGCCTAAAAGTGCTGCTGTGCTGCTCTCTGGATTCATAATACTGCGAATCTCTGCTTTCATAACCCTTCCACAAGTACATGAGATAGAAAGGAAGGGTAAGTTATGCCTGTCCTCTCTTCCTAAGAGATAGTTGTTAGTAACTCTACGCTTTGCTGATATTTAATGCTGAATTTTAGTGTAGAGTTTATTGAACCTACTCTCAGTATTCTACTCATGGTAAAATTTATGTTCATTTCTAAATACATGGAATCATAGAATCATAGAATGGTTTGTGTTGGAAGGGACCTTAAAGATCATCTAATTCCGCTTCCCCTGTGATGGGCAGGGGCACTTCCCACTGGATCAGGCTTCCCAAGGCCCATCCAACCTGGCCTTCAACACCTCCAGGGAGGTTTTCCACATTTTTTTCTTAAAATTCTCTGGTAATTGTGAAAGGGACTGCATTACTTGCATTATCACCTCCCTACTCCGTTTTCTTCCCAACAGACAAACTAGAACTTACTAGACTTCGGAGAACTATTTTGGATTAATATATTTAATGTTAGCTCCAAATTTTCGCAGTAAAATCGATACTGACTTCTAAAACATTAGGCCAACTCTTATTCATATTCTGTGTAACTTCAGTCCTTCTTGGGGGGGGTTCAGGAAGGCGTGTAAAAACTGACGGCTCTCAGTCTTTAGAAATTTAAAACCATAGTACCTCGCCCTCATCTTTAAGTGGAAGCTCACAAGCTGTGGTCATTGGGTGTTTTACTGGCAGTACTGAATTTGCGTTGCTCCTCACAACTGCAGTTTGTATCAACCAAGACTTCCCTTCTCCGGGAGGCTGCCTGTAGTCTTTGCTCTGAACTCTTTCCGTTACCAATAATAAGCATAAATGTGGCGTGGCTCCCTAGAATTGGAGTGAACTCTAAATGTTAATAATTAACTGTTCAGAATTAATCATTATACCACAGTATACAAGTTGTTTACAAAAGAAAGGTCCTGCAAAGCGTTCCCTGGGCTGTTTCACTCAGCTTCTATTATTATAGGACATGGAATTTCTCTCATATACAGATCAGACTCCAAAGACTTCTCTTGATCTTTTATCTGTATGAAACAATTATTGTATTTGGGATGCTGACCCGGTGTATGGATCAAGTAGGGTTCAATCCTTTTAAGTGTGACCTCAAGAAAAAAATTATCCCACCTGGGGCATGCTGCCTCCTCGGAACTAAGCAGCAGATGAGGAAAAAGTGCCTTCACCAGTAGCTGGGGTCACATTAGGGACAAGTTAAATGAGCAGTATAATTTCACCAAGAAAAATGGAGTGTTAGAGAATATCCAAGGCTGTCTGGGCAGTTTGAAAGATTATTCTTTAATGTCTTCTAAACACCCACTACAATTTCTTGTATTAAGCTGAAGGGCAGGACTGTCGGGAAGAACCAAGTAAGTGCAGCACGCAGGGTCTTCTGTCTTTGTATATATTTCTGTCTAAATACATCCTGCCTTTGCAGCCTGTCCCTATTGTAAGAGATCTTCTTTCAAGTTTAAACGTCACTGGCATGTAGGGGTGGAAGAGAACTACCTTCCAGTGTTGAGGGTTTTCCCTTGATTCCTCACTTTTCTAAGCAACCCTACCCCATTTTTGTAGAATCATAGACTAGTTTGGGTCAGAAGGAACCTTAAAGATCATCCAGTTCCACACCCCTGCCATGGGCAGGGACACCTCCCACTGGATTAGGGTGCTCATGGTTCATCCAACCTGGCCTTCAACACCTCCATGACCATGTAGCCAGGGTCCAGAAGTCATTTATTATCCAGATCGTTGAATTACAGCAGTTTAACCATGAAGCAGCTGAACTGCAGTAACCAGTCACATGGGCGTTTCTTTCCTATGGAAAATGGGACTGTGATTTTGCTTAATCCTCTGTCACTGGTCCTTATCTGGAGGGTACAGCTGCCATATGACTTGAGCAAGCAGATTATAGAACCATAGAATCCCTAGCTTGGAAAAGACCTTTGAGATTATCAAACCCAACTGTACTTGTCCACTATTAAAGCTTATCCCTAAGCACTTCATCTACCCAGCTACACCTCCAGGGATGGGGACTCCACCACCTCCTTGGGCAGCCTCTGCTAGTGCCTGAGGATGATTTCAGTAAAGAAGTTTTTCCTAATGTCCATTCCCTCTTGTCCTGTCACCTATACCTTGGGAGAAGATGCCAGCACCCACTTCTCTACAACCTCCTTCCAGGCAGTTGTAGACAGTGATAAGGTCTCCCCTCAGCCTTCTCTTCTCCAGGCTAAACAACCCCAGGTCCTTCAGCCACTCCTCGTAAGATCTCAGAGCTGCCCAGCACAGTCTTTGTGCAGGTGTGTGGTGGAGCGATGTCACTTCCAAAGCTTCCTGGGTTTCAGAATGAGCCCAGAATGACCAGACTGGTCATTTGGTTGCAGCCCAAATCAGTTCTCTCTTCTCTTTCAATTACCTGCTTATTTTTCTTTTACACAGTGTGGTTGGTAAAAGGGAACTAGACTTTGGGTGGTGGGATAGAAAAGGTCTTTTTTCCTTCGGCAGCAGTGCTAGTTTGCCATCTGAAAACCTGCATGAATTGCACCTTCTGTCATATTGTATTTCTCACAAGAGCACTTGCACAAGCAGTTCCCAAAGCCTCGGAACTTAGTTCGTTAAACCATGAACATTATACATACATTTGAAACATGAGAGACCTCTCAAGCTTTATACCCTGTCACGTGGGAGGCTTTTGAATTTCATCCGAAATCATAATCTAAGCTGAAGAGTAAACTTTCAGGGTTTTTGTTCTTGGCGTTTAACTACCAACAGAAAATGAGCCAGTGGATAGAAACCAAACAAGGAAGATCCCTTGTGTGTGCAGTTCCAGCATAACTGAGAAAAGACCAACGCAGTCAGCTCGTTGGGTGACAGACAGCGATTCTGTCCCGTTGTTAAAGGATTTTCACCAGCCTGTGGGTGACTCTAGGCTTGCTTTATCAACAACCCAGAGCTGGGTCATCGCCTCAGTGAGTGGCAAAGCCCACACAAAATCACCAGGTGTTTATATACATTATACAATTGGTTGTGGTTTTATTTTCTTCAAGACGTTCTTGGTGTTTTTCCATGAGCTCTCAGTTCTCTGTTGTTCATTGTTCTTCTTTGAAGTCACTCTCAGTTCCACCTTGATAATTCATCTCTGCTGTCTCATTTCAGTTCTCCCTCAATGGTGATGCTTGATGTTTCTCCACTGATCATAAAAATTGCTCATCTTCTTTCTTGAGACATTTCTATTTATTGTTTAAAACTTTAAAGAAAACCTCAAGTAGTTTCAGTAACCTATACTTAACCTATGCCTATACTCAAAATAGTTTAACATTTTAATCATTAATTGATTATTAATACCTAATCTAGGTTCGACATTTCTTGCCCAACTGTTGATTCAGCTGGGCTGGGCTCTAAACCAGCCATAGAAAAGGCTTTGCATAATTGAACGGTGTTCTTATAATTGCCATAAAGATTACTTATCCAACAACCAGTTCTGGTTGTACTCTTAACCCAACACTCTATTTATCACAATCCACTAACAGTAATACCTAAGTTTTACATCGTTATATTCATCATAGCTCCTTATTTTCCTTAGCACCTATGGACAAGTTGCAATTTCTTTTAATTCTTTATGTGTCTTTTAAAAGAAGGCAACGTAGCTGCGTTCAGTTCTGGGCCTCTCGCTACATGAAGGATGTTGAGGTCCTGGAGCGAGTCCAGAGAAGAGCAAAAAAGCTTGGGAAGGGGCTGGAGAACAAGGGTGATGAGGAGCAGCTGAGGGACCTGGGGTTTAGCCTGGAGAAGAGGAGGCTGAGGGGAGACCTTATCGCTGTCCACAACTGCCTGAAAGGAGGTTGTAGCGAGGTGGCTGTTGGTCTCATCTCCCCAGTGACAGGAGATAGGATGAGAGGGAATGGCCACAAGCTGCCCCAGGGCAGGTTCAGATTGGACATCAGGAAAAACTTCGTCACCGAAAGGGTCTTTGCGCACTGACAGAGGCTGCCCAGGGAGGTGGTGGAGTCCCCATCCCTGCGGGTCTTGAAACGACGGGTAGATGAGGTGCTTAAGGATGTGGTGTAGTGGCATCTGTAGGTATGGTTGGACTCGATGTTCTCAGAGGTCTTTTCCAACCTGGTGATTCTGTGTTTCTATAAAGACTAGAGAATGCTCAACTTAAATATCTGGTTGTGCGTTTGTCACCCCTTAGGACTACGTGCTCGCTGTAGATGCATATCACACCATCATCAAATACTACCCACAGCAAGAGCCTCAGCTCCTGAGTGGAATTGGAAGGATTTTCCTTCAGGTATGCATTTTATTCTAAAACTGCTAGGTCCTATTCTGTTGACAGCTGTGTCCCAAATGATCATTGCATTTCAAACTGTAGCTGTTTATAAAGGGCAAGTATCACATTTCGGTGCTGAAAAGAACCTCTTGCCGTGTGATTTTAAATAGATTGGAATGTAGAACACCTCTAATATTAAATGTACATGTCTGTACATTGGTGAACGAAGATGCTGCTGTAGAAAATAATGCTAATAATTTAATCAAAGCGCAACATTTTCCTTTCCCTAAAGCTAACGGTAAACCTCCCAATGACTTCAATGAGCTAGAATTTTAGTAACAGTCTCGTTTCTCGCTGCCTCAGACCGCACGCAGCGCTCAGTCCCATTGTGTAACTGCTGCCTGTGTCTAGAAACAAAATGAGTTTCCTTCTTCTGTCCACATTCTATCCCTGGAAAGACAGGGAGCTTGGTCTCCAGACAAACAACAAAGTAAAGCAGATAATATATTGGTGGCTCCATGTTGGAGGAAATGATTATTTGAAGTTAACAGTTGAATTTTCATTTTCATTTCATAATTATTATTAGATACTGGAGTCACGTTTTCTGAACTAAGTTAAATAAAATTAAGTGATGAAGATTTCTTCAAATATTTAACATTTTAATGACTAATTAAAACTAATTATTTCTTACAAATGTTGTGCTAAAAAAAAAAAAAGGAAACTGTTTCCCCTCGGTGGAAAAAATGAGAGTCAAAAGTTTGGCATTTGCCGAGAAGATACAAGAATGAGAAATCTTGATGATCACAAATACAGTGTGATTAGTCTCAGAGCATATTACCCTTGGACTCATCAAGCTCCCAGTGGAGCAAAGTAGTAGTTTGCTATAGAAAATTCATTATTCTCATGGTTAGAGGCTTCCTTCTAATTTCCAGGCTAAAAATATTCAAGGACAGACTCATTTACCCTGTGCCCACATTATCCTTTATTTAAATGTAATTATTTTCTCAGTGGTTTACACCTTTATTTGTATTTATAGAGAGAAATTGTTATCTTTTGTTATTAAAACTCAACGTCTAAGATTTTAGAAAGGATAATGGTTGTTTTGAGTTCACATAACAGTGGGAAGAAACGTCCCTGTTTCGTTAGGTCAGATATTAACGGGCATTCCCTAAATGCTGTTGTAGATGGATGGTTGCATCTTTAAGTGCGGCGTTCAACTGGATCATCCGCTAAATGCAAAGAAGAATAATTCCTTTCTCTTGTCAAGGGAAAGGTCTTGTGGTTAGAGGTAAATCTGTTGGGTCAGTGGTGTTGGCAGGGCCGTGGCTGCTGCCACAAGCAGAGTCCGGTGAGCAAACTGGGAAGAAATCTAGATGGAACCTTAAGATGGATGTTTGCTCGGTCTGAAAACTGTACTTGGAAAGTCACTCGCTGGGACATTTGAAGGAATTGCTACATGACCTTTTCCACAAGAATCTGTAGGATTCGCAGCGTTTGGGGGTGTTCTTTGGTTAGGAGCTTGTGTGATGAAATGAGAAGCATCCGTGTGAATCATAGAATGGTTTGAGGTTAGCCCTGACCCGGCCAATTCCGGCAGCTAAAACCGTGCGGTTGGGCTCCCAGTTCCCTTCCTCCCACCCCCAGGGAAAGGAAAATGAGAGGAAAAAGACTTGTGGGTTGGAAACTAAAACTACAGCTTTAATGAAATGATGACGATGATGATAATAATTAGAAAGTAATAAAATGTATACAAATATGCAGATCCATGAGAACGCGCCCCCACCCCTCGATGTCTCTGTGTCACTAAAAATGCTGCAGAGCAGACGCGACGGAAAGAATCCGATGCCAGGAGGGAGCTGGACTCGCTCAGGAACTGGATTCAGAAATATGTGGATCCAGGACAGACGGGGCTCAATTATAAAATTGTACACAATGAATATTACACAATTATACAATTAGACAGTGGACTTTGATACATTTTCATCTTCTTCTTTGTAATAGACACAATGATCTATTTTCTTCTCCTTACGGTAACTTTAACTTTCTTATGATTTTACTACCTAGATTGGAGACATAAAAACTGCAGAAAAATACTTTCAAGACGTTGAGAGAGCGACTCACAAATTGGATGGACTGCAGAGCCAAATCATGGTTTTAATGAACAGGTAGATAATTTAATAGCTAAATGAAACTTTAAAACAGAATTTTGTAACATATGCGTTGTGAGCTTTAAACTACCCTTGAGACAATCCCATTCTCTTTCTGTATTTTATGTAACTGCATCTGAATGTAGACCCAGGAGATCTGAATTACATTATCCTGGATAAAAATTGAGATCCTTGGGTTGTTAACGAAGTTTTTTTCTCTTTCGTCAAGGCATTGCATATTTTCACTCTTCTTTTTCAATATACATCTGTATAAAGTAACTCTTAGGAGAGGAGAAGCTATTTTGGGCCCTTATCCTACAATCAGATCTGCTTGCAAAGTTACCGCCTGGTAGCTTCAAAGAGCTCTGGAACACATCGTAGTAAATGGAGCTGCGTGTTGGGGGAACTCAAATTGCAGTGGTTAGCACACTGGCTTAATATGCTTAGAAAATACTGTTCAGAAGTCCTCTGAAAATTATATAGCGTGGCTAATTTCATGAAGCGAAATAATTCCAGGAAGAAAGTATCTGCATTTAAATTAATAAAAACACAGTGAAGGCTGTTGCTTTGGTTGGCAGAAGATATAATAGCCAATTGATCCAAGTTGTCATTCCATTTGTCCGTAAATCAGTGTCTCCTTGCTGGCTGTAATTACACCGTGAAGAGCAAATGTCAGAAACTCTCATATCTATAACAGGGAGAATAAAAAATGGTGTCCATTCTTTTTAAAATCTGTTATCACCTTGGGTTTTTGAGGAGAACTCATTCATATGTCACTTACTTTCTAGAGCGTTTCTCCACCTCGGTCAGAATAATTTTGCAGAAGCTCATCGATTTTTCACCGAAATTTTAAGGATCGACTCATCAAACGCAGTGGTAAATCTCCAAATTGCTACATTTATAACGTACACCTAAATTATTCTCTTAATGCTTTGTGTGTGGATTTCATGAGTACCCAGAGTATGCTCAGAGCTTTATAGAAAACAGGGATGTGGCACATGTGCCAAGGGGTTTTAGCGTGCGGAAGGACAGGATACAAAATGGGGTGGGAAAAGAAGGACGTGAATATTCAGGCACACCTGTAGAAATCCCAAAACATTATGTTTTAGGGGATCTTGCACTATTTTTTGCCTTCCCTGTCAGAAAAAGAAATGGCAGCTGCCAGTGCATGTAAGATAAACGTGGTTTCACACGGCATCGAAGGGCAGGTTCAGATCCATCCAGGTCATTAGCCCGGGAGGTGTTTAAACGATGAGCAGATCTTCTCCCAGGTGTCAAGCGATAGGACGAGAAGGAATGGCCTCAAGCTACCTCAGGGCAGGTTCAGATTGGACAGCAGGAAAAGTCTCTTCACCAAAAGGGCTCTCAGGCCCTGGCAGAGGCTGCCCGGGGAGGCGATGGAGTCCCCGTCCCTGGAGGCTTTTAAAAGTCAGGTAGATGAGCTGCTTGGGGACAGGATTTAGTAGTGGGCAGTGGTTGGACTTGATGATCTCAAAGGGATCCCACCTACGGATTCTGTGATACTGTAATTTTAAACGTGACGTTTTTAACACGTTGCATATCAAAGCCTTGGATTCCCGTGACAGGAGGAGATCGAGGAAGAGCTGTTTGGTTTCTTTGGGGCTTCTACATTTGGCAGCTTTCAGTGCATGGTCCTGTAAGAGCATCCCAAGAGCTGAGACGCCTTCCCCGCAGGAGCCTGACCCACGGCCGTTTGCAGGCTGAGGGGACTGAGTCGAAGCAGCACGTAAATCGCATCATTTTGCAAGCTGCAAAATAGCACATATTATAAACCACACGAGATCAGTAAGGTTTCCTGAAGCGAGAGAAAAAGACTGTTTTAGACAAGGCTGTGCGTGAAAGTTTCTGCTGCTAAACATGCTCTGTGACTTCATGCTGTTGGAATCTTTTGGTAACTCATAAAACCTGGTTTGTGTGGAAAAGAAAATGCAACCTGACTTGATCATTCGGGATGTTTTTAGACTTCTTTCTCTACTGAATTTACTTGAAGTCAGGCGTAGATGCCCTTGTGATAAGGTAATTTCTCCCTGCAGCTAGTGTGGGTCTTCTATAAGCCAGAGAGGAAAACAGCTCTGAAGATATAGTGAAGTCCTTAAAAAACCACAATGTAAATGACAGCGTGAAGAGGCTCCAGGAGTGTCTGAGATGTGTTTCAGTCGACTTTTAAAATTAACCGATGTCCTACACTGTTTATAGTTCATTTTAGACTCTGTCTTTTAGAGTTTCAGCTCTTAGAGTCAGCAAGTCCTACTGGCATAGGATACATCTTGAGAGTAGCAAGAAGAAAAGGATTTGGATTGAGTTGGATTGGATTGGATTGGATTGGATTGGATTGGATTGGATTGGATTGGATTGGATGACTGATAATGTATCTTAGTTACTTGCACACGTACACACACACACACACTAGTAATTCCTAGCACACAGTAAATCTCTTGTCACTCCAGATGCTAAACTTCTTTCTTTTCTTTGCTCTCCTCATAAGTACGTGGATACATACATTTATATACTTATTTATTTACAATATATTTTTCTCTAGGCTAATAACAATGCTGCTGTTTGTCTTCTTTACCTTGGAAAACTGAAGGATTCCCTCCGGCAGTTGGAAGGGATGGTCCAGCAGGACCCTAAGCACTACCTACATGAGAGTGTTCTCTTCAACTTGACAACTATGTATGAATTGGAGTCATCTCGCAGCATGCAGAAGAAGCAGGCGCTTCTAGAGGCTGTAGCTCTCAAAGAGGGCGATAGCTTTAATACCCAGTGTCTCAAGCTAGGGTAGATCATGTCCAAGTATTTCTATCCAGCAAGGCTGATGTTTTAAATTGTATATACTCTCGCTAACGTGTAAATGTGAAATAAAATCTGTTCGATTATGAATATTCAGTTGGCATTACTACAGAATCTGTTGGCGCTAACAGTCTATCATTGTGAAGACTTTGTGCTGACCTGGAGCCATCCCTAAGTCTATTACTGCTTAATTATTCTTCATTCCAGTGTACTGTCCATGCACACAGGCAATTACTCAGGTTCCTTTTATAAGAAAAAAATGAATTTGACCTCATATTAGAATATGTAGACTAGACATGAGGAAGAAATTCTTTACTATGAGTGATGAGGCCCTGGCGCAGGTTGCCCAGGGAAGCTGTGGCTGCCCCACGCCTGGAGGGGTTCAAGGCCAGGCTGGATGGGCCTTGGGCACCTGATCCAGTGGGAGGTGTCCCTGCCCTTGGCAGAGGGGCTGGAACTGGGTGATATTTAATGTCCCTTCCAGCTCAAACCATTCTATGATTGTCTTGATGATTGTTGTAATTTTTCAGTAATTGGTGAGTAAATCACATGAGCTGATTTCATCAGCTCCGAGTTTTTGACAGAAGAGCAGTGAAGCTGGTGAAGGGGCTGGAGAACAAGGGTGAGGAGCGGCTGAGGTTCCTGGGGGTGTTTAGCCTGGAGAAGAGGAGGCTGAGGGGAGACCTCATCACTGCCTCCAACTGCCTGAAAGGAGGTTGTGGAGAGGTGGGTGCTGGTCTCTTCTCCCAGGGAACAGGTGATAGGATGAGAGGGAATGGCCTCAAGCTGCACCAGGGCAGGTTCAGAATGTACATCAGGAAAAATCCCTTCACAGAAAGGGTTATTGGGCAGTGGGATCGCTGCCCAGGGGTGGTGGAGTCCCTAGAAGCATTTAAAAAACAGGCAGATAATGTGCTCTGGGATCTGTGTTAGTAAGTGGGCAGGTACAGCTGGGCTTGATGATCTCAAAGGTCTTTTCCAACCTAGGGATTCTACGATTTCAGCAACCTGGTCTAGTGGAAAATGTCTCTGCTTACTGCAGCAGGGTCGGAGTAGATGATCTTCAAAGGTCCCTTCCAACCCAAACCATTGTGTCATCCCAGTTAAAGCATTTTACAATGATAGATAGATGAGTATAACAGAAAGGAAAGTCAGGGGTTGTGCTATGTTGTTATTAACTTGTTTCAGGAAGTTTGATTTGTCTTTCCCACTCCCAAGTGAAAGTAGCAGGACCCACCATCATCCTATGTGCTGAAACCACTTGCCTCTTTGCAGCTGAGGAGTAAAATGCTTCCTTTTTGGTTCAGTAGCGCCTTATACTCGCTGCACAGGTAAATGACAACTTGCTGCTGATCACTAGAGAATAAAAATTTATGATCCCACTCGAAGTCAGATAACTATTAAAAAAGAAACACCCTGGAAAGAATATAATCCCCTGTCCTCCAAGCTTCTCTAAATTCCTTATTCATAGGTCTCACTTCACTATGTTTGCTGTGCTCTTATTAGGAGAAGCTTTTAACTTGGACAAAAACACCAGTAGAGGAGACTTGGAGTGTGTGACCTCCAAGCTCAGCGAGGCATTAAACAAGTGACATTCTGGTAGACTTGCAGAATAATTAAAATTTCAGTGCAACGGCTTATTATCCCTGCTGGATGGATGTGAACTGTTTATAAAACGTAAGAAAGAATGTCAGTGTCGCTTTATGGTTTGGATTTATATGTATGTACAAGTTACGTGTTTCCTGTACTGAGACTGACAGAGGATGCTGTACGTGGTGTTAAAGCATTAAAGCTAAGGACAAAAATTGTCCTCGAAACATTAATTACACCAAGCAACCCTGTTAAATTCAATGAATTCAGCTGGATTTAATGAGCGTTCCTGGCGTAAATGAGGGCAGAGCTCAGTTCCAAAACGCAGCGTGCGAGTGTCATCTGGCTAAGTGTGAAGAGCTGCAGAAAGGAGAGCCCGAACGAGCTGATGGTTGTAGTCAAGTCTTAAAGCTTAATGCGCCTTAACAGAAGTTTTGCATTTAAATTTCCTCTTTCATTAAAAGAGGAGCACAGAAGCCGTGCTTCAGACATTCAGATTACGTTGTGCACAGAGACCCTGATCCTCATAAGGACGCGAATGTCTGCCTGGCATCTCTAGTACCTAACCACAACCCCCTGACCAGCCGCCGTGCCCCTGGGGCTGGCGCCTCAGATTCTGGATTGGACCCGTTAGATGTTCCCCAAAAGGCAAGTGCAGATGCATTTGAGGCCCCGCAATGGACTTCAGCCAGTGATCTGGGAAGGATGATTATCACTGTGCTGGTCTCCTATGATAAGGTGACCCAGGGCTCAGTGCTGGGTCCAGCCCTGTTCAATGTCTTTATCAACGACCTGGATGAAGGCATCGAGTGCTCCCTTAGCAAGTTTGCAGATGACACCAAGCTGGGTGGAAGTGTGGATCTGCTGGAGGGTCGGGAGGCTCCAAAGGGATCTGAACAGGCTGGACTGCTGGGCTGAGACCAACGGCATGAGGTTTAACAAGGCCAGATGCCGAGTCCTGCACTTGGGGCACAACAACCCTGAGCAGCTCCAGGCTTGGGGAGAGCGGCAGGAAAGTGCCTGGAGGAGAAGGACCTGGGGTTGCTGGTTGGCAGCAGCTGAACATGAGCCAGCAGTGGCCCAGGTGGCCAAGAAGGCCAGTGACATCTTGGCTTGGATCAGACACACCGTGACCAGCAGGAGCAGGGAAGGGATTCTGCCCCTGGGCTCAGCACTGGTGAGGCTGCAGCTTAACTCCTGGATTCAGTTTTGTTCCCTTCACTACGAGGAAGACAGTGAGGTCCTAGAGCACGTCCAGAGAAGGGCAATAGATCTAAGGAAGGGGCTGGAGAACAAGGGTTATGAAGAGCGGCTGAGAGAGCTGAGGTTGTTTAGCCTGGAGAAAAGGAGGCTGCCCAAGCCCCATCCTTGAACCCCTCCAGGGATGGGGCAGCCACAGCTTCCCTGGGCAGCCTGGGCCAGGCCCTCACCCCTCTCATCATGAAGAATTTCCTCTTCATGTCTAGTCTAAGTCTGCCCCTCTCCACTTTATACCCATTATAGCCATTATAGCATTCTGGGGTTGAAATTTTGCTTCTTATCTTATCTGTGTATTTATACAATTTGGAAAAAAAAAAAAAAAGGAGGGGGAAGGGAGACTGAGAATTTCTTTCATTTTCACAGGGAAGACTCCCAAACAGAGGATGTAATTGTCGAGCCTAGACAGGCCAGGTTCACAGCCTCTGCCTGGCCAAACATCTAAATCCATGATTTGGCTTTCAGGGATATTCTTCAAAGTGCTGCTCAGCTGCCACCTCAGTCTTTATGTGCAGCCGTGTCTGCCGGCTGATATTAAATGATTGCCTTTGTCAGGAAACCATCCCTTCTCATAAATTCCTATTCCAGCTAAATCCTTGAGACAGAAGCCAGGCGGGAGAGTGCCTGCTCCGCCAGGAGCACCTGATGCTCTGAGCGCATGAAGATTTTGTCCTTGTCAAGTCCAGCAACCAGGACAGGCGGCTGCGAGGAGGCAGCCCAGGGTGCGACACCCCTCGCCGCCAGCATTTCCCCTCCCTCACTTTTAGGCGTCCCTGCGCGTCGGGTGTGGATGTGATGAGTTAAATAATGTCTTCGCATTAAGCCAAACAGCCAAAGACACGTCACAAGGGAGGGCAGCATCACAGAATTTGAAGCCCTCTGGTTGTCCACGTAATTTGACACAACAACCCCGAGCAGCTGCAGGCTTGGAGAGGAGCAGCTGGAAAGCTTCCTCGCAGAGAAGGACGTGGCGGGGGGGGGTGTTGGTTGACAGTGGCTGAACATGAGCCAGCAGTGGCCCAGGTGGCCCAGAAGGCCAATGGCATCTTGGCTTGGATCATAAACGGTGTGACCAGCAGGACCAGGGAAGGGATTCTGCCCCTGGATGCAGCACTGGTGAGGCTGCACCTTGAATCCCGAGTTCAGTTTTGGGTCCCTTGCTACAAGGACATTTTCAGGCTGGAGCGAGTCCAGAGAAGGGAATGAAGCTGGTGAAGGGGCTGGAGAACAAGTCTTACGAGGAGCAGCTGAAGGAGCTGGGGGTGTTTATCCTGGAGAAGAGGAGGCTGAGGGGAGACCTTATCGCTGTCTCCAACTGCCTGAAGGGAGGTTGTAGAGAGGAGGGTGCTGGGCTCTTCTCCCCAGTGACAGGGAACAGGACGAGAGGGAATGGCCTCAAGCTGCACCAGGGCAGGTTCAGATTGGACATTAAGAAAAAATTTCTTCACTGCAAGGGCTCTGGGGCAGTGCCAGAGGCTGCCCAGGGAGGTGGTGGAGTCCCCATCCCTGGAGGGGTTTCAAAGACGAGTGGGTGAAGTCCTTAGGGATGTGATTTAGCGGTGGACAGGTACACTTGGATATGATAATCTCAAAAGTCTTTTCCAACCTAGGGATTCAGTGATTGCATAATTTATTAAGAAGTTCACTAACCATCCACAACTTTCTTACCATTCACTTGCAGAAACAAGGCCACTGCTCTCTCAAGCTGGTCATGAATTTCTTCACGTTGAGGGTGGGGAGGCCCTGGCCCCAGTTGCCCAGAGCAGGGGTGGCTGCCCCGTCCCTGGAGGGGTTCAAGGCCAGGCTGGATGGGGCTGGGAGCCCCTGATCCAGTGGGAGGTGCCCCTGCCCATGGCAGAGGTGGGACTGGATGATCTGTAAGGTCCACTCCAACCCAAACTGTTCTATGATTCTGTGAAAACTGAGGAAACTCCCACCTGGGAGAAGGTTGGATTGAAGTGGAAAATAAAACATAGGTACCAACAAAGCTATCTTCAAACCCCCAATTCAGTACCATTTCTCTTATCATTTTTTTTTTTTTTATCCTCTGATCCTAAAGTTGTTGAAATATTCTCTTTGCGTGTGTTAATGCTGCCCACAGGATGCTGCTGGAACCACTTACATAAATTTTCATAGCACATCAATGCACCAAGATCTTCCACTAACTGCAGTGAAACAGGCTCACGCTTTGCACCGAAAATCGATTTCCCTTTGTACTTGTAGATACACGGAATGGAAAAAAAAGAAGAAAAAAAACCCAAACACAAAATCACCATGAAAATAAGCTGCATTTTTCATCTGAAGGAACGTCATGTTCTCCCTCCTCCTTTCCACTCTCTGGAGTGTTTTCTATTAATATTAACATTTTCATCTGCCCAGCTGTTTCCTCCCAGTGTCATCTCCTTTGCAATCTCTTCACAGGTGTCGAATCTTTATACCAGCCCCAAATTGCTTTTTTTTTTTTTTTTGCTGGCTGACAAAGAAGCATTTTGGAGCGAAAAGCTTCCACCCTTTCAAAGACACCTCTAGCACTGAAGGGCACGGACTCCAAAGGTTTGACAGCAAGACCCCCCCGGCCCCAGCGCCAGGATGCATTGTGCTATGAAAATGATGAACGACCGTCAGCGGGGCGACCGTGTGTTATTCCTGACAGCCTGGAGATGGGAGCTGTGCCGGGTGTATATATCCCTCCGGAGAGGCAACAAAACAAGGTGGTTCAGTCCTGCTTCCCGGGTCACATCCTACATCAGCGAGGTGCTGAAAGGAATCGCTGCCGGCAGCCGCTCGGTTCTCCATCCCTCACCGCTGCCTGTAAATCACAGAATCATAGAATGGTTTGAGTTGGAAGGGACCTTAAAGACCATCCAGTTCCAAACCCCCTGCCATGGGCAGGGACACCTCCCACTGGATCAGGGGCTCCAAGCCCCATCCAACCTGGCCTTGAACCCCTCCAGGGATGGAGCAGCCACAGCTTCCCTGGGAAACCTGGGCCAGGGCCTCCCCACCCTCACCGTGATGAAATTCTTCCTAATACCTAGACTAAATCTGCCCTTCTCCAATTTAAAGCCATTCCCCCTCACCTCATCACTCCAAGGCTTTGTACAAAGTCCCTCCCCAGCTTTCTTGTAGCCCCTTCACGTACTAGGTCACTGTAAGATCTCTTTGGAGCCTTCTCTTCTCCAGGCTGAAAAACCTCAACTCTCCCAGCCTGTCCTCATACAGGAGATGCTCCAGCCCTCGGATCATCCTTGTAGCCTCCTCTGGACCCGTTCCAACAGCTCCATCTCCTTCTTCTGTTGAGGATTCCAGAACTGGACACAATACTCCAGGTGAGGTCTCACCAGAGAGGAACAGAGGGGCAGAATCCCCTCCCTCCCTGCTGGCCACGCTGCTTTGGATGCAGCCCAGGACAGGACTGGCCTTCTGGGCTGTGAGTGCACATTGCCGGCTCGTGTCGAGCTTCTCATCCGTGAGCACCCCAAGTCCTTCTCCACAGGGCTGCTCCCAAGGAGAGCGCGTTACCCTCCCTTTCTTCCCGGTCGCACCCCCAGTCTGGGCTGGGCTGGCCGTGCTGTCGAATGGGGGGTCCCGAGAGCTGGAACACAGCCTCCACTTCTCCTTTTGTGGAGAGATAGAGATCAAAATGGAAAGGCCCCAGGAGGTATGGGCAGTCTCGTATTGACTTCTGCTAAAAAAAAAAACAACAAAAGCAGGAGGAGGATGAATTAGATTGGATCCCGGGGACTGATATCAGCACCAGGTGAAAGCAGTCACTTTACATTTGGAAACACAATACTCTGCAGTGTATAAGTCAAGGAAAGAAAACTTGCCACAGGCAGGAATTGTCAGTTATTCCTGTATCCGTGCTTTAAAAAAAAAATCCCTAAAGTTTATTCTGGAACCAGGATGCTGGTCAAGAGGACACAGGGTGCTGCTTCCAGGCAAGTGGCACACGCATCCCTGGCCCGGCGAGGCCCAGGACACAGCCCAGCGTCTGTGCAAACCCACCCGTCTGTCTGACTAGACTTAGAATCATAGAATCATGATGGAAGGGACCTTAAAGCCCATCCAGTTCCACCCCCTGTGATGAGCAGGGACACGTCCCATTGCATCAGGCTGCCCAAGGCCCATCCACCCTGGCCTCCAGGGATGGGGCAGCCACAGCTTCCCTGGGCAACCCGGACCAGGGCTTCACCGCCTTCATCATTTCTTCCTAATTTCTAATCTAAACCTGCCCCTTTCCAGTTAAAAGCCATTGTCTCTTGTTTTATCACTATAAGTGTTTGTAAAAAGCCCCTCCCCAGCTTTCCCGGAGCCCCTTTCAACCCTGGAAGCTGCTCTAAGTTCTCCTCGGAGCCTTCTCTTCTCCAGGCTGAACAACCCCAACTCTCTCAGCCTGTCCCTCAGAGCAGAGGGGCTCCAGCCCTCAGATCAGTCCCGTGGCCTCCTCCGGACCTGCTCAGTCCGTGTGTTGGGGATTCCAGAAGGGCTGTGTCGTACAGCCACCGGGAGGAACAGTGGGAACGCTCAAATCATGAACTGTCCGCTCCATTAGGAGCGTTCAGGCAAACCTGAGTTTCAACTTTCTTTCTAGAGCCCTGTTATTCAGGAAACTGCAAGGCAGGAGCTTGGACCTGGCTGTCGTAGTCTGAGGTAAATCGGAGCCGGTTTTGTGACTAACTCAGTTGCTGTAGGTACCTTCATTTTTCTGAAAGCTAACTGCATGTTTTTGAGACAGTGTTCTTCTCTAAAGCGATCACACAGGGTGTGGGTGTGCAAAAAAGGCCAGGGGTCGTACTTAACCAAGGTGGTCCTCAAGCTGGTGGAACTGGAGGCGCACCTGCAGGTGACCCTAAACTGACCAACAGAGGATTCTAGCCCGTAGACGTTGTACTTGGTATAAATTTGAGAGATCACGAGGGTCCTCCTCTCTTCTGCGACGGCCATCAGCCAGTGAGGATGTCTGCCTGGTTGTTCCTGGTCCCAGATCCGTGCATTCCTGAATCCAATTCCTGAGCTCCGCTCCCTCCTGGCCACAGACCCATTCCCTCGTGTCTGCTCTGCAGCACTGGTGGTGACCCTCGAGGGGTGGGGGCACAATCTTATGTATTTGTGTATATGTTATTACTTCCTAATTATTGTCATTATTATTATTTCCTTAAAGGTACAGCTTTAGTTTCCAACTCGTAAGGCTTTTTCCTCTCCTTTCCCCGTGGAGTGTGGTGGGGGAAGAGATTTTGGAGGCTAAACTGCACAGTTTTAGCTGCCAAATCTGGCTGAGCGGGGCCTCAGGCTCCACCAGGGAAAGTTCAGGCTGAACATTAGGAAAAAAATTTCACAGAAAGGGTCATTGGTCCCTGGCAGAGGCTGCCCAGGGAGGGGGTTGAGTCACCTTCCCTGGAGGGGTTTAAGGGACGGGTGGACGAGGTGCTGAGGGACACGGGTTAGTGATTGATGGGAATGGTTGGACTCAATGATCCGGTGGGTCTCTTCCAACCTGTTGATTCTATGATTCTATGACAAACCATGACAAGCCGGCCGATGGGGTGCAGAGCGTGTGCTCCCACCATCCACTGAGAGTAGGAGCAAGCAGAACACCTGCCCAGCTGGCAGAATTCGTTACTGCAAAGAGTAAATTCACACCAAAATGCTTCTCTGCCCCTTGCACGCCCTGCAGAGCATTGACTGAAAACGCGACCGACGTGTCTAAGCCTTCTCTTCGCCATCTCGCAGCTGAAGAATCTGAGGCAACCAGTAAATTATTTGTCTGCGTTGTGGAACAAGTCAGTAGCAGCACAAGGAATAAAAGCTGATCAACCATTACAGCATCAAAAAACATCCTTAATGTCAGTACAAGGGGGGAAAAAAAAGCTCACAGCCAAGTCAAAGTGATTTTATTAATAAAATCACAAGAGAAAATTGCTACATTTTACTGAGCAAAACCCCCAGCTTTATGTACCAAGGCAGAACTGAGGAAGCTGCACACTAAAATGCTGATTATGCAAATTTATCTTGTGAACATTTTTAGACAAGAATGAAGCAGGGTTTATTTTCTTTAATTAAAACCAGAACCCTACCTAGTTCATTAGCATGGATTCAGAACAGAATGAATATTAATGTAGCCCACCTCTCCCGATTCCACCTGCCAGAAATATCAAGTTAAAAAAAAGGTTCAAAAATGGATTTCTGAGCAATCGTAAATGCAATCGGCTGCTGGCATCTCTGAAAGGTCACAGTGAGCAGGGAAATCTGTTTGACTGGGAAAAGGTAAATGCTGTTGCCACTCCCAAAAATGATGGAGAGGAGATCTAGGGAAGTACAGGCTGGTCAGCCTCATGCTAGTCCCCAGGACTCCAGAACAAGGCACTACAGGAGCCATTCCAGGCACATGAAACAACCAGTCAGTGCCAATTTACCAAGGGCGCATACCAGGTGCCGTCTAGGAGGCAGCGACGGAAACGGGAAACTGGAGATGTCATTCAACTTGACCACAGCAAGGCTTTCGACATTGTCCCTCACAGTAGGAGGGTGAAAAACATCTGGAACGTCGGGCTCAAAACAGTCAGTGGTTGGTGTCAGCTGGTTACAGTGACATTCCTCAGCAGACAAAATTAGGGAAAACCTGTTGAACGTCTTCCCTGATGGAAGAGAGCCCAGCTAGGGACACTGGTTTTTCTAACCCGGAGAGGAGATGGCTGATAGATCTAACTACAACCTCCTGCTGGAAGAAGACAGAGCCAGGCTCTTCTCAGGCATTCAATGAAAGGGCATGAGACAACTGCAAGCCACGACCAAGGAGCAGACCATGAAGAACAAACGCTTGCCCGTGAGAGCGGTTAAGTGCTGGAAAGGGCGCCCAGACAGCCTGTGGAACCTCCACCACTGCAGTTTTCCAAGCCTCCAGGTATCAAGCAACTTGGTCAAGCTTTAAAGTTAGCCTTAGACTTCATAGGGGGTCAGACTAGATGACCTTTCAACCTATTTTTTTCTAAGATTCTGCGATTCCAATCATATGTGTAAATAGAAGAAGTCTAATCAGTGAAAAGCCACCAGACACATATATTCTGACAGGGCTTCAGGCTGTTCCACCTGTCAGGTCTCAGGCACTGTTACTTTGTTCCTTCAGCCAAAAATTTCAGGTACTGTTTCCGAGCAGGAAAGTCATCAGCCGGCCTGTTGTAAGCTGTCCAGACGGGTTCTCCGACGAACAGGCGCATTGCCTTCACGTAATTCTGTCAAAGAGCAAGAAGTGACAAGTCATTTAAGAGCTCCCTTTCCATGGGATCGTCGTTCTGCAGCCTGCACTCCTGCAGAAACTCCTGACACCATTTCAAGATGAACTAAAAGCCTCATGTGCTCCAGAAAATTATACAACTCTGCTGCTGTTCCTGCTTCCAGCTACTGCCGGGGGAGACTTTGCACCTATGCAGTGACAGATTGTGTCGCAATCACTGCTTCTAGGTTAGGCAGAGCCAGTACTTCTCTCTGTTTCAAAGAAACAAAAAGAATCCTGTCCGATGCAAATCCTTCGCTCTGGATCCACCGAACACCACAATACTGAGCAACGCAGCACCTAAATCCTACTTGCTTAACTAAACAAGAGCAATCAGAATAGCCAAGATGGCTACACGGTGCTTTAGAGGAACACCAGAAGCTCCAAAGTCAGAGCCGTAAAAACTGAAAGGGAAGCACATAAACCAACCAAAAATAACGATACAGGAATTGATAAGTCTCCAGGTTCCAAAAGGAAAAGCAACAAGAGGTGGGTGTTTGTCTCTTCTCCCAAGGAATCGGTGATAAGATGAGGGGGAATGGCCTCAAGCTGCACCAGGGCAGGTTCAAATTGGACATCAGGAAAAATTTCTTTACTGAAGGGATTCTCAGGCCCTGGCAGAGGCTGCGCAGGGAGGCAGTGGAGTCCCCATCCCCGGACGGATTTAGAAGATGGGTAGATGAAGGGCTCAGGCATCTGGTTTAATAGTGGACAGGGACAGTTGGACTCAATGACCTCAAAGCCCTTTTCCAACCTCGTGATTCTATGAACTCTTGCCACCATCTAACCAAAAGTTATGCCTGCTGTGAGGTACAGCTGCGGCAGCAGAAAATACAACTTTACGGCCTGCAGAAGTGCTCCAATCACTGAGTCATGGGGAACTCTCCTCTTCTGTCCACTAGGTTACAGGTTTACACTCCACCTATTTTGTAAACCCTGGTAAATGCTTATCTTGCGCTCGGTAATGTCAAGAATAAAGGTTGGTGCCTAAAAACGTGGCTGCAAAATGCAGAAGCCTAGAAGGACCAAAAATTTCCTTTGAAGATGGCACATCTAGACTAAAGTTCCTGAACTGGACAGATGTTTAAGACTTCTTGTGGGTTCAGCCCATAGCCCCTGACACGTTGCCCATGTAAAGAAAAAGCCTCAACCTAGCAACTGTAGCTGATTCACTGTGGACCTCAAAATGTAGACGTGAAAAGTCGTTGTTTTCACCAAAACAGGATCTCTCGTTTTTCCACAGACGAGATCTGCCATCTGGGCAGCTGATTCAAAATTACACCACTCTCCAGACTACACCAGAGACGGGCTTTGGCCACACAGGAGACAGCACGTGCTTCCCAGCTTTCCAGGGGTAAGGCTGAGCTTACAAATCTATTAATATAAAAGCCCACAAGAACAGAGACAGAGATAAGGTTTACGTGTGCCAAGCTCACAAGCCCACTGCCAGGAACACTCTCTGAAAGCAGGTCACTCTCTGAAAGCAGCATCCACTCCAGCACGTGCCAGCTGCAAGTGGTGGCTCAGGACTCTTAAATCTTTCTCTTCTGAAGGAGAATTTAGCACCCATGAAAAATGCTGGATACAGCAAAAACGCACAGCAAGACAACACAGAAGGACTCATCTCCACCTCAACCAGCTGTGGAGCAGCACAGCTGCAGGGCTTGGCTGTCACATAAAACGTGCTACGGGTATCACGCGGCAATGACTTGCGGTTACAGCTGATGAGAGGAAGCTGGATTTGTGACCTGGAGATGAAAGGTTCAGATGCTGTGAATTATTTAGTGTTTTTCATATCCCTACTTCATATTTAATATGTTTTGCTAATGAACTGCGAGTCTCGGGGCACGGAGATACTAATGTGATCTACAGTCACATGGATTTGTCATCAGAATTTACGGTAATCTATACCAACGTACATTCTCATCCGGTGTAAATCGGTGGTAGATGCCGGCAGGGAGGGTGATCATGTCTCCTTTCTCCATGAAAATCCGGATCCATTTGTCATCCTTGTCTCGAACATCAAAATAGCCCGATCCTTCCAAGATGTAGCGAATTTCATCGTCTAGGTGTAAATGTTCTTCATAAAATGCTTTTATCTAGGAAGAGCAAGTGTCTCTTAAAGCTACTGAACAGAGAAGAAATCCGGTAGAAACATATGGCAAAGCACACAAAGACTTTCAAAGGCTGCCCAGGGAGGGGGTTGAGTCACCATCCCTGGAGGTGCTTAAGGGACGGGTGGACAAGGCGCTGAGGGACATGGGTTAGTGTTTGATGGGAATGGTCAGACTCGATGATCCGGTGGGTCTTTTCCAACCTGGTGATTCTATAATTCTATGATTCTAAAGGGCAACTGCACAGCAATTTAATAACAGATGAGCCCAATGTGGTTAAAATGGCCAAACCAACCAGCCGGACCCTGTCTCAGGACGTTTCTAAGGAAGCTGCCGCATTTCCTTTCCTCCAAGAACCAGCAGCTACAGCTGCACGTAACCAGGCTCTGAATAACAGCAGTGCTTGCACCCACTTGTGAGAGGGGCAGGTAAAGGTTCCAACTGCAGGACTGGGTCTGTCAGAAGAGGGTAGAAAAGTGACGTAACTGGACAAAACTGTTATTATGTACAAGCCATCTAGCAACTACTCCAGTTCTGGAATCCTCAGTACAGGAAGGGTATGGAACTGTTGGAACAGAGGAGGCTGCAAAGATGATCAGAGAGGGCTGGAGCACCTCCTATATGAGGACAGGCTGAGGGCTGAGAGAGTTGAGGCTGTTCAGCCTGGAGAAGGGAAGTCTCTGAGGAGATCTAATAGTGACCTTCCAGTACCTAAAGGGGCTACAGGAAAGTTGGGGAGGGACTGTTTACAAAGGCTTGGAGTGGCAGGACGAGGGACCTGAATTACCACCTAATTCACCTTCCCACCAATTTAAAACAAGCATAACACACTGGCCTTAAAACAAACAGGTAAATGGAAATTGGATTAAAACAAGGGTTGCTGTCCTCGGGTCAGAGCAGCATATCAGCACCCAGAGGCTGCAAGGAGAAAGCTCCTTCTAGGATGTCACCGCTGCATCCAGCTGTTCATGAAATCTCCAAGGTGCTGGCTTCCTGAGGTAAAAAAATGCCTTGTATGGGGAAACACGTCCCTCCCATTCCACAAGGCTAACATGCACTTTGAAAAGATGTATTTTACAAGCAGCCATGAGGATGTTCCAGCTGGTAACTGCCCGCCTTCAGCCTGGCGAGGCTCGCTGGGCAAGTCAGCACCACAGGGCTCTGCCGGTAGGAATCTTTGTTTTGAAATGACAGTGATGGAAACTATCCTTAAAACCTTTGAAGGCAAAGAAGTTGTCGGGGATACGATTTACTAGCAGACAGGTATGGCTGCAGTTGATCTCAGAGCTCTTTCGAACCAAGTGATTCTATGAACCCAGAGAAACAAAAGGCCTCTACTATTTTAAATGTTAAGGACTTTGGTACAGGCTGTATTTTACACACGTCTGTCTCCTCTTTGTGCCCCTACTCGGGGTGTGCGGGTGTGGAGAAGCCAGCTGCACAGACTCCAGGGCACAGATCCTCACTGAAAGCAAAGACTCGCATACCTTCTCCTCATAATTTGGAAGTTTGTCTTTATGTATGGTAACGATATCCATCCAAGTATAATTCTCCGCTCTCCGGATCTCTTTCAGACATGGGTCGGTCTCATAGTTATCGGCATCCAACTGAAAATTAGGCAGGGAAGAGAACAACAGCATGTTCAGGTGCAATTCAGGACAGTAACATGGGAAAGGCTGAGTTGTTGGGAATGGTGGTGGTGGGGTAGGGGGCCCCAGGGGAGCCGCGTCAGCTGCCAGGGGTGTCACAGAATCACAGTGACTTGAGGTGGAAGGGACCCTCAAGGACCATCGAGTCCAGCTCCTGTCCCTGCACAGGACACCCCAACATTCACACCCTGTGTCTGAGGGCTTTGTCCAAAGGCTTCTGGGATATTGTCAGGCTCGGTGCCGTGATTAGAATCATAGAATAGAATCACAGAATCACCAGGTTGGAAGAGACCCACCGGATCATCGAGTCCAACCATTCCCACCAATCTCTAAACCATGTCCCTAAGCACCTTATCCACCCTCACCTGTTCCAGGGCTCCACCACCCTCTTGGCAGAAGAACCTTTTCCTAATATCCAACCTACCCCTCCCCTGGGATCTTCCTGCCATCCTTCGGGTACCAGCATTGGTCACCAGAGAGCTCAGCGCCTGCTCCTGCTCCCCTTGCGAGGAAGCTGCGAGGCCTCCTCTCAGCCTCCTCTCCTCCAGGCTGCACAGACCCAGTGACTCCAGCTGCTCCAGAGCCTTCGCCGAGTCTGTGGCCTCTGGACTCTCTGGTAGCTCCAGATCCTTTCCGCACTGCGGTACAAGGGCCTCATCTGGAGTCCTGTGTCCAGTTCTGGAATCCTCAATGTAAGAAGGAGCTGGAGCTGTTGGAACGGGCCCAGAGGAGGCTACAAAGATGGCTGGAGCAGCTCCCACACGAGGACAGGCTGAGAGAGTTGTGGTTGTTCAGCCTGGAGAGGAGAAGGCTCCGAGGAGACCTCATAGCGACCTCCCAGTACCTGAAGGGGCTCCAGGAAAGCTGGGGGGGGACTGTTCCCAAAGCCACGGAGCGATGGGGTGAGGGGAATGGCTTCAGACTGGAGAGGGAAGGTGTAGGGGGGCGTTGGGAGGAGCCTCTCCCTGCTGCGGGGTCCCCGGGGGTGCCCTGGGCCGGTGTGGAAGGGGCTCCGTTCCCCCCGCGTTACCCGCCGGTGGGTGACTCCGAGGCGCCGCAGCCGCTCGGGGCTGACGGGCCGGTCCGGGCGCTGCCGGTGCGGGGCCCGCGGCTCCCCGGGCTCATCGTCCATGTACCAGGCCTGCAGCACGGCCGGGCCGGGCCCGCGGCTCCCCGAGCTCATCGTCCGTGTACCAGGCCTGCAGCATGGCCGGGCCGGGCGGGACCGCGGGAGGGCCGGGGAGGGGCTGGGCTGGGCAGGGCCTGGCGATGCGGGGCTGGACTGTGCAGTGCAGTGAAATGCAGAGCTGGGCGATACAGGGCTGAGTGATGCAGGGCTGGGCGATGCAGGGCTGAGCGATGCAGGGCTGGGCGATGCAGGGCTGGGCGATGCAGGGCTGAGCGATGCAGGGCTGGGCGATGCAGGGCTGAGCAATGCAGGGCTGGGCGATGCAGGGCTGGGCGATGCAGGGCTGGGCGATGCAGGGCTGGGCGATGCAGGGCTGAGCAATGCAGGGCTGGGCAATGCAGGGCTGGGCAATGCAGTGAAATGCAGGGCTGAGCAATGCAGGGCTGGGCAATGCAGGGCTGAGCAATGCAGGGCTGAGCAATGCAGGGCAGTGCAATGCAGGGCTGGGCAATGCAGGGCTCGGCAATGCAGGGCTGAGCTATGCAGGGCTGGGCGATGCAGGGCTGGGCGATGCAGGGCTGGGCGATGCAGGGCTGGGCGATGCAGGGCTGAGCGATGCAGGGCTGGGCGATGCAGGGCTGAGCAATGCAGGGCTGAGCAATGCAGGGCTGGGCGATGCAGGGCTGGGCAATGCAGGGCTGGGCGATGCAGGGCTGGGCGATGCAGGGCTGGGCGATGCAGGGCTGGGCGATGCAGGGCAGTGCAATGCAAGGCTGGACTGGGCAATGCAGTGAAATGCAGGGCTGGGCAATGCAGGGCTGGGCAATGCAGTGAAATGCAGGGCTGAGCAATGCAGGGCTGGGCGATGCAGGGCTGGGCAATGCAGGGCTGAGCAATGCAGGGCTGGGCGATGCAGGGCTGGGCGATGCAGGGCTGAGCGATGCAGGGCTGGGCGATGCAGGGCTGAGCAATGCAGGGCTGGGCGATGCAGGGCTGGGCGATGCAGGGCTGGGCGATGCAGGGCTGGGCGATGCAGGGCTGAGCAATGCAGGGCTGGGCAATGCAGGGCTGGGCAATGCAGTGAAATGCAGGGCTGAGCAATGCAGGGCTGGGCAATGCAGGGCTGAGCAATGCAGGGCTGAGCAATGCAGGGCAGTGCAATGCAGGGCTGGGCAATGCAGGGCTCGGCAATGCAGGGCTGAGCTATGCAGGGCTGGGCGATGCAGGGCTGGGCGATGCAGGGCTGGGCGATGCAGGGCTGGGCGATGCAGGGCTGAGCGATGCAGGGCTGGGCGATGCAGGGCTGAGCAATGCAGGGCTGAGCAATGCAGGGCTGGGCGATGCAGGGCTGGGCAATGCAGGGCTGGGCGATGCAGGGCTGGGCGATGCAGGGCTGGGCGATGCAGGGCTGGGCGATGCAGGGCAGTGCAATGCAAGGCTGGACTGGGCAATGCAGTGAAATGCAGGGCTGGGCAATGCAGGGCTGGGCAATACAGGGCTGGGCAATGCAGGGCTGGGCAATACAGGGCTGGACTGTGCAGTGCAGTGAAATGCAGGGCTGGGCGATGCAGTGAAATGCAGGGCTGGGCAATGCAGGGCTGGGCTGTGCAATGCAGTGAAATGCAGGGCTGGGCGATGCAGGGCTGGGCGATGCAGGGCTGGGCGATGCAGGGCTGGGCAATGCAGGGCTGGGCGATGCAGGGCTGGGCAATGCAGGGCTGGGCGATGCAGGGCTGAGCGATGCAGGGCTGGGCAATGCAGGGCTGGGCGATGCAGGGCTGGGCAATGCAGTGAAATGCAGGGCTGGGCAATGCAGGGCTGGGCGATGCAGGGCTGGGCGATGCAGGGCTGAGCGATGCAGGGCTGGGCGATGCAGGGCTGGGCGATGCAGGGCTGGGCGATGCAGGGCAGTGCAATGCAAGGCTGGACTGGGCAATGCAGTGAAATGCAGGGCTGGGCAATGCAGGGCTGAGCAATGCAGGGCTGGGCAATGCAGGGCTGGGCAATACAGGGCTGGACTGTGCAGTGCAGTGAAATGCAGGGCTGGGCAATGCAGGGCTGGGCACTGCAGGGCTGAGCAATGCAGGGCTGGGCAATGCAGGGCTGGGCAATGCAGGGCAGTGCAATGCAAGGCTGGACTGGGCAATGCAGTGCAATGCAGGGCAATGCAGGGCTGGGCAATGCAGGGCTGGGCAATGCAGGGCTGTGCTGGGCAATGCAGGGCTGTGCAATGCAGGGCTGGGCAATGCAGGGCTGGGCAATGCAGGGCAGTGCAATGCAGGGCTGGGCGATGCAGGGCTGAGCGATGCAGGGCTGGGCGATGCAGGGCTGGGCGATGCAGGGCTGGGCGATGCAGGGCTGAGCAATGCAGGGCTGGGCAATGCAGGGCTGGGCAATGCAGGGCTGGGCAATGCAGGGCTGGGCAATGCAGGGCAGTGCAATGCAAGGCTGGACTGGGCAATGCAGTGAAATGCAGGGCTGGGCAATGCAGGGCTGGGCAATGCAGGGCAGTGCAATGCAGGGCTGGGCAATGCAGGGCAGTGCAATGCAATGCTGGACTGGGTAATGCAGTGAAATGCAGGGCTGGGCAATGCAGGGCAGTGCAATGCAAGGCTGGATTGGGCAATGCAGTGAAACGCAGCGCTGGGCGATGCAGGGCTGTGCTGGGCAATGCAAGGTTGGACTGTGTAATGCAGTGAAATGCAGGGCTGGGCAATGTAAGGCTGGACTGTGCAGTACAGTGAAATGCAGTGCTGGGCACTGGGCAATGCAGGGCTGAGCAACGCTGGGCTGAGCAATGCAGGGCTGTGCAGTGTAGTGCAATGCAGGGCTGTGCTGTGCAATGCACAGCTGGTCAATGGAGGGCTTTGTAGGGTTGTGCGCTGTAGGGCTGGGCTGCGCTGGGCTGTGCAGGACTGTATTGTGCAGTAGTATTGCAGTGCAGGGCTGTGCTGTGCAATGCAGTGTAATGCAGGGCTGAGCAGTACAGGGCTGTGCCGTGGAATGCAGGGCTGTGAATGCAGGACTGGGCTGGGCTGGACTGGGCTTTGTAGTGCAATGCAGGGCTGTGCAGGGTTGTGCACTGCAGGGCTGGGCTGTGCCATGCAGAGCTGTGCTGTGCTGTGCAATGCAAGGCTGAGCTGTGTAGAGCTGGGTTGTGCTGCACAGTGCAGGGCTGGGCAATGCAGTGCAATGCAGGGCTGGGCAATGGAAGGCTGTGCTGTGCAATGCAGTGCAACTCAGGGCTGTGCAATGCAGGGCTGCGTTGTGCAGTGCAACGCAGGGCTGGGCTATGCAGGGCTGTGCAGTGAAGAGCTGTATTGTGCAGTGTAGAGCAATGCAGGGCTGGGCAGTGCAGGGCTGTATTGTGCAGTGTAGTGCAATGCAAGTCAGGGCCGTGCAATACAAGTCAGGGCTGGGCTGGGCAGGGCTGGGCAGCGCAGTGCAATCACTGATCACGAGGTTGGAAAAGGCCTCCAACCACATGGCAAAGCAGGGCTGTGCAGGGTTTTGCTGAGCAACACAGGGATGTGGGCTGCTGCTGTCCAGGAGCACAGGAGAGGAGAGCTGGGCTCCAAGAGGGGCTGGGGAGGGTCCTGGAGAACAAGGGTTATGAGGGTTGGCTGAGGGAGCTGGGGTTGTTTAGCCTGGAGGAGGCTGAGGGGAGACCTTACCACTGTTTGCAACTGCCTGAAAGGAGGTTGTGGAGAGGTGGGTGCTGATCTCTTCTCCCAAGTGAAAGGAAATAGGATGAGAGATAATGGCCTCAAGCTGCATCAGGGCAGGTTTAGATTGGACCTAAGGAAAAAATTCTTCACTGAGAGGTTTATTGGTCAGTAGCAGAGGCTGCCCAGGGAGGTGGTGGAGTCACCATCCCTGGAGAGGATTAAAGGCGGGTAGGCGAAGTGTTTCAGAATCTGATTTAGCAGTGGAGAGGTGCAGATGCACTTGATGATCTCAAAGGTCTTTCCAACCTAGGGAATGACGATTGCTTCTATGATCCTGTACCCTCCGCAAAACAAAAGCTGGTTTAGGTGCCTTTTCAAACACCATTATTGAGGCGGAAAAAAAAGACACCAAGAAAAAACAAAGTAAACCCAGAAGTACCCGCAAGAAGTTTGGACCCTGCCGCGGCCCGTAGGGAACCGCCCGGGGCTGGGGGTGGGCGGGGCCGAGGCCGGGCGGTGCGTATGGCGCATGCGCAGGGGGCTGGAGGTGGGAGGGCGGTGCGCATGCGCGGGTTGCTTGTGCCGCATGCGCAGCGGAGCCGCGGCGGCTCCTCAGGCTGCGGGGGCGGTGGACGTGGCCAAAGGCGCGTCGAGGCGGGGCGCATGCGCGGTGGCGCCGCCGCGGCTCTTTCGGTTGAAGGCGGGCGGGGCGCAGCGGGGCAGCTGGACTGGGCGGTGGCGGCGCGAGGCCGGGGCGCATGCGCGGGAGGGGGGGGGTGGTCAGAGCGGGGAGGGGCGTGGCTTGCGGCGGTGGGCGGGGCGAAACGCCTGGTTGTGGAGTACGCAGTGGGCGGGGCTCCTCTGACGGTGCCGGGCGGGGACGGGTGGTGCGCATGCGTGGTGGGCAGGGCGGGTTGAGGGTATCGAGCGGTGGGCGTGGCTTTTAGCGAGATGGAGGTGTGGTTTGCGTGCCCCCGTCTTAAAGCCCCGCCCATTGCGCGTGTGCGACGGCGCTTTTGTGACGTCAGTGCGTGCGCCGCCGGAAGTGGGAGGGTAGGGGTCGGGGGGGGAGGGGTCCACTAATGGCGGCGGCTGTGGCGGCGCTGCGATGCTGCGCTGGGTCGTGGCCGTGCTGAGGCGCTCCTGTCTCGCCCCCAGGGCCGGCAGCATGTTCTACGCGGTGCGCACGGGCCGCCGGAGCGGCGTGTACCGCACGTGGTAAGCGGCGGCGGCCGGGCCGGGGGAGGAGGAGCGCGGGAGCGGGCCCGGCCCGGCCCCGCTCGGCCTCACCGGAGCCCGCTGTGTTCGCAGGGCCGAGTGCCGCGAGCAGGTGAACCGGTTCCCCGCCGCCTCCTTCAAGAAGTTCAACACCGAAGAGGACGCCTGGGCCTTCGTCAGGCAGCGGCCCGAGGCGGCAGGTAAGGGGTTGTGGCGCCGTGGGGTGGAGGGGATGGGAAAGGAGCTGAACGGCCGTGGAATCGTGTAGTGGGAACCTAAAACATGATGGAATCCTGGAATGGGAACCTTGGAGATCATAGGATCGTGCAGTCATGGAATGGTTTGTGTGGGAATGGACATGGTTTAGTATTTCATAGGAATGTTGAGACTCGATGGTCCGATGGGTCTTTTCCAACCTGGTGATTCAATGATTCTATGACATTAAAGCCTATAGAGTCAGGGAATGGCTTGTGTGGGAAGAGACTTTAAAGATCATGAGATCAGGCAATAGTTTGGGTTGGAAGGTACTTTTAAGGGTCATGGAATTGGGATGGTTTGCGTGGGGAGGGAGTTTGAAGACCATACAATAATTGAATGGTTTGTGTGGGAAGGGACCTTAAAGATTGTAGAGTCATGGAGTAAGGGGAGTAGTTTGGTTTAGAAGAGACCTGAAAGACAATCCAGTTCCAGCCAAACCCCCGCCCTGCCATGAGGAGGGATACTTCCCACCGGATCAGGATGCCCAGGGCCCCATCTAACCTGGCCCTGAACCCCTCCAGGGATGGGGCAGCCACAACTTCCTTGGGCAACCAGGGCCAGGGCCTCACCACCCTCATTGTGAAGAATTTCTTTCTCATGTCTAATGTAAATCTTGCCTCCTCCAGTTTAAAGCCATTTTCTCTCTTCCTATCCAAGCCTTTGTAAACAGTCCCTCCCTAGCTTTCTTGTAGTCCCTTCAGGTACTAGAGTCTCCCTGGAGCCTTCTCCAGGCTGAACAACCCCAACCCCGAGAACCCTTTGGGTGAAGAAGTTTTTCCTGATGTCCAGTCTGAATCTGCCCTGGCACAATCCCTCTCATCCCAAATCGCTGATAGGTGATAACAAGTGTTGGCTTTAGAAGCAGTTATTTCAAATAAAATACAATCTCTCATCGAGTTGAACCTTTTCTATTGGAAGGGACACACGATCCTCCAACTGTAACACAGGAAAGTGGTAGCCAGGGAGAGGAACCAGAAATAAACTCCTCGTGTTGCAGTGCGTGCAAAAGGCCGTTCGAACAGTCTACAAATGAAGAACACGTCGCAAAGCGTGTAAAGCATGAAGAAGTACACTTCGCGCCAACAGTCAGTGAAGATAAATTTTCTTACATGGGTGAGGTCTTTCATTATTTCTCTGATGTTTTCAAGTTCTTTCTTTCGTAAGTAGCAAGTGTGATTATTAGGGAACTTTTAGGGACTTTTTTTTACGGCAGAGTCAGACCCAGCATGATGTTTCTTCTTAGAAAGTAAATATCAGCTGGGAAACATTTGTTCCCATGGTCTTTCAGTGTGATACTGATTTGTTTGAACTGGTCTCAACATGCAGCTTAATTTAATTGTTATGGGTGTGATTTTGTGTGTCTGGATTATAGGCTGTGTATAAATAAACAGGTAGCTGGGAAGGTTTGACGTTAACTGAAAAAAACGGGAACAGTAGTGAGAGTAGAACTTCAGGGAGAGGTGCTTCTTGAGGCTGGCTGATTTCACACCTCTCAGGGTGTGAAGCTGCAGTGGGAATTCTGGTTAGTCCTGGTTAGCATTCTTAATTTAAGTGGCTTCTCGAGTTAAGAGTTGGAAGGGCTCTCTGGGGAGGGATGTTTTGGGGACTGCTCTGCTGGCAGACAAGTATTTTTGATTCAAGAGCCTACGGCCTCCAAGGAGAACTTGAACTTGTGCTTCTGGTCATTCTTTTGTAGGTGACTTTACAGTCGTTTATACGGACGGTTGTTGCTCAGGCAATGGACGTAACAGGGCACGTGCTGGAATAGGTGTCTACTGGGGGCCAGGCCACCCTTTGTAAGTAGCTGGATTATTCTTTTGTGGTTTTATTTTTTCTTTGCAGTGTGTTCCTGTTTGTTCTCTGTGTGATTTTACAATACCACCTCTGCCTTTTGAATACAAACCCCTGCTGTTGAGGCTCATGACAGCACTGTGAGAGCAGTGATTTAGTGAGGGGAAGAGAGAAGTCAGCTTCTCTGGGAAGTATTAATGGGGGGGAAACTCGACTGAAATAATACTTGTAGGGGCTGAAGCTAGGATTCGGGTGATACCGAAGGTTTGAAAATAGGTGTAGATGTACGCAGATGACAACAAATGGAATTGTGTACTGATGGCAGGTCCAGATATGCAGGCTGCACTATGCAGGTGGTAGTTAGAGCTAGAATGTCGATTCATCCTCCTTTCTAAAAAGAAGAGTAGCTCTCCTGTTTATTTTTATGATGTGTACTCATTATATGCCACTCTGCATGCTTAGGATAACTAATTTAGTGTTCATTCCTTGGACACAGAAATACCAGTGAAAGACTTCCTGGACGGCAGACTAATCAAAGAGCTGAAATACATGTAAGTATTAAATGTCCTAAAATGCTTCTGCACGTAGGCCACAGAAACCAGTTACGGAGCTGTGGCACAGTGCACAAAATACCAGGAGTTAAGACTTGAAACGATTTGTTCTCTTCAAGTTTTATCAATCTTTATTGATTTTGAACAAGGTAATTCACTGTGAGAATCCCCAGATATCACCAGGGCACAGCTATTTAAAACAACCTTGCATTAGGAAAGCCTGATTTTCAAATGTAGATACTGTCCTTCGCATTTTTAATGCATGTGTCCAAGACCTTGAGGTGAGAGCTGCTGAGAGGTGATTTAGATTCAGCTTATAATTGTCATAGGGTTAAAGTATCATATTCCTTAAATAAATATAACAATACTAGGCTCGCAGGAGTAACTTCTGTTGGCAGCAGCGGATTTAATCTTTGATTCTCACCTCATCTTAATCCTGGTGCTGCTGCTGTTGTCCGGCACTGTGTGTTTGGAGATAAGCAGATCACTCCCCCATTTCAGTGAGGGACAAGCAGAGGAGATAGTGGTTTGCAAGGGGTCAGATTTGTCACTGGAGATCTTTTCAGCTCTACATCAAGACCCAACCACATAGCGCAACCCCCCCCACATCCCTTTTAGGGTTTCCAGATTGTTTGAACTGCTGTGAATCCTTCCTCCTCAAAGTGATGGAGGAGATGCCTAAAACTTGAGGAACGGTTAATAGAGGCTTTGATAGTTAGGAAATTGGGCAGAAAGTGGCTCCTGCAAGTATAGAATTGAGCATCAGAATATTGGTGGAGGTTTTTGCCAGTGAAACTTCAGTGGCTTCCTATTTGCCTGACTCCAAGTTGACTGCATGCATAGTTTTGGGAATTTCTGCTCTAAAGTGTGCTGGTCCTCACTGACAGAGAGATTGCAGTAATATTCTTGGTGTTCCTGTGTTAGCATCAGGCGCTTTGCTGGTATTTTAACTGTGTTTATTGAAAATCCTGTTCTGAACTGATTATGTTAATGTTCCTAAGGCAGCCTGCAAAGCAATAGAGCAAGCAAAGAGTCAGAACATCAAGAAACTAATTATCTACACTGATAGCCGGTTCACTATTAACGGTAAGCTAATGGTTTTACTTTTCCTGATTCTTAAAGATGCTCTGCACACAACTGCATTACACGAGGCCCAGAGAAAACACCGAGACCTGGGGAGAGGGTTCTAAAGAAGAGAATGTTTAACTTACTTCAGTACTCGTGACTGCTTGGGGAAAGCCTTCAGAATCTTACAGGGATCACCTGCAAACAGCATAAAATACAACTAGAGACAAAGGAATTTTGTGTTCAGGCATTCGATGTGGTGCAAAGTCTAGAAAAAATGTTGTTCATGTGTACTTTGTGTGTGGGAAATTGCTCTGAAGTCGGTGCAGCAACCCTGTAGGGTTTGGTTTGCTTTTGTTTGGATTGGAGAGGCTGTCGTAATACACGGAGGTGAAGTATATTCAAGTTTCCTTACTTTCTGCATGCAGACTTTGCTTCCAGACTTTCAGGTTAGACTAGAAGACTAGTTAGGGGCGATACATGCTGAGGCTGTGTATTTAAGGTTTCACTTCTATGCAGAGATTTGCAAAATCTAGTTTCATTTCACAGAAATACCACGTGAAGAAGCTGGTAAAACTTAATTTCTGAGTGCTTCTTCTCCTTTCCCCTAGATCTGCAGATATCACTCCTGTGAAAATTCCAGACTTCATAAGTATCTGTATCTCACAGGACCACACATGCTAGCAATTTCCACATCCCTCTGGAAGGTTGTTTTTTGAAAGAATATTAAACGAAACCTTACTGAAACTTGTGATTGAAAATTCAGTGTTGCGTTTTCACACTTTAGTGGGGTTTTTTTATTTATTTTATTTTGCGGGGCTGGGGAGATGGGTCTTGTTCTTAGGATAACTTCTACACTTGAGCACTAACACTGAAAGTAGTTGTTTGTTTTATGGTTTGTTAGTAGTAAAGCAACTAGATGGTTTGTATGTTAAAAAACCTGCATATCTTTTCCTCCAAAGAAGTCATTCTGCTTTCCAGAAATCCTGATTTCTGAAAGGGGAGGAGCTCGAAGGAAGAGTGTCCTTTTTTTTTTTTTCTTTTTTCAGGCAGTTTGTATTTAGAAGTAAAACAAAACTTATGTTGAAAAACTGATGTAGCAAAACCCTAGAAAAGACAGAAAGCCACCGAGTAGGAAGGAGTTGGTGGAGCTGTCACTGCTTGTTTCAAATTCTGTCAGCTTGCATCTGCATAAAAGAGCTTCTGTCCAGAAGAGAAAAGTGTGAAGGACAAGTGCTTTGTCCTCGTGATCCTAGTTTGTAAGTTGAGGAAGCAACAGTTGAGAAACAACCAAAACGAATTGTCCATAGCTTCTGCCTAAGCATCATCCAGTAAATCTCTCATTAGAGTAGCTTATTTCCCCCAGTATATTTAGATATAACATTTCCTATATGAGCAGAATGTGTGGGTTTGGGTTTTCTTGTGGGTTTTTTTGTTGATGATGATGGATTTTTTTAGTCTTTCCCAGACGCATTCTGAAAAACGGGATAATAAAAGGAAGTGTCTATGCTCTTCTGGGTGTTGCCTGCTGGTCAGTAGAATCCAAGTGCATAATTTGTGTGCAATATTAAGAAGCAAAGTAACATCTTTGCGATTCTCTGCTTTGTGGGAGAAAAGTCCACACCATCTTGTCTGTGGAACTGGTGTGACAAAGGAGGCAGAGTTTCTGCACTGAATAAAATTGCTGCTAAACTCAGGTATAAGATTTAAGCATGAGGGAAGAAAATGAGCATCTTCGTATATGATGCTGTAGTCTCTGTTTTTTGCTTGCAGTTTACTCTTGCATTTTGGGTCACTGAGGTGCAGGTTCCACGTTTGTTTAATCAACATTATTCTGTAAATATAGTGCCTAGGAGTTATTTTTTGTAGTACCAGAAGAGGAGGCCTGCAGTGAAGAGCGAACAGATGTGGTTTGGTTTGCAGGAGGTTTTGTGTGCAAGGTCAGTGATTCCGTCTTTAGTTCAGGTCTGTTTGTCATGAAAGCAGGAAGAATCTCTTATACTGTCAAGACCACAAAGATATCTTTATATATATATATATATATATATGTGTATATATATCTTGTTCTGTAGGAATGGGCCATCTGGTTTTCCTCTAAGAATGTGATTCTCAGTTTCTCAGAACAAATAAAGCTATTGATTTGTTCCAGCTTACTGTACCGTCAGGAAAATCCTTAGCTTTGTTCTACTGAAGTTGTACTTTTGTGTGTAACGTGTAGGTAAGGTTGTAGTCTTTAAGTTAGTTATTTGCTCTGGAAAACATGGTTGGGCAATTCAAATAATAATGGAAAAGTAGAACCCTGAAAGGCAGCAGTAGAGAACCAAACAAGAATATTTTCTGTCTCCAGTGTCTTTGCCTGAGACTTTGCAGAGTTAGTCTCATTAACAGGCTCTTTGCTCCATCTTGATCCTTGCTGACTTTTTATATAATTTTTATGCTCCCTTTGCCTAGGTATTACGAGCTGGGTTGACAACTGGAAAATAAATGGCTGGAGAACAAGTTCAGGAGCAAGTGTAATAAATAAAGAAGATTTTCAAAGACTTGATAATCTGTCGAAAGACATAGAAATTCAGTGGGTGAGCACCTTGTTTCTTATTCTGAATGACATCTCAAACACGTCTAAACTTACAAGTGTAACCATAACTAAGAACTTCATAGAGCGTAATATTATTTTAAAACAATAAAACCATAAATACAATGAAGCTGATTGTTTTATTTAAAGCAAATAAGCCACGTAACCTAGGCTCTTGGAACAAGTATTTCATTTATTAAAATGCATGTTTATGTGTGTTTGTCTTGTTGGAGATGCCTGTGATCATTATTTTGAGTTTGTTAATGCTGTTAGATAAAATTGCTGTTCCTGGAAATCTAAACTTAAAAGAGAACACTGTCTTTTTGATCCATAGCTCAGTTTCTGGATTTGCTTCTCAGAACTCCGGTTCAGGTGCTGGTTTATTGGTGTAACTCAATCACATGAGTGTCTCTGAACTGGGAGAACTAAGAAAGCACGCCAAATAAACTAAATCTAGTTTTCTGTACCTTAACAATGTTTTCTATAAGGAAACTATGCACAGAAAGGGCTTTAAAATACCCATTTTTAAGTTTTAAATTGTTTAACTCTTCAATAAAGAGGTAAAATAACTTCTGCACAGGTAGGGAGACCAGAAACATTCCTGAGAGGAACCCATACGGACTCAGTGTGAGGAGAGCACCTCTGAGGAGGTGTTGCTGTGCTATGAGTGTGAGGATCTCGCATGATCAGATTTTATTATGTTCTGCTTTCTTGATTTCTTGCGTATCTAATGTTCCCGTGCTTTTCTCCTACCAGATGCATATTCCTGGTCACGCTGGCTTTCGAGGAAATGAAGAAGCTGATAGACTAGCAAGAGAAGGAGCCAGTAAACAACTGTCGTGACGGACTCTTGGCTAGTGACTGGAAGGAAAAAGACTTAAGATCACAGTGACAAATTGAACTGCTGTGATGGTCTCAGAGTTGGACTTTGAACTGTGCTTCTTTTTGGCCTGAAGTAGTAAATGTGCACCAACTTCTGGGGAGAAAAAAACCCACGTTTTCTTCTATACGTTTGCTTTGCAATCAAGTCAATATTTAGCTGATGAAGCAGGGTGTTTGCTTTGTCGTCTCGATCTTACTGAAGAGCCACAGTCAGTGTTTTCAGATGTCCTGTAGACTGCTGACTTCACCGTAAGGGCAGACTTAAGAAGAATATTAAATCTTTATCCTGAAGTGTTCTGTATTTTCCTTTCAGTGAAATAAATGGATATTTTTTTTTTATATGGAAGTAAATAGTAACAGCTCAGAAGAGTTGGGGGCAAGGGAGGTCAGAGATGCAACAGGGAGATGTCTCTTGTATGGTTTGGCATTCTGGTACGAGCAGTAACCTCTGCAGAGGCTTGTGACCCCCATCTGTGCCTCACAGTATCATTAGTTACAGCATCTCTAGATTTCTTTCTAGTGTTACTTTGCAAGGTAGCATGAACAGACTGAAAAGAAAAGGAAACTTGATCAATGAATTCTTAACTGTTCTCCTCTCTAGAGAGGATTTTGTTTCAGAGAATCATAGAAAGGATTTGGGTTGGAAGGGAGCTTAAAGCCCATCCAGTTCCAACCCCCCTGCCATGGGCAGGGACACCTCCCACTGGATCAGGTGCCCAAGCCCCATCCAACCTGGCCTTGAACCCCTCCAGGGATGGGGCAGCCACAGCTTCCCTGGGAAACCTGTTTCTGGCTTCCTGTTTCCATTAAGTAACTTTCATGCATCCTGGTTCTCGTTAGCATTGTCAGCTCCTCCTTAGAGTTGTCCCAAAAGTAATAATTGGCCATTTTATCCAGAATGGAACAAGAATATGGTCAGCTTCTTCAGGCCTTCTGGTTGTCAAGTGTTTGACTTGAAGAGGGAATGGCCTCAAGCTGCACCAGGGCAGGTTTAGACTAGACATCAAGAAAAATTTATTTGCTGAAAGGGTTCTCGAGCGCTGGCAGAGAATGCCTGGGGAGATGGTGGAGTCCTCATCCCTGGAGGAGTTTAAAAGAAAAGCAGATAAGGTGCTTAGGGATCTGGTTTAGTAATGGATGGGTAGGGTTGGATTTGATGATCTGAAAGGTCTTTTCCAACCTAGGGATTCTAGACAAGAGGCCCTAGGAAAATGCAAGGAATGTGAAACTCTTGATGTTAACTTTGCCTCCCATCGCAAAAGCTGTGTTAGGCTCAGCATCGTTGTGTTTATCAGTTACATGATGCCCCTCTCTCTAAACAAAGAACTTTAAGCATTTGACAGGCCTTGGTGATGCAGAGACAATATAGAGAGGGTTGCATCATGATTACAGCATTTTTCTTGCTTCTAACATATTTATGAGCCTCTGTATTACTCTTGCTTACAAAATGCTTACATCTGATTTTCTCAGATCAAGATTATTTACATTCATTATCCCCGTAAAGGTTTCCACTGAGCCTCTTGGGCTTTTTCACTTCCTCCCGCCTGTGCTATTTTTGTTTCATTGCTCTTGGTTAGCTTTTCTTTTAATTAGAATTTTCTACAGCAGATGGATTTCTTATTCCTTACAGGTTTACACATTTATATTACTCCTCATCTTCTTTGGGGAAGATAACAGGGAAACGAGCAGGGAGTGATGGGGGAAAGAAAAGACCTTCTGTTCTGCTCATGAATTTTCTGTATGAACAGACAGACATGTGCATCCAGTTTACATGGACTGAACAGTAACTCGCCTGCTGGCACGACCAACATCAGAAACCTGAAAGGAGCTTGTGGAGAGGAGCGATCTGGGCTCTTCTCCCAGGTGCCAGGGGACAGGACGAGAGGGAATGGCCTCAAGCTCCACCAGGGGAGGGTCAGACTGCGCATTAAGAAAAATATTTTCATGGAAAGGGTCATTGGGCACTGGCAGAGGCTGCCCAGGGAGGGTGTTGAGTCACCTTCCCTGGAGGGATTTAAGGGACGGGTGGGTGAGGTGCTGAGGGACATGGGTTAGTGATTGATGGGAATGGTTGGACTCGACGATCTGATGGGTCTTTTCCAACCTGGTGACTCTATGATTCTATGAAATCTGCCCCTCTCCCGTTTATACCCACTGCCTCTGGCCCTATCCCTCCGTGCCTTTGTAAGCAACCCCTCCTTAGCTTTCCTGCAGCCCTGCATCTCCTCCCTCCCAGCCATGTCTTTCCCCTCCCCACAACTTTTCCTCCCTCTGCGCATGTGCGCAGCGGCGCCCGCGCCCAGCCTCGGCTGTCGGTGACGTCATCGCCGTGCGTCGTGCCAGGACGTCTCGGCTTCACTCAGAGCAAATCGCCTCGGCCCGGCGGCGCTCGCGGGTTGCCCTCCTTGCCCTTCTTCCGGGCGCGGCTTCAGGCGCGAGTGGGCGGGGCGAGCGCCGCGACCTCGGGCGCTCTCGCGAGAGCTCTCCCTTTTCCCAGGCCGGCGCGGAGCGGGAGGCAGAGGTGGGTGCCGCGGGCCCGCCGGGCGCCGCCGCCTCTTCAATACCGACCCGGGCCCCCAACGGCGCCCCCCACCGCGGCCTCGGGGCCGGGATGCTCCCGATTAGCGCCCCCTCGAGCTTCGATGGTCGCCGGGGCGCGCGGGACCGGGACTCGGCTCCGTGAGGGCCGCCCCGCCGCCTCCCGGGGTCGGGCCGCTGCGAGAAGCGGGCGGGCCCTGGGAACCGAGGGAGAGGGATGGAGCTGGCGGAGCGGGTCCGGAGGAGCTTCAAAGGTGGTCCGGGGGCTGGAGAACCTCCCGCACAGGCCGGGAGAGCTGGAGTTGATCAGCCTGGAGGAGAGAAGGCTCCGAGGAGACCCTGGAGCAGCTTCCAGAGCTGAAAGGGGTCACAGGAAAGCTGAGGAGGGACTGTTTACAAGGGCCTGGAGGGATAGGGTGATGAAGAATGGCTTTACGTTGGAGAGGAGAGGATTTAGACTAGACATTAGGAGGGATTTCTTCACACTGAGAGTGGAGAGGCCCTGGCCCAGGTTGCCCAGGGAAGCTGTGGCTGCCCCATCCCTGGAGGGGTTCAAGGCCAGGTTGGATGGGGCTGGGAGCAGCTTGGTCCAGTGGGAAGTGTCCCTGCTCATGGCAGGAGGTGGAACTGGATATCTTTAAGGTCTCTTCCAACCCAAACCATCCTATGATTACGTGATTTAAGGAATAAAACAATGAAGGCTGCAGAAAACCAGCATCTAGCCAGCACTTAAGGAGCCAGAAAGAGATGGGAGGTCAAGATAGCCCTTACTTTGAACCTTATGTGGTGACTCCAAAGGGCCCAGATGCCCACGAAATAGAGTAGGGGGCTGCTTTGTGACTTCAGACTCAATAAAGGGCTATGGGGGGCATGTGAGAGGTGGAGGACACCGATTACAATTGATGTTCCTCCCTGGAGGTGGCTTGGATGGGGCTTGGAGCAGCCTTATCCGGTGGGAGGTGTCCCTGCCCATGGCAGGGATGGAACTGGATGGGCTTTGAGGGCTCTTCCAACCCAAACCTTTCTATGATTCTGTAGTATTAGGAAATACCATTAATGTGCATGATTTTTATGAGAAATACAGTACGTAACTATGAATTCAGTGTATAAAAGCATGTCACTGGCATGTACTATACGAGGGTCAGTCCACCTCCACCTATATCACAGAATGCTACTTTTCTAAGACCCCTAGTTGTCGTTAAGAAGTTTCTTTTCTTGGTTTCGATGACACTGGTTGGCACTGCCGTGGTGTGCAGGCTGCCGCTTCCCTAGGACGGCTTTCCCATGGTCGGCATCCCCTGGAACAGTGCGGCTGGGGTTTGTGTGGCCTGTGGGTTCTCTCTGGTTCCACCCTGCTGTGTGTGGATTGCAAAGTCTCTGCTGTGTTTGTAACCGAAGGTGTGTGCCTGGTGACAACCACGATGTCCCTTTGCCTTGCAGGAAGGCCATGTTCAGCTCCAGTGCAAAGATTGTGAAGCCAAATGGCGAGAAGCCGGATGAATTCGAGTCTGGTATATCCCAGGTATGGGTCGTCTTCTGCTGTTCGATACCTGGATGCAAGTTACAGAGACAGAGTTGTGACAGTTTTCTAGAGCATAAAGTTCAAGGGTGGTGGTGTCTAAATGTGTGCGCTTCCCTAGTTTTGTGTAGGAACCGGGGCAGTCAGCCTGTGTTCCCAGCCAACTGCACTTGGTGCTTCTCTGCCCCTCTGTTCCGCTCTGGTGAGACCTCACCTGGAGTCCTGTGTCCAGTTCAGGAATCCCCAACATAAGAAGGAGATGGAGCTGTTGGGATGGGTCCATAGAAGGCCACGAGGATGATCAGAGGGCTGGAGCACCTTCCGTATGAGGACAGGCTGAGAGAGTTGGGGTTGTTCAGCCTGGAGAAGAGAAGGCTCCAAGGAAACCTTATAGTGACCTTCCATATCGTGTCCCTTACCCGTGGCAGGGGGTTGGAACTGGATGATCTTTAAAGTCCTTTCCATCTCAAACCATTCTACGATTCTTTGCCAGGAGGGTTAAGTCTGGGATATTGGCTGTGGTGAAAATTGCGGAGCAGCCCTCTGGCACTGTGGGCAAGCTTTGGTCTCAAGGCTTCTTCCAGATCAAACTGTATGTAACTGATTATTCCACAACTTCGCTTTTCCAGGCTCTGCTGGAATTGGAAATGAACTCTGACTTAAAGGCTCAGCTGCGGGAGCTGAACATCACAGCAGCTAAGGTAGGCCAGAACTTCTAGACAAAGAATTGCTTGTTGGCTTGCTGCTCTCTCTGGTGAACAATGACAGGACCTAAAGAATGGCTGGGAGATGTGCTGAGGGAGGGTTAGGTTGGATACCAGGAAAAAGCTCTTCACTCAGAGGGTGGCTGTTTAATTTTTGTGGATGCTAGTGTACCAGGTGAAGCAACTTTAGCCGTTTCTTGTGGCCTGCGGTTTCTTTCCTATGTGCTGTTGTGGTTTATCTTTGCTGTTAATATGCAGCAATTTGTAATAGTTATTTTTTTATAGGAGCTGATCTGAAGTCATTGTAAAAACTCAGATAGCGGTTCTGTGTTCTGCATAAATGTGCTTGAAGTAGCAGTTGTACTTTCTGTCTCTGCAAACTGGTCTGAAACCTGATTTTGTGTGGCTGCTGGCTGGCATCGTAGGCATCGGTGTCAGCTCTTTATAAAATCAATTTATCTGAAGCCCTCTTATGCACCAAGTGATAGACAGGAGGAGGTTTGAGGCTGTAGACTGACTGGGTCAGCCTGTTTGCAAATCTTGGTTTTAGTTCTTAAGGCAACTGAAACCTTTACAAAGAAGAGGAAGAAGAAGATTAGTAGAAAAGGAGAAAGAGAAAATTGGTGTTAAAGTTTGTCAGCCTTGGAGACTGGGTGGAACCTCCAGAGCTGGTTGCTGCACACAAAAACTTAAATAACAAAGGCATGTAGCTATAGGATGAGAGGGAATGGCTTTAAATTGGAGAGGGGAAGATTTAGACTAGACATTGGGGGGAATTTCTTCACCATGAGTGTGGCGAGGCCCTGGCCCAGGTTGCCCAGGGAAGCTGTGGCTGCCCCATCCCTGGAGGGGTTCAAGGCCAGGCTGGATGGGGCTTGGAGCCCCTGGTCCAGTGGGAAGTGTCCCTGCCCATGGCAGGAGGTGGAACTGGATATCTTTAAGGTCTCTTCCAACCCAAACCATTCTATGATTCCAAGTCTGCTTGTTGTGCGAGTTCAGGGGTCTTCAGAAGTGCTTTGCTGATGAAGGATAGCCATGTGCACTGTCCTTCGTGGGGAGTTTTTGCAAATATCTTTGTTGCTTGTTTAGCTGCTTGGCTTTATTCGCAGGGAAAACTCCTGTGGGCATCAGAGTTAGCTCATGTGGGAACATGGAACAACTCCGCTTGTCATCCTCTTTGAGAATGAGGATGTCTCTGCAGTTGGGTTCATGGGAGAAGCGCTTTGTAAGTCTACGCAGACTTTTCTGGTTTTGATCAACTGTTGGAGAAACAGACCAGGGGCAAAGTAATCCACGTTGTTGTGATGTAAACCACAGGGATGGGAATTCGTCCATTGAGAAGGAAATGTTTTGTTTGATTAGTGATGCAGGCCTTGGCAGGTGGTAGACAGACAATGATTTCCATGAAGTAGTAGCTCAAAATTCATGGACTAGAATCACTGAGGTTGGAAAAGACCTCTAAGATCAAGTTCAACCGTTGGCTCAGCACCACTGTGCCTGCTAAGCCATGTTCCAAAATGCAATGTCTACACATTTTTTGAACTCCTTCAGGGATGGAGACTCCACCGCTGCCCTGAGCAGCCTCTGCTGGTGCTTCACTGCACTCTCAGTAAACACATTTTTTTAATATCCAATCCAAACCTCCCCTGGTGCAACTTGAGATCATTTCCTCTTGTCCCGTCGCTTGTTATTTGGGAGAAGAGACCAACACTCGCCTCACTAGAACCTCTTTTCAGGTAGTTGTAGAAATTTGTTACTGAGAGAAACAAGAAATAAGAGATTTATTCCTGTAAACTTTCTTTAGAGTCTGCATTAGAGGCAAATAATAGTTGAAACTTTATATCAGCCTGCAAGTGCCCCTACCCTGATAAGCATTCGGCGTAGTTAGGATTCTAGCGCCCGAGTCCGATCCTGCAGAAAGAATGAGCTTTGTTGTTCAGAGGATGTGACTTGAATTGGTGGGATTTATTGCCCAGTCATTCTTTTACAGACAAACAAGTGCTCTAACAGTGGCTTTTCTGTTTAACTGTCGCTCTTAAATGCGTTAAAACAGGCACTTTTCTCTGATGCTATTTTGTTCCCCAAAGTTATAGGCAAGACTATCAAATACTTGTATTCAGAGAATTCGCAATCAAACTGAACACGGTGTTTCAACCCCTATATTTACTTTTGACTTCTCTTTCAGGAAATTGAAGTGGGTGGTGGCAGAAAAGCCATCATTATCTTTGTACCGGTTCCTCAGCTGAAATCCTTCCAGAAGATTCAGGTGCGGCTAGTTCGTGAGCTGGAGAAGAAATTCAGCGGAAAGCACGTGGTGTTCATTGCTCAGGTAGAACACTCAGAAACATAAAAATGGTGACTTGAAGGGATCCGTGGAGGTTCTCTAGTCTGGCCCCATGCATGAAGCAGGACTGTTGCCAACATGAGATCAGATCGAGCTGAATCATGAAAACATGCAAGAATGATGATTCCACAGCCTATCTGGGTAGCCTGTTGCGCTGCTTCTCTGCCCTTATTGTCGTGTCCGTTTGAGGTAACAATGATCTAACACGTACTTTTGTACCAATGGAAAATGCCTGTTGTTCTGGAATGTAAGCTAAAATGATTTCAGCTAGCAGCCATGGCTCTGTAAACTTGAGATGTGAAGCTTTTCAGAGTAGGATACAACTATCTTCTCCTGGCCTCTCTTAGTCCTTTAGGAGTTTGAGAAGCAAAGCTTGGAAGTAGAAGAGAGCAAATATCAGTAGTAGCTTTACTACACTTAATCCAAGCACGTAAAATTCAAGTTAACGGGAGTGGGAGGCTTGAGTTCTGAATTTCTGGAAGAAGCTAAGCCATGAGAAGGTGATAGGAAGGCGCTCTGCGCAGTACGAAGGGGTGGGCAAACTGGATATCTGTCTGCAGAGTGAACAGTTAGTGGTTAGACTGAAGATTCTTTTAGCAATGGTTCTTTCTAATGTGATTTCAAGAGCCAGAGCACCTAACTCTGGATCGTTATGTGGCCAAGAGCACTTTTAGCAACGTGCCTCTGGCTCATGTAAATGAAGTGCTTGAGAATTCCCTGTCAGTAGAGTGATGCATATTTTAGAAGGGAACGTGTGCAGTTCTGCTGGAGATGAAGTATTGTTGCTTTGGAAGGTGACATGACTCAGTTTGTATTACAGTAACCTCATCATGAATTCATTCACGGAGAAGCTGTGATGGGTTGGTAGAAAACGCTGCAGTTGGCTACAAGTGCATCCAAAACTTGGTGTTTTAAAAGATCTACCCTTGCAGATAGAGAAGTAAAAAGTATACCGGCTTGGATCAGCAAATGTTAAATACCTGTAGATGCTGCTTTTAGAACAGATTGTTTCATCCATAGTTTGATCTGGGTTGTTTAATCACATCTAATTCAAACTGGTGTTCTGATGTCAGATGTCACCTAGCTGTCTGTGGGACTGAGACAGCCTCAGGTGTGAAGCAGAGTAGTGAGCTCAATCTAACAACCTGTAGAATTGTTAGAGATTTCTGTTCCCAAAGAAACGTGTTCAAATTGCTGATGTTACATAGTAAACTACTCTGGTTTTATAAATGGGGGAAGGAGGTTGAAATACAAATGTTTAATGTCAATACACTGAACATGGGATCAGTGGATAGGAAGTAAAACAATATCAGTTCTTCATCTTCTGCAAATACTACCAGGTTCTAAAGTTGCAGCTTTGGGCATACTTAAGTCTCCCTGTCTAGTGTTTTATGCATCTGTTTCTAGTGAAAATAAGAACACCCATGTGTTGTGGGACGTTTTGTAACTTCTAGTCACCAGATACTGATAAATGCCTCTTTTTCCTTAACAGAGAAGAATTCTGCCCAAGCCAACAAGAAAAAGCCGCACAAAAAACAAGCAAAAGCGTCCCAGGAGGTAAGTAAATAATATTGATTCAGTAAGACGGCTTTCCTTTGTTAATTGGTAGTTTAGTCGAGTAATGTTTAGTTGGGGTTTTGGGAAGTCGTTCCAGTGATTGGATGATCTTGTCTTTTCTCTGTCATTTAACTGCTAAAGGGTGCAATAAAAGGCTTTGGATGCTGTGTTGCATTGCTTCTAGCTCCATCTTTATTTCTATTCTCTATCTTATCGTATCATTACATAGTCTACGTCTTAAAGGTTTGTCCTTCTCATGGCACGTGGTGTATCCCTGCAGCATCTCCAAGCATTACACCTCTGCCATATTTATGACTGTAGTTTGAAATATTGAGGCATAGACTTCAAAATTGCAGTTTCCTGGTCCTCTGGCTTTATCTGCTCTTTTGTCTGGTTTTGTTCAATATTTTTTTATCAATGATCTGGATGAGGGGATTGAGTGGACCCTTAGTAAGGTCATGGATGACACTGAGCTAGGAGGAAGTGTCGATCTGCTGGAGGGTCGGGAGGCTCCAAAGGGATCTGAACAGGCTGGATCCATGGGCTGAGGTCAATGGGACGAGGTTCAACAAGGCCAAGTGCACTTGCGGGACAACAACCCCGAGCAGCTCCAGGCTTGGGGAGAGTGGCTGGAAAGTGCCTGGCAGAGAAGGACATCGAGGGGTTGGTGGACAGCGGCTGAACATGAGCCAGCAGTGGCCCAGGTGGCCAAGAAGGCCAGTGGCATCTTGGCTTGTATCAGAGACAGCGTGGCCAGCAGGAGCAGGGAATGGATTCTGCCCCTGGGCTCGGCACTGGTGAGGCTGCACCTTGTCTCCTGGGTTCAGTTTTGGGCCCCTTGCTACAAGAAGGACAGTGAGGTCCTGGAGCGTGTCCAGAGAAGGGGAACAAAGCTGGGGAAGGGGATGGAGAACAAATCTTACGAGGAGCGGCTGGGGGACCTGGGATTGTTTAGGCTGGAGAAGAGGAGGCCGAGGGGAGACCTTATCACTGTCTACAAAGGAGATTGTAGAGAGGTGGGTGTTGGTCTCTTCTCCCAAGTGACAGGTGATAGGTTGAGAGAAAATGGACTCAAGCTGCACCAGGGCAGGTTCAGATTGGACATTAGGAAGAAGTTCTTCACTGAAAGGGCTCTCGGGCAGTGGCAGAGGCTGCCCAGGGAGGTGGTAGAGTCCTCGTCCCTGGAGGCGTTTAAGAGACAGGCAAATGAAGTGCTTATTGATCTGGTTTAGTAGTGAACAGGTAGGGTTGGACTTGGTGATCTCGGAGGTCTTTTCCAACCAACTGATTCTATGTAGCTGCATTTCTATATATGAAGGACTCTGTTATATTAAAACTCATATTGCAGTGGCTGGAGAAGTTGGCATCCTGTGGATGTGACTAACTTGCTGCCAGTTTTTCATCATGAGGAAAGGAGAGAACATGACTGTCCCTGTCCCAGCCTGAAAGTAGATCAAATTTAGTAACGTTTTAAACTGACAGGTTTGTTGCAAAGCATGGAAAAGCAGTTGATGGTGGTCTCCTTTAGCTTCCCACGTCTTTGCAGGTTTGAACTGCTGCTGTAGACTTAGGTCTTAGTAGTGATCCTGCCTTGAAAGTTCAGCTGGGGAACCTGGCAATCTTACCACTCATTAAACTCGTACACAAAGTAACCTGGATAAGTTTTTCTCATTTTTGGCTTGCTTCTGGACTGCTCAAAAACATAAATGCAGACACCAGTGTCTTCTAAGCATAGACTAAATTTACCATATAGACTTCCCTGTTAGACTTCCCTGTATTTTAAGCTGCTTGGGTTTATGTAGATGAAAAAAACACTCTTCTCAAAACTGAGTGTTCTACCAATGTATTCTGTGTAGCTGAGGATACTTGCATGTTGAAACTCTTCCAGTGCCTCTGGTGAAATTACACGGGGACAGCTTGGTTCTGATTTAAATCAAGTCTTAAATGGGGAGAAGTAAGAGAACATTTCAGGATTGTTGCTGCAAAGCAACATGTGATCTAAAAGGTCAGAAACCTGGCTACTGAGTTTTTCCTCTCAGGCCATTATTAAGTTTTTGCCCTCAATGTAGAATTTAGATTTTATTTTTGCATGACCTGTGAGAACGTGTGGCATTGTCACACTGCAGCATTGAATCCCTGAAAACAAAACACCACTGAGTTTTCAGCTGTAGCGTGCTGTGGAAGGTTTTAGCTTTGACAAACTGGAAAATGTGGCAACAGAATGTGTTGTAACGATACAAATGTGGCATTTCAGCCGTACGCTTACTGCAGTGCACGACGCCATTCTTGAAGACTTGGTCTTCCCCAGTGAAATTGTGGGCAAGAGAATCCGCGTAAAACTGGACGGCAGCAGGCTCATCAAAGTCCATTTGGACAAAGCACAGCAGAACAATGTTGAACACAAGGTAAACGAGAAGACAGTTCTAATTCCTCTTGCGGGATGGGGTGAGATTCTGACCCAGCTAACAGGCTGCCTTTTGCCTCGTGCCGATGGAGATGCTTCCGTTAGTGTTTGGAGTAAGATGTTGAAGATGAGACAAGGCAGTTTTGAACTAAAGCTCTAGTTCAACTTTCCAGACTCCCTGGATTGTAAAGTAGCTACATTGGTTCCCTCACAGGAACAGTGTTTTCTTTGAGTTTTTTATTTGTTTGGGGTTTCACTGGTTTCTTGGGGTTTTTTGTTTGGTTTTAGTAAAGCTCTTAGATTTGACCTTGAACAGATGTGCTTGGTAGAGTCTGAAGTCCCCCATCGCTTTGCTTACTTTGTTTCTGTTGGGACACATTTAGAACAGCTCTGCTCTATCTCCTATGGTTCCAAATATTCTCCAGAAAACGTCTTTTGTGTAAATGCTCAGCTGCCTTAATCTGGGAGAAAATAATCAGCCTCAGGGCTCGTTTCAGAGTGAAGATGCAATGGGAAATGGTGTAGAACCTAATGTATGTGTACATAGATTTTACTTCTTTATGCCCCATGTGTAATGAAGATTTTTTGTCTTCACAGGTGGAAACATTTTCTGGTGTCTACAAAAAGCTCACAGGCAAAGATGTGGTGTTTGAATTTCCAGAGTTCCAGCTGTAAAGTGCAAAAAATGGCTGAATAAACATCTATTCCTATAACAGAGTAATATCATTTACATTTTGAATTCCATAAACGTAGTTGGGGAATGCCTAGTTCACGGGACTTCGCTACTGTCGTGATGAGTGACATTTGTGTAGCTACGTGTTAAGTCACCAGCACTTTAATGGTAGCTCTCTAAGGTTGTTCTTGGCACTGTCGCAACACAGCTCTGGACAAAAGAATCTGTGGTCTGCACTTCAGTTTATTTTTCAGTGCCAGTTATGTTGACTCTCACCTTTTTGGGAGAATGTGGAGAATTACCCTAGGGCAGGGGAGCTCCTGAGTTTGCATGTAGGAATAGCAGTTGGAGACCTGCGCGTTCCTGATGCTGGAAGAAGTTTGCATTGCAGGTGATGTGGCCTCTGGAAGATGGAGGGATGACATCTGAACCGGGGGGTTTGGATTTTTGGGGAATACGTTGCAGGGAGGTAGAGTTTCAATTTGTAGCGACTTTCTTCTTGCCTAAAAGCAGGTCATGCGGCTTCTCACCTTTATCAGATTGAGACTGGGAGATAGGCGTGTTCACTTCACAGTGTTAGATCGCCTTGCTGGACATAAACTGATTTTTTAGGTGCTGATCTTGCTTTCCAAAGTTGTAGATTTTTGTATCTCTGTATCTCAGAAGTATGTCAGTCTGTGTATCAGAGGGAACCTTTCTTGTGGCTCATTACTGAGGGCAGGGATAGATGTGTCAGGGTGAATTGCTGACTGCCAGGATGGGGTTTCCTTAGAAGGCGTTTTAACAGAGTTCAGCACATACTGGACCTTCTCCCACATCCCCCCGTATCACAGCAGCCAAAGACTACATGATGGTGTCCTGAAAAAATTACTTTTTTGACTTGGATATCTCTATTTAGAAACACCTTAGGCAAGTAACATTTTTTCCAGCTCAGGGGGGAGCGTGGAACTGGACTTGTGTGTGTTGTGAGCAATTTATGTGAATTTGGTACTTCACTGCTCTGAACAGGCCATTCTGTTACTTAGGAGTAAGTGCTTAGTCCAGTGAAAGGCACATAATTACGGAGACAGCCTATTAGGTGGAGAGCAAGTGAGTAACAGCTTGTGTTCCAGGAGCTCTTAGCTTGTGTCTTCTTGCCTGAGAGGAGATGGAGGACAAGTGCCACTTACTGGGGGTCTCTGTACCCCTACCTCCCTTTCCCCTGTACTGTGGGCTTGGTTGCTTCCCATTCGATGCCTCCTTTCTTTAGCTGTGAATAACTATAAGAAGTTCAAATAAGTTCTGCTTGGCTTTTGCTTTGAAAAAGGGAAGGGTTTTGAGTCATGCAGTAACTTCTGTTTAGTAGGGCAGGACGGGTAGCTGTGTGCTGTTACTTTTGGTTCAGACAATGCAAAGAGAGAAGGAAAACACACCTGCCTTGTTGAGATTAGGAGTTAATTTCCTGATACTTGCTGATGAGGCTCAAATGCATGAAAAAGCAGACTCTGTCTTTGACAATCGCTTACCTTAAGGCCTTTCTCTCTCCTTTTCAAACTTCCCTCTCCTTTTCAAACTTCTGTCTCCTACTGTTCCTTATTTATTCATTGGCTCTTCATTGTCTTGGATGAAGCAAATTCATCAACTTCCCGTAGAATTAGATGAGGAGAGTTGTAGGTATGTGGTAATCCCAAATCCTCCTGCTTGCGTGGAGGGTAACATGGTTCTCAATTGTGGTTCTTAAATCAACTAAACTGCAAGTTAAGGGGGATTTTTGTTACATGAAAATACCAGGCTGTGTGCTTTGCAAATGGCTTCAGTCCTAGTAACACCAAAAGATCTTTTAGCAGGAGTGCCAGAACTTGACAAGGCAAGTTTAGATTGATTAAATGGATGTTATTACCCAGGTTTGAAACACCACCACCCCCAGTCCCCCCCTTAATCTGTTCTAGTCTCAAGTCAGATGTGTTACTAAGCTTCCCACTGCAGCGATCACAGATGGTAGCCTGAGGAAACGGGGTTTTTTTTGCTGGTGTGAGATGGAAGAAGCAGCATGGGGAGTATTTGGAGGCTCACCCGATGTGACCTGCCTTTAATTAGTGCTTGGTGAGTCAGCTGTGTAACCTCTGCAAGAAGAATCAGAATCACTAGGTTGGAAAAGACCTTTGAGATCATCAAGGTGCTTGGGGATATGATTTGGTAGCGGACAGGAACGGTTGGACTTGATGATCTTAAAGGTCTTTTCCAACCCAGGGATTCTATGATCCTGTGATCCCGACAGCTCTGGATACCAAATGTTCCCAGGCATTGCCGGCTGGCTGTAGATTTTTCTTGGCTCCTGTTGCAAGCCCTTTGAACTGTGTGAAGGGCAAAAGCCCATGGTGGCCCCATGAGCAAATTCTTTGAGTGAAAGGACAACACTGTCAAAGCCATTTATGGTTCTTGCATCAACTAAGCTGCAAGTAAAGGGGGGCTTTTGTGGCATAAAAATTAGCAGGCTGTGTGCTTTGCAAAGGGCTTTGGTCCTGGTTTACCTTTATTCAGGGGCTCCCCTGTGTGTTAGTGTCAGCGATACAGCCTGACAACTCCCTGTGTCCCTTGACAAGCGTAGCAGCCTGGAAAGTCGGGCGATGCCATCTGGTCAGGTGCTAACGAGGCTGCTGGAATAGTGGTGTCAAATGTTACCTTAACCTACACTGACTCCAAGTGAGGTGATGCTAGACTTTTCCTATGCTGTTCACGTGCTGTCACTGCTGAACTCTGAATGTGTGAACCCTCAGGAGTTTTATCAGCTGATCTGTGCACAAAAGCAACGGGGCATTCCGTACATCGACCATGCGCAGCCGGAGGATGTGGGTAGCATCAACGTGAAGAGAAAAGCTGCGCCAGGGCAAGTTCAGATTGGACATGAGGAAGAAGAACTTCACCAAAAGGGTTCTCAGGCACTGTCAGAGGCTGCACAGGGAGGTGGTGGAGTCCCCATCCCTGGAGGGATTTAAAAGGCAGGTAGATGAGGTGCTCAGGTATGTGATCTAGTAATGGGCAGGTACGGTTGGGCTTGATGACCTCAAAGGTCTTCTCCAGCCTAGGGATTCTGCAATTCTATACTGAGGAGTATGAAAAGACCAATTGTCTCTCACCAATTTTCTCTCCCAAAATAAGAAGCAAGGGCTTTATTTACATCTGTTAGGTGCTCTTGAGACTCGCAGCTGACAGTAGAGCTTTCATTGTTTATTTCCTAGGAATCCTTTCACGAATATCTTCAAATATTTTGGTCTGCGAGGAAAGCTGATGATCCCTGTTGATATCCCTTTGAAAAAGTGTGTAGATGTGTTATGATCCTAGTGCAGCAGAACTTGCTCATAGTTTTGGGTTGTAAGTGCTTGTCCTGTCCTGTATTGATGTGATGATTTGGTGCATGATTAGAATCATGGGATGGTTTGGGTTGGAAGGGAGCTTAAAGCCCATACATTTCCACCCCCTGCTGTGGGCAGGGACACCTCCCACTGGATCAGGTGCCCAAGGCCCATCCAGCCTGGCCTTGAACCCCTCCAGGGATGGGGCAGCCACAGTTTCCCTGGGCAACCTGGGCCAGGGCCTCACCACTCTCATAATGAAGAATTTATTCCTAATGCCTAGTCTAAATATCCCCCCTCCAGTTTAAAGCCATTCCCCTCATCCTATCACTCCAGGTCCTTGTAAACAGTCCCTCCCCAGCTTTCCTGGAGCCCCTTCAGGAACTCTCAGGTGTAGGACCTTGCCATTGGCCTTGTTGAACCTCATGTGGCTCCCACAGCCCCACTTCTCCAGCTTGTCCAGGTCCCTCTGGATCACATCCCGTCCTTCTGATGTGACGACCGTCACAAGTGTCTGATTGTCTCCTGTTGAGTGTAAGAGCAGGCAGCTGGTCCCCTCCAAGCTGCGTTAAAAAGGCAATCCTGTCACTCCTGCATTATGGACGGAAGGAATGCTGGCCTCTTCTCCCAAGTGACAGAGGACAGGACGAGAGGGATTGGCCTCAAGCTCCACCAGGGGAGGTTCAGGCTGGACACGAGGAAGAAATTTTTTCACAGAAAGGGTCATTGGGCACTGGCAGAGGCTGCCCAGGGAGGGGGTCAAGTCACCTTCCCTGGAGGGGTTTAAGGGACAGGTGGACGAGGTGCTGAGGGACATGGGTTAGTGTTTGATAGGAATGGTTGGACTTGACGATCCAAGCATGAGGCCTCTGTTTCTCTGTTACATCTAAAAACTTGAGCAATGCCAAGAAGCTGGACCTTCTCCTCTGGGTGGGATGTGCTCTCTGGGTCTCAGAATGCCAGGAAAAAAAAGAAGCCACTGATTACAGAAAGTCCTGAAGCCTCTTAAAAAGAAGTTTTGTGGTGAGACTGGGCGAGTGTGAGTTTTCCTGCCCTCTGCGCGGGCCTCACTGCAGCATTGATCAGTGTGAGGGGTTGATCCCTTGATAACGAAGCGGCTTTGCTGTGCCTCGAGAGCGCTTGTGTGAAAAGCCAGAGGAAGAAGCGACACGAGCATCTCTTTGTACTGGTGCTCTCTTCCCTGCAGAGAGCGACGTCTGAAGGTTCTTCTTCATGTCTTGTGATCAAGAGGAGGAAGTTTGTCAGGTTTGTTACAGTCTGCAAGCTGTGGTGTCCCCTCCTCCACCCTCTAGTCACTGTTTTTGTCAGGAAAATCAGTTCAACAACCAGCAGTTGCTGCTGGGGTGGTGCTAAACGATGAGTAGACGGAGGTTTCTGTTATCAGATATTGTGCCGACACGTCTGGCTCAGTTTTGTTCTGCTCCTGGAGCAGCCTGGCCTGGTGGGAGGTGTCCCTGCCCGTGGCAGGGGTTGGAACTAGATGGGATTTAAGGTCCCTTCCAACCCAAACCATTCCATGATTCGATGATGTGGAGTAACAGAAAAAGCAGTTTCTGTACTGCAGTTAAGTGCTGTTTGGAAATCCATGCAGACAAGTGCAGTGCCACTAGTCATAGAATCCTAGAATCATAGAATCTTAGAATGGTTTGGGGTGGAAGGGAGCTCAAAGTCCATCCAGTGACTCAACTCCCTCCCTGGGCAGCCTGTTCCAGTGACCAATGACCCTTTCCATGAAAAATTTTTTCCTAATATCCAGCCTGAACCTCCCCCGGCGGAGCTTGAGGCCTTTCCCTCTCGTCCTGTCCCCTGTCACTTGGGAGAAGAGCCCAGCTCCCTCCTCTCCACAACCTCCTCTCAGGTAGTTGTAGAGAGCAATGAGGTCTCCCCTCAGCCTCCTCTTCTCCAGGCTAAACACCCCCAGCTCTCTCAGCTGTTCCTCATCAGGCCTGTTCTCCAGCCCCTTCACCAGCTTCGTTGCTCTTCTCTGGACTCGCTCCAGAGCCTCAACATCCCTCTTGTGGTGAGGGGCCCAGAACTGAACACAGGATTCGAGGTGCAGTCTCACCAGTGCCGAGTCCAGAGGGAGAAGAACCTCCCTGGACCTGCTGGTCACGCTGTGTCTGATACAAGCCAAGATGCCATTGGCCTTTTTGGCCACCTGGGCCACTGCTGGCTCATGTTCAGTCACTGTCAACCAACACCCCCAGGTCCTTCTCCTCCTGGCAGCTTTCCAGCCAGGCTTCTCCTAGTCTGTAGCACTGCATGAAGTTGTTTAGTATTTTATTTGTCAAACAATCACCGTTAGGTGAAGCCGAAGGGAATGGGGCACATCATGATGCTGTCTCAGGAGCAGAGGAGGCGATAAACTCGGCACGCCCATGTGCAGATCCATATCACGGTGGATTTGTGCATCTGCTGCATGTCCTTGCCTCTTTCGGGAGTTCTTTCAAGTAGAGCATTTGTGACTGCCTGCAAGAAGCCAAGCTCTAGCAGTTGAGGTTGGATACTCATTTTGGGTATTGACAGTTTTAGTCACCTGGCAAAACCTGATTGAGTATGTGGCTGATACCACTGGATGTTTTGCCAAACCTAGGGAGAGTTAGGGCCTTATCTTGTCATAACAACAACATTTTTAAATAGCCATTGTGTTTTTAAAGAGGTTTTATGTTTGGTGCCCCATCCCTGGATTTGTTCAAGGCCAGGTTCGATTGGGCTTTGAGCAGACTGGTCCATTGAGAGGTGTCCCTGCCCACAGCAGGGGTCAGAACTGGATAATCTTTAAGTGCCTTCCAAGCCAAACCATTCTATGATTCTCTTACAGACACAAGGATAATGCCAACAGCCTTGGGGAAGTGTAGATGTATTTGCCTGAAGGCATCTAGAACGTATAAATATATCTTTTCCTGTTTTCTAATGTAAGACCTGCTCTTGTCCTTTTACAGATTGCTTCTGTCCATGTGGTTTTGGTTGGTTTCAGTCCAAGCCCTCTGCCTGTAGTTGTGTCAACATGATGTTTAACCTGAGCTAAACGGCTGGGAGAGAGCTGGGTTGTGGGTCAAGCTGAGGTCCCTGGTGTTTCTCGCTCTATATCCTTGCCCCTGAAGACTGTCCCTCTCCATCTAGCAAGAACAGAAGAAAGACCTCTGGGTCAGCTCCTGAAGTGCTACTTTTTCTCAGACAGGTGTATTAATACAGAAAAAGGCTCCAGCTTAACACCCGACAGCTCTTGTGACCTGGTGATGGCTTAGATTGTGTTGTCCACACATCAATACCGCAGTTTGCTCTTTGTAGCCCAATTTAGGTGACGCACCAATGTGGCTTCCAGTTGGCTTCTGGGTGTGTGAAGGATGCTTATGCCTTTCTGTAAGGGGACTGCGCCTTTCCCTCTCTTAGGTGAAAGAAAACGGTCTACTTGCCTGTTTTTGCCTTCCCTGGAGAAAAGGATTCCACTCCATTTATAGTGTTTGCCCTTTCCTTTTGAATGCGTAATTTATGTTTTTCACTTCTGTTTCCCCAGTGTTTAATCCTAGCTTTTCTACTAAAATTCCTTGAAATGGCTCTACTTCTCCCTTCAATTCTGTTCCTGGCCTCGAAGTTATTTGCCTGTGTTTACAGGGGGAGTAGATCTGTGTGTAAATGGAGCTTCCTTTGCCATTGTAATCTGATCTTCAAAGGCTTGGACTGCAGTCACTTGGCTGCATTCTTAACATCAAAGATTTCTCTCCACAAGTTGCTGCCAGCAGAGCATTGCAAGGGTCCCATCCTGCTAGTTGCCTTCTGCTCCCAGAGACTCATGTGTAGAACTGAACTTTCCAATTACAGCTGTGTGGTCCTTCCACAGTTATGTTCACGTTCTACCATTTGGTCCTTTCTTCGCTGATGTGTTCACAGAATCACTGAATGTCAGGCTAGAAGGGACTTCAGGAATTGTCTGGTCCAACCTTTTAGGTAATATATACTTTAAATCATAGACTTATAGGGTTGGAAAAGACCTTTGAGATCATCAAGCCCAACTGTACCTGTCCACTACGAACTTGTATCCCTAGGCACTTAATCTACGTGACTGTTAAACCTCTCCGAGGATGGGGACTCCACCACCTCCCTGGGCAGCCTCTGCCAGTGCCCGAGAGCCTTTTCAATGAAGAAGTTTTTCCTAATTTCCAATCTGAACCTCCTCTGGTGCAACTTGAGGCCTTTTCACCTGTGGCTTGAGTGAAGAGACCAGCACCCACTTCACTACAACCTCCTTTCAGGCAGCTGTAGGCAGTGATGAGGTCTCCCTTCAGCCTTCTCTTCTTCAGCCTAAACAACCCCAGGTCCCTCAGCTGTTCCTCATAAGACTTGTTCTCCATACCCTTCCCCAGCTCCGTTCCCCTCTCTGGACGCGCTCCAGTCTCTCACTGTCTTTCTAGTGGATGAGATGGCCCAGCACCCTGTCAAGCTGAGTCTTAAAAGTGTTCAGCGTAGAGGAATCTACCACTTCCCTGAAAGTGTAATCAGTTTAAATTTTGTGTGTGTGTGTTTAGATACGGTGGTTTATATCAACAGAGGGGGTTAGGTAGGTTCCGGCTCAGTGTGGAAGCGAGGTGGTTTAGGGCTTTATGAGGGCAGCCCACAGCGAGTCCTGAGGCTGGGGCACCGCTCCCTCTGCAGCTCTGTGACACCATCCCTGGAGCTGTTCAAGGCCAGGCTGGATGGGCCTTAAGCAGCTTGATCCAGTGGGAGGCGTCCGTGCCCATGGCAGAGGGGTTGGAATTAGATGATCTATCAGGTCCCTTCCAACTCAAACCATTCTAAGATGGAAAGGAACCTCCCGCTACTTCCCTAACTACCGTCCTGATCTGCCAGCAAGAGGTGACGTACTGGGAGTTACTCAGGCTCCCGTCGCTCTGGGTGTTTGCCTAGACCTGTTGAACCCCAGCTGGAGAAACTGGGAGGGGAACGGTGGCATCAAGAGGGGTGCGGGCAGATGCTTTGTGAGCCTTTTTTTCTTGAAGAATCTTATCAGAGGGTACAGCCTTACAGATATATTATAACCCTTAGAGGGTATTATTTGATATAATCATAAGCAGTACTCACTATTTGCCCTGGAAGGTGAGGGTGAAGCCGGGAATCTCTGTTGAAATGCTGAAATATCTGTTGAAATTGCCCTAACAGTGAGAGGGAGGTGTTCTCAAAGTGCCACTTCCCACAGTCAGCTGGCCCTCGTCTTTTCCTGCCAGAACATGAGCACATCGACTTACCCAGGGCTCAAACCACTTCAGCTGTTTAAGAGGAAACCCAGAATTGTATCGCTACGTGGAAAATATAGTGAAGGATTTCTATCTGCTTTCTTCCTTTTCCCGATGAAACAAAAAGCAGATAGAAAAAAGGTGTTTTAAAAAAAAACCCGAACCTCCTGGAGTATCCTGAAGAAGTGGATAATTTAGCATTTACGTTATCGTGGAGTGTGGAGACTCTGCTCTGAGCGAGTTGTATGTTTTACTCAAGCCAGGAATGCCACAGGCAACTGCAAAAATAGAGGGAATTTCATTAAGGGGAGCGTGTGTTAATTGTCCACATCCGACGCTCACACTCGGTGCTGTGTTTCATGTATTTTTGTAGCTGCTGAGAAGCAAAAGCGCCGTGCTGGGGCAGCGTGTGCTGCACGGCTCAGAGCTGGGTAGATGGAAATGGTTAAAAAGGGGTTCTCTGCTAGGGAGGAGGAGGGGAGAGTAAGAGTGCATTCCCAAAAAAGTACATTCCCAAAATAAAAAGCTTACATCATGGACCTCTCCAGCTTTCCCACACTTCTTTCCTAATTATTGTCCTGCAGGACAGCTGATCTATCTCAAACAGGAAGCTGTTTACAGATAACACTTGCAACTGTTTCGTCTGATTTGTTGAACTGTCGAAAAGCAAAAGGCAACCTCTTTTCAAATTAAAAACTGTCAGGCTTCTGTAAACAGCAGCAATGAGGTTCATCTGTGCAGTGTCCCAGCAGGCACAGAGCGTCCCGCAGTTCCCGTTCGCTCAGCAACCGTAAGGTAAGAGTCTCGTATTTTCACTTTTTAGAGGAGAAAAGTCCGGGTGTTCGTTAGGAGGATGCCTCGAAAGTGGAAAGATGTGATTGACGATCCCCAGTTAGCAGGGGAAGGTGAGGAATTTAAGAGCTTGCTTGATTCTATCGGATAACGTGAGACCTTTCTGTTGAGAAGCACCCATGTGCGTTCCATCACTGAATTCCTCGTTAGTGGGGGGGCTGTATTTAAAATGTACAAATGCCCTTCAAAAAGCTTCTTTTCTTCTGAGCGGGAGATGGCCAAACAGTACGTGAACTCCAACTTTTCCTTCAAATGAAGCTCATTGCGGTTCCTGAATGGGTTGCAATTCCTGGTATCGGATAATCAATACCAGTTTAATTTTGAAAGCCTACGTGCTTTTCTTCATCCTTCGAGCTTCATTCCTGAGCGGCTGGCTGTTTTCTGCTTTAAAAAGCGAACTTCTAGTACAACTGCGAGGCAGGGAATGAAAACTGGTATTGCAGAAGTGGAACAGATGACAGGAGATCCAGTGAGGGCTGGAGTTCCACCAGTGGATCATTAGGGAGCAAGCTCAGCGAACACTAAATCAAGTTGGAAGCAGCTGCATACAGGAATCCATAACTGAATTTAAGAATGTTTAAAGACATAAAATCTTGGTGGAAACGAGCTGGAATGTGAGAGTAAGCTTAGTAACAAGAAGTCCACATACCTGCTCTTCAGGTATGAAAAGCAGGTTTCATAAAGGGCCCTTGCAAGCTTCCCTTTGCCCTCTGTGTGGACCCACTTAGGGGCTCTATATATTTGTTTCTAGCAAAATCAAATCAGCGTGGAGAACCAAAATACAGTGTCAGTTGCGGACTGAAACAGAAAAAGCCTCTGGAAATACAACAGCTTTGATCCTTCAGTGTTGAAAGCTTTTTAAAACATGGCAAACGTAAAAACTATGGCCCTACATTTCACTCTTTGGAGCTAAGATCTTTGGTATTTCATCTATATGTGATCATTTGCACGATCACGAATGTTTAAGTTATTATGGTATCATAGACCATAAATAAACAGTGATTTAAAGGTCTCCCTTCTAACAACATTAGGATCTTTTAACCCATGACAACTTGTTAGATGCATCCCTAAGATTTTGTTATGCTACTGATGTAGCATAAATAAGTGATCCAGATGCTGTAGACAAGAACTAATACTTCCAAGCTGAGTATTCCTTTTAAAAATGTTTGGATTGTATTTCACAAAATTCTTAAATGCATCTGTTAAAAGGAAATTATTGTTTTATTTAATATGTGAAAGAGAATATGTAACTTAAATTCATCTTCAATGAAGGGTCAGCAGAGAATTGCACTGTGGAGGCAGCAGAAATCTACTGTAGAATTTATAAATTGTACGTTACGTTAAAGGCTGTATTTTCTACTTTTGAGCGATTTCACACTGTTTCTGAATCTCTTTAGTAATCTTTAGGGCTGTCCAAAAACTCTTGAACCAGAATTCTTTTGAAGTGGGAAGCCTTTTTGGCAAAGGAGCTTTTTAAGGAAAAATGTCAATTTTCTGGGGTAGAGTTTAGTTCTCTTGTCAAACTATTTTGGCTGAAAACCAAAAGAGTTCAGTCAAAGATATTCTCATGGTATCTCCTGGGAAGTGTAGTTTGTGTTTTGCATTGCAAAAGTCTTTGTTAGAAAGCCTTGGAATTTGTTATTTGCACTAGAAGTGCTCCATTTTATATATTTGGAAGTGAAAGGAAGTACAGTTGGATTAGAAAAGCTAGGTAAACTCTTAAGATGGGAGGAAAACAACCTACTAGGAGGCTGAAGCTTTTGGAAGAGGTGGTTTTGAAAATTCAACAAGGTCTCATCTCGCCCATCTAAGCACATCTTCAGAAAAAATTAGTTCTAGGTGATTTGCCTATTCATAGAATCATAGAACAACCAGGTTGGAAGAGACCCACCGGATCATCGAGTCCAACCACATGTAAAACCGGTTCAGAGGATTGTTGTATAAGATCACCTTCCCTGGAGGTGTTTAAGGGACGGGTGGACGAGGTGCTAAGGGGCATGGTTTGGTGTTCGATAGGAATGGTTGGACTCGATGATCCGGTGGGTCTTTTCCAACCTGGTTATTCTATGATTCTATGTCTGTAGGCAAGAAGAGAAGGGAAGTTGGTTTACTTGAGTTCTTCATCCCTGGATCAGTCTCCTGCTTGTTTATTGGTATCCAAGGATCGCTGCTTCCTCAAAAATGTTTCAGAAGATTGTTTAGGAAGCCTGTAGAGTGTCTTCAGATTGGAACAGAGCAGTAAGGCGGACGGTTAGGAGTTTTAGGGTTTATTCTGCTTTCCTTCTACACTAAGTCATAAAACATCTGGTTTGGAAGGGACCTTTAAAGATCCTCTAGTCCAACAATAAAGCATGCGAATGAAATGTTGACATGAATAAACAGTTCCACAGTGCTGCAGGTTAGATACCTGACCCAGAATAGTTGATATTTATATGCTATGTATGGAGTAAACGCTTGAGATTTAAGTGCTAAAGAAAGTGCTTTGCCACAGCCAGCAAGTTGTGCGATGGTCACAGCAGCCATCTGGAAAATGTTTGTGAGGGAGATGCTCCGGGGATTCCCTCTGCTGGAAGTGAGAGTGGATAAATTCACCACCTTTAGTGCCAAGTGCCTACAGGAACTTGAGTTCCACAAGTTGAAGCTTTGATCCTTGAATGGGTGGATGAGGTGCTGAGGGGCATGGTTTAGTGTTTGATAGGAATGGTTGGACTCGATGATCCAGTGGGTCTCTTCCAACCCGGTTATTCTGTGATTCTGTGTGAATGTGCATGCCCAGTTGCCTTTCAGGCATGGAGATTTTGAAAACTGACCCTAAAACCCCGCATTTTCTACAGTTCTCTCTCAAAAACGGACTGCTGCGACTCAGCTGTCATGTAATCACCTACTGGCCATCAGCACCTACCTGAGAAGCTGCAAACAGCTCATTGTGCTGCTTCAACCCCCACCTCCCAACTGCTGGAAAGGTGCTCTTGCCACTAACTGTTAAAGGATTTTCACCAGACAGTGGTTTCACCAGACTTTAGGCTTGCTTTGTTTACAACTCAGAGCTGGGCCATCACCCACAAAATCATCAGATATTTATGTATTTTAACACAGCATTATACAATAGGTATTTACTTTGAAAAGTTCTTGGTGCTTTTCCTTGTGCTTCTAGTTCTTTATTCTGCATTAACTTGAATATCCACAGAAGTCCACCTTGACAATTCATCTCCGCTGTCTTGTTTCAGTTCTCCCTCAGAAGCGATGCTTCAATGGGTCATGTTCCTCCTCTGGTCACAAAAGTCACTTATCTTCTTTCTTGAGACACATCTATTCACCTTTAAGCTTCAAAGAAAAACCTCATGCTGTTCCACTAACTCATACCTATCTCTAGGCTGACCTTTTAATCATCGGTTATCACCAAATCGAATGCCTGTGTTCCAACTCCGACCTTTCCTACACAATCTATTGATTCAGATGGACTGGGGCTGCACATAGAATCACAGAATCACCACGTTGGAAAAGACCCATTGGGTCATCAAGTCCAACCATTCCTATCAAATACTAAACCATGTCCCTCAGCGCCTCGTCCACCCATCCCTTAATTAATGGGACAATTGAACAGGATTCTTGTAGTTGACATAAAGATTCATTTCCAACCTGTTCTATTTATATTCCTAGTATAATATTCTATTTATCATAATCAACTATCAATAATATCAAAGTCCTCCATTTACAAAAATTTACAAAGTCCTCCATTTACAAAAAAACAAAATATTTATATTTTCTCATTTTCCATAACACTAAGTGACACAGTAGTTTGGTATTGGGACCACTGAATGGTCTGCACAGCTCTCAAGAGAGCTTCTGATGTTGATATTGTTAGAAAAGAAAAAAGATCAAGCCTGAGCAGTCCAGGGAACTATTCCTTTGGCATGAGCACTCCCATAAGAAGCTGGTCTGCAAGAGAGAGGCATCTCCCCACCTTGTTTTGGAAGGGAATGACAGTGTTTTCTACTAACTTTCCTGCTTACACTGTGTTTAGAGGAGGCCGAAGGAGTTTGGACACGTTTCCCTGATGGGCATAAATGGGCTTTGTGGGAGGATAGTATCTTGTTACTTTCTTCAGGGAAGATGTTGGCTCTTTCCGATCTGTGCACTAAGAAAAGTTTAGGAACCCAAGTAATTTTTCTGACAAAACCACAGGCACTTCCTTCCTCTTAAGGTGGTTGGATTGGTAGGAGATGGTTTTGAAAGCTTTTTTTTTTTTGGACTTGGGAATAGCTCATGGGTAAAGATTCAGTGGTTGTATTGCCGGTGTTGACTTAGGAAGCTCTCATCTGAATGTTTAGGGGTGAAGAATAAGGGCAAAGGATGGAAAGCAAAAAGCAAACCTGCTTCAATGATGGCTGGTTTTTGAGTGGGGACCTTGAAGAATGAAGACATGCCTGTAGCTGTGATTAGGTTCCCAGTGCCCATCTGTGTGGTCTGCAGCATGTCTTGCTCTGAGTTTATTTTTCTTTTCTCTTAGTACCAAATTGAATCTCTAGGCTGGAAAAGACTTTTGCGATCATCAGGTCCAACTGTACCTGTCCACTACTAAACCATATCCCTAAGCACTTCATCTGCCTATCTTTTAAACACCTCCAGCGATGGGGACTCAATCAAATCCCTGGGTAGCTGTGGCAGTACTTGAGAATGCTTTCAGTGAATAAGTTTTTCCTAATTTCCAATCTGAACCTCCCCTGGCACAACGTGAGGCCATTCCTTCTCATCCTATCACCTGTCACTTGAGAGAAAAGACCAACACCCACCTCTCTACAACCTCCTTCCAGGCAGTTGTAGGCAGTGGTAAGATCCCCCCTCAACCTCCTCTTCTCTCAGATAACATGAGTCGCTCACTGTAGAATAAGCATCAAAATAAGAAGAAATCCTACAGACAGCGTTCTAAGACTTTCAGTTTAATTTGAGTGATTTTTCAGGCTTAGTTTTGGATCCCTTCAAATTCTCCTGTGATGGTGCTGATGATTTTAGCAGATGTTGCATCTTGCTGATAATACAGATGCATTTTTTCATCTTTAGTGTACTCCTTAGAAATAGTCTATGGGCTTCCAAGAGACTGCAGATCAAGGCTTGATTTGGTCTCCACCTGCTCTGAGTCCTCGGGGCAGCGAGCCCATTTCCATGCTGCAAGGGCTGGAAGCAGTGCCAGGCTGGCTGAAGGACACACTGGGCAGAGACTGATGGGTTCATAAATCATTCACCTTCACTAGAGAACACACCAAAATAACTCACATCCATTTTACGGAGCTTCGAGGCTTCAAGTCTTCCCAAACACTGCTTCCTTTAAATGAACCTTCTATGTCAATGGCTGCTGATAACATTGCAGTTAAAGGAAGACAAGAAAGCATGGAAATTTTTCATAGAATCATAGGGTGGTTTGGGTTGGAAGAGACCTTAAAGATCACCCTGTTCCACCCCCCCTGTCAAGGGCAGGGACACCTCCCTTTAGACCAGGCTGCTCAAGGCCCATCCAGCCTGGCCTTGAACACCTCCAAGGACAAGTAAGCCACAACTTTTGTAAGGACTTCATTTATTACAAGTAAAACTTTATGGTTATCATCAGAGAAGAACTTATGAAAGATCATCTAATGCTTGGGAATTAAAACAAAGAGCTTTAAAAAATAATATTTGCCTGAACTAGCAGTATTGGATGGCATGGTAATTAGAGCCAATCAAAATAAAAACATCAGACAGGAATGTAAGGAAGGGCCAGCACAGGAAACAGCAAAGAATGTCTTATTACATAGGAGAAGAATAATGTCTCTCAATCACAGGCTCGTGGAATCCCTAGGCTGGAAAAGACCTTTGAGATCGGGTCCAACCATACCTGCCCACTACTAAATCAGGCCCAAGAGCACCTCATCTACCCATCTTCAAACCCCTCCAGGGATGGGGACTCCACCACCTCCCTGGGCAGCCTCTGCCAGGGCCTGAGAACCCGTCAGTGAAGAAGTTTTTTTCTGATGTCCAATCTGCACCTGCCCTGGGGCAGCTTGAGGCTATTTCTTCTCATCCTGTCACCTGTCACTTGGGCCTGGAAGGAGGCTGTAGTGAGGTAGGTGTTGGTCTCTTCTCCCAAGAGACAGGTAATGGGACAAGAGGCAACAGCCTCAGCAGGATTTATCTCTATTTACTCAAAGCAGTAGCATTAATTTTTCCTCCCGTAAGTGCTGTGTAAGTGGTGAGCAGATACACACTGAGGTTGAAGTGGTCGCTGCTTAGCTGAAGTGCAGCTTCTTAATTTGTGTGCAACTGGTCACGTTTGAGCTGTGAGAAAGATGCATCTGTGGCTCTTGTTAGAGAATTTGCTGGGTGAGATGGAGATGTCAGAAGCTATCACTTAACATAGCTTGTTGTAGTCTTCCCTAGAAATGTGCGTTACTAAAATAAAGAAAACTCTTGGGGTGCTTGATTAGATGGAAGGTCTTTAACAACAAAATACCAAAGGGAGTTGTCATTCTCAAGACTCTTTTGGTAGCAGAAGCTTCTTGGCATATGGATAAGGGAAGTAACACCTTCGCTTTATAAGAATTCAGATGAACACCCTTGTTTGCAAATCATGTTCTACACGTTCTGTTTCTGAATTCCCATTTCTGTTTCAAAACGAGACAAGTCTGTCACAGAATCACAGAATCACCAGGTTGGAAAAGACCCACTGGATCGTCGAGTCCACCCAATGTCGAAAGCATTCAGACATGCAAGCAATCACTTGTTCTCTTTCTCAATAGTTTTAAATCTTTGTAGGCAAGTACATTGTACGTGACAAAGGATTTTGAACATGTGGGTCATGGTGTGAGAACTGCTGTGGGAAATGTTTTACCACTGGAAGATATTCTTTCATCTGGTTTCCTTTTGGCTGATCTTACAAGTAGGATCATGTCTGTTGCCAGTGATATAGACTGATTAGTGAGAACACTTGGACTTCTGAGAACTTCATTAATTTCTCGTTGTCTACAGGAATCCTTCCACATGCTTTTACTCCATCACATCAGATCATACAAGCCTTTTCCTCACTCCGTTTCATTTCTACAACCATCTCTAAACACTATCTGGAAATTTTCTCTTAGTCTGGGGAGCTGCTTTGGTAGATTCCCCTTCCTTTTGTCTTCTTTCACTTATCTGCACTTGGAAAGGTGTTTTAGGGCTCTAGAAGTGAAGGATGTTGAACAGCATTATTGCTATCAAGTTTCCACTTGTCCAGTAAAGATATGTGGCTGTATTTCCTGCGAAGCTCACTTTCTATTCTGATGTTATTAAGTTTTCTCTTGCAGTGAGACTTGGCCGTTTTACTGAAAGTATTATTGGTTGTTGTATCACCAATATAATTTCTTTCCTTCCTTTTCACAGGCTCCTGGGAGCTGATATGAAAGGTTCAGTATAGAATTGCATGTTGAGTGTTACTTGGTCTCTGTAGATCTCTGGTTTGACAATAAAAATAACTTTTTTGTTGAAATTGAATTGTAGAATAGTTTGGGTTGGAAGGGAACCTAAAGATCATCCAGTTCCACCCCTGCCATGGGCAGGGACACCTCCCACTGGATCAGGTGCCCAAGCCCCATCCAACCTGGCCTTGAACCCCTCCAGGGATGGGGCAGCCACAGCTTCCCTGGGCAACCTGGGCCAGGGCCTCATCACTCTCATCATGAAGAAATTCCTCCTTCTGTCTAGTCTAAATCTGCCCCTTTCCAGTTTACAGCCACTGCCCCACGTCATTGTCCAAGGTCAAATGCAGGATTTTGATTACGTACCATGGTATTTTGTTATACTGAGGATATCGTCCTGAGAACTGTGTCGTTGTCATTTGAGGATAACACTCTTGGATCATTTCCATGACTCTTGGTGGCTTGAATGCTATTTCAAAATGCCTCATATCATCGTATCTCCTGTGCTCGGTGTCTTTCCATGGATATTATTTTCCATTGCAGCCTGGTATTTTGCCACATCTTTCCTCCTTCTAAAACGTTCCCATTCTAATTATGTGCTGGTTTGTTTTTTATTTTCTGGTGATTTTTTTTCCCTTTAATTCTTTCATCTACACATCTCTGTTTTCTGTATGCTACTGGCAGGTGGGAAGGCGGTTTTGTAACACACTGAAGGCCACCTCAGCAGCTGCCAAGGGCATTTATTTCCCTCGGTGGCAGCATTTTTAACAGGAACGATGGCCATTTTACCCTCACCGGGAACCAAGGAACTAAGTCAACTGAAAAATAACATTGCAAGAATCATAGAATCATAGAATCATAGAATGGTTTGAATTGGAAGGGTTCGTAAAGCACATCGTTCCAACCCTCCTGCCAGTGGGGTGCCAGGCTCCTGTTAGCCTCCCTGTAGATTAGATTAGCTAATTAGTGATGATGGGAGTCCCATCAGCTAAGTTCATATACCTACAAGGCCAAGCTAGTCATACGGGGCCATGAAGAGGTATCTCCAGAGTAAATTGTCCTGATTTAGGATGAAATGAATGGCCACATGCAGGTGCCTTTCTCTGACTAGGTTACACAGGGAGATGAGGGTGACTTTTTCAGATTGAGCACCTAAACCAGAACAGTTGAATCCCACCCAAGGGTCTGCTTATAACTTCTGTAGTTCAAGACCTGGATCTAAATGAAGTTGCTCTGTTAACAGGCATATCCTAATGCTGGCTGTGCTCCGTCTTGTGGTTCACTTTTTGAGATGTCGTACTTGCAGCACTGGGAAGGACTGGGCAGCAGACAAGTGGCTCTCCTTCATTCTTAGAGCCTCCTTTAAATGTAGCTGTCACATATTTAACGTGTGAGAGCGTGGGAGCAAAATCTCCTCTGTGCTTTTTTCTATTCAGCAAGGAGAAGGATGCTGGGGCAACAGAAAACCTTTCTCTCATCCACTTGCACTCTGGGATGGTTCCATCTCTCCCTCGCCCTTTCTGTGCCATTCTCCCCTGGTCAGGTCTCTTTGATTTTCCAGTTTTGCTTTGTGTTTCTCCCACTAGTAGTCTAGAACCTATGTCTTATCTCCTGTCTTTACTCTTCCTCTAGCCCTGTAAAGTGCTTTGCTTAGGTTTTTGTTTTCCATCTGGGAACACCGGACCTGTCCATGTGTTCATCCACGAGTCAGCTGTGGAACATAAAAAGAGAAAGCAGGGAAGGGGAAACACTCATCTTGCTCCTTTTTGGTCTGGGATCCTACCACGAGGCTTGAGCTGGCTTCTTCCCTGCTTGCCTTCCATCCTTTGATGTGGCATCGCTGAGTGTTGTCTACTAATGTTGTCTACTGTGTCCATCCAATGGGAGCCAATCCAATCTGGAAATCTGGGACCATGAGTTTAACTTCTTTTAATTTCAGGATGTTCCGTAGCTGATACTTCTCAACATTTGGATCGAGAGTTGAGTGTCATTTCTGTTATGCAAAAGGCATGCGCCACTGCTAAAGCATGGGGTGGCTGGATGGAGCCTTGACAGACCTTTCTGCTTCATCTTGCTTGGACATTAGGAAAAATTTCTTCACTGAAAGGGTTCTCAAGCACTGGCAGAGGCTGCCCAGGGAGGTGGTGGAGTCCCCATCCCTGGGAGGGTTTAAAAGACGGTCAGATTAAGTGCTTAGGGATATGATTTAACAGTGGACAGGTATGGTTGGACTTGATGATCTCAAAGGTCTTTTCCAGCTTAGCGATTCTATGATTTTATGATCTCCGAACCTCTGAGAACGTAGCTGGGGAACTGGTACAACCCTACCTAGAGTAAATTTGCCTTCTAAGCCTGTCCCGTGCTCTTAAGAAGACGACTGTCAGGTCCACTTGGTAGCTTCTAGAAGGCAAGAACGTGTTGGAAAGCCTAAGCTCATGGAATGGGCATTAAGCACTTAAATACTGCACAGACACCTCAGATTCTGCAGCCTGTCCTAAGCCTCTCTGGATGTGAAGGGCTGAAAAGTGGTGCCCTAAATCTTCAGAAACAGAATGACGAATGCATATATAAATGGTATGTAATTATACAAGTAAAGAAATATACCTGCATCATTCTCCAAAGAATTCACTGGTTCTTTGGTGGTTTAGTTCCGATGGATAGGAGTGTGGGGACAGCATCAGGTTCCTATGTGGATGCTTTATAGGAGCAAGGCTTAGAATCATAGAATCATTAGGTTGGAAAAGACTTCTGAGACCATCAAGTCCCACCATACCTGCCCATTACTCTTGAGACCTGAGACAATTTAGAACCAGGTTGCAGGAGAACTGACACCTATATTTGAACCCTCTATTTTTTTGGCTATTGGGATGCTTAAGAACGCTGAAAATTTGATCTGTCATACGTCCAGTACGGCCCTGAAGATCATACTCTGTTTCTGTAATTTACAGCCGCAAACAAGTCAATAGCAGGTATCTTCTCATCTAACAGAGACTTCAATTAAAACATCATGGAAGGAAATTTGTTTCATATTTCTAGTTATCTCTGAGCAACATTTTACACAAAGATAAAATTCCACTTGAGTGTTATCTCCTACCATCTAATAAATACACGCAGCTATCGTGAGAAATGTGGCACATGGGTCCCATCACCTTCTAGTTAAAGGTTTTGAAAACATACTTGCCCTCTTCTGGTGCTATTTTTGTCTCGCCCTTGCCGAGACATGATTTGATATTTGCTGATTTTATATTTTCAGCAGAAATGACACTAAGTTAATTCTGATGTGAATTCATTGCCTTCAGCAGAGACGCATCAGAGATTTGTCTCAATTTTTAAAAACATGCTTCTTGGGGAAAAGTGAGGCCGCTGTTCCTACATGTGACAAGGACACTTGCGCTGGACCATCGGAACCAATAGTCCCTCACACCTCACAAACATTGTCTGAGGAAATAGCTTTATCGAGCCAGAATTAAGTGTACTTTGGGGAGTAACTAAGGACTTGCTGTCAGTTGGGCTTTCAGGTAATATTAGCTTCCCATCAGCTTAGACTCACTCTTTTGTCCTCTGCAGCAAACCCCACTGCTTTTTCAGCATCATCAGGACCTGGAATGTGTTATGTCCCTGCGTTATGCTACTCCATGCTCCATAGATTTCATGGAGCCTTCATAGCTGCAGCAGTTATCATCCTCATTTTTGCAGTTCTATGGTATTAACATTTAGGGAGGGTTTTTTTTAACCTTTCAAGCCCATTGCTTTAACCTTTAAATCAACGTGTAGAATTTAACGTAGGAACATAACAATGTTACCAGAATGATCACCCATTGTTTAAGCAGCTTTATCATTGATTCTGCTTTTATATTCCAGCTAAACGGTAAGCTCTTGATTACCCAAGGTAATGCATGCAGGAGCTGGGAGGACAAATGAAACGATGCTTACAGTAAAAGCAAAGATGCATGAAATATCTGTAGGTTAGGGTCGTAGAACCATAGAATGTTTTGAGATGGAAGGGGCCTTAAATATCCTCTACTTCCATCCCCGCCCCCGCCACAGGCAGGGACACCTCCCACTGGATCAGGGGCCCAAGCCTCATCCAACCTGGCCTGGAACCCCTCCAGGGATGGGGCAGCCACAGCTTCCCTGGGCAACCTGGGCCAGGGCATCATCACTCTCATCATGAAGAATTTCCTCCTAATTTCTAGTGTAAATATTCCCCTCTCCAATTTATAGCTATTCCCCCTCATACTGTCACTCCAAGCCTTTGTGAAAAGTCCCTCTCCAGCTTTCTTGTAGCCCCTTTAGGTACTGGAAGGTCACTGTAAGATCTTCTCGGAACCTTCTCTTCTCCAGGCTGAACAACCCCAACTCTCTCGACTTGTCCTCCTATGGGAGGTGCTCCAGCCCTCTGATCATCCTTGTAGCCTCCTCTGGACCCGTTCCAACAGCTCCATCTCCTTCTAATGTTAAGGATTCCAGAACTGGACACAATACTCCAGGTGAGGTCTCACCAGAGTGGAGCAGAGGGGCAGAATCCCCTCCCTCCCTGCTGGCCACGCTGCTTTGGATGCAGCCCAGGACAGGACTGGCCTTCTGGGCTGTGAGTGCACATTGCCGGCTCGTGTCGAGCTTCTCATCAGTGAGCACCCCAAGTCCTTCTCCACAGGGCTGCTCTCAATCTCATCATCCCCCATCCTGTATCAAAGATCAGCAAAGCTGTAATAGAGAAAGAAGAGGTCAGTAACACAGGTTCCATCTACAGTGTGAAAGACATCTTCTCCAAGGAATGATCTGCAGCCCTCAGTCCAAGGGGTGAAAAGTAGCTTGCATGCTGAGTGCTGGAGGTTTCTCCCTTCTGCTTTCTCTGCTTTCCCTCAGAAATGTATCCGTGATGTGCTGGGCCCTGGTGTTGCCCTTGTAGCCCTGAGACTTCATAATTTTTGTTTGGTTGGCATTTTATCTGTTCAAAAATGTAGATCTGAAGTCGTGTGAGGTCTGTGTCACAGCCTGGCGTTTCACTGGCAGGATTTTGTGGGCACATGTCACATCTGTCAGGACGTGGCTCAGGGCGTTTGAGGATGCTCAGTCTGCCAGATAGTTCTAGGAGGCGTCAGCGTGTGGATGACGAGCCCTCGAAAAGTCAGAGGAGTGAGAACTGGTGAAAGCTGTTGACGTGCCGGTAGTGCTGCCTCAGACCTGCTTGGGAAAATCACCTGGCAGAGGTGGCTGGGTCTCTGCAGATTTGTATGTCCTTCTGCACCGGGAACAGACTCTAGTCACAATCCAGATAATACAGCTCACAGCCCTGAGAACAAAATATAGTTTGAAAAATAATACTAAAATAAAACCAGCTCAACGAGGAGTCCCTAGGATTACTCAGAGCACTGCCACCCACCCAGAGCTGTTGGCTGGCTGAGCGCTAGAGCCTGTGAGCATCATTTTCCTTCTGCATTTCTCATCCGTTTGGATTCAAGCAGGCAGATCTCTGTGTTGTTGCTCCTAGGTCCAACGTAATGACACGCAATAAGCCAGCAGCCCTTGTGGAGCTGCTGCTGGCAGATGCAGGGGCTTCACGCATGAGGTGCTTACTGACTGAAGCCAGCTTTCCATCCAGAGCTGCGGGGGAAATCAGGGAAGCTCAAGGAGAGCTCGTGCCAGCTGGCTTGGCTGGTCCTGCAGCAGCTCTGCACGAGCCTGTGGTGCCCTGGGGATTGTCCAGTGACCTCTCAAGGACTTGTCACTTGAAGCCCGGCTTAATAAACCTCTTCTATCTTGCCAACTGAGGCAGATTCCATAAAGCTGACAGGTCTCAAAAGTTGTTTTGGAATTATTGCACTGGTCGAATTGCTGCGTTTCCGTTCCTGATGGGAATAGAGACAATTGGCTATTTTTTTTTTTCTTCAAGAAAAAGCCATGTAAGTGCTGCCTTTTCTTCCTCCTCTCATTTTTTTTCAAATCTTTCAGCTTACGTTGATTTAGTGGCAAGCAAATTAGACTCCTGACCTCTGGTAGACAGTGAGAAAAAAATCATAATTTTACAAGTGATGAACATCTCTAGGTTTCTCTCTAGCATTGGTTTTGCCAACACTGAAGATACTCAAATACCAGGACTAAAAGAGTGTTTGAAAAAATAGGCTGGCACATTTTTCTGAGGACCAGAGGATCATAGAATACCAGGTCAGAAGGGACCTCAAGAATCATAGAATGGTTTGGGTTGAAGGGACTTTAAAGACCATTACATTCCAATGCCCCTGCCATGGGCAGGGACACCTCCCACTGGATCAGGTGCCCAAGCCCCATCCAACCTGGCCTTGAACCCCTCCAGGGATGGGGCAGCCACAGCTTCCCTGGGCAACCTGGGCCAGGGCCTCACCACGTGTGAAGAATTTCTTCTTAATGTCTAATCTAAATCTGTCCCTCTCCAATTTAAAGCCATTCCCCCTAGTCTTACCACTCCATAGCTTTCTTAACAGTCCCTCTCCAGCTTTCCTGTAGCCCCTTCAGGTACTGGAAGGTCACTGTAAGATCTTCTCAGAGCCTTCTCTTCTCCAGGCTGAACAATCCCAACTCTCTCAGCCTGTCCTTGTATGGGAGGTGCATCATCTGGTCCAAATTTTCTTGTCAAAAGCGTGGTCTAGACAAGGTGACCCAGCACCATCTCCAGCTGAATCTTCAGTTCCTAGTGTTGAGGTATCCACCCCTTCCCTGGGGAGATTATTCCAACGGCTAATTGTTCAAATTGTGAAAAATTTTCTTTGTGTCCAATTTACATCTCCCCAGAGGCACCTTGTGCCCGTTACCCCTCATCTTTTCCACATGATTCCTCCAACGAAGGGTCCCCATTTTCTTTTTTATCCACTCTTTAAATACTGGAACATGGTGATAAGGCTTCTCCTGAGCCTTCTTTTCTCAGTGCTGAACAAACCCAGTTCTCCCAGCCTTTCCTCCTATGGCAGCCTTCCCAGTCCTTCGATCATCTTTGTGGCCCTTCGCTGGACCCTCTGTCCACATCTTTTTGTATAATAAAGACCAAAACTGAACACAATATTCTGACAAACACTGAGTACAGCGGGATAATGACTCCTTTTTCTCTGCTGGTGGTGCCCTTATTGATACAACCCAGCATCCCACTGGCTTTCTTTGCAGCACACTGTTTGCTCATATTAAACTTCTTGTCCACCAGGACCCCCAGGTCCCTTTCTTTCCACAGAGCTGCTTCCCAGTCAGGTAGATCCTAGCCTGTATTTTGTTTTGTGAGGTGTAAGACCTTAACTCTTAAATTCTTAAGGTTGCTGGTAGTCCACTCTTCTAGCCTACCTTCCTTGCTTCATTTGACTTTTGATGACCCCTAGGAGGATTTATTCCATAACTTTCCCAGGGACTGAAGGAAGGCTGATGGGCCCATGATTTCCTGGATTATCCTTTAGGCCCTTCTTGTAGACAGATGTGACATTAGCCTTCTTCTGGGATGTCCCATGACTTCTCAAAGACTATGGAGCGTGGTTTCTCTGTGATGTCAGCCAGCTCTCTTAACACTCCTGGGTGGGTATTGTCAGGACCCACCGATTTGTGGGGGTTAAGCTCCTGTAGTGGTTTGCACACCAACTCTTCTTTCCTTGATGGTGTGTGTGTGTTTGCATCAACCTACATTTCTGTTCCCAAAGCCCAATTTCAGTAGGATTTTGTTTTCTACATGCCTTTATGAATTTGGGTCTGAAAGGACTTGAAGGTAGGTCAGAAAAGCAAGGAATTTTCCAGGATGTTGAAACGAGAGGTGCTCCAGTAGCACATACCTGGAGATCAAACTCATTTCAATATATGAAGCAATTCTAGCTGCAGAAGAAAAGCTTTCTTTTTGAAGCAGGAAAAGGTGGAGAAATTGGTACCCAAAGTGGTTTTGGTTGGATTTCTGCTGCTAATGTGTCCCTTTAGTGCAGCTGCAGGCTCTATAAAAGATTTAGTCTGCATCTTCTTCAGAGATTTTCTCTATTAGTGGCTTTTTTCAGATCAAAGGTCTGGGTGTTGTGACCTGACTGACATTAAGAAGCTCTGTTTTCTAGAATGAGTCCATTTTCTCTGTGAGTTGAGCTGTCACGAGGCAGGTTGGGATACATGCTCTCTGTCTCCAAGGCTTGTAAGCCCTGCAGCAGCAGCAGGCAGTGAGGAACGTGATGAAGCTTCATTGGAGATTTTGTTTTCCCCAGAAAATCCTTCACATCTTGCTGCTGAGCGGAGCCACCAAACAGCCCCGACAGTTCTCTGCTGCTCAGTGCCTGTGTCTCCTCTGAGCTGTGTAGGAGTTTGCAAAGGCAGATTAATATTTAATGTACCTGGAGGCTTTGATCTTTCAGTGGTAGTCTAGATACATCTAAAACTTCCCAAAATGCAACCAGAGGAGGTGATGCTGCCTTCTTATTTCCTAATGCAGAGACTGGAGCTCCCTCCTAAATTCAAATTGTTTTTCTGCTTCAGGCTATTTCATTCCCCTTACCAAGGCATTTGTCAAGAATCCTTATCATCAGCCTGCTGGGTGCTCATGCTGAAACTACTTGGTTTCCAAGCTTCTACTTGTACATCTGAACCACTTGGTTTGAAAGCCTCTTTGTCTCGTCTTCTTCTGGATCTTGAAGTGCCCCCACTACAAAGAAAAAGTGGGATGCTCTGCCTTGAATGTCCTGCGGGCTGGTGGCCAGGTGTTTTCCAGAGCTGTGGGTGTGAGCTGCAGGCTAAGGCAGGCAGAACCCTTGCCTTCTCTTTGCTCAGCCCACAGACCATCACCGTGTCTGTCATCCAGGATGACCACTCAAAAGTGGCCACTGCTGAGGGCTGAACACCTACATTCAGGTGTCTGGAAAAGACTCTCAGGCACTGGAACTCTTTTCCAGTCTCCTGCCATGTCCTACTGGCTCGATGAAGTCACAACTACTCACTGCTTTCCCATGTAGGGAGTGTTCCTAACGTGGCACTGCAAAGCCTGTTCTTGCTTTCCAGTTTGCCAGCACTGACTATTCAAGTGCCAAATCTGGCCCTAGAAGCCTTGGAAGGGAAGGTTTGGAGGAACACCTTTCTCCTCAGCCTTTCCTCTTGGTGAGTTTTTGTTGCTCCCCTTTTTGCTTGAATCATAGAATCACCAGGTTGGAAGAGACCCACCAGATCATCGAGTCCAACCATTCCTATCAAACACTAAATCATGTCCCTCAGCACCTCGTCCACCCATCCCTTAAACCCCTCCAGGGAAGGTGTCTCAACCTCCTCCCTGGGCAGCCTCTGCCAGTGCCGAATGACCCTTTCCGTGAAAAATTTTTCCTAATGTTCAACCTAAACCTCCCCTGGTGGAGCTTGAGGCCATTCCCTCCTTGCTGGTTGTGAATCATGGTCTTGGCAAAAAGGGGCAGGACCATCCATAGCGGATACCATCAGCAACTCCAGGTCACAAAGCAGAGCTCGTGGTATCCACCATGGATGGTCCTATCTCTTTTTGCCACAAAAACTGGCAAAGTGACTTAGACACAGTGCCTCATACTCTGGGGTCAGGAATCTCCTTTTGGGGAGGTGTGGCCGCATTCAAGCTTAATGTATGGGAAATAACTCATTTAATAAGCACATGAGGTTCTGAGGACAAAAAGCACCGTCACAGGGATCAGATGTGTCAAAACTATACCGAGATTGTGATCATGTAGTTTATACAACCTTAGAAAATGGCTCTGTGGTGGTTTCTGGCAGCCAGGGCTGGCTCTGTGCGTAGGCAAAGGAAGCAGCAGCCTGGGAAAGCAGAGGACGGCAACACAGCAAATATGTACCTGTTGGTTTCATTTGTCAGAGCCCCGGTGAGGTGGGATGGTTGCTGCTTCTCCATGGCAGTAGAAGCTTTACATCCAAATTCCCATTACTCTTGCCTTTCCCTCCAGCTATTGCTGCTCTCTTGATCCAGCTTTACGATGTGCCTCCTCCTCCAGCTCTCGTTCCTCATACTCGGGGTGGCAAAATTCGATTTTGCCCGCAGTCTTGTAAGCCTTGAGTGATGTTGCTGCGATGGTGACAGAACTTAACGTGGCCTAAATATTTGAGCAGCCTGTGCTGAGGTTTGTACTTCTGTGGGTTTCTGTGCTCCGAGCAATACCTGAGCTAGATATTTTTAAAGCTGACATACATATGAGCTGCAGTCATCTTAGTTGTTGTGGCATAAGCAAAATTTTGAGAGCTGAATGCTCCTGACTGGGGAAAAAAATCCCAACCATAAGCATCTGTATATGATGGAGTATTGTCCCTCCAGAACCTGCACCCTAAGGTCTCATATTTTGTAGATGACATTGCTGCTTAGCAGCCTGACAGGAATATTGTGACAGTGTAAAATGCGTCTCTAGTAAGATTATATTGTGATCTGCTGGACTAAAAGGAAATTGAGACAGAGGTCTTGAAATTAAATGGTTCCATTACAGCTTAGTGGAAACTGTTTTATTTCAGTCCATGCTGTCCTGGGTCTTCTTTCTGGTTAGCAGAGCTTGTGTATAAAGTGTTTCAGGGCTGTTCTGTTCTAGGAGTGTGGTAGGTTGGGAATATGAAAATCCCCCGTTGGTCCCTGTTCCTCTCTTGCTCCATGGGAAGATTGCCCAGCACTGATGATTTTCTGTTTCCAGTGTAGCCCATGACTGTATCAAGTTATCCCTTGACCCAGCAGCTCTTCCCAGCTCCAAGCGCACACCCTACCCTTTTCAGTCATGGTCCTCCTGCTGTACTTTGCTCTCCTTTGGAAGGAAAGCTTGAGGAAGAGATTTGAGTCAAGAAGGGCTCACAGCCCGTGCCCCAAATCTGGATGAGCAGTGGGAACTGGGGTGTGTGTTGTGAAGCCCCCCTGCCCTTCAGTATAGTAGTAGCATCGGGTGGTGTAGGGAGGGTGTTGTGAGGCAACCTCTACCATAACTCATGCCATGCCCTCCTCACATGAAGAAGAAGACAAAATCTGCTCCCCGCTGCTGCAACCTACTCATTTTGTCTCCTAGAGAATGATGGAAGCACCTACTGGACAGATATTTAGAGGGGTAATCTGTTCGTCCAGCTCTAAGCTAATCTACGTAGCCTTGCTGCTAACATATCTATCACATGTAGCAGAGTTGATGGTGGGATTCAAAATTACAGCAATGCTTTACTAGTATCAGCAAAACTGAATTTTGCTGCATGTGGAGAGAAGTTTGCCTTCCTCTTGCCCCATCCCTTATGTTTTGGTACCCACTGCACCAGCTCATTCTTATCCTGAGGCTGCTTTTTCTCCTGTCCCTGATGAAAGGCAGTTTCATATGAAAGATGCCTTCAGGCCATCCTTAAAATAATAGATTTGCCATCCTAGACCCCCAGCTTGCAGACCCATGTACCTGTGCCTAATCCTACTTGCCTTACTTTTGAAGGAAATTAAGGAGCGGAGAGTAATATATCCCAGTCTTTTTGCTCTAGATGTAAGATGCATGTGTCTGCATCATAGCTATAAAAGATGATATACAAGTCCTTTTTCTTGAAACCCTGATACGACTTTCAGCTTGTTTGTGTAGTACAGAGCTGTGGTAAAAGAAGGACTGGGAAAACCTATCAGAAGTACATAAAAAACATTATTGTCAAAGGGTTTTTCTACAGGCCCCCTACATATCGACGTTTGATGGCTCTTGCACTCAAACTCTATTTCTGTACTATGATTTTCTGAGCTCTCTCTTCAGAACCTAATATCAGGCAAGCCATTTCACTTGTGGGCTTAGGCAAGGGTTATGCTTCAGAGGTGAATCTTTTGGCGATTTATTGAGGACTTTGATGTAGCTTCATTGCATGGTATTGTGAAATATTACCTCCCTCCCACCCTCCACGAGTTGCATGATGGCTTTTGTATCAGGCAATTTACTGGGCACAGGTTTCAGTGCTCAGGTAGATGGGAAGTGAAATTTAGGCTTTTAGGTTGGTCTCATCGTCTGCTAAATTGCCTCTTTAGAGCAGTATCCACTCTTTCTAAGTGGCAGCTTAGTGCTAACTTCTTTCAGTGCAAGCCTATGAGTTATGTTTTCTCCCTTCCCCTTTCCCCATCCTTGCCTCCAACAAGAAATTGTGAATGCAGGATTGCCTGTCATTAGCATTGCTTAATCTCCATGACTAAATATCTTCTGAGCTTAATTTTACCCAGTTCGACGTCAAAACAAACTGCTGAATGTGCTGCTGCGTGTTTCATGTGCCCCTGTGGAACACACAACCTGCTCCGGGGACCTGCGCGTGTCCTTCTCCTGCTGTGCAGGTTATGACACACAAAAATACCCTGTATTTGTAGAAGGATGCTGCCTGTGTTCAAGAACTGTTGAAAGTCTTTGGAATTCTTATAACTGTTTATTCATTCTTTTGTTTAGGAGTCAGTGACCTGTAAGTGCTCATTATGAAGAGAGATCTGGTTTTCTTGGTGACTCTAATTAGCCTTGCCCTCCTGTCACTGCTAAAGTCTGGATATCCTCAACATATTGCAGAGGAGTCCTGCTCTGTTCAAATTCTTGTTCCAGGCCTCAAAGGTAATGTGGAAATCTGCTCCATCATTCAAATACTAATCCTTTCTTTCTAACAGGCTCATTTGCACCGCTGACTGTTTCTAACTGAGACAAAGAAGACGCCTTTCGGTTGTCTTCTTATTTGTCTGTTTGCAGCCTCCTTAAAATCAGAGTTTTAAGGTCCCTAAGATGAACCTCGGTCTGTTACAATGAGCACAGATCGGAGAACGCGTGCCAGAGTTTCCCAGACTTGCTTCTGATGAGTAGTGCTTGGTACTCTGACACGCTGCCTGGCTGCTCTCTGTGTTTATGCTCACAAATGGTGCACAGACACAAAGACTTGTAAAATCAGGCCTTACTTTATATCTGGAAAGGTTTCCAATTGCCATTTTGTGAAGTACTAATGAGAACTAGTTTGTGTTTTCTAGCCTGCTGCTTGTCTTCCCTTCTTTTATAAATGTTCAAATGCCCTTTAGAAGAAAAAAAAAAATTTATACTTTTTGACATTTCTATAGTTTCTGTTTACAAAAGCAACATTTTTACAAAACGTGCACCTGAACTATTGCCCAAAAAAGAGGCATAATAAATTCTTGATCTTTCTGTAGCAAAAAACTATTATATCAGACGTGAAATCAACAGCTAGGAGGAATTAACATTTTAAAGAGATAGCATCTAGTATAGTGTGAAATCCTAGCCTGTCTAGTCAGTAACAGAAACCTGTTATGGAAGCTCTGGTATTTGTACTGGAGTGTAACATCTGACAGCTGAGAGAGTTGGGGTTGTTCAGCCTGGAGAAGAAAAGGCTCCAAGGAAACCTAAGAGCGACCTTTCAGTACCTGAAGGGGCTACAAGAAAGCTGGAGGGACAGTTTACAAAGGCTTGTAGGGATAGGACGAGGGAGAATGGGTATAAACTGGAGAGGGGCAGATTTAGACTAGATATAGGGAGGAATTCCTTCACCATGAGAGTGGTGAGGCACTGGAACAGGTTTCCCAGTGAAGGTGTAGCTGCCCCATCCCTGGAGGTGTTCAAGGCCAGGTTGGATGGAAGTCCTTATAAGGAGGGTGCTCCAGCCCTCAGATCATTCTTGTAGCCTCCTCTGGATCTGTTCCAACAGTTCCATCTCCTTCTTCTGTTGAGTATTCCAGAACTGGTCACAATACTCCAGGTGAGGTCTCACAAGAGAGGAACAGAGGGGCAGAATCCCCTCCCTTACCCATTTATTTTAAAATGTATAAACAGAACGACACCCTGGCCCTGACTCAGAAGGCAATCCTGAGCCAGGAAACAAAAACAAGGCCTGAAAACCATCATGTATTAATGATTTCTCTTCTTTTCAAGAATGCAGAAATGAGAGAGATTGATGTACAAATTTGGTGAAGCACAAAATGTCCCAGTTAATGTGAAATCCCTAAAAAGCCGTCAATGCTCCAGCTCCGCTGTCAGAGGGACTGGCTCAGAGAACTGGTAATGAGATTCTGCTGTCCTCCGCTGGCACGGCTCCAACCCATTTCGGTGGCCAAGGATTCCTTTATGCAGAGCATCTATGTGGCTGGGCGCCCGAGTTTCAGCTCCCACACAGTGCGGTTCGTTTGCTGTGGCTTTCAGATCTGCCCCATCTCCCCCCTCTGTGCTGCTGGAAACATCTCCAGTGATGGAAGAACACAGACCCCGCTCCGCTGCTGGGCATGAGCCAGTTGGAATTTGAGAAAAACAGGAATAATTGGAAGAAATGAGGGAGACCACAGGATGCGTGAAAGGGAAAAAAAATTGTAGGAGAGGTGGTGCAGAAAGTGGATCCCAAATGAGGTGGTGAAAGAGAAAGACGCCAAGGAAAAGCACCCAAAAGCAGAGGAGCATGATGGTGAAATGTTAGAAGAACAGGAAGAGCTAAAGGGAAAAGAGAAAAGAAGGGCACAAAGAATGAGACTGAGAGGAGAGACTGGAAACTAAAAATAAAAGAAAAGAAATAAGAAAATGACACAAAGCCAATTAGGACCCCACAGAATAAAAAGGGGTATTGGAAGTGGAGTGAGATGAGAATGCAGGTGGAAATGAAAGATGAAGAAAGCCAGTGATGACACTAAGAATAGAAAAAGGCACAAATGAGTTTAAGGTCACCAGCTTAGGTCTTAGGGACTGATTTTTTTTTTTTCTTTCATAACCTCAGGAGAATAAAGGCATAAGATGAAATGCAGAAGGGAAAAATAACATGACTCTGAGAATCTAGACAGCAGTGATCCGTATTTTAGAAAACCAACAATATTAATAGTGGGAAAACTGTATTGTGTGTGAAGAAGGGCTAGATGATGAAACCTCTCTGCATTGCTAACTCATGTTCTTCCTAAAGTCCTGTTCCTCTTGATAGGCCTATGAGATTGAATTTACTACTATTGAGGGGAAAAAATAACATGTAACAGTCTTTCAAAGCTTGAATTCTTGGTTTGCTGCTTTGCTTTGTCTCCCTTCTAGAATCCAAAGCAGTAATTGTCTTAATAGTCTCAGCAGCATACCATACCTAAAAAAGTTGATGCTACGTGAATAAAATAAACCCAATCTTTTTACACCCACACTTGTTGTGTCTACTCACACAGGGAATATGAGTAATGGAAGAAAGTTATCGACAGCCAAAGAATGCTTAATAGAATCATAGAATAGTTTGGGTTGGAAGGGACCTCAAAGCCCATCCAGTTCCACCCCCCCTGCCATGGGCAGGGACACCTCCCACTGGATCAGGTGCCCAAGGCCCATCCAACCTGGCCTTGAACCCCTCCAGGGATGGGGCAGCCACAGCTTCTCTGGGAAACCTGGGCCAGGGCCTCAGCACTATCATGGTAAAGAAATTCCTCCTTCTGTCTAGTCTAAATCTACCCCTCTCCAGTTTATACCTATTGCCCCTTGTCCTATCAGAAGCCTTTTTAAACAGTCCTTCTCCAGCTTTCTTATAGCCCCTTCATGTACTGGAAACTGCTCTAAGGTCTCCTCGGAGCCTTCTCTTCTCAAGTCTGAACAACTCCAACTCTCTCAGCCTGTCCTCGTATGGGAGATTCTCCAGCCCTCTTTGTAGTCTCCACTAGACCCGTTCCAACAGCTCCATCTCCTTCTTATGCTGAGGACTCCAGAACTGGACACAATACTCCAGATGAAGTCTTACCAGAGAGGAACAGAGGGGCAGAATCCCCTCTTTAACCCTGCTGGCCAAGCTGCTTTTGATGCAGCCCAGCACAGTGTTGGCCTTCTGGGCTGTGAGCTCACGTTGCTGGCTCACGTTGAGCTTCTCATCGATAAGTTGGTATAGTTATTATTTGCTTTGCTATTTCATTGCAATAGATGGCACAGCTCAAGGTAGGTAGGATGCAAACATAATCCCAAAGAATTCACAAAAGGATTGACAGCAGTATTAAGATATGTTATTTGAATGCTCAAGATCTCTCTCGGACATGACAGGGCAAGAAACTTAGAGCAGTGTCAGTGCTGTGTCTGGTACCTGTGACCCTGCTGCAGCTCGATTTGATACTCAGGATAAATATCTCTTGGGTTGTGGGCTGTCACAGCACTGTGGGGCACGGCTGAACACCTCTTACCCCATCTCAGCTGCGTGACCAGGAGCTGCGTTGTGATGAGGGAGAGGGTGCTCCCTCCTGCAGTAGGGCTGGAGTAAAGAAGAGCCACCCAGGATGGAAAGGAGACTGAGTACGAGGGGCTGTGGCTGCTGGAGCAGGAGCACTTGGACCATGCTGCACTGGCCTCTTCTCCCAAGTGACAGGGGACAGAACAAGAGGGAATGGCCTCGAGCTCTGCCAGGGGAGGTTCAGGCTGGATATTAGGAAAAAAAATTTCACAGAAAGGGTCATTAGGCACAGGCAGAGGCTGCCCAGGGAGGGGGTTGAGTCACCTTCCCTGGAGGGGTTTAAGGGATGGGTGGATGAGGTGCTGAGGGACATGGTTTAGTGTTTGATAGGAATGTTGGACTCGATGATCCAGTGAGTCTCTTCCAAACTGGTGATTCTATGATTCTATGATTCTATGATCCCAACCTCCTGCTCTGAAAGGACCAGATGTGACATGCTGTACAAGGACTGGATGCCAGAAGTTGGATGAAGAGATGCCTTCCTTTAAATTAATTTTTTTTTCCTTAATTCAGGAATTGAAAGTTAATAGCTAGTGTTAATTGGCTATAAATTAAATTGATTATATTCCTGGACAGGAAACAGTTTTGTTGCCCATGACACCTGCACAGACTTTGCTTCCTCAGCTTGCGCAGTGCTCAGGGTGCATCCAACAAAACCAGGGACTTGGACACAGCCAAGCTGACTTGGATCACTTGTTGGTCCTTCTTGGGCAAGGTTCTGCTGTTTAAAACAGCAGAGAGCAACAAAAATAGTCCGTAGCTGGGCCTGTACAGGCGTAACCTCCTCCCAGAGAAAGTTTCTGAAGCGCCTGCGCTGAGGAGTGCAGTGTCATCTTATTATCAGAATAAATGCAGGTGAGTGTAATGGCCTGAAGCAAGAGTGATCTATTTTATTGATCCCTAATGCACTGCTTTCACTCTGAAGAACACGTAAAGCAATCAGCTGTAATAGCCTGCGCTCAGCCTCCAGAGAGCAGGGAAAAGTCATTGTCAGGATTTATCTTTGGGAAGCGAAGAACTCATAACCAGCCTTAAGGGGGAAAGGCAATCGCACAAAGCCTATTGGTTACCCGATAATAAAAAAAGTGACATTCCCAAATGCGCCAAATAATAGCCTGTTTCATACTAACAATATTACTCGCTGGGGATTATGCGAAGTTTGTCCTCATTAAGGTCAGAGAATGGCCTATTTTTGCATGTTTGAAGGCAGGGAAGATGGGCTGGAGCCTGCTGGCAGCCTGAAGAAGGAAAATAGAAGAGATGGAGTTCAGCTCACAGCCACCTACATCTGCAATAAGAAGAGGGAGAGCTGGAGGATGCATATTTGCAATGTGTCGTGTTTCAGCATGTTTTTGCGCGGCATCGCTGTGGACCCTCTCTGAAGCACAACTGCCAGAGAGCAGAGCTTGATCGATACCAGAGAGCAAAGCTCGAGTGGTACATGATAACCAAGGCTACATCTTGAATCCTTTGTTTAGTTTTGGGCCCCTCATCTACAAGGATGACTTTGAGGTGCTGAAGCCCATCCAGAGAAGAGCAACAAAGATGGGGAAGGGGCTGGAGAGCAAGACTTGTGAGGAGCAGTTGAGGGAACTGGGGTTGTTTAACCTGGAGAAGAGGAGGCTGAGGGGAGACCTCATCACTGCCTAAAATTGCCTGAAAGGAGGTTGTAGAGAGGTGGGTGTTGGTCTTGTCACCCAAGGTATAGGTGATAAGATGAGAGGGAATGGCTTCCAGCTGCCCCAGGGCAGGTTCACATTGGACATCAAGAAAAGTTTCTTCACCAAAAGGATTCTCAAGCACTGGCAGAGGGAGGTGGTGAAATCCCCAGCTCTGGAGGGGTTTAAAAGACAGGTAGATGAAGTACTTAGGGATATGACCTAGTAGCGTGCAGGTAGGATTGAGCCTGATGATCTCAAAGGTCTTTTCCAATCTTGTGACTCTATGAGCCTATGAACTGCTGACTTTCTTACTGTGGTGCTCCCTTCAGCTTCCTGGAGAGCTGCTAATGCTCACTCTCTCTTGTAGAAATACAGCATTGAGCCTTCAGGTGAGTTTTGCTGGCTCTGTCTTTTTCTTTTCTGTAGAAACCTTCACATACCTTTTTTTTTTTGTAAAGATGGCTATGTAAATCATTCCATACACAGTTTGTTTAACAGATTTTAGGTTTATGTCAATGGCAAACTGTAACAGGAGGGGGAGAAACAAAGTAAACATCCTCAAATTGCCAATAAAAAGGAACGAGGGGCAAACATTTACAGAAACTGGTGTTCAAATACGCTGAATATCATAATGCACCATGAGTCACACGCATGTAAGTACAAGGCACAGTGGTTTGTTCCACAGAGATTGAAAGGCACAGTATGTAACTGAGATGATGGATTAGGAGATACTAAAAATGATCATTTAAATGAGGGATGTAGCAATGCCTTCCTGTAGGCCTGATCCCTCCTTACTCTGTAAATGGCATAAACTTTTTATTTCCTTTTTTTTTATGATTTGATATTATTGTTAAGCCATATTCACTTGAGACTTAAGTGTGTCCGTAGCAGATACTCAGGAAGTGTAAAGTGAACACAGAAACAGAAGTTTATGTGCTATGTTGGAGCCTAATTCTGAAGCTTCTACTTGAGCTTCTCGCTGGTACGAATGACAGGACACGTGGGAATGGTTCAAAGCTGCATCAGGGGAGGTTCAGATTTGACATTAGGAAGCATTTCTTTACTGAGAGGATGATCAAGCACCAGAACAGGCTTCCTAGAGAGGTGGTCAGTGCCTGTCGGTGTTTAAGGAACATTAAGTTGGACACCTAACCACATGCTTTAACTTGAGCAGCCCTGAAGTGGTCAGGCAGTTGGACTGGATGATTGTTGCAAGTCACTTCCAAATGAAACAGTTTATTCTGTTCTAAGTGAATTGCATTGTTGGGCTTTTGGGAGGTTGATAAGTAACTTCCATAGAACTAGACCCATTGCATGAGAATTCAGTAATATATTGACTTTGGTTTTGTCAGTGTCTGTGCCAGTTGTGGGAAACTGTTCTTCAAACGTCAAGTAAAGCCATTAAATTGGATCCCATCTGCTTTTATTTTCCCTCCCTCTTTTTATAGTAGCTTTTTATTTTCAGTATGGAGAATGGCAGTCTTGTCACTGCCTTCAACAGAAAATAGTCTCGGTTTAATATGATTCTTATTTTTGTTTCTTCTTATATCAACAGGGGAGGCTGGAGAAAAGGGGGAGAAAGGTGCTCCGGGTCGTCCTGGCAGAGTTGGACCTCCAGGAGAAAAAGGTAACTTTGTTAAAGAAGATGTTTTGAAAGTCATTCCTGAACAAATGCTGCTTTATTCTTTTTTTTTTTTTTTTTGTATGAGATTATGCTGATGGTGAGGATCCTCTCTCTTTTCCTGGGTGATTAAATCATCCTTGGGTATTTTTGGGTACCATTGTTTAACCCTGATAGGCAACTGGGCCCCACCCAGCTGCTCCATCACCTCAGTGGGATGGGACAGAGAATCAGAAGGGTGGAAGTGAGGAAACTTGTAGGTTGAGACAAAGACAGTTTAACAGGAAAAGCAAAAGCTGCGTGTGCAGCCACTGCAAAATAAGGAATTCATTCAGTACTCCCCATCGGCTTTGATGCTGTGCTAGCGCTGCTCAGCAATAACCGAAACATCCCTGCGTTGTCAACACTGTTCTGTTCTCAAACCCAAACAGTAACACTTTGCCAGCTACTGTGAAGAAAATGAACTCTTTCCTAGCCCAGATCAGTACAAACACATGCACTCATTTGTAGACTAGCTTTGCTTTCTAGTCAAAAAGTTTTATTTTAGGGAAAAAAATAATTGTGATGTTTTAGAAAGATCTTGGTGAAGAAAGACATAATGTCTCCATCATAATTTGCCTCCTGCAAATTAAAACCTCAGAATCACAGAATAACAAGGTTGGAAGAGACCCACTAGATCGTCGAGTCCAACCATTCCCACCAATCCCTAAACCCTGCCCCTAAGTACCTCATCCACCCTCACCTTAAACACCCCCAGGGACGGCGACTCAGCCACCTCCCTGGGCAGACCGTTCCAATGCCTAACCACCCTCTCCGTGAAGAATTGTTTCCTCATCTCAAGCCCAAATCTCCCCTGGCAGAGAGGTGAGGCCACCTCATATCAGATAAGACAGAAAAAGTTATAAGGCTCAATTTCCTTGTTTTCTCCTTTTTGTTAATGTGAACGCTCACAATACCTTAATCAAAACCACGGAAGGACGGCAGTAAGACAGAATACATGGAGATGATCATGAATGATTCCACATTTCTTATATTACAGTTCAGTAATTCTTGTGGAAATATGGTGGTGACGCTGTTTGCATTGTAGTTCAGAAATATTTGGAACTCTTGAGAGGAATGGTGTTTATTAGTGTTTTTATACAGCTGAAATGTAGCATTTCTGTCTCACAGGTAATTCTGCCTTTTCACATTTGGTTTTCTCCTGAAGCATGGAGGAAATCTGGCCTTCATAAGTTTTCCAGGAGATGCACGTGACAGGCCTTTCACGTGATCGTGAAAGACCTTTTCCTTAGGGCCAACTGATATTTTTTTTTTGTTGTAAGTGGTGATCCTCAACTTTTCTCTTTTGCTGCATGTCTCTCAGAAAAGAAGGCTACATCTTCTCTACAAACCACTTTTAGATAATGGAAGATTGCACTTAGGTCTCCTTTTACCTTTCTCTACTCCAAGCTAAACAAAACCATCTTCCTCAGTTGGACTCCAGTTTGCTTGTCTTGTACAAGGGCATGAAAATGTCTGGGTCCTTTCATTCGAAGGAGTGTTTTTTAGCCAACACATTACAGATGAGGAGCTTAGCATCGAGCTGAACTCACGATGTTTCTGTCAACATGCTCCTGCAGCTCGCTGAGCTCCTCCTGACTGGCAGCTCTGCCCTCCAGTGCACCAACCACTCCTACCAGCATGGGGTTTCTTGCAGACTTGCAAAGGATCCTTCCACTTCTTCTCTAGCACTGATGAAGGACTGGTTCCTGTGGGATGGCACTCGTTATCAGCTGCTGATTAGATTTTGGCAGCCTTGCAACCCCAAGGAGGAGGCTGAGGGGAGATGTTATTACTCTCTACAATTACCTGAAGGGAGGTTGTGGAGAGGAGGGTGCTGGCCTCTTCTGCCAAGTGACAGGGGACAGGACGAGAGGGAATGGCCTCAAGCTCCGCCAGGGGAGGTTCAGGCTTGAGATAAAGAACAAGTTCTTCAAAGAAACGGTCATTAGGCATTGGAACGGTCTGCCCAGGGAGGTGGTTGACTCGCCTTCCCTGGAGGTGTTTAAGGTGAGGGTGGATGAGGTGCTTAGGGGCATGATTTAGAGATTGGTGGGAATGGTTGGACTCGACGATCCGGTGTGTCTCTTCCAACCTGGTTATTCTATGATTCTATGATCAGCTAGCCCTCTCAGTGCTCTTAGAATCATAGAATCACCAGATTAGAAAAGACCCATCAGTTCATCGAGTCCAACCGTTCCTATCAAATACTAAACCATGTCCCTCAACGCCTCATCCACCTGTCCCTCTTGAATGCCGTTGAGTGCCATTGACCTGTGTACAACCAGGTGAAGTAGCCCCTAACTCGATTCCCCTCCACCACGAGTAGCATGTTCTCCACAGATCTTCGCTACCACACATGAAGAACTGGGAGACCATAGAGAAGATCTTGCCAGTAAAGACCAAGACAAAGAAAGCACTAAGTACTTTAGCCACTCCAGTGTCCTTCATTACTAGGTCATCTTCCTCCTTAGGAGAGTTCCCCTGTTATCCGTGGTTTGTTTTCTACTGCTGCCTTACCTGTACTGCTTTTCTGGCCCTGTAACCTTGATCATATCCTCTTCAGACTCCTCCATACAGGTATGGAGGCAGCTCCTCCATCTTCTTCATGTTTCTGGTGTCCTTGTCCAGTCTCCCATGCCCTTCTTGAGAGAGAGAGGCCAGAACCGCACCCATGTCAGGTGCGTGTCTGGCTTTTACACAGAGCAAAATCAACTGCAAAAATGAGGTTTCCCTTTAGTCCTTGGTATCTTGTCTGACAATAGACAGCATTTTGTGGGCTTCGGGGCTGCTGCTAATGATTTCAGAGCAGTTCTTAAGTTTTAAGTAACAGCTCTTTGTTTTGTCATCATGTAAATATGGATTAAATTATCTATCCCTAATGTCCCTAGGCAATACATTTATTTACACGGAAGCCCATCTGCTGTCTTTTTGTCCACGCAGTTTAGCACGAATTTTCTCAAAATGCCACTGAGTTCAGGTGGAACTGAAAGGCGCTTCTGAACCAGATACCCACTTTGTGAATCCACACCTGTCAGTGTCAGGACTTCTATATGGAATCCTGCCTAAAGCACTCCTTAGCGAGCAATAAATTCATGTAAAAATTGACTCAGAAATTTAAAGGGTTGATTGATTACATATTAATGAGCAATCAGTAATACTAAAATATAATTTAAAATATTATTACCTCTCTTTAGAATTTGATTATACAAATGACTGAGCACATTGGCTCCAATCCAGTTAAATTAATGAATCTCCTCTCACATTTAAGAGGTTCTGCCTGTACTAGTAAACTAAATGCCTGGGACCGTTCCCTGGCAGTGGAAACCAGGTGGCCAAGAATGGTACCCTCCATAATATTAAATTGTCTTACTCTTCAAACCAGGATAATCACTCGCAAGCTGTTACCTCCTAAAATCTACCCTAGTATTGTATTGGAAAGCATTCACTGGCACAAGGTGAAACAGTGCCAGGCACTGTGCCTGCCCAGCAAAGGCACAGAGAGTCAGTTGAGTTCCACGCCCCAGAATGAGCGAATCTCATGAGGTTCAACAAGGCCAAGTGCAAAGTCCTACACCTGGGTCGGAGCAATCGCAGCTTCAATACAGGTTGGGGGATGATGTGATTGAGAGCCCTGAGGACAAGGATTTGGGATGCTGATTAATGAGAAGCTCAACATGAGCCGATAGCATATTCTCACAGCCTACAAGGCCAAATGTGTCCTGGGCTGCATCCAGAGCAGTGTGGCCAGCAGGGCGAGGGAGGGGATGCTGCCCCTCTGTTCCTCTCTTGTGGGACCTCATCTGGAGTATTGTGTCTGGTTCTGGAACCCTCAACATAAGAAAGAGATGGCAGTGCTGGAACGGGTCCAGAGGAGGCTACAAATATGACCCAAGGGCTGGAGCACCTCCCATATGAGGACAGGCTGAGAGAGTTGAGGTTGTTCAGCCTTTAGAAGAGGAGGCTCCAAGGAGACCTTATACGACCTTCCAGTACCTGATAGGGGCTACAGTAAAGCTGAGAAGGGACTTTTTTACAAATGCTTGTAGGGATAGGGTGAGGGGCAATGGCTATAAACTGGAGAGGGGCAGATTTAAACTAGAGATAAGGAGGAATTTCTTCACTATAAGAGTGATGAAGCCCTGCCGCAGGTTGCCCAGGGAAGTTGTGACTGCCCTGGAGGTGCCTGAGGCCAGGTTGGATGGAGTCTTTAGCGGACTTATCCAGTGCATTTGGAATTAGATGATACGTGCTGCTTGAGGGAATATTCACAGCATTGTGTTGTTGTTGAAATTAGTGCACATGGAATTTTTGGCTTCATAGATGGGATCACAACCTAGTCAAATAATCAAGTTCACTCTCAACGTTGGAATGCATAGTGCAACAATCAGGGCAAGTGAGGAAAGTTACACTTAATAACTTCACAACTGAAAACCTGCAGTGCCGTACTCTCTACTTTTCTCTGAATCAGCCATTTCACTTGATCCAGCAGCCTATGCTTTACATAAGGCCAACACAGTTTTAAATACTGCTGACATGCTCTGCATCATAATTGACCTGTAAAATTAATTAAAAGCAATGAGGAAGATAAGTGGAATTTAACCTTAATCTGTGCCCAAAGACATCAGGATGTCTTACGTTACCCTGAAACAGGCCACTCAGAACCAATTTTATTTTTGGTAAGCATCAGAAGGTTTTACTATTTAAAATCATAAAATCATAGAACGGTTTGAGTTGGAAGGGACCTTAAAAGTCATCTATTTCCCACTCCTTGCCATGGGCAGAGACACCTCCCACTGGATCAGGTGCCCAAGGCCCATCCAACCTGGCCTTGAACCCCTCCAGGGATGGGGCAGCCACAGCTTCTCTGGGCAACCTGGGCCAGGGCCTCACCACCTTCATTGTGAAGAATTTACTCCTTACATCTAGTCTAAATCTGCCCCTCTCAAATTTAAAGCCATTCCCCCTTGTCCTGTCACTCCAAGCCCTTTTACAAAGTGCCTCCCCAGCTTTCTTGTAGCCCCTTCAGGTACTGGAAGGTCGCTCTCAGGTCTCCTTGGAGCCTTCTCTTCTCCAGGCTGAACAACCCCAACTCTCTCAGCCTGTGCTCGTATGGGAGGTGCTCCAACCCTCAGATCACCCTTGTAGCCTTCTCTGGACCTGTTCCAACAGCTCCATCTCCTCTCAGCCTCTTTTCTCCAGGCTAAACACCCCCAGCTCTCTCAGCCGTTCCTCATAAGGCCTGTTCTCCAGCCCCTTTCCCAGCTTTGTCGCTCTTCTCTGGACTCGCTCCAGGACCTCAACATCCTTCTTATTGCTGCCAGAGATGGTACTCAAGACAAGAGGCTCTTGATCTGGTTTGGTACACTTCTACTTTCATCATTAGGTTGGTGTCCATGATGTCCACTATGTCAAACCATGAAAATTTCTATCATCTAATTTATCTTCAAACCCTTATGTTTGGGAAGAGCGGTTCTCTTCTTCTATTTGACAGAATTCAATTTGTCTGTGAGAAAGGAAATCTGTATTTCTGCTTGATTTGTCCTACTGACACATTTCTCTTTTATTTAAGTGGGTTTTTTTACCTTCTGTTCCAGTTAATCCTTTCTGGAGATTCTCCACACTATATGAAGACCCCCATTTATAGTGTAGTGCAGAGCCAAAGCCCTTATTTTCCCTCTGGTTCTCCAGCCCACTATTGATCTCTGGTATTTTATTTCTTCTCTTCTTTGTGGGCCTCAGAAGTCTACCAAGAAGATAATTTAGAGTTTCCTCTCTTCAGTTCCTTCCAAAATCCTTGAAGTCTTCTAATTGGTTTCAGTGCATATCACCTTCATCTGAGAGATGACAGATTACTTGCTTCATATTCTCCATTCAAACTTTCAGTTAAATTTCCTACTTCTGGTCTATGGAGATTTAAGTTCTTTCATTGTCCTTATTTCTTTCCAGCTCTCACTTCCTGATTTCGTTACGATTTTTCAGGCTGTGTTGTTCACAATAGGGCCACTAAAAAGGGTTTTACACAAGGTATTAAAACTTTTGAAGCCCTCAAGACAGATGGGTCTCTTGTGGAACCCTGTGATGTATTCTGCAGAAGAAGCAGAATAAGCAAGCCCCTAAAGAAGAAGGAGGGGTTAGTCTCAGTAAGGGAAAAACAAATCCAAACAGTTCTTTTAATGAGCACAGGAGACTTAATGTATTGTTTGAGATAACACATTTCTGAGGAGATCACATAGATTTACTGGCTGTTACTGAGAAGTAGTTCATTTTCCGGGCAGCATTTATGAGAAAGGAAGTTAAGTAATTTTGAATATTATATTTTATTTATGCATTATATCTGTATGTTTATTTAATTTCAGGTGTAGCATCCTCCAAAGAGTTATTATACATCAGAAAGCATTCCAATGTATGACAATCCGTTGGAGTAATCCCAATTCATAAATATCCACAACAAGAAAGGTCACTTTCAGAGCAATTTGATAAACTCATTACAAGCTGGTACTTAGAGATTTTCAAGGAAATACTCTTCCAGTATGCTATGTGTATTGTATAAATATACAATGGTGGCATCAGTACCTTTATAAGCTGCACAGCCCAGTGAATTGTGTCTTTAAGCTATGAATCTGCTCTGAAATTGAAGTTATATTCCATAAGGTAGGTCTTTGGCTGGCTAAGTGGATTACTTTCATTCTTCCAGTAGGAGTGTTTAGCATAAGAGAAAAGTATTTTTGGTTTCTGGTAAAATTTCCTGATTGAGTCCACCTCCAGTAGTGACCAAATCTGATGCTCGTTGGAAACAAAGAAAAATAATTGATTGCAGGACTTGCTAGTAATTAATTAGACCAACAAACCACACACGTTTGATTTATCTCGGTTCAGAAGAAATTATTTCTTCCTGACTCATGCCATCAAAAGACAGATAGTTGAGACTTCACAGAGTAATACAGAGGATGGCTCTTTGCCCAGCGGCGGTCAGCTTACGTTCTGAAACTTGTCATTGATTGCACTTTTCAGTTATAGGTAATGATGAAATCAGTCATAAAATTATCCAGCTTTTAAAAATATAGAGAGGAAATGCATGACTGCCTGCCCAGCTGCAGTAACAACAGAAGACGACAGACCTTCAGTTGTTGTAGATCCACAACTGGGGCTGAGTTGCGGCAGTTTTCACAGGGTCAGTTACTGGATCCCTATGGTAGATTTTTCCTCCCAACATGCTTCATGGATTCCTTGTTCTTGTATAGCAGAGCAGTGCATAGGAGGTGGTACTTTGAGCAAAGAAGCAATCTTGACTGGGACATTCATGGAAAAAAAATGAATCAGTATTTCCTAAAGTAGGCTCTCTCTTGGATTTAAGCAGGGTGGGAGCCTCAGGAAGGCATTTGGCTTCTCAGGCCCATAGTCCCTCCATACCTGCTTTCCATCAGTATGTGATACGGTAGGAAATCTATCTCATACAACATAGCTGTGCAGCTGGGCTGCCTCCAGACCACGTTTCTCCTTAAAATCACAATACAAAGAACCCTAAATCTGATGGCAGAGCATTAATTTCCTCAGACATTGCACCTAGGAAACAGCATCAGCCGTGTACATCGAGATGCAGTATGATTTCCCGAGGCTCCTGGGGCCGTAGGGGCTGCAGCATCAGGCGATCTGCCACATTCTCTACACAGTGAGAGTAACAAAATGCCAGGTCTCATTTCATAAGATTCAGAATGCCTCCCTAAAACAAATCAGGGGATCCTCTCTAAACCAATGACAGAAGCAAAGTATCATTTTAAATCTCTATAAAGAGCTAATTGCAGCTAAGGAGCTCAAAGAGTTCAGTGATTATAAATGGCATAATTTAAGCTAAACCTTTCAGTTATGAGCAAGACTGTAGGTGACTAGTGCTTATGAATGTCTGTCAACTGCTGAGCCTTTAAACTTATAGGTGAATATTGTAGATATTGGGGTTGAATAAGGCTTTACTATCACAGGGTAAAGTTCTTCTCTTAAATTCACACCACGAAGTTAATTATTTTTCGTAAGGTTTGTGAAATGCCATCCAGAAAAGCTGTATGACATAACAGGCATGTTTCATCTGTTTTGTTATTTGAGCTCTGGAGGACCTCAGATCTTTTACATCAATACTTGGACTGTGGCACACATTTTATTACTAACGGTGTTTCAGCTTGGCTTCTGAAGACAGTGATGGCAAAGAAACTGCGTGCTCCAGCACAAATTCTGTTTCCCCTGAAGCCATTCTAATACTTTATATCGCTCAGGAAAGTACAACTTAGAGAAAAGAGGTCAGTCAGACCAAGCGCATAGAGCTGTCTTATATTAAATTTCTGAGTATGCTTCGTGGACAGACAGAGATAGGTGACAGTTGCTGGTTCACGCAGATTGGTTGACAATTTCAGTTGGTGCATAGAACAACTCTCTGTGGCCAACTCTTTGTGGCCAGCGCTCCACAACCAGCTCTCCACAGGACAAATGTACACGACCTACTCTCTGCGGGGTGAATCTATGCAGGGTGCTGCAAATCCTGGCCCTAACCCTAAGCCTCGCCACGTAGAGTTGTCCCTGTGAAGTGTTGGCCACGTAGACTTGTCCCACAGAGAGTTGTCCTGTGGAGAGTTATATGCTATGGAGACTTGGCTGTGGAGAAGTGCCCCGTTCTGTTTCAATTGACCTTAAGATGCGGATAGTTGATTTTTATTTGTAGAAACAAAATGAGAATGATTTTTTTTTTAGCAGCTTCTTTGCTACAACTGAGCTTTGAAGTGTTCTGTAGAACTGTCTTTAAAATTAGTAACATTCAACATTGCTGGTTTGAATCAGACTTTATGTGAACAAGTGCATGTGTCTGTGTAAGATATCCATTAATTCTCATTTTTGATTAATATAATCTTCAAATGCAAGAGCAAAGACTGAGGATGTGACTGTCTCCACGGTGTTTATATTGTATAAATAAGCCATTAAGCCCAAATTCACCCCTCAGTTACAGTGGGTTGGACTAGATGATCCAGTGGGTCTCTTCCAACCTGGTTAGTCTATGATTCTATGAAATTGTTGGCTGTGCTTGGATCCTGCGGGTCTTCTTAACCCCAAGATAGTTTTAATCCAGTGATCCATGTTTGGATGGAGTCTTCCTCATTTCCAACATAACTCTAAGTCTTCTCAACTCCATGGTAGTTTTAATCCAGTGATCCAATGCCTCTCAGCGAAGATCCATTCCCATTTACATCTGCACACATTGTTAATGTTAATTGCTTTGCAAAGATGAAATTGTTGTCTCGGTTGTTGTAAGTTCTTCACAAGGAGTGAACCAGAATTCAATCAATATTTGGGATATGATGTGGTTTTGCTCATTGTAAAAATTGATATTGCTGACATGCTGGAATCTGAATGAATTAGGCTACATTGCTATCTTGTGTCTTTTGTGTCTCTGTTCTGTACAGGAGAAATGGGGGACAAAGGACAGAAAGGCAGCATCGGGCGGCATGGAAAAATCGGTCCTATTGGTTCAAAAGGTATGCTTAGTTCAATTGTTTCTCCATTTGTGTTTCAGATGAAAAATCTGTGATTATTTCTGTTCTAGAAAAGTTTAGTGGCTGGAAAACAGGTTAACAGGTCACAGAGTTTCTGTAATAGGGAGCTGCCAGCCAGATGACTGAGATCTCTCAGCCAGTTTCCTTTCACTCTGGCGAGAATGTATTTATCCTTAAAGCAGCTTGAGAATCCTGGTTTAAGGCTAATTAATGAACTTTGTGCACCATCACACAACTGTGGGCAGTTAAGAGAAGCAGATGGGAAAATGCTCTGTATTGTGACAGACTTTTAAGAGCCAAAAGACTTGAATTCTAACCTTGCCAACCCCATAGGCTTCATCTGGGAATCTATTTAAGTCATTTTGAACAATATATACTTAAGCATCTAGATTATTAATATAGATTATGAATATAGATTTAGGCTCCAGTGTAGCAGATCTAGCCCTTTTCCCTCTGCAGCATCTGAACTTATTGATTCTATGAAGTTCATGAATGTCAAAAAATGGATATTAGCACATCTTCTTTTTGTTCAAGTTTCATAGCTTGGACTGGCCTTTGTTGTGGAACATCTAGGCTAGAAAAATCTTTATTTTTGCTTGGGTATATTTCTGTTTTCCACATTTGAATGCTACTGGAGAAAAATAAACAGGTGCTAGATGAACTCTTGACCAAAAGCTGCTTTAAATTGATATTCTTTTTCTTGTTTCTAGGTGAAAAAGGAGATAATGGTGACATAGGGCCACCAGGTCCTAATGGGGACCCAGGTAAGCCCTGACACACCTTGTGTATGTGAAGGATTTTACAAGATGCATGCATAATCACCAAAAATACGTGTCTGTTTGCATACTGCGGGAAATCACGAACAACTAAATAGGTGTATAGGCACTGTACTATTTCACTATAATAGTTTTAAATTTATGAAGCTGCCTTAGTTGTTAGACTTGTGCATTTATCAAAACAATGTCTCAGAGCTCCTCAAAGGTTTGATCACTCTGGCAGACTAGCAGAAACTGAAGTGTCTCTGTCCGTATCATTGACCATTGGTGCAAAAGGACATCTCTGCATTCCCTACTGGCTTCCAACCAACACAAAGGAGAGATTGGGATCTCCTGCCCCTCAAGCTTCTAATTCTATAGGAGCAGGAGGTTACCAGGAATAGAGATCCAACAGAGAAAAAGGTGAAAGGCTGGCATACAAAGTGTAAGCCTTACAAAAGTGTCAGAGTCAGGTTTTGCCCAATCCATCCCTTTCTAGCAAGGTGCATTAAAGTTGCATCAATTAAGAACATAATTCTTGAGCCAGGGTACCATATACCTTGTCATAGAATCATAGAATCATAGAATCACCAGGTTGGAAGAGACCCACCAGATCATCGAGTCCAACCATTCCTATCAAACACTAACCCATGTCCCTCAGCACCTTGTCCACCCATCCCTTAAACCCCTCCAGGGAAGGTCACTCAACCACCTCCCTGGGCAGCCTCTGCCAGTGACCAATGACCTTTTCTGGGAAAAATTTTTTCCTAATGTCCAACCTAAAGCTCCCCTGGTGGAGCTTGTGGCCTTTCTCTCTTGTCCTGTCCCCTGTCACTTGGGATCAGAGCCCAGCTCCCTCCTCTCCACAACCTCCTTTCAGGGAGTTGGAGAGAGCAATGAGGTCTCCCCTCAGCCTCCTCTTCTCCAGGCTAAACACCCCCAGCTCTCTCAGTCGCTCCTCATCAGGCCTGTTCTCCAGCCCCTTCACCATCTTCGTTGCTCTTCTCTGGACTCGCTCCAGAGCCTCAACATCCTTCTTGTGGTGAGGGGCCCAGAACTGAACACAGGACTCGAGGTGCGGTCTCACCAGTGCCAAGTCCAGAGGGAGAATAACCTCCCTGAACCTGCTGGTCACACTGTTTCTGATCCAAGCCAAGATGCCATTGGCCTTCTTGGCCACCTGGGCCACTGCTGGCTCATGTTCAGTTGCTGTCAACCAGCACCCCCAGGTCCTTCTCCTCCTGGCAGCTTTCCAGCCAGGCTTCTCCTAGTCATTAAGCACAGTTTTACATTGTAAGTATCCCGTGCTTAGGCCGACTTAGACACCTAAGCTGAGTAATTAGGCAGTCAAATGCAGATTTGAATAACTACACACAGAACTGGAAACTGTGATTGATCCTCGTTTTTAGATGAGAGCTCATAGATGTAACTGTTGTCCTTTCAGTATTCTCATTCATTTTATCTTTGTCAAGCTGATATTAATTTGGGTTAATAGATGCTTTTCTATTGTTTTATTTTTTTGAATTTTATTTGTTGGAAGAAGTATAGTAAATTCTGTACAGAACTACATTTCTCAGGTAATGATGGAAACAGTTGGAATTTTAGCTTTTTGGATCTGCTGTGTTATATTCCTCATGTGGAACAGGTGAACAACACACTGTGCTGAGGAAAAAGTGCTCCTTCGAGAAGACCGAAATGAATATTTTTATTCAAAATGGGAACCTTTGACAAGGGTTTAAAGAAAAAGAAATCTGTATTTTTTTTTTTCAGGGAATATGTTTGGGTTAGCGCTAATCATGCAGGGCTGAGGTTTCATGGAAAATGAGCCGAGCTGTTCTGTGTAAGCCCAGACACCCCTGAGAACCATATAATGGTGAAGGATAGCAAAGGCTACAGGTTTCTGACCTTTATAGTGAGGTAGCACTAACTCTAGGGCTGCCAGGCTAGGTCTTTTCATAAAATTGTTGGCATAATGGTTGAAATGAGACATCTTTTTGATTCTGGTGTATCTGTGTCGTTTCACAGGCATCCCCTGTGAGTGCAGCCAGCTGAGGAAGGCCATCGGTGAAATGGATATCCAAGTGGCCCAGCTGACAACAGAATTAAAGTTCATAAAAAATGGTAGGTTCATTTTATATAAATGTTTGACTTTCTCATTGCCTCATTTTGCCGGTGGAATTGCTCGTAGGGAGCATCACCGCCCCACGTCTGATTTGTGAAGCTATTTTTGGGGTGCGCAGTAAGTTGGTTTATAGAAACGCGAGTGCTCACTTTTCAGCACTGCCCTCCCCCGCAGCTGTCGCTGGTGTGCGTGAGACAGATAATAAGATATATCTGCTGGTGAAGGAGGAGAAAAGGTACAAGGAAGCCCAGCTCTACTGCCACGGGAGAGGAGGGACACTGAGCATGCCCAAGGATGAGACTGCCAACAACCTGATCGCCTCGTACATCAACCAAGCTGGGCTCACCCGAGTCTTCATTGGGATTAACGACCTAGAGAAAGAGGGAAATTTCGTCTATTCTGACCGATCGCCCATGCAGACCTTCAACAAGTGGCGCAGTGGGGAGCCCAACAACGCCTATGACGAGGAGGACTGTGTGGAGATGGTGGCGTCTGGAGGGTGGAACGATGTCGCCTGTCACATTACCATGTATTTCGTGTGTGAATTTGACAAAGAAAATGTCTAAGCTTGCCCGCTCTTTCTTTATCGTAAGAGAAGTTTTTAAGCTGATTGTACAAGTTACCCCAGGTTTATAGAGTACAAGTGATATTTTGCAAGTATTGGTGTTGTACAGCTGTAAATACAATTTAGGTATTTCAAATATCAGTATTTACCCTTCAGAAGGGAAGAGCAGTGACAAGACATAGCTTGTTTTTTATTTTCTATAGGAAAATACATGTATTCAGATGAAAACGTGACTGGGGAGCTAAATTCTGCCCTTGCAGCTGGTAAAAAATGCGATTGCCTGGCTGTAAGGGAAGGCAGAATTTGGCCTCTGGTTGTTAGAATGATTATTCCTGAAGAAGTAGATTCCTGATATTCTTTTATCTTAGCAAAATTTGTAGTTATAAATGTTAATTGCTTATAGTGCCACAGGGATATTTCAGTAACAAGGCAAATATTTTGTATCCTCCAGTGAATAAGTACAAATATTACTGTCAGTTTATTGGATATGACGGTGTTACAACTTTTTTTTTTTTTTTTTAAAGAGCCAAAGCAAACCAACAAACCTGGAGTCCCACCAATTCTGTAACGTTCCTTTATTAAACTCTTCACAGACCTATAACAAGAAGGCACTTCAGTAAGCTGAGTTTTAGTGCTGAGGGAAGAAGGAGTTTTTGTAATTAAAGGACTAAAAGAGGGATCCCAGGCATATTTGTATCCTGGGGTTGGCTAAAATGAAAAATAAGATTTTGGTTCTGTGCATTCTTTCCTTAGAGAATGATTTAGTGCATGAACTATATCAGGCACCAAATAATTTCTTAAAGTAAATACGTTTCACCTTTGTATAAGAAGGTCTTGGTGCATCTTGTTACAAAACAAACAAAATACCAGCCCTGCACAATTTAAGGCAGGCAGACTTCATAAATAGGCAATGAATCTTATTAAAAAGTTTAGTTAGTGGTTCCTTTTGGTGGGAAAGCAGCTTGCATGTTTACTCAGACTCTAAGGGTGACCCCCTGAAAGCAGCACAATTTTCCAAAATTTTCCTGATTATGTATATAGCAGTAATAAGTAATTTTGTGCGAATAAATTGTGTACCCAATTCACAATTGCATGAGATGGAAAATGTGATGTATATTTAAAAACCAGCATAATTTCACAAAGCAATTGATGTACTACTTTGAAGCTGTTATTTTGGAGCTGTTGGAGCGGGTCCAGAGGAGGCTACAAGGGTGATCCGAGGGCTGGAGGGTTGGATGGACCTTGGGCAGCCTGATCCAGTGGGAGGTGTCCCTGCCCAAGGCAACGGGCTGGAATTAGATGATTTTTAAGGTCCCTTCCAATTCAAACCATTCCATGAATCCGCGATTCTATGATCTTCCTTGGAGCCAGTTACACACCATCTTATGTTGCCGATAGGCATAGAAAGATGTCTACAAAATCTCTGTGTTTCATCAGGAATACCTTGCACAGCGTTTCAAGATGATTTTGAAGAAGAAATGATCCTTTGTATAACAGAGCAATTAAAATACTCATCTGATTGTTATGGGAGATTGGTCTACAGTATATCCACAGTGGCGTGTGGCCCCAGAATTTTCCCTACAGGGAAGACCAACTCATATCAACTCTACAGTGCCATGATGTGTAAATAATCACTGATCATACAATTCTGTTAATATCCATGAAGTCTTATAATATTTGATGCGATGCTATTATTTTATACGCAAGGAAGCAAATAATTTTGCTTGCTGTATTTACTCTGTGGATTTGAATCCTATATATACATATAAATATATATATACACATTTGGTATTAATTTTGAAGATAAGTAGCAAATTCCTACTGTATGTGAATAGCAGCCCTGCTCCAGAACAATTTGTCTAAGAGATGAACGGTCCTTTGATTGCTTTTCTTTCTAGTAAAGGTAGGTACGATCCTATATCTTAGGCCTTCTTCCAACTATATATTGAAATCTATTAAATAACGTGAATATGTTTCCACACTAATATTCAAAGACCTTTTACAGAATTTGCAGGGAGCTAACAATTCCAGCGCAGCAATTTGTTTCTTTAGAATAGCACCTTTTGAATATCGTGATTGTTTCCTGCCAGCTATAGAAAACCTCAGAAACCATTTACATTTCCAACATAGCTCTGTGGAATCATTGTAGCTGTATCAAAACAGTCCAAACCTGAGTCACAGATGTATGGAACTCCCTCATTATGCATGTGCTGAAGTTGCTAACTGCGTATTTTTCACTCAGGTTTTGAAAATCTCTGTTTCTGATTTCCTCAGAAACATGAAAAGAGGCTTTTTCAGAAGGTGAAAAGCTTTTTCAGATGCCAAATGCTCCTATTTTAGCTGGAAGTCACACCACATTCATAAAGATTGCCTTGATGTGTGAAGCATTTAAGCAGGCTCAATTTCTATTAAAATTTAAGATGAAAGATAAAGGCAATGGAAAAAAAAACATTTACTTCCCCCACTTTTTGTGTTCTTCACAATATATTTTTGCAGCTCTTGATAGATGATATAGGAAGGAAATTAATTGTATTGTCAGAGCCTTGTCCATTGGCTGCAACAGCCCTTATTTCACTGTTTTGGCAAGGGGAGCAAGGGTGACGTAGAGAGTCTCCAGCTGTCCTGTAAGGAACAAAGACTGCATACCTGATATAAACCCCTGCGAGGAACTGAGCAAGAAATGATGGAGGGATTGGAGACGAATGAGCCCTTCATCATTTCCTTCACCTTCCAGTTGCTGACCCAGATTAGGTGGACGCTTGCTGGAGGCAGAAATCAATGTTGCGTGTAGCGCTCAGTCCGCACAAAGCTTGCTGGTGCGCATGGTAAGATTTACATTACTCTCAGCGGAATTTGGAGCTGCTGTTTTAGGAAAAAGAAAAATGATAACTTACTTTTATTTGGAGTGTTTTCCATGTGCATAAGCTCCTGAATTGTAATATCATTACTCTTTTTGTGTGACTCGATGGAAGATCTTGGAGCATGTCTGTCTGGCAAGCATGCTCTGAGGCTTCCAAGACTGAACTTATATGCTTTACTTTTGGATAATTTTTCTCATAAATACTTCCCCATGACCCTTATTTATTTAATTCTGAATTAAAAGGCACATTGGTGCATTTTAAGAAAGCAACAATCATACAGTCCCTAGGTTGGAAAAGACCTTTAAGATCATCATCTCCAACCATACCTGTCCACTACTAAATCATATCCCTAACCGCTTCATCAACCTCCCTTTTAAACACCTCCAGGGGTGGAGACTCCACCACCTCCCTGCGCAGCCTCTGCCAGTGCTTGATAAACTCCTCCATGAAGTTTTTCCTAATATCCCACCTGAACCTGCCCTGGTGCAGCTTGAGGCCATTCCCTCTGGTCCTATCACCTATCACTGGGGAGAAGAGACCAGCACCCACCTCTCTGCAACCTCTTTTCAGGTATTTATAGACAGTGGTAAGGCCTCCCCTCAGCCTCCTCTTCTCCAGGCTAAACAACTCCAGTTCCTCAGCTGCTCCTCATAACCCTTGTCCTCCAGCCCCTTCCCCAGCTCTGTTGCTCTTCTCTGGACCTCACTGTCCTTCTTGTAGTGAGGGGCCCCAAACTGAACCCTGCAGTCGAGGTGAGGCATCACCAGTGCTGAGTCCAGGGGCAGGATCCCTTCCCTGCTCCTGCTGGCCGCACTCTCTCTAATCCAAGCCAAGATGCCACTGGCCTTTTTGGCCACCTGAGCCACCGCTGGCTCACATTGTCGGCTGCCAACCAGCACCCCCAGGTCCTTCTCTGCCAGGCACTTTCCAGCCGCTCTCCCCCAGCCTGGAGCTGCTCGGGGTTGTTGTGTCCCAAATGCAGGACTCAGCATTTGGCCTTGTTGAACCTCATCCCATTGGCCTTGGCCCATGGATCCAGCCTGTTTAGATCCCTTTGGAGCCTCCCTGCCCTCCAGCAGATCCACACGTCCTCCCAGCTCAGTGTCATCCGTGAACTTACAAGGGTCCATTCAATCCCCTCATCCAGATCATTGATAAAAAAATGTTGAACAGAAGTGGTCTCAGCAGTCAACCCTGGAAGCACCACTTGTGACCATCAGTCAATCTCACCTGTTGGAACCACAAGGTGAGATAAAAATTGAAAACCAGAATCTCAACTGAAGAAAAATTGGCCCTTGAGACAAACATGAACACATTTATATACGGAGCTAAGTAAGCAGATTGCTTGAAAATAAAGGCTAAGGAGAAGTAACCCAGGAAGTGCAAGCAGTAGAGTTGTATATTCTCAGTGTTTGCACTGAAGGCTGATTTTCTGCTTTAGGCTCTGATTCTGGCAGAGGACAACTGAGGGATGTTGGTTGACAGCGACTGAACATGAGCCAGCAGTGGCCCAGGTGGCCAAGAAGGCCAATGGCATCTTGGCTTGGATCAGAAATGGCGTGGCCAGCAGGAGCAGGGAAGGGATTGTTCCCCTGGACTCGGCACTGGTGAGGCTGCACCTCGGACCCTGGTTTCAGTTTTGGGCCCCTCATTACAAGAATAACACTGAGGTCCTGGAGCGAGTCCAGAGAAGGGAACAGAGCTGGGGAAGGGACTGGAGGACAAGTCTTAGGTTGTGAGATCTAAGCCTAATGTGGAGTGGCTGAGGGACCTGGGGTTGTTTAGCCTGGAGAAGAGGAGGCTGAGGGGAGACCTTATCATTGTCTACAACTGCCTGGAAGGACATTGTAGAGAGGTGGGTGTTGGTCTCTTTGCTACTTAGGAGAAAAATTGTGCACTGAAGGGTTTTGACTATTTGCTCTACAGAGAGATGAGAGAAAAAGAGTTTGTTTTAAATTTTGCCGTGTTAAGAGAGCACAAACCTTGTGGATTGGGAGAGGAAGGGCTCATGGAGAGGGTGAACTGTGTGCTCGAGTTGCTTTTCTAGACTTGTGCCTCCTCCTAGCAGTGAGCTTTTCAATTGGATGAGAAGGGGAGTCCTCTCAAGAGGGAGAGCATGAAATGGGAGAGATGGGAGCAGCAGTGAGTGGATGTGCAGAACCAGCAGCGAGTGGGATGCTCATGAGGCGGAATGTAAATGTCACCTCCAGCCATTCTCCTGCTTCCTGCTAGAGAAACATAATTATCCTGCCCTTTCTGTCAAAATGCCTCACTATAGCTCTGGATGGGTAGCAACAAAAATAGAGGGAGGTGACAAGTTTAGCGTAATACTTGTGTCTAAATAAAGCCTAGTTTAGGTCTATGACCAAATAATAACATCCACTGCTCTTTGGGTACATTAATGCATGAAATCACTGGGGATATAATTAAGCACTGCTATTCGAAGGCTAGATATGTAGTATTGATGCCTTCCTTAATATTCTCTGCATATGAAAGTGCGAATGCTGCCAAGAATTCAGCAACAGAATGTCTGGTGTGCAGCTGAACTCTGTGTGCATTACCATAGTATCATCTAGTGGCAGTAAGAGGCAAAAGGATGGAGCTGAACAGTAGTTTTCTTCTGCTTGCATCAGGATTCATCCTGGAGAAGAGAAGGCTCCAAGGAGACCTTAGAGAGACTTTCCAGAACATGTAGGGGCTACAGGAAAGCTGAGGAGGGACTGTTCACAAAGGCTTGTGGTGATAGTACTGGGGGCAATGGGTATAAACTGGAGAGGGGCAGATTTAGACTAGATATAAGGAGGAATTTCTGCACCATGAGGATTGGGAGGCCCTGGCCCAGGTTGCCCAGGGAAGCTGTGGCTGCCCCATCCCTGGAGGTGTCCAAGGCCAGGTTGGATGGGGCTTGGGCACCTGATCTAGTGGGAGGTGTCCCTGCCCATGGCAGGAGGGGTGGAACTGGATGATCTTTAAGGTCCCTTCCAACCCAAACCATTCTATGATCCTATGATCCTATGATCCTATGATTCTATGATTCCCATGATATTGAGTGCAACTACTGATGTGGAATTGAACAACTGATTTCCCAGCTCTGAAGTCATCAACTCTCTTCTCTTCTCCGTGAAAAGATTATTTTGATTTATGACAAAGAGATGAGGGCCGATTTTAAGTCCCATGACCAGGTGGAAATTTTGACTAAGAAGTGAGAATTGAGCCCAAATGAGCTCACTCATCATGCCTTGGAGTTCAGAAACAGAAAACAAGTCAAGCTGTGCTCTGCAGGCCAGCATCTAAACTGCAGGTGCAGATCTTCACGGGGCGTCAATCAACTTCTGGGAAGCCAAATTGATTTATGCCTGCTGAGGATTTGGCACAGGATCTTCATAAGTCTAGATTTATGCTTACTTCAGAGAAAGAGAGAGGTATTCTGATGTTTATAGTTTATTCTGACCTCTGTTATTCGAAGTCTATTCTGGTGTAATGGATACATCTCTCACGGAAATTTCTGTCTGTAATCAGTTGTGACACAAAAAAGAAAAGAAAAACAGTTGAAGCAGATGTATGTTGCTGAATTTTACACTTGGAAGTATATCAGGTGTATGACACAGAACATAAAGAAGCCCTAGAAGTATTCAATGTAAAAAATATGACTTCTATCATTTCATATTGTATCAAAATTAAACCTTTGCTTTTTGTTAAATTCCACATTGATTCCCAGGTGTAGAGGGGTGCCACCTAGTGAAGAAAAGATTTGTTGCAGATCTAAAAAGCCACAAAGCCAACTTTATTCCTGCTTTTTTCTTCAGTATGGTCAGAACAAGGACAGACAAACATTCTGCAAGAGGCAAAAATGAGCAATGTGTTCAATTCACTGTGTTTTTAATACACACTGAAATAAAAGAAGCTGTAAAAATGCAGATTACTAACTTTCTTATTACAACATGCCCTGCATATATATATCTCATCCTGCTTTGTTTAATCCAATTCCCTGCTTCTTTCCCAGCATCACTTCCCTCCTCCTCCTGATAAAAAAAAAAATCTAGTAGAGTAAATTTTGACTTATTTAGATGAATTTCAATGTCTCTTCTAAATACCTCTAGCTGGATTAGCAGAAATGTTTGTAATTAACCTTGATGTCAGCAATTCTTTTTCCATGCTGATTTTTGGCTATGTCTTACTATTCAGAAGCCTCCAAAAGCAGAAGATAAATTCTGTATCTCTTAACCTTGCACTGCAAAAGCATAAACACATTTCAGCTGATGTGTTGACACCGTGCCTAACACTTTGTAAACCATCTATTTAAAAAAAAAGTACTTTTTGAGGTGACTGTCCTGATCTCCTCAGTTTTCTTGCTAAAACTTCTCTTCCTTTTGTATCTCATCATAGAATCATAGAATCACCAGGTTGGAAGAGACCCACCGGATCATCGAGTCCAACCATTCCTATCAAACATTAACCCATGCCCCTCAGTCATCCCCATGAGAGGAGTTAATGATATTCTTCTATGATATATTCCATACTGTGCTGACTTGGAAATGGATTTGCCTGTGCTGTGGTTTTGAATCCCAAGCAATTTAAAATAGATTCTTTGAAAACACGGTTCATACTATTAACTGAGACAAAATCTTTTGGAAGTCCAGACATTTTTCTGTTTTAGAGTAAGTAACAGATCAACAAATCTAACCCATGAGGCAAAACTGCTTCATGATTTTAGATGAGATGGAAGTGAGCTGGTTGCTGACAGACGAGAAGTCAGCGTCCACTGATCTTATAGTTCAGATAAAGCTGAGCCTGGTTTAGCCAACAGGAGGCACATCCACTGTTAGCTGATGCCAGGGATACCTACTCTCATGGGCCTTATATTTGGCCACGGGCCCAAATTTCTGTTCCTGGTGCCACTTGCAGGTCATTTTCCAGCAGCGCCAGCCTCAAGCGTTGTCTGCTCCTTCCATCGTCAGCGTTAGCCTTGTTTTCGAAGAACGAGGCTAATGAGATTGCACGCCGTATTTCCTCCTAGCAGCTCCTGAATGTTTTAGTCATTTTCAACCAGGTGTGACAGGGGATCGTAGGGATCTGAGGTTTTTAAATGTTTTGTGTAAAGATGTAAGTGGGCAATGAACAAAGATTTCCTTCAGTCCCCTCTGGGAAATGGCAGCAGTGTGAGTCCATCTGTTGTTAAACACCAAAGAGTTACCTTGCAGGCAGACTATACAAAATCCTAACTGCAGGAAAAGATTTGATTAGAAATTGCCATTTTTAGATAACAGGGGCGGATGCTACAGGAATCCAGCCTTTCTCAGTCCCAGCTCTCACAGAACAACTTGTCTGTTCTACGATGTCCAGTTGAGGCCGTGCTGGCTGTGATGAAGAGGCATCATTAGATCATGTCTCATCCTAGAGGAGAATGTTTTCCATACATATCTCTTTGAATTATCTTCACCATGATTTAGGTGTAAACGATATTAAATGATATTTGATCTTTTTTTTTTTTTTTTTTTTTAACTTAACCCCACATAGATCCCATGCTTCTTTTCTCCCCGTCTTGAGATCACTAACCAGGGATGAATACAGACTTTAAAACCACTCGGCACTGTTCTGGCTCTCCTGGGAGCACAGCCAGGCAATATAGAGCCCTGTGTGTCCCACTTTGCTGGGTGCACGCTGCATTCTTTATGTTTGCATTTATGCAATGTTTTATGCCTTTTTCTCACTGGCTGTGTTTTGCTTCATTCACTCTTTGCCTTGTTTATGCCGAGATAATACATAGGCAATAAAAAAGAAAATAACCTTCTCTGCTCTTTAAACAAATAATGTATATGTGTGATTGGAGGCTACAGATAAATGCCTTCACAGAAATCCATTTTTAATACTGAGAGGGAGAAATCATGTGTTATAAGATTAAAGAGAAGAATATTTAAACCTGTTATAAAATCTTTAAAGATCTTCAAGAGTACTATAATGACTATGCACACTAAGTTTATTGCCAGGTGTATAATGAAAATGAAAAGAAATCAAAGACAAATATACAGTAGAAATCAATATTAACTAAGATACAGGACTAGGGGAAATGGATATAAACTGGAGAGGGGCACTGGAAGGTCACTATAAGGTCTCCTTGGAGCCTTCTCTTCTCCAGACTGAACAACCCCAACTCTCTTGACCTGTCCTCATATGGAAGGTTCTCCAGCCTTCAGAGCATCTTTGTAGCCTCCTCTGGACCCATTCCAACAGCTCCAGTTCCTTATGCTGGGGATTCCAGAACCGCACACAATACTCCAGGTGGGGTGGCACAAGAGTGGAATGAGGCACAGAATCACCTCCCTCACACCACAGCTTCAGCTGTCCAGATCTCCTTGCCCCCTGTGACCGCTTCTGGTTTGCCAGGACACTTGGTTCTGGTTTGCTGGATGGGAGTTAACTCCTCTAGTTTAAAACCAGCTCTGTAGATATCAGCATCTCAGCCAGTCACCCTGTCTCCCTTGCTGTTCTCTGTGGGGACAAATACATGGATTCAGGGTATGAGTCATCTGTCCTATTTCACGTCTAAATTTGGATTGGAATGTTCCTTGTTCTGACTCCTCATTTCTTTCCATTGCTCTAAGGTGAGACCAAGGTGACAAGCTGAAATGCAGACATTTCTCTCTGATCACATGGATCCCACCCATCAAATCTCAGAAGATTTCACCCCCAAATCCCCCTTATAGAGAGACTCAGACATCTCCCTTGCTGACCAGCTGTGCTTGTCATGTCAGGTTATGAAGAGTGGATATATGAGGCAGCGAAGGAGGTGTGATCTCCACTAGAAGAGCATGACCTGCCACGGGTGTCTTTTTATCACATGGTGGATTCAGTTGTCCCTCCTATGACACAGCCCAGTGTGATACTGGCTTATGAGTCACACAGAAAAAAACCAACCCAGTGCTCTGCCTGCAGAAAATAACTCTCCTTTCTCCCCTTCCCAAATTGGCAGTTATGATCACTATGTGAGTAGGCAAGGTGAACATCTTATTACTTCTCACTTGCATGAGAGATAGAGAATAATGGTTGCTTGGGATTATTTCTTCCTTCCCTGCCACCCGTGATGTGTGCCTTTCCTGTCTAGTTTTTACTGCAAAGCAATAAATAGGATCCCAGGGGAGATAATGGGCAGCAGAAAGAAGAAACCACAAGCACAGCCCATCTCAGTGACTTGCGTGCACAGAGTGTCTTGCTTGACTCGTTTTAGCAGCAAAAGCTTGACGGAGCAACGCTGTGGGTGTGACCTGCATGGGAACATACCCCACTCACTGTTCAAAAGGTTTGTAAATGTAAAATCAAACATCTTACGGTCATCCGCCTCTAGCTAGGACTCAGTCCTCAACCCTTCATCTAAACCCCTGAGCTAAGAAACAGAGGAAAGAGATTCCTCTTGCATGGAAAGTGGATTCAGGTGGGGAGATGAGAAGATGCCACCTGGAGTGCTGTGTTCAGCTCCGGAGTTCTCAGCGTAAGAAGGAGATGGACCTGTTGCAGCTTGTCGAGAAGAGGCCATGAAGAGGTCTCTTCTCCCAAGTGACAGGGGACAGGACAAGAGGGAATGTCCTCAAGCTCCGCCAGGGGAGATTCAGGCTTGAGATAAGGAACAAATTCTTCACGGAGAGGGTGGTTAGGCATTGGAACGGTCTGCCCAGGGAGGTGGTTGAGTCGCCTTCCCTGGAGGTATTTAAGGTGAGGGTGGATGAGGTGCTTAGGAGCGTGATTTAGGGATTGGTGGGAATGGTTGGACTCGACGATCTGGTGGGTCCCTTCCAACCTGGTTATTCTGTGATTCTATGATTCTATGATTCTATGATTCTATGACGATCAGAGGGATGGAGCACCTCTCCCATCAACACAGGCTGAGAGACCTGAGATAGTTCAACCTGGAGAAGAGACGGCTCCATGGATATCTTACAGCAGCCTTCCAGGACTTAAAGAAAAGCTGGGGAGGGACTTCTTTTCAAGGACATGTAGTGACAGGACAAGAGGTAAAGGATTTTAACTGAAAGAGTGTAGGTTTAGATTAGATATAAGGAAGAAATCCTTCACGATGAGGCACTGGCACAGGTTACCCAGGGAAGCTGTGGCTGCTCCATCTGTGGAAGTGTTCAAGGCCAGGTTGGATGGAGTTTTGAGCAACTCAGTCTGCTGGGAGGTGTCCCTGCCCATGTCAGGGGGGTTGGAACTGGACAATTTTTAAGATCTCTTCCAACCCAAACCATTCTGTGGCTCGATGGCTGTGTGGTCAAGTGGCTCTGGCACAACAGTCAATACTAATCAGTTGACAGAGGGGTCAGGCCTGCAAATTCAACATCACTGGAGAGCACAAATGCATTTGGACTGCTCAGAGGACAAACACCTTGTGGTGCATCATGAAAATGCTTTACTGAGGTTCTGGTACTCTATAGATAATGTATTTCTTTTTAATTTGATGGCAAAAGCTTCTGTCTGCTGTGATGAAATAGGAAAACCTGAAAGACTTACTGTCTCAAGGTTAATTGCAATCAAATCTTTGGTGCAATTAATTTTAACGGGGGAAGAGAATAGCAGATCGGAAGAGAGAAAAGGCAGGCTGAAAAATATTTAGATGAGTTAGAAATGTTCCAGTCAGCAGGGTCAGGTGAAACTTGGTGCAGAACACTTAAGAAAGTTGCCAAAGCAATTGCTGAACCATTAGTGATTCTCTTCAGACATTTATGGAGGATCAAGAGGTCTCAGAGCCCTAGAGAAGCCTTCATATAGTATCTGTGCTTAAAGAAAAGTTAAAATAAAGTGACACATTGAGCACCTTAATTGGGTACCAAAGCAAAGAGTGAAACACCATTCTACTTAGTATTTATACTGATGTTTTGAATGATACAGTGGAAAAGTCAGGATTTCAAGAACTGTGGAAAACAGGATCATGTTTAAAATTGATTTTTCACTCACTGGAAAACTGCCTGATATCAACTAATGAAATACAATAACAGAAGGGGGAAAGTATTGTATGTAACAAAAAAAATAGTCCCTAAATATAAAGATAAGGAGGTTTCAAAATTAACATCAAGATTTGTATATTTGATGGTTTATCAAGACATTTCATTCTGATATATAGTCATACATAAAGACATACAAAGGGAATTGTTTTCTTTTCCCTTCTGTAGGTACAGTCTCAGCTGCAATATGGGGCTCACTTCTGAGCAGTAGATATGGATGAAAGGTTGGGAACCCAAAGGTGGAATAACAAAAGCCATCAGCAGTTAGAAAATGAGCTGTGAAGTAAGGCTAAGAGCTCCATTTAATCTAGGAAAGAGCTAAGTAAGGAAGTCTATGGTACAAGACCTTTTTTTAATAAAGATGATGATAACTGATCACTCTCAACACACATTGAGGACATCACAGGAAAAAATACGCTAAATGGGAAGCCAACACGATTTGGTTTGGCTAACAGGGAAAATCTAACAAAAGGAACAGTTAAGCTCTAAAATAGTTTTTTCCAGTGTGGCAATGGTATCTTTATTATTGCTGTTGCTTTTGTTGTTGTTGTTTTTCTAGTTTTTTTGTGTTCTTAGCTGGAAATAAATGCAAACCCCTCCTCTTTTGAGCTTGTTGTAAAAGCAAGATAGCCTGGATTCATCTTCTGTGCAGAGGGATGGTCTAAACTAATGACTGCTAATATTGCTGCAGATAAACATCCCTGCTGCTGCCCCTGCCTCTTCTGTGCCCTGCCACTTCGGTGATCTGGATGAGGGGATTGAGTGCACCCTCAGTAAGTTCACAGATGACACCAGGCTGGGAGGAAGTGTTGATCTGCTGGAGGGTCAGGAGGCTCCAAAGGGATCTGAGCAGGCTGGATCCATGGGCTGAGACCAACGGGATGAGGTTTAACGAGGCCACGTGCTGAGTCCTGCACTTGGGACACAACAACCCGAGCAGCTCCAGGCTTGGGGAGAGCGGCTGGAAAGTGCCTGGCAGAGAAGGACCTGGGGATGTTGGTCAACAGCAGCTGAACATGAGGCAGCAGAGGCCCTGGTGGCCAACAAAGCCAATGGCATCTTGGCTTGGATCAGAGACCGTGTGGCCAGCAGGAGCAGGGAAGGGATTCTGCCCCTGGGCTCAGCACTGATGAGGCTGCATCTTGAATCCTGGGATCAGTTTTGGTTCAGTCTTACAAGGAGCAGCTGAGGGACCTGGGGTTGTTTAGCCTGGAGAAGAGGAGGCTGAGGGGAGATCTTATCACTGCCTACAACTGCCTGAAAGGAGGTTGTAGAGAGGTGGATGTTGGTCTGTTCTCCCAAGTGACAGGTGATAGGATGAAAGGGAATGGCCTCAAGCTGCATGAGAGCATTAGAAAAAAATCTTCACTGAAAGGGTTCTTGGACAGTGGCAGAGGCTGCCCAGGGAGGTGGTGGAGTCCCCATCCCTGGAGGGGTTTAAAATATGGGCAGATTAAGTGCTCAGGGATATGATTTAGTAGTCGACAGGTATGATTTGGCTTGATGATCTCAAAGGTCTTTTCCAACCTAGAAATTCTATGATTCACTTCTGATTCCTCCTGCCACTCCACTGCCTGCCTCCCAGCCCCTGCTTTTTTCTTTTTGCTGTTGTTCCTCCCTCACCCCACCTGCCTACACTGCTGCTGTCTTCTGTGTGTCTCAGTTGCCACTTTGAGCACCAGTGGCTGGGAACACCAAAGGCTCATAAGGGATTGTTGTGACCGGCAAGTCTTCACTGGACTATATAGTTTCTTCTGATCCCTTCTGTCTGTGCCACTATGATGTTAGGAGCTCTTTTCCTGGCAGAGTGTAGTGAGACATAGACAGTGATTGATAGCGATTGCCAGCCAGAACTGTGCAAAAAGGATTTTTGAGCTTTCTTCTCAGTCAGCTGTGGACTGATCTGGCTGCTTACCTATACATGATCAGCAACAAGGATGCACAATTATGCTGACTTCCAGTAGCTACAAGGGAGTTTTGGATTTTTATGTCCAAATCCCTCTCTTCCTAGTCTATTCAGATGTTGCTCCCCTGTTTTAGAACTATCAGTATGACCCTATCATTTCTTATTCCTCTGCCTCTGCCCCTCCCACATTACCATACGTCCTCCTGCTTAAGAAGTAAGTGATGGACGACATCAACAGTTGGACACAACTAAAAGAACAGCCAGAGGTAAGGCAGGATGCTTTTTTCTTAGAAGGCTTTATTGGATTCCACAATCTCCACGTGGACCTCCCCATGCTCATTGCTTTAGTTTATGTTGTCCCACTGGATCAGGTGCCCAAGCCCCATTCAACCTGGCCTTGAACCCCTCCAGGGATGGGGCAGCCACAGCTTCCCTGGGCAACCTGCGCTAGGGCCTCACCAATCTCATCATGAAGAAATTCTTCCTAATGTCTAGTCTAAATCTTCCCCTTTCCAGTTTATACCCATTCCCCCTATTCCTGTCACCCCAAGCCTTTGTAAACAGTCCCTTCTCATCTTTCTTGTAGCCCCTCAAGTACTGCAAGGTGGCTATAAGGTCTCCTCGAAGCTTTCTCTTCTCCATGTTGAATAAACTCTACTCTCTCAGCCTGTCCTCGTATGGAAGGTGCTCCAGCCCTCGGATCATCTTTGGAGCCTCCTCTGGACCCGTTCCAACAGTTCCATCTCCTTCTTACATTGAGAATTCCAGAACTGGACACCATACTCCAGGTGGAGACTCAAAAGAGAGGAATAGAGGGGCAGAAAGAGGAATAGAGGCACAACAGGGGAATAGAGGGGCCCTATTATCTATTGTGTCTCTGATACCAACAATGTTCTACACCAGCAAAAGAATATTTTCTAGAACAAAACTGTGCCATCTTAGTCTAAATCATGCAGGTCATGCCCCCTGTTTGCCCTGCAGCCCTAGCTCAGTGCTTCCTATCTTGTCAAGGCCTCTGAAAATCATCCTTACTAGCAAAAATTGTAATTGTGGTGAGGGTACAGTTTGCTAATATGACTCAGCAATAAAAACATATGTATATCCCAACCTTACACCCTTCAGGGCAATGTAACTTTTAAAACAATTAAATTCTACATTTCTGTGTCACCTACTACATGCCTTTTATGTTTTTCAGTATGTGCATATTTTAAAGCATATAGATACTAAAAGAGTACATGTATAAATTGTTTTCTTGAAACTAACAGCTAATTCCATGCATGTTAGTCTTCTTTGCTGCTAAAAGCACTGAGAAAAAATGTGGAATTTCTAAACAAAGGATGTGTAACTGTTTGTTCATCTCAAAGCAGAAAAAAACCCCAGCATCTGATTTTCTATATCTGAGTGAATTAACATGTGAAAGCACAGAGAAAATATTAGACTTCTGTTTCTGGGTGAAGATGAAAAAGTGCTTTGCAGACTAAAAATTAAGGTTCTCAACATTCCTGTGTATTAGATTACGAGCTATTTTTACATATGGGAGAAACTAAGGCATAAAACATCATCAGATTCATGAACTGTATCATTTCAAGACCGTGATGAAGATCTGAATAAAACTTGAAACTCTTCAGCATAGTCTTTTGCTTAAATTAAAATTCTTTCCCAAGAGTACTGTTTCTCAGGGGTTTTAGCAGGTGTATAGGTTGAAATTCTGCTAAAGTCAGTCATTGAAATACATATTACATCTTTGGAAATCTTGAGAGTTAGGTTCCTGTCCCCTGAGGGTGGGCACAGACCGTCTACAGCAGAGCTTATAAAAAAGAATCTACTTTTTTTTTTTTGGCATAACCTCCCCCTTTCTTCCCTGCGCTTCGCCATAAATTGCTATAAGCCAGTAGCGTAACCTGAGGTTTGGGTGTTTTTGGAGTTAATGGGGTTGTGTATGTCTAGTGAGAGAGATTAGTAATGAAAAGATGAACAAACATCCTGCTGAATTTCTTTATGTTATGAAACCTCTCACATTCAGTCACAGAAAAGAAGAGAAACTATATTCTTTAAAATTAGTGGCAATTAAAGGTTGCTTCAATGATGCTTTACTGCATAATTTATAAATTAAAAGAAGGAGAACTCAGCCTAGCTGGTATTTGCCAGAGAAAGGGCAGGTGGCTGCTGTTGTAGGCAGAAATGGATCCTGGAACTGAACTGCTTGCAAATGTCACGTGAAATAACTGTATTAGAAGTAGAACCTGCACACACAGAAGTTCATGACCAGGAGAAAACATGCATGCATCTCTGAGACTGCAGGCTAGAAATTACCCTTCCTGTCTATGTTCAAAAGCCTGTGAAAAGGCTATGACAGATTTAGATACAGCAGCATCCAACGTTTCATCTTCTGCCTGCAGTATTTTTCTGACAGAGGTTGCCACCACTTAGTGTAAGAGGAAAAACGGGATGGGTTGAGGCACTTCATCCACTCCTGGTCACATCTTGTGTATTAACACAGTTCTGTCTTCACAATGGATGGGATTAAGACATGGAAATGGGGTGACAGAAGTGTGGAAATGCATCCAGCTCTCTTGCTGCTGGGATAACGACAGCAGTTTCTGTCAGAAAGATGAGGAGAAGAGGCTGGGTGGTAATGTTCTTACCAGCCCATCATTCAGCCTGGAGATCAGAGGCCTTTTCAACCCCTGTTCCTGCAGTGGCCCAGTCACAGAAGCTGTCAGGCATGACATTTTTCTGATGGCAGTCATGCTACGTGCTGAGCGCCCTTGGCTGTAAGATGCAGAACTGCAGAGGAGGTTGGAGTGACCCTTGGAGGTCACCTGGTCCGAGCTCCTGCTCAAAGCAAGGCTCAGTCAAACATGACTATTAACATTTCCTCTGTAAACTGATTTCATGGAGCTTTTCTTTTGCAGATGCTCTTCAGGAGTAGTTTGCTTTTACAGAGGAAGAACAAAAGGAACAGAAAGGTGATTTTTTAAAAAGGAAAAAGTGCTTCGTTGTAAATGGAAGCTGAAGTGAAGGCCTTATGAGGAACTGCTGAGAGAACTGGGGGTGTTTAGCCTGGAGAAGAGGAGGCTGAGGGGAGACCTCATTGCTCTCTACAACTACCTGAGGGGAGGTTGTGGAGAGGAGGGAGCTGGGCTCTTCTGCCAAGGGACAGGGGACAGCATGAAAGGGAATGGCCTCAAGCTCCACTAGGGGTGGTTTAGGCTGAACATTAGGAAAAAAATTTTTCATGGAAAGGGTCATTGGGCACTGACAGAGGCTGCCCAGGGAGGGGGTTGAGTCACCTTCCCTGGAGGGGTTTAAGGCACAAGTGGATAAGGTGCTGAGGGACATGGGTTAGTGATTGATGGGAATGGCTGGACTTGATCATAGAATCATAGAATCACCAGGTTGGAAGAGACCCAGGGGATCATTGAGTCCAACCATTCCCACCAATCTCTAAACCATGTCCCTCAGCACCTCATCCACGCACACCTTAAACCCCTCCAGGGAAGATGACTCAACCCCCTCCCTGGGCAGCCTCTGCCAGTGACCAATGACCCTTTCCGTGAAAAATTTTTTCCTAATGTCCAGCCTGAACCTCCCCTGGTGGAGCTTGAGGCCATTCCCTCTCCTCCTGTCCCCTGTCACTTGGGAGAAGAGCCCAGCTCCCTCCTCTCCACAACCTCCTTTCAGGTAGTTGTAGAGAGGAATGAGGTCTCCCCTCAGCCTCCTCTTCTCCAGGCTAAACACCCCCAGCTCTCTCAGCCGGTCCTCATAAGGCCTGTTCTCCAGCCCCTTCACCAGCTTCGTTGCTCTTCTCTGGACTCGCTCCAGAGCCTCAACATCCTTCTTGTGGTGAGGGGCCCAGAACTGAACACAGGACTCGAGGTGCGGTCTCACCAGTGCTGAGTACAGGGGGAGAAGAACCTCCCTGGACCTGCTGGTCACGCCGTTTCTGATCCAAGCCAAGATGCCATTGGCCTTCTTAGCCACCTGGGCCACTGCTGGCTCATGTTCAGTCACTGTCAACCAACACCCCCAGGTCCTTCTCCTCCTGGCAGCTTTCCAGCCAGGCTTCTCCTAGTCTGTAGCTGCTCAGGGTTGTTGTGCCCCAAGTGCAGGACCCAGCATTTGGCCTTGTTGGTCCAGTGGGTCTCTTCCAAACTGGTTATTCTATGATTCTATGATTCTATGTAGTGTAGGTGCATTTTTTTTTTTTTAGTTTGGCATATAGTTTTCACAAACTATTACATTTCTATTTTCATTTTTTTAATTGACATTTTTTACCACAGGAGATTTTTGCTCCATCGGAAAAATCTCTGAAAGATACAGTAGGCTGATGCTTGACGTGCCCAAGACTGGGCTATTTGCATGTTATAAAAAACAAATTAATCCAGTGGAATGCGGGAGAGGAAAAATAATCATGATGTGTATAAACAAAGGGGCAATTCATGTGTCTAGTTCCATGTTGGTATTACACAGAAGCTGGCAACTGTCCAATAAATTTTATATTTTGTACTCACGATCCTTTACTTCTTGTGATTATTATTATTGGATCTCAGCTCTTCAGGTGAGATTGGTTGAACTCTGCATATTCTCTATAAGCAGAGGTAGGAGGTGTTCAAGGCCAGGTTGGATGGGCCTTGGGCACCTGATCTAGTGGGAGGTGTCCCTGCCCATGGCAGGGGGGTTGGAACTAGATGATCTTTAAGGTCCCTTCCAACCCAAACTATTCTATAATTATGATTCAATGATTTTAAGCTGTCTCCCTCTCCTGAAGATTACAAGCCATCCTGGAGCTCCACTGCAAGCTTGGAACCTCTAGTGGTCATGCAACATGCCCTTTTTTTGAGTAACAACAGTATTTCAGCAGAATTCTTATTTTTGGACAAGGAAAGCAGCTAAAAATATTCATAGAATCATAGAATACCAAGGTTGGAAAAGACTTTTGATATCATCAAGTCAAACTGTACCTGTTCACTATTAAATCATATCCCTAAGCACTTCATCTACACTTCCAGGGATGGTGACTTAGACACCTCCCTGGGCAGCCTCTACCAGTGCTTGAGAACCCCTTTGGTGAAGAATTTTTCCCTGATGTCCAGTTTGAACCTGCCCTGGTGCAGCCTGAGGCCCTTCCCCTTCCTCCTGTCACCTGTCACTTGGGAGAAGAGACCAGCACCCACCTCTCTGCATCTTCCTTTCAGGCAGTTGTAGACAGCGATAAGGTCTCCCCTCAGCCTCCTCTTCTCCTGGATAAACAACCCCAGATCCCTCAGCTGCTCCTCATAACCCTTGTTCTTCAGCCCTTTCACCTTCACTTTTTGAGTGCAGTCACATCCTTTTAGAACTGTGAGGTGAAAGTGAGCGGAACAATGAAATGTGAGAGTTTTCAGGATGAAAGCCAACCTCCAGATGGCCAGATGAATGGAAAGCCCTCGCGATGAACTTTTTTTGCATTTAAAAAAGCCCAAATCCAATGCTGGGACAAAATTTTAGTAATGCAATGATTACTATTTCTAGGAGAAAAAGTAGTTAAAATGAAAAGGCTTTTTTTTTGGAATTTTTTGTCCATCTCATGAACCTCTGGCTTTACCGACTCCCTAGTGAAACAGCTTCTGGGAAGCAGTGTTGCCAGGAGGATGAAGAGGTGAAAAGGGAACTACTGGGAGTATCCAGAGGCATTAAGGATGTTGTCGTTACCCACGTAGCTCAGACATCTGGGAGACTGCTCAGGGAGCACCTTTGGTGTCCTTTGTGGCGTACTCAAGCTGCAGAGTGAGGCAGTAGCTCCAGAGAGGTCATCTTTGTTGTTGTACTATCTTGATTTCCAGCTGCCCAGGGGGCTGGTTAGCTTTTACAAGTTTGGATGGTGGCTGAGAACCCTGCCAACCAGTCTGCTTATAAAATCCCCAAACAGCTTGAGAGATTAAGCAACACAGGAGTTGGCTAGATAAAGGGCTTTAGCAGCCAGGCACCCAGGAGATGGGCAGGAGGCAGAGTGGCCAAAAATGAGTAGATTTTCTTCAAAGGTTGCAAGATAATTGGCATATCCCTGCAGAATGCTTTGAGCCTGTCTTTTCTGATTGCTGCTGCAAAATTTCTGATAAGCTCTAAATCTAAAAAACAAGTAAAAATCTTTGCATTTGTGCTTTTTAGTTTGTTTTTTTTTAATGTAATGAAGCGATAAGATATGTAGGCTTCACATTACTCCAAGTGCAATAGCATGTAGTGGAGGTCTGGAAACAAAGGACCTCATTTTACAATGTCTTTTCTCTCATTTATACTTGTGCAAGTGACTATAAAGTAGATTTTACTGTGAATATAGTAGTGAAAATGCTCAGGTACCTTCTAAGACATATTTCTGCTGGGTTATGGCTGTTTTTCCAGAGAAGGAAAACATTTGTACTAGCTTGATTATGATTACACAACTTTCTGGTTTTTTGATTGCAGCTTTAAATCAATTGCTGGCTCATTACTGCCGTAATAACAACATCTGAAAGGTACTAATCGGTAATCAGAACTCAGCATAACAATAAGGTTGAAAATTATTTCTGTGATTCAAATGAACTTATGATACTTGGAATGGAAAGTAAAATTTAACATATTGAATCATAGAATTATAGAATCATAGAACAGTTTGGGTTGGAAGGGACCTTAAAGCCCATCCAGTTCCACCCTCTGCCATGGGCAGGGACACCTCCCACTGGATCAGGGGCTCCAAGGCTTCATCCAACCTGGTCTTGAACCCCTCCAGAGATGGGGCAACCTGGCCCAGTGCTTCCCAGTTCCTCCTAATGTCTACTCTAAATCTGCTTCTCTCCAGTTTATACCCATTGCCCCTCATCCTGTCACCAGAAGGCTGTGTAAACAACTTTCTTGTAGTCCCTTTCAGGTACTGCAAGGTCGCTATAAGATCTCCTTGGAGCCTTCTCTTCTCCAGGCTGAACAACCCCAATTCTCTCAGCCTGTCCTCAGATGGGAGATGCTCCAGCCCTCGGATCATCTTTGCAGCCACCTCTGGACCCGTTCCAACAGCTCCATCTCCTTCTTATGTTGGGCATTCCAGAACTGGACACGATACTCCAGATGAGGTCTCACAGGAGAGGAAAAGACGGGCAGAATCCCCTCCCTTGCCCTCCTGGCCACTCTTTTGATGCAGCCCAGGACATGCTTGGCCCTCTGGGCTGCGAGACGTGTTCCAGTCTTCTTCCTCTGCAGAGAAGGCAGAGTCTAAATGAATTGATATATGCCCTGCCTCACTGATTGTTTGATTTTGGTCCAGTCTTGCTCCATATACACTGTATAGAGTAGTCTAACTCAAGGTGATAGAGGTTGCGCAGCACAGAGTTCCTTTGGGAATGCTTAGCCCGTCAGAGCTTGTCATTATCATTCTGAACGGGATCTTTGCGTTCTCTCGTATGGCGCTGATGTCAGACAGGTTTGGATTCATCACAGTTAAATGGGAAAGGACTTTGACAATTTTCTACATTTGGAATCTGAATCAGATTATGATTAGCAACAGAGAAGTACAGTAGTTATTTTCTGCCTATACCATTGCTATCATAGTAAAATATAATGAATATGAGCTGGGTTAGGCTGAGAGTTTCACTGAATCAATATCCTTCTTACTGAGAATAAATAAAGAAACAATAATAAAAAAGTTAATCTCAAGCAACTTCAACATAATGAATACAGATTTTAAAATTTTGGTTATTCCCTTGAAACATTCCCTTGTTTGTGAAATGCCATAGTAAAATATTTTAATATTAACATTTTATATACTGTGAAAGAAAAAATCACCAGGAAACTTATAGTCTTGGATCTGTCTTATCAAAGCTATTTTTATGAAACAAACATTTGGGTCCAAATCCAACAGTAGTATTTCACTGGAGCCAACTGAATGGAGTTCAACGAGGTGGTGTTGGGTCCTCCGCTTGGGTCACAACAACCCCTTGCAGCAATCCAGGCTTGGGAAAGAGCATCTGGAAAGCTACCTGATGGAAAAGGATCTGGGGGTGCTGGTCAACAGATGGCTGAACGTGAGCCAGCAGTGGCCCAGGTGGCCAAGCCGGCCAAAGGCATCCTGGCTTGTATCAGAAACGGCGTGACCAGCAGGAGCAGGGAAGGGATTCTGCCCCTGGCCTTGGCACTGGTGAGGCTGCATCTCAAATCTTGGGTTCGGTTTTGGACCCCTCACCACAAGAAAGACACTGAGATTCTGGAGCGAGTCCAGAGAAGAGCAACGAAGCTGGTGAAGGGGCTGGAGAACAGGCCTGATGAGGAGCGGCTGGGAGAGCTGGGGGTGTTTAGCCTGGAGAAGAGGAGGCTGAGGGGAGACCTCATTGCTCTCTACAACTACCTGGAAGGAGGTTGTGGAGAGATGGGTGTTAGTCTCTTCTCCCAAGCAACAAGTGGTAGGATGAGAGGAAATGATCTCTTTTCTTCACTAAGTGTTATGAAGCATTGGAACAGGCTGCCTGGGGAAGTGGTTGAGTCCCCAACCCTGGAGGTATTCAGAAGATAATTAAATGTAGAGCTTAAGGACAGGATTTAGTGGTGGAGTTGGCAGTGTTAGGTGTACAATTGGACTCAATGATCTTAAAGGTTTTTTCCAACCTAAACCATTCACAGAAAGGGTCACTGGGCACTGGCAGAGGCTGCCCAGGGAGGGGGTTGATTCACCTTCCCTGGAGGGGTTTAAGGGATGGGTGGACGAGGTGCTGAGGGACATAGTTTAGTGATTGATGGGGATGGTTGGACTCGATTATCTGGTGGGTCTCTTCCAACCTGGTTATTCTATGATTCTATGATTCTCTTTGTATGGTTGTTTGTGCCATTCCTTATAAGAGTGCCTTGTCAATAGAGGGGATTTACAAAATGTCACACTGGAAGTGACCCTTTTGCTATATTTTATTATTTTCTCTCTAACGAATTATATTTAGAAACTAATACTGCCTGTTCATGCATACAGATGGAAAGGCAGAGACCAGTTTTAAGTGGCTGTACAGTGGATGACCTCTGTATCTGGGAACACTGGTTCTTAGTTGTCTATTCTGTTTTGGGTTCCTGTATGGAAAATCCTTTTTTGATTTCAAGCCTCAACTTCTCACTTTTTGGCTTAGAAACTATTGGAAAAGCTTTGGTGGCAGCTTATTTTCTCAGGGGAGAGAGCTTATCAGGCCATTTGACAGAGAGTTGTCTGGCTGATTAAATTGCGTCAACCACTTCAGAACAGAGAAGTCTTTGGGACAAATGGTGAATGAACATGACACAGGTTTTTGAGACCAGAAGACATGAAATGCTGAAAACCTTGGGATTCCTCAAGTATGACAGATTTCCAAAAATACTGACAAGTAGCATATTGCACTGAACAAAGATAGTATATGAAACTGGAACGAGTGTTTGTATTTAAGGAACACTTCTGTGAAGTAAATATTTTAAACATCTTGCATCAGCTAATGAAGTATGATTTCTTTTTTCTGCGGATTAAACCAATAATTCATAGTACTACCCATGTGCCTTCCAGATGGTAATTTATTTATAATAAGCCGCATAAAATCAAGTAAATATGTCATAAATCACTGAATCATAGAAGCCTGGAATAGTTTGGATTGGAAGGGACTTTAAAGATCATCTAGTTCCAACCCTCCTGACCTGGGCAGGGACACCTCCCACTAGACCAGGGACACGTCCCAGAAGATCAGACATTGACGACTAGTTTTAACTTTTTTCTTCTATCAGTATATACAAATTACCTGAGATCTATGTTCAGTTAAAATCTAAATGTTTATAGGGAAACTCTGTTAACCAGGTCTGATTTGAAATAGTCAATTTCTCACTTGATTGAGATACTATGAATTTAAATTAAATTTGTATGGCATGAGAGGAAGCTTAATTTTTCCAAAGTGTTTTTAAGGCATAAAAAAAGTTGAAAGCAACAATACTTTGTAGTGCATTTTATCTTAGTGAAATACAAAGAAAAATCATTACATAATATTGGGAAAAGTTATGTGCTACAACATGGATATATGATAGATAATATGGCTAAATGACACTTAATGCAAGAGTTATTTAGGAAAACCCCTCAGAATCACAAAGCAGCATAGAGATTTCTCTAACAGTGGAGTATTATGAATGGAGGATTTGACCAACTGATTCTGCAGACTGTTAATGAAGCCTGATTTCCTACAGATTTCTGTCCTATATTCCGTAAACTTTCTTTAATAAAGCTGAATAATAAAAGACAATAATCATTGACTCTTATCTTCCATGTGCCTTTGGTCCCCCTGTGTGGGCAATGTACAAAGCTAAGGTCCTTGCCAACGAGTTCAATTATTCAATTAACATGAGTGACAGAATTCAAGCAAAGTCACCTTCTTTGGAGTTGTGATGCTTTCTGTGCAGCAAGATCATAACAATTCAACTGTGCAAAAGCAGGGGAGTAAGGTATTGAATACGAAGCAGAAAAGATAATAAAACCTTGTTTCTCCATGCTTCGTGTTAAGACTTATTTCATGGAGAAGATATTGTTTAAAATGATGAGCATTCAAAGTGGTGTAATTAAAGAAAGGGCTACAAGTAGAAACTATAAAAGTTGGCTATCTAAGGTTTTTTTTTTTAATTTTATTGCAATTTAACTCCTAATAATTAAAGCTGTTGTGAAAGTGTATACAGGTAGGTAATTCTAACAAGTTACAAAATCAGAGAGATCAAAAGACTCTGAGGATTTTGTTGGGTGATCCTTTAAACTGTTTTTATATGACCTTTTACATTACCTCTACCCACAAACTTGTCTATCACAGGAGAAACTCAGTTAAAATGACTGTGTTCTCATTAATTATTAAATGAAAATTGGTAGACTTGGACTCTGACAACTGTAAAATTAGTTCTGCACCTGAAGACAACAGTCGATGGCGTATATTCTCTCTGCATCTAAGCAGAACGTGAACCCCAAAGCCTTATATGATCTTATCTGGAACCACACCATGGAGATCTTTGAAATAATCATAGCAAATCCTGTAGAAAGGTTCTCACAGTAAGCTAATAACGTTTAAATTGCACCCAGAAATAAATACAAAGCTCAGGTGATTCTGAGAGTGCCGATGTGATGCAGGAAATGTCATCAGGCTAATGTCGAAATATCTCATTTTTCTGTAATGAAGCAATCACGCACGATCCCAATGCCAAATAATAATAATAATAAAAAAATAGGTAAGGTAAAAACTATAAACTTGCATGATGAGGCCCTGGCCCAGGCTGCGCAGGGAAGCTGTGGCTGCCCCATCCCTGGAGGGGTTCAAGGTCAGGCTGGATGGGGCTTGGGCACCTGATCCAGTGGGAGGTGTCCCTGCCCAGGGCAAGGGGGTTGGAACTGAATGGATCAACAAGAATCGTTTCAACTTCCACAATATATTTAGAGGGAAAAAAATCTGCTAAAACTGAAGAATAGGTAACCCTTTTCTAGAAAACCAATGTACGTGACCCCAGGCTTTACTTGATTTGACTGCAGGTTCCACTAGATGGCCCCAAACTTCTTCCAAACGCAAACTTTATTATTTCAAGATGTTGTTTTAAAGTGACATGCAGACATAAATATTTGCTCTTGGCTGAAACTTGACACACTGTGCTAAGACTTGCCCCAGGCTTTTTTTTTTTTTTTTTTTTAAAAAAAAACAACTTTAAAAAATGAATACATGTTCCTGGAAAGCATTTTTTTTCTTGCCACAGTATTCTTACCTGTACAGGAAATTGTTTTACACCACTTACAAGCTAAACAGGTGATTAAAATACATTCCCTTGGTCTTGAAACAACATGTTACAGCAAGTGTATTATTTCATTACACATTAAAAGAAGAAAAGTAGGGAAGAACACTGTTCGATATTGAGCATTTAAATCCTAGCTGCATAAATAATTGCTAGATTAATAATGGATTAATTTTTATGCTGTCTGAATTATGTTAGATACTTTATGTCACGCAGAAACAGCTTCAAATTCCTGTTAGATATAGAGAGATGGTTTATTAAAAATTACTTTGTTGTGGAAGAAGACATTTGTGAGCAGATTTGCACCACTCACTGTGCTGATTGGAATGCGGAATGGCTGATTTAAACCTAGACTGAAAAAAATCTCTTTTAATACAGGGGATTCTTTTATTCATTTTTTTTTAGTTCTGCCTTCTGCTCAATTCCAATTTTATGTTACAAGACAAGGCAATTTGAGCTCAAAATCCTGGACTCATGGCAGAAAAGTTTCTTCCTCCTTATATTCCTATGAGCCTCATCAGGTTCTAAGTTTCTTCGCTGTTTTGAGTGAGAGACTGGACATAAGATTGAACTCTTGATAACTCTTATAAATAGTGCAGAGCAGCTGAAAATGCTTACATGTAATGTAAATATATAAATTTGTTGTGTAATTTCTAGTTTTAAAATAAAAAAGGTTATAAGAAAATAATTGTTAAGAATGTAATAGGTGACACTATAAGATATTTCCAGTAGAACTGCAATATAAAGAACAGTAAAAAGATCTAATGAGTGAAAAATGAAAAATGAGTGAAAATTAAATAGTAAGATTGGTATCAGTAATCTAGGAAAGGGAAGTATTATAATGTTTGAGTGGATTGAGAGTTAGAAATAAGCTTCAGAAGGTACAAAAGAAATTTCAATTTATGGAGTGATGGGAAGAAATGAGGAGTGTGTAATTTTAAGGGCATGTAATGCTAGGAGAAGAGTTTATGTGGAAAGGGAAAAAAGTAGAATCAAGAGGAGAACAGGGAGAAGGAAAAATTGGAAAAATAAGATATGGATATAGAGAATTGGCATTGATAGAAAAATTGCATAGAATCAGAGAATTGTTGAGATTGGAGGGGATCCCTGGAGGTCATCCAGTCCAGACCTCTACTCACAGATGAGTCAACTTGAACAGATTGCTCAGTACCACACCTGGTCGGGTTCTAAATATCCCTGAAAATGGAGACTCCCCAGTGCGTCTGGGCAACCAGTTCCAATGTTTGACCACCCTCACTATAAAAAAGGTCTTTTCTTATGTTTAAGTGGAATTTCTTGTCTTTCAGTCTGTACACTTAGTCCTGTGACTAGATAACACTGCAAAGAGCCTCTTTAATCCCTCCCACAGGAATTTATACCCATTGATAAGATCCCACCGAGACTTCACTTCACAATGAACAGTTGCCCTGGCTCCAAACCTTTGTAAAACATCCCTCCCCAGCTTTCCTGTAGCCCCTTCAGGTTCTAGAAAGTCACTATAAGGTCTCCTTGGAACCTTCTCTTCTCCAGGTTGAACAACCCCAACTCTCTCAGCCTGTCCTCGTACGGGAGGTGCTCCAGCCCTTGGATCACCCTTGTAGCCTCCTCTGGGTCTCCTCTGGACAACGTGAAGAGAATGCAGCTGAAGGCAGAAGGACAATGTATATCACTGTTGACTCATCTATCGTGTCAGACAGGCACATTAAGAATATGATCCTGTATTCTTACGAATGAGTTTTAAAATTTAATGAAATAGAGTGAGATGTAACATGAACTATTGAAATCCAGGTGGCAACACTAATAATGAACATAATTTGGTCAAATTATTGAGTTTTAGTGTTTATTAATTTCACTGCTAAAGAAAAACACCTTATTTGCCTGTTGGGTTTTTTTTCCCCCATAGGGAGATGATCCAGTCACCTATAAAATTTCTTGTATTAAGGCTTACTCCAAAAATCTTACCATAATTAATTAAGTATTTTTTCTTCATTTAGCAGTTGTTCACAGGTAAAAGAATCTATCAACAGGTCAACGTGACTAGTAAAATTTCTGAATCTGGCAGTTTATCTCTCTATTCGTAGATCATTTACATAGCACACATCAGATTATGATGTTTATTTTGCAAATATGATATATGAAGAACCACTTGTTATCAAAAGGAGGAATTTTTTCAAGCATCTGAATTAACACTCCTTAAAATATACATTTCATTTTTCTCTTATGGATGTAGCCTCAGAGTAGTCAATCATAAATTGAATTCATGCTTCCATCCAGCTAGAACCATGATTTCAACTAATATGCCCGGTATCACACTGAGCAAGAGGACACGACCTTCTATATCAAGATGTGACATTATTTTTCAGTAGTCAGTCTGATTTTCCAGAACATTATTTTAGGCCACGCTTTTCTTTAAGAAATGGGTGTCCTAATAAAGTCGAGCTCTAATGCAACAACTAGTGTACAAGGCTATAGGAACCAAAGGAGAGATTGTCACAGCTGCAGAGGATAGATCAACTGAATAAAATGACCAAGTGTTAATTAGGAAAGACAAGATTAACTGATGCTTCAAGTGTGAAAAAGGATTTAAAATTATATCTGATTAGATATATGATATAAGTTCTACTGGCATTCTTGAATCAGCTGTTCCTACTAATTGTTATTTGGTTTTGATTGTTTTCAGTTTGTAAAAAAAAGAGGGTAATCACATGACAAACTGATAATGTATCATCAGAGAAATAGAGAAAAATGAAGAAATGAGCTCTACATATTTAGTTGAAGCTCTTCATTTCCCAGCTTGTTAATGGAAGTTTATTTCTTTTGTGCTCAGAAATCTTCCATCTAAGTCCAAGGTGATAATATATCTTTTCCTTTATATTTAGGATCCTTACACTAATTATTGAAGGATCAGAATCTTTACGCTTCAGAGAGATCTTTTGGGAAAGTCTTAGTGAAATAAAAATTTTACAGGGATCCAAAAAAATGTCCTTCTCACTTGCCCCAACTTCAAAATGACTCAGTTATTCCTTTTTTGTCTTCCTGAGACACTATTCCATTTGGATGTGTCCATATGTTGAAAGTATTTGTTCAGATGCTGAAATGTTCCTCAAAGTTACTAATAAAAAATACCATTACACTGAACTTTCTTATTTTGTTTTTCACATGTACGTCTCAGGGCCTAAGCTTATTTATATTTTATATGGTATTTATGTTTCCTACTTCCGTATTGATAACAATATTTCAAGAGTTCAGAACTGCAGACTGCAAACCAGGACATCATTTGCCACAGAAAATTTTACTTTCTTATTTGTAGAAAATATTTTATAAATTCGGCATGTTTTATTCTTAAAATATGGTGCTCTCTCTCTTGCTTTGCAGAGAACCTGCTGTTCAAGGCTTTGCAAGCTGAGCAGGCTCTCCTGTTATACTAACTCTTTAGTTTGGAATCTGAGCTTCACAACCATGTTAATACATCCCTTCTGGATTTTTGGATCACAGTTTTGTGAAACGTTGAAAACGCACCAACGCTTATGCTCCGTTATCGTCTATTTGTCTCAGACAACTTATTTCTCTTTCGAGACAATGCACATACATGCAATTGTTGAAGCTTTTAGCTTTAGCAGCTGCTGCGGGGATGAATTTCTTCTCCATCTCCTCCATATGTTACACATGTAGTGTGAAAAAGTCTATGCAGCTCAGCTCCCATCTTTTATTCTCAACATCACAGCTAGGTCACGGTGGGTTTTTTTCTGTCTCCTGTTGAGTTTTCCATCAAGCCCAGGCAACACCTCTAAGTGCCCTGCCTCAGACATCCACCATTCTTTCTTAGGTGCAAGCAGTTTGAGTATGTCTGTATTTCTTGGCACGATTTCCTTAAGCACAGGCAGTGGAGAACGCAGTTCGAACACGACCCCAGCGCTAGACCTGTTCCTGAGGTTTATATTTATGGTACTATAAATAAGGCACAGCATACACCTCTCTTACAGTTCCCCTCAGTCAGTTGGCTCGGTCAAGCTGCTTTTCTGTGTTTTTTGCTGTGTAGAACTCCTATTTCTTTACTACTGGGACATCTTTCCACATCTTGAGCGTTTTATCAGAACAGTCACACTCTCCTGGGTGAAAAACTGGTTGGATGACCGGGCCCAGAGGGTGGTGGGAAATGGAGTTAAATCCAGCTGGAGGCCAGTGACAAGTGGGGTTCCCCAGGGCTCAGTGCTGGGTCCAGCCCTGTTCAATGTCTTTATCAATGACCTGGATGAAGGCATCGAGTGCTCCCTTAGCAAGTTTGCAGATGACACCAAGCTGGGTGGAAGTGTGGATCTGCTGGAGGGTCGGGAGGCTCCAAAGGGATCTGAACAGGCTGGATCCATGGGCTGAGACCAACGGCAGGAGGTTTAACAAGGCCAAATGCCGGGTCCTGCACTTGGGGCACAACAACCCTGAGCAGCTACAGACTAGGAGAAGCCTGGCTGGAAAGCTGCCAGGAGGCTGAGGGGAGACCTTATTACTCTCTCCAGCTACCTGAAGGGAGGTTGTGGAGAGGAGGGTGCTGGCCTCTTCTCCCAAGGGACAGGGGACAGGATGAGAGGGAATGGCCTCAAGCTCCACCAGGGGAGATTTAGGCTTGAGATTAAGAAAAAGTTCTTCATGGAGAGGGTGGTTAGGCATTGGAACGGTCTGCCCAGGGAGGTGGTTGAGTCACCGTCCCTGGAGGGGTTTAAGGTGAGGGTGGATGAGGTACTTAGGGGCATGATTTAGGGATTGGTGGGAATGGTTGGACTCAACGATCCGGTGGGTCTCTTCCAACCTGGTTATTCTGTGATTCTGTGATTCTGTGTTTGTTATTGCTTCTCGTCTAGACTACGGAGATTAGATTCTTACAGACATCTACTGCTGTTTGAAATCCTCTAGAGTATCCTACTTGTCCTCCAGATGCTGCAGAGTGAGATGAAGCTCCATAAGTCTTGTAGTCTCTCTGTTGTGTGTCTCAGGTTCCTTTCATAGAATCACAGAATAACCAGGTTGGACGAGACCCACAGGATCATCGAGTCCAACCACTTTCACGTATCTGAAAGGGTACTGGATGTCAGCAATTGGGAAACTGAGGGTTGTATCTGTGATTGTAAGTAAGCTCTCGAGTATCCTTCTAGATCTGATGAGCCAACACAACCTGTTGCAGGCACGGCCTGAATTCATAACCCTCAGAATGCTCTTTGCCTGTTTTTATAGTGTATTTGGCTCCCATAGGTGGACTCCAGTCTCCTGCGAGTCCATCTCTAGACCAAAACACCTTATTCTGGAAGAGTTTTCTAGAACTGATCATACAGGAAGCAGGTTCACAATAGTTGATTTCTGGGATAAAAAGCAAACTTGGAATCTGATTCTGGATTTTAGAAATTTGCATGCTTTTCAAAATAACATGACTTCATAAGAGGAATTAGTTCACACCCGTGAACTTTCAAGAGGCTTGTTCTCATGCTGGCTCTGTCAGATCTTTCCATTTGATTGTCTACACTGGAAGAGGACTTTGGAGTTAAGGTAAGCATGGAGCATCCTTACAGAAGGATGCCAGAGCTCTTTAACCCCATGTTGTTCCACATACAAGCCATTAGAATCAACAGCGACTTATCTTACCTTCAAAGGCTGATTTTGGAGAAGCTGGACAACACACGTAAGCCAGTTTCCAAACTGAAATCTTGGTTCTTTTCATATCATGTCTTGGATGTTGGATGACTCTGAGAGTTGAAAAATGGGTCTTCTATAGTTAGATATATCCTTACAAATCACAACATTCGATCCAAACAGTCAAGGTTCATAACTTCTCTTACGACTTAGAGTGATTAAATTGTTTGCTTGTCATGCTACTTAATTTATTTGATCAGAAGAATTTTACTAGTTTACTAGGAATTAATCTCATTGTGTAAGTTTTTATGCAGTCTTATGTTCTGTAACTAGTGGGCTTATGACAAATATTACAACAATATTTCCCCTAGGTAAAAAATCTGGTACCATAATAGGATATAAATTGAATGCTAATTTTCTTAATGGGAAAATCCCAGACAATGTGATGTGTTTGTTTTTGGTAGCAATTACTTTATCTAGGAGATCAAGAATGTTCAAGCTCTTCTACATCCGAACTGCTATTTTTTCCTCTTCTTTTTATTTAAAGAAAATATTTACTCCTAAAACTTCTGCTGAATATTCATGCAGATAATATTGGTTTCACTTAAATTTAGAAACTAATTTGACTGTATTTTTTTCAAAGACACAGAGATTAGATTCACCATTATAATTTCTTAGTGCATTCTGTTTCTTAGAGACGTTTTACTTTTTAATACTGACAGAAGTTCTTCTAAAGAGATTTTTTTTTACATATTTGTTGCCAAAGGACCTAAGCAATTGTTTGTTACTGAATAATTGACTGTGAGATGTGTTATGAGGAAGCTAAGGCCACCCTTTTTTTAATTAAGGCTCATTGAGCCATAACTCAAGACTTCTCTCTTGTGAGACCTCATCTGGAGTATTGTGTCTAGTTCTGGAATCCTCAGCATAAGAAGGAGATGCAGCTGTTGGAACGGGTCCAGAGGAGGCTACAAGGATGATCAGAGGGCTGGAGAACCTCCTGTATGAGGGCTGAGAGAGTTGAGGCTGTTCAGCCTAGAGAAGAGAAGGCTGCAGGGAGACTTTATAGTGACCTTCCAGTACCTGGTGGGGCTACAAGAAAGATGGTGAGGGATTTCTTACAAAGGCTTGGAGTGATAGGACTAGGGACAATGGCTATAAACTGGAGAGGGGCAGATTTAGACTAGACATAAGGAGGAATTTCTTCATGATGAGGGCAGTGAGGACCTGGCCCAGGTTTCCCAGAGAAGCTGTGGCTGCCCCATCCCTGGAGAGGTTCAAGGCCAGGTTGGATGGGCCTTGGGCACCTGATCCAGTGGGAGGTGTCCCTGCCCATGGCAGGGGATGGAACTGGATGTGCTTTGAGGTCCTTTCCAACCCAAACTATTCTATGATTCTATAAATCAGAGTGATAGATCATTAATTGACATCTACAGAGCTCCGTTAATAAATGCAATCTTGCTGAATGCTTGCATTGTCTTTCAGAGAGAGTCAGTCTTTATTCAACTATGACCTTGGAGCCTGCAGGGGTCAGTGTTGTAGGGCATTGTTTCAATGTGTGCATTTACAAACCATTTTCCTACCATCTGTGTGATAATATTGGTGGAAGGAGGAACAAATCCTACCCTTAAGATGCATGAGACCGAGAAGCAGAGAGCAGGGCTTGATGCTGTCAGGTTACCTCTCAAGCCACAGAGTTTTTCCTCTGCCATTTCTAATCTAACTGCTTTGGACAACTAGATGGGCAAAAATGAGGAAAAAACTCAACTTGTGGGCCTAGATACCAATACTTTGATATCCATCCCTGCTTCAAACAGCAGAAAACACCCCAAGTGGCACAAAAGCCACTTGCTACCAACAGATCAATGCCCAGGCAGTCCCCAAGCAAGTGCTACTTTGGAAAAACACCTTTCCTACTGTTATTGCTGAGCATGACATGGAATATCCTTTGCTCCATTTGGTTTTGCTCTTCTGGAACTGTTCCCTCCCAGTTTCTTGCCCACACTCAGGCTACTCAGGGTGAGAAAGCGTGGAGGCCTTGATGCTCTGTGAACAGTGCTTCACAACAGCTAAAACGTTACTGTGTTATCAGAACTGATTTGCTCACCTTTCTAAAACAACACCATACAAGGTGCTATGAAGTAAATTAACTCTACAGCAACCAGATCAAATACAGATTTCCTTTGGGTATTTATTTCAGAAAAGAATGTGCAGGCTTAGCAAATATTCTAGAATGAGAGCCTGTAAATTTCTCATTATTTCTTCCTTTCTCCATTGGTTTTGCTTTCTTTGGTGATTTTTCTGCTAGAATTATGAGATCTTTCTTGAAACTTCTCTTGTTGGATAATTTCAGCATGTACACTGTTCCCTCCGGTCGGGAAGGACACATTAATTATCACTCCATGCAAGACAGCATTAGACCCTCTCAGTACTGTAATTATCTGTTATCATTTTTCACAGAAAGGGTCATTGGTCACTGTTAGAGGCTGCCCAGGGAGGGGGTTGATTCACCTTCCCTGGAGGGGTTTAGGGGATGGGTTGACGAGGTGCTAAGGGACATGGGTTAGTGTTTGATAGGAATGGTTGGACGCGATGATCCGGTGGGTCTCTACCAACCTGGTTATTCTATGATTCTATGATTCTATCTGCTTGTCTTCCACATTTTGGGTAGCTTTACCAAATTATCTAGCCATTCTTGATCGAACCTTTCTTCCTAAAGCTTCAATCTAACGGTGGGTGGCCATTCCCAGATCCTTCAGTCAGAGACTGTTTTTACAGTTTCCAAACTATGCCTGAAGTTTCTGACAGCCGCAGCAATTTCAAAAAGAGCAGAGTAGTCCCAACCCTGCTGTCAGGAAATATAAAAGTTGGGACATACTCAGAAAGGTCTATGCTTCTCTTTGTTGTGTCAGTTTAGGGTGTCAAATAGGCTTTCAGGCTGCGTTGAGGTACTGCTGCTGTTTGTATTAAAGTGTATTTCTTGCAAGTGTCTTGCTTAAATTGAGAATGTTTCTTCAAACAGCCTTAGTTGAAGCAGATATTGTGACCTGGTTTATGACACTGCAGGTGGTAGTGAATGAAATCACTTGCTAACCCAAGTGGTTCATGGCAATCAAAGAAGCTGCTGTTTTGAGGCTAGTCAGTAATACTGAGCGTTCATAAAGTTAATTGACACCTGGCTTTGCTTGCCTCCAAAGAATAGAAGTTATCCTTTTCCCATAGCTAGGGATTTGGTCAGTAAAAGTTGTTCTTGTGATGAGGCTTCAAGCAGTCTGGACAGCTTTGAGTCTTCGGTCCATAGAGACTGGTTAATATAATAGAAGTCATGTCTCAGAATTCACTGGGGTGAATTGCAGATAGCTTTTGCCTAGGAACATAGGAAGTTTATCTTTATAAGAATCATTTCACCTCCTTATGGCGTCAGTTCCTTTATTTGTCTCTCCTCAGACAATTTTAAGTGCTTGTCTGGCAGCTCTGAAAACTCGTGCTCATTTGCATCCAGGTTTCTCTTTCTGCATGTACACATAGAACAAACACACCTTCACGTTTTGAGCTGTGTTACAGAGTTCACACCTAGCAAACAGGCTGTTAATGTGAATCTGCATTCTGGCTATGGTCCAAACTTCCTTACAGTGGTGATAAAGCCCGATTAGCAGTTGTAAAAAGTCTTCTTTGAGGCATATATTCCACTAGGACTATAGTATTTGATATGCACTACTGCCTCCCTACAGTGTCGACTGTGGTGCTGGTCTGTATTGCTTAATCAATGTAAAGCCTCATTTATACTTCAAAGTTTCTGAGATACAAATGGGTTGGAAAATGTGTTGGAATCTTCACCTGTACATCATAATGTTTAAGTAACGATTACCAATACATACCGGGAGAAGACGGATCTCCCTTTCTGTCAGCAGATGATGAACCTCTGTCAAACACCATCAGCTCATCTGCACTGAAGTTTAAGAGTTTACGTTGAAAACTTGTGCATTTATGGACAATCATGCTTTAATTAAGAAACATAGATTGCTATGGCTGAGAAGAACTTCTTCCAGAAGCCCTTCTATGGTCTCCAATTTCAATGAATATGCAGCTGTGGGGTATGAACTTCTGGAGCTGCCTGTTTTCTCTCTCTTGACTGCAGGAGAGGACTAGAGCAATTTACCTTCTAAACGAGGCACATAAAGGAGTCAGAGATGAGTGTTGGTCTCTGCTGCGGAGCAAAACATTTAAACATACAGTTCACTGGTAACTTTGTTGGTATTATGCTAGGTTGTATAGGATCAGAGCAAAAAGCTTAGCAGAAATGGAATTTAGGATTTTTAAGTGCTTCCCTGTGGTTAGTGCACTATCTTGTATTTCTTGTCTTGCACACTACCACAGTGACATTAATTTTATTGAGAAGTTCCTGTCTTTGGTTAACATTTTAAGCATTAATATTTCTAATTTGTGGTTAATGACTGTTTCTGTGTCTTAAGAAGTTAAGTTAATTAGCACTTATGATGAGGTCTCGTGTTGTTGACTAGTCTGAACTGGTTACTTTGTGGAAGTATTGGATAGATAGTACCACACATTTTCAAAAATCCTTCACTACTGCTATTTATGTGTTGAGTTTGGGTCATGGCACGAAGAAAACTAAAGTATCACTAATTTTTATCCTTATTGCTGAACTGTTTAAATTGCACTGGACAAAATGTCACTTTTCCTTTTAACCTCTCTTATTTTTGTGGCTTCATTTTCATTTTTATACTTCTCACACAGTTCCTTGATCGTTATTTTTAATGGCTAATTAACCAACAGTGCATGACTTCTGATTGCTCACTTAAATTAAATAATGAGCATGAAAGACTTTGTGGAGGTTTGACGCACAAAAAGATGTCTTCAGTTGGTATGCTCTTATCAAAACTCCTCTCTATTTATTTATTTATTAAATTGATGTTCCAGTTAGGAGGTGAAATTTTGTGATAGGAAGAAATAAGCACAGATCCAATATGATGACAGAACAATGAATATAATTTCTTTTTACAATATTAACTTAAATTTATTAGTTGTTGACAGAGACAGCAGAAGAGTCAATAAACTGCAGGATTTGAATGTTTAGATATATTGTAAAGCAGAATTACTGTGTAGTCTGGGCGTTAAACAATACATTTAATTATTTTATCTCTTATAACTCGTATTATGGCAATTAGTTAATGTTCAGTGGGAAATACTTAGTGTGCTTGTGGTTGTCTGCACGCATCGTTTTTCTTTCCACCTTACCCTTGTTATTTAAGTAATCATGGAATTGTAGAATGGTTTGGGTTGGAAGGGACCTTGAAGATCATCCAATTCCAACCCCCCTGCCATGGGCAGGGACACCTCCCACTGGATCAGGTTGCTCCAAGTCCCATCCAAACCAGAAAGTTGCCATAGTCATATGTTTGGTAACTTTGGAG